>JAUIRK010000819.1:52500-717932 GCA_030549495.1 Nectonema munidae
AGAAAATTTTACACGCATGTCTAGTTTGCTTTGCAGAAATTGTAGAATTTCTTCACATAATATCGCTTCGATCATTTTCCTTTGGAAAGCCAACTTACGTTTGAGTGCAGTTAGAGTTTTTCAAATTCTAAATCATTTTTTTTTGCATAACTCTAAAAAAATGCAAGAGTTGAAGACATTTGCTTTAATTAAATACGCTGTTTTAGTGACTTCATTGAGAACATTTTTCAACCTATCAGGTATGGTTTCCTTATTAAGGCTTGGCGATGAATAGCGCACCTTGTACCAATTACATCTGGAGATTTTTGCTTGAGTCTAAAAACAAGAAGAATAAGAAATTGATAAAGCATTGTCAGTACAAACTCAAAGTGTAAAAAATTGTCCACCTTGTCAAATGTTTCTCTTGCAATGGATCTATTTTTAACAGTTTGGCAAAACAAAAAATTGTCAACAAAGTGCTTGTCATATACATATTGCACGTAAAGCCAAAACTGAGCACCCATCGTTTCATTAAGCTGAATTGCAAAAAAAGTTGAACATTGAATGAATCAATAAAACCATCTCTGATATCATGTCATCATAAGACATCTCTCCTATTAGCCTTCTAAAGGCATCTCATTTGACAAGAAGATAATCTTCAACTTTACAAGTTCTGAACTTGTTAGCACAATCTATATGATATCTTTAACAAGGTAATATCAACTCTTCTATGTTGTGGGACTTTTTCACAACAGAAATTTTTTGAAACTTTTTAGAAGGCTTTCAAACCACACTTAATAATTTTCAAAAACTTTCGTATGTTATCAAACCTAGATTTGTGCAATCGTTCAGCTTGACGTTTAAAACATTCAATACTTTTCTTTACTGAACTCGAGTGCTTCACTTCCATTTCAAGCTTTACTTGACAGACTTTATAAAAGTGGATTTTATCACTAACACTTCAAAACACCAAAGACACTTATGTTCCTCTTTCCCACCAGACGTTAATGCAGTAACACCAAATTTCAGATATGAGTCGTCCGATTTCATTTTTTAAGCCATTAAGAAAAATGAACATTTACATCTATAAAATTATGCCTAAAAAAGCAATAAAAGAATAAAAATAGTACTCAATTCAAAATGCGACTTATTGCCAAAATCGCAAATGACCTAATGTGGATGCAATATGTTGCGCAAAACGATCCATTCAGTGTCCCCTTCTCGATCCCTATATGGAAATTCTTCGCTGCACCGCGAATTCCAGTTTGAAAACCACTGAGCTAAAAGGTAGTGATACAATCAGAATTACAAACAAGGTAATTTTACTTGATAAAAGTAGTTCAGTTATGGTGGGATTGAGAGCTTACAGGGCAATTATAAAGTCAGTTAATACCGGGGTTGTGTTCATTGGACAAATATTCTTTTATATAATAAATTTTGAAAATTATAAAAAAAAGTTTGCCCCTTTTCCAAAAATTTTCAGGAACCGCCTCAGATGTGAGTGGGATATCTTGTTCAATGAGTGTCATTTTATTAGAATTTAGTTTGAAGGGAAAGATAATTTTTGCCATTTTTATATTAACAATTTTATATTTTGACAATCATGGTATTTTCATCATGAAATAAGATGTTTTTGTTTCGGTTAAAGTATTCAAGTTTGTATTTTTCGTTTGAAGGCTAGATTTTTAAATTTGAAGTATGCATATGAACATATTTTTTGATGGGAATTATAAAATAAAAGTGTTTCTGTTTGTATATGTTGTAATTTAGTTTCTAACGTGTGGACTCTCACTATGTGCGTTGTTTTGTACTTATGGTTTGTAATTTTACCTTGAATGTTATGGTAAAATGATTTATGTTTGAGTTTTCAGATGTGATAGTAATATCGTCAGTGTATCTAAGAACAAAATTATATTTCAATTGAAAAATTATATTAGAACTATAGAGTTCTAAAGAGTTTGAAAATATCAAGAAGAAGAATAAAAAAGATGAAAAAAAAGAGTCGATGAAAAATAAAAATCCAAAACCATAAGAAAAAAGATGAAAAGAAAGCAAAGACAAATTAAAAATTTTTATTCAAAAAATGATGTTTTTATCTTGACATAGCAAAATCAATTTTAATTTGAAAAGGTTCTAACCCACAAAAAATACAATATAAAATTCAATAAAAAAATTGAAGAAAAAAATTTAAAATGTTATATTAACTTTACCTGATCCTTAATATGTGAAAGACAATTTTTATATTAAAGTATTTAATAGTCTGACAAGAGAAGAAGAAAAAGAATGGATCTTCTCATGAGAACAAGAGACGTTAGAAACATTGTCTCATGTCGTCTTAACAGACAACTGATATTTGTTTAATGAATTTTAAAAAATGCCTCCTTTGAACCTACCCCTCTTCTTCTTATCTCCACTAAAATTTTTGTTTAGCGCGGGTTCTACATAATGTTTAAAATGCTATCAAATTACTTGTATTTCAATAAAAAATAATAAAAATGATTTTAATCTTAGATTTAAATAAGTTATAAAGGTA
The DNA here is from genome assembly GCA_030549495.1 of Nectonema munidae. Lineage (NCBI taxonomy): Eukaryota > Metazoa > Nematomorpha > Nectonematoida > Nectonematidae > Nectonema > Nectonema munidae. Next base: position 55,013 of record JAUIRK010000819.1, read on the forward strand.
AGCAGCTGTTCTTTTTATCTTATATATACTTTATCGCATAATTATTCTCGTGAAGATCTTGCAAGCTTTAATTGCTCTAACTGCGATTCCCAAATCTAATCTTCTGAAGAACATCAAGCTTAGTAAATTTAGGGTGGATATTTAGAATTAGGATTAGGAGATTTAAAAGATCAAGGATCATAGTTCACGTTAAAAATGGTGAAAACTCATTTCTATCAAGAGCGGTTTTTTCTAAAGCTCTAAAAATGGAGGTATCAGCTACACTAATACAATTAATATATTCATCACATATAAAATCGTTAGCAGTTAAGTAAAGAATACTTAGCATATAAAAGAGCTTGGCAAAATCTTCATCTATATTTTGAAAAGCGGGCCAAATATATCATGATAGAACTCATAAAAACTCTTATTTCTACAAAAAGAAAAATGTGTGCTATAATAAATTAAATATGATCTAATTTTTTCATGTATATACTACTTTCACGTCATTCCCTTTTCTCACTTCATTTAAATTTGTACCTACATTAGAACATGCTTGATATAATTGTGTGCAATACATTTAGAAAATGTTATTCAAAGTACTCTAAATTCTAAAAGAGTACCTCTTTGCTTTGCCTCAATATCTATTCTGAAGGTATATGATGCGATCTTTAAAAATATAAAAACTTTGTTTCAAAATGAATTAAGTGTGTTTTTTTGAGATAAAACCTTCTCAATTCTACTTCCGCTCATTTTTAACTTAAGAACCATCAAAAAGTTAACTGAAACTTTGTTGAAATATCTCTCAGAGTTATCTATTTATCACTAACTGAGTGCCAGGTAAACAGAAAATTGACTTAATAAATTTGAAAAATTGACTTTTAACTCAAAATGTTGACATTTAAGTTAAAAAATTGACTTTTGGAAAGAAATTAAATGCAAAACTCTCTTCTTAAATACCAACTAATGTTTTTAAAAATACATTTTTAATAATGAAAAATATATTTCGACTTCAAAAGTTTAAAATCTATTCCTTCTTAATTTGAAATATATATTTATACAACCTAAACCTAACCTCCCAAAGAGAAGTCTGTCAATTTTGTAAGTTCAAATACATACTGGGAGAGATGTTTTAATGTTTTATTTCCATAATATCCTTCACATAATTTTCTTCAAATCTTCCTTTTATGTACGAACTTATGCCTTTAAATTTAATAGAATTAAAATCATCATAGGCATCTGTAAGTGTAAAGCTTCTTCTTTGAGATTTTTCAATTACTTCAATGATATTCTTAGCATAATCTCTTTTGATAGTCAACACATTTTTACTCAAGTTTACACTATTCAAACTTCTTTTTACATTATTAAGCAAAATATCTTTTTCAATTTCAATCTTTTCAACAATGTTTCTTATTTCAGGAAAGTTTTTACAATAGTATAATGATGCTTCAAGCCAGCTACAACATGTTGTAACAATAGAAAAAGGTTGATAGACAATTTTGAAAAAAGAGCGTCTTGTTTTATTTTTTACTGTGAGAGCTTTAAAACTTGAAATTAAATTATCAACTTCAGGGTTAAAATTTTTATCTTCAAAGCACATTTGTGGAAAAGATGAGAAAAGCATGTAATATGAAAAAGGTTAAGAAACAAAATTTTCAAGTTTTTAGCTGCAACTGTATTGTAACTAGTAACGTCAGTTATTAAAAGAAAAAGTTTTTCTTTCAATATTAAACTCTTTCAAAAACATCGTCGACAAAGCGGGTAAGTGTTTCAGAGGTAAAATGATCATTGGAAGCAGGCGTTTTTATAAGGTAAGTTTTTTGTGGTCCAATGAGGGTTCCAAAAAGAACATTTACAAATACTTGGCTTAAAATAAATGTTTTATCAACAATTTAAAAAATTATCTGTTTTATCAATAAACTTTTAATATTTTGAAGTTTGACTTTGGCCATGTCTGAAGGCAAATTTCTGCATAAACTAACAGAAGGAAATTGTATTCTTAAACTTTAAAAAAGTGATATAATACTTGAATGACATAATTTGTGTAGTGATATATTAGCTTCAAAAAAAACCTTTCAACCTTGTGTTAAAGTTATTTTTAGTAGAATTAGAATATGTATCTATACTTAAACTGACAGATATATCTTTCAGTTTGTTTTGATGCTTTTTGAATTTATATGATGAAAAAATTCTTTGTATGCTTTACTTCAACATAATATGCAGAACAAAATTTAAAAGTTGAAGAGTGACAAAACTCCCTCAGATATTTAGTAACTAGAAAATAATCCACTTGCTAATATATATTATTTATTTTTAATTACTTCAAAAATATCCATTTATTGACTTTTTGTCTTTTTTATAGCAACTATAGGTGGTACGCCCACACTTTGGAAACCAATTTTCTAACATGAAGGCTTTTTGGCGTTTGAGAGCAAAATGTTTAATAATGAACTTAATGATATAATGAAAAGCCAAACTCAATAAAAAATGAACTTTTATTGACTTAATAAAAATTTTTAATTGAAACAATAATTTTAATTGAAGAAAAAGAAGAAGTTTATTTTTAATTAGTAAAACGTATTTAACAAACAAACACTTTCACAAGTGTCACAATGGTTTCAAAACCCTAGCAGTAATGCTTTAAAGAAAGAAATAAAATATAATTGGAGCATTAAAATATAAATATTACATTTTTGCTACAATACTTACGAAATAATAATTTTGTATAAAAGTATATATAATTGATTTTGTACATTATAAACAACAGAATAAGAGTTCAACAGATATTTTGTTGTGTTCAACCGAATGATCCAGTTTAATAAGTTATAAAAGAAAATGATTCAAACAACTATTTTACTTATAAATAATATTTAAAAAGTGTCTAAAACAGATTGGGTAATAAAACTTGACTAATTGCAAACAAAACAATCAGGCTTTAGAACAGAAAGACTCAAAATTGAGAATAAAACTTTTTTTCAACTTATTTTTCAAAATTGAAAATGAAGTTTAAACTGACAGATATACCTTTCAGATTATTTTTATGCTTTATAGGGTTTCTGTGATTTTGAATAAAAATTTCTTTGTATGCTTTACTTTTATTAAACATAATTTGCAGAACAAAATTATAATAGTTGAAGAGTGAGAAAACTCCCTTGAATTCCCAAATCCAGCAAATTAACAAAAAAACTTATAAAAACACCCACAAATTATCTAAAATTAGTAAAAATTTGTTTATCAGTCTTTTCTTGAATATATAAAAAAATTGAAGAAATTGACTTTTGAAAATAATGAATGCATAATTATTTATATTATAATATAAGTATAAAAAATTTTAACATGTAAAATACCTCAAACAAAAGTAAATGAAAAATATAAATTAAAATTTCTGAAAACCCTTATCAATTTTGAGAAGAAAGAAACACATTTAAACCATGTGTGTTTAGGTTTTGAATGTGCATTAGAAGCATTTAAGAATATTCCACTTTACATTATATTATTCCAATAATTATTTTCAATGAGTTTTTTTGAATTTAGTGTTTCCATACGCAAAGGTCGATTCATAAATTTTCCTATAAAAAAGGTCTTGAACTATGAAATATAACGATCAATGTTCGGAAAATTTTACTCCTTAGAAAGTCAAAAAAAGACTTGGTTGAACGAAGTTGATAAGAGAGATCTATGAATTTGAATTCATCAATGATCATTATAAGATCATTTATTAAGATAATTCTCCTGGCAAATAATCAATTTGAGATTTTTCTAGGAAAGTGATACTTATTCTTCGAGCAGAAATAACAAGTAATGTTTATTAGTTATTCATAAGTCATTCCCAAGTCAGTTAAACAAGAGTTCATGATTACCAGAATCACTATCAAATAAAGAGCCATTAGATAAAGGATCATACATAACTGACATCCCCCAAAATTGAATATCAAAATTTTAAAATCATTGAAATAAAAAAATAATAAGCAGAAATTTTTGGAAACTATCAGCAGGATAAATATTTTGAAATTTTTATAGAAAACAACAGAAGTAAGAAACAAAATGATCTTTTTCATAGTTTTAACACAAAAATAAGTATGAACTGCAAAAGCGAAATTATAATAAAAAAAAGGTAGCAATTAACAGAAAAATAACTGGGGAATTTTAAATTTATTCAATATCCATCTCTAAAATAGACTTTTCGTTCAACAAGATAGGATTTCTAAATTTAACTCAATGAACAAAATGATAATGTTTGCGCAAACTTATTATAACATGAATTTGTTTTTACCGCGGTTATGCTTGATAAATCTTAAGAAAATTTTCAGTTTATAATCTATTTTCCCACCTTGTATTTGTTAAGATTTATCTTTTAATTTTATTTGAAATAAATGTTTCATTTTTTTATCAATTAACATTGTATTCCTATAAATCCTTTTCTTACTTTCTATTATTTTTATTATATTAAAATTCAATTTCAAATATACGATAATTAGTAAAAAGATTAAATTTCTAGTTCCGAAAATTTATTTTTTATATAATTAACAAACATTTTAGTTCCAATTTTAAAAGTAATTCGTGTTGGATTTTTTTCTAAAATTAATTTTTTAGATAGGGCTGCAATATTTTTATATTATCAAACCTGGACAATAGTATTAAAAAGGTTAAGAACAATATTTTATGTATAAAAATTACTTTGAAAGTAAAAGCTGAGTTTTTATACTAAAAAAAGAGATAAACCATCATGTTTAGAGCTAAGTTTTCACATAATCCTTTTTTGACATATAAGGTTAGTGAATCTAAAATCGTGATTCCATTGTTAAGCAACGGCAAATCCGTATCAATTATAGAAAAGCATGGCATCTTCATTATAATTATATTAGGGTGAGTAGTCGAATATTTTAAATTTTTTAATAATAAGATAAGTTTTCTAAATTAAATCTTTATTTACAATAATTTATTTTTCAAATCCAGTTTCGAAATGGTAAAAATCTTAATTATAAAGTGAATAGGTAGGCCAAAATAACTAAAGAGGAGGCCCTCATAAATGGGGTCATTCACAATTGATGTCAATCAAAAACTGGAGGGGGGTGTAGATAAGTTGACAAATGAAGAATATGCTTTCAATATTCTTTCTGCGATCATTGTATCTTTTTTTTACAACGCCTTTATCCCAATTACAACAACAAATTCTGAAATTGTATTGTTTATTGAGAACAATATTAAAAAACATTAATAGTTTATTATGAACATTTAAGTATTGAAATGTAAAACTATATTTTTTAGCTTTAACCTTTTATCGTTTAAAAGGTATTTTAAGCCCGAAAATGTTCGTTCAACACTGATTTGAGTAACAGATAATGATAAGACAATTTCAGCCAATCTTTTCAAACAACCATTTTTATTTAGCCACCATTGAAAAAGATCTGATTTGTTAATTCTATTTACACCGTAAACTTTTCGACCTTCCTTTTGAACTTCATCACCGCACTGAGAATTAACAAAAATCCAAAATCTATAAAATTAATTTTATCTACTTTCTCATTCTATTTGAAGTTTTGTAATTCTTAATCAATGATTTTGTACAGTTTCTTCAAAACAATGAAAACTTAACCTGCATACATTTGTCCTTTTTTGTAGCGTTAAATTTATCAAGAGTTTTAAAAATTAATTCACATATGTTTGATCTATCCTTGCTTTTTCATCCAATTCAGTAATTGCAGCTTTCATTCAAAAATACTTTGAGAAGGTTTTGACTCCTAAGAATGATGCTTATTTCGAGTGCACAAATGAGTTTTGAGGCAAATTATTTTATTTTTTCCCTTCTTTTTCCTTTAGTCTTTATATGCTTTCTATTTAAAGATGTCTCTAACGCGGTCATTCCCAACCGGTGTGCCGCGGCACTAAAGGTATAAGGTCTCATCTTATCTATATAAGAAAGTAGTCTCAAATCTTTAACAGTTTATCTCTATTGCTTAGTGTAATTGAAAGAGTTAAAAATTAATGCAGTAGAGTACACACGTTAGGAAAAATGCCTTTATTTTTTATTTGCAAAATATAATTTAAACAATGAAGTCTTTTATTCAGAATTCAAATTTATGGCATCTTTTAATCTTAGATATTCATTTTATTTAACATTTATGATTTTTTTATCAAAATTGTCTTGAATAGTTCGCAATGTTTTTATACTTTCCTTCAAATTTTTTGTTATTTTCTTCCAAACATCTTAGACTTTGAATTTCGGTTTAAAATGGCAATTTAAATTGACGATATCTTATCTGTCTATTCCTAGAGACCCAGGTTCTAAAATCTAAATGTATTTTCAAACAATTTATTTTAAAAAATTGAATAAATGTGTAGATCAGATTCATATAAGGTGCTTCCTTCCTTTTGTATGATTAGTAGTCTATTTTGATAACATTTCGTTTCCAAAAATGTTAACATTTATACATTATGAAATTCAATTTTAAGCTGCAAAATGTGGCAGTACAGAGTAGTCAAACAAACTAACCACACCTTTTGATATCAACCAACTCTGTTGACAATTGGTAGGAGAAGAGGTTGACAAACTTCTAGCTCCTGCCTTTCTTTGTAATATATCGATATCTTGTCTCTCACTTTTCTTTTTTTTTTGCTTAATCGGAATCTGCTATTTTATTTTTCTTCCAAGAGGTAGAGTAAAATGACACTTACATTGGTATCTAATATTTCTGTCAATTTTAAGTATGCTATTACTTTGACAAAAGTGTATTCTTTGCTTCCTTTTTACTGTAAAAAAACAAAAATTGAATCGTCAAACATGCTAATGCCACCTCTGCTCATCAACTTGGGTATAATCGAAGACTGTCAAAAAACTAGACTTAGAAATCGAAGCTTTTAAATGTATGCAAAATATCTTTCCTAAGCTGAAAGCGGGAGTTTTATAAGCATTCATGTTAAATAACTCGTAGATTCTGTTTTTTAAATCAAAGTTGTCACAAAGTCAAAATTTTTTTTTTTTGGAAAGTTCATTTCGATGTTTTTAAAAACAATTTGGTAAAGTATTCTGAAGCGCATAATGAGTGATTTCACCAAGTTATTCGACTTTTTGAAGAAAGATACAATGGACAATATAATGAAAATATGATTGGAGACAAGTTGGTATATAAAAGAAAATTGAGAAAAAGAATTTTTTTTATATTAAGTTTAGTTTTCATTACTTGAAGAAAGAAATATATGTATAAAATGTCCAAAAGAAATAAAAAAAGTTTTTATGTTTATTTAATTGTAAATATTACAACTGTATACAAAAATAGCTGTTAAGTATATAAAAAAGTAAATGAATACAAATACCGATATCTCTGGAAGTCAAAACCGAAATTTAATAGCAGAGAGTATAATTCTTGTCTTTTTTATCTAATTATAAATGAGAAGAAATGTCTTTTGAAGAATAGACGAAATGAGTGTGGTACGGTGTTATAAAACAAAAAACCATATTTTTTGGTTAACGCGTTAACGCTTAACTGTAACTTCCGTTAAACTTCAAAGGAAGTAAAGAACTAACGGACGAAGTTCTTTCTTTTAAAAATTAGCTAAATGTATCGATATTTTATTCCAATATTTTTTTTTGAAAAATATTCAATCTTAAATTTAAAATGTAGCGCAAAAATTCCATCTCAAAAAATGTAAACATTTGATATGTAAGTCAGTCTACTGAATGAATAAGAATTAAAGATAATTGATGTAAGCTTCTAACTAAAGGGTTGTGCGATGATGAAAAGTGAAAGCATTACTGTGAAAATTCAATAGAGTTTGTTAAATGTTTTTTTTTAGCTTTTTAAGTGATGAAGTTAAGGAGTAGTAATTACTTGGACTTGGAGCCGAGTTTGTATTCGATAAAGGCGATAATAATATTGGACAGTGAAACAGGTAAGCGCATGGTGGCCAAGTACTACTGTGAAAAGGAAGATGTTACTAAGAATTCGCAAACAAGTGCGGACTCGTTGGCAAAGATCGATCAGCAGAAGAACTTTGAAAAGAAGTTGCACGAACGCCTGTCCCAGAGATCCGCTTCTTCTACTTCCTCTGCGAACGAAGGCATACTCGTCCTGAACGGACACAGCATCGTGTATCAGTGCGTTTGCGATTTGCACTATTTTGTGGTTGGCGCTTCCTCCACTGAAAACGTGATTCTCTTGAGCAATTGCCTGAGCACCGTTGTGGAGTCCATTTCGTTGCTTTTGCGCAAGAACGTCGAACGCAAAAACTTCATCGACAACCTTGACCTTGTTTTTTTGTCACTCGATGAAATCTGTGATCGCGGCATCTTTCTCAACTTCAACAGCCAGGATATCTGCTCCAACATGTCTTTCAAGAATGATGACAGCCAATTCACTGAACAAACAATGGCCTCTGTGTTCCAAGCCGCCAAAGAACAAATAAAATGGCATTTATTAAAATAAAGCATCCTCATTCCCTCGCTTTACATCTCGAAACATTCAACATATTTATTTTAATTCATTCGTCATTTTCTCATATTTTTGAGTAAAAATGACAATTTTTAAAAGTATCAAATTTAAACTACTTTTTATAAAAATGGAAAAGTTTTATAATATATAAATTGCAGTTTTTTTATCTCAGCAAGGCTGCTTATCATTCAATAAAAAATAATCAGAATAAGTTGACTAAAATGTAGTTTACTCACATACAGAAAAAGTTCTTTGTGAACGAAAAATAATATTTGAAATAAGAATTTCGAAAAATGTATTAAAAAGAGGATTAAGAGATTTTTTCGGCATCTAACGATATCTAGGAGCCGAAGTCAGATTTTTTAGAGTATTTTAAATTTTGCAGGTATATGGAGAGGCACTTCTTTAATCTTTTCTTTTTTGAAGCTTTAACGGTTTTTACTACGCTTATCTCCAAATAAAGGATACACGTTTATACGAGTGTGAGCAAAATAACAGAATCACCTTTTGAAAACCAGAATTTCAAAGTCAAATCTTTAATTAAATTGAATTAACTTTTTTTAAATAGGCCAATTTCACTGAAAAAATTGAATGAATTCAAAAAAGGGTGAAATTGAAAGATAAAAAAGAATTGGGCCCGTAAACAACGTTCTTCGAAAAAAGAGTCTGTAAAGCGAAGATAAAAACATCTGATAACAAAACTCATCTAGCCTTTTTAATAGAAGTTTTTATTCCATTCAATCATATTTTTCTTTCCACACATATTAAATTAAAAAAAAACTTTTATTTTGATTCTATACTTTAAGGCAAATAAATCGAATGAAATATCTTAGATATCTAGAATATACTTCTGATCATAATTTACAATAATTAAAATAAACAACACTACCTTGTTCTCGTTTAACGAGAATGTCTCGGTTACCAAACATGATAAACTTCGGTGTGAATTCAATAATGTGCATTAGCCAAAAACATGATAAGTTGAATTTGTTCTAGAATTCCTATCAGTAAGATATCTGGAATATACTTCGATCTCCTTTCATTTTTACAAAGAAACCGAATCAAATAAACTATAAACAATGCACTAATAAATGATGATGAATTAATATATTCTTAAATTAAAAAAAAACTTAACTTCAACTTTTTTTAAGACTTGGAACTTCTTACAGTTAAAATTATATTTTGATATCTTTATGAGGAAATCATAAAAATTTGATAATTTGAGAGTCGAACAATTTATAAAAATTCATTTATTTATTGTTTTTGAAATTTAAATTTCCAAATAAAATTTTTTCAAACGCGGACATCTTGATTTTTAAAAGGAACAGTGGAACAGGAATGTGAAATTGGAACTGTTCAAAAAAATAGTATCTATCACCTATCTATAATTCCAAAACATCATTTTTCAATGTTTAATAAAAAGTTATTTTTCATTTACTCGAAATTTTATGTGTTAGCTAAAAACATCATTCTTACTAAACGTGTCAAATTTCATAATTTTCAACATTAACAAGGCAGTTCGGCAAGGTTATTCTGTGCATCTTTTGTCTCCCCCTTGGCTTGCCAGCCAACTATATGAAAGTTTCAGATAGTGATTTCTAATAGATGAAGTGGGCATAGAGAAAGAAAGTAATTAAAAAAATGCAGAAAACCATTTTTAAATTAGTGTAGCTTTAACGATAAAAAACAAATATGCATATATATTCAAAAATAATTTTCCGGTAGGTAATTCCCGTGAGCAAAAATTAGTGTGGGATCCCGGGAAAGAAATTCAGTTCTTTTTTAAAGTCATAACTGTGTGAGGTTGGCTTCCCTGCTATGAGCACATTGGAAAGCAAGACTTGCGGGTGAGTGCGTCAATGATACGAACTCGGACAAGGAACATAACGAGACAAGAGGAAAAACACGATTCCCAATCATTTATTTGTTTGTAAAGGTTTCCTTATTTTTACGCACGTTGGTATTTCAATGAAGACGATCTCTGGAAGTTTCTTGTTTTGGAAATAGATGCAATCTTTAGTTTTTTTAATTTTATACACATTTTCATTCATTTTCCTTCAAGGATCGAATCTCTTCCCAAATACTCATGTTGTGGCTCGACTAATGCATTGTCTAGGTCACTCTGTCGTGGGAGTAAGAAGGTAGGAAATCACTGGTTAGCGACTCTTAAGTATCTTTTAACAATGGTTTTCTTTGAAAACTAAAAAAATTAAGTGAATTTTAAAATGTAACCAGAATAATTTTAAGGTGTAGAATTGATTTAAACAAAAAAATCAATAAATATTTTAAAAGGGCTAACATTGGGTAAATAAAAGAGCACGTTTGTCTACGAATTATTTTGATAGCGCATTTTTCAGTCTTGAAAAGATATAAAAGCTTCGTTCGGAATTCACATCCAAATACTTCGACATTGTGACAAGGGAAAAATTTTGGATTCCTGTTTTGCGCTGCATTCAACGATCAAAAATGCGGGATATCAAATACACCCTCCATTCCCTATTAATAATGCACATTACTCTGGTCTAATACAACAATTCAAATACACATATGATAAAATGTTAACATAAGCGTAAACTGTGGAGCACTCCGAAAGCAGGGGCGCACATCCTCAAAATTATTGGGGGGGGGGGGTGAAATTTTTTGTTGCAATTTTCAAAATTAGTGGTCTGGAAATACCACGGGAGACCAAATATTCAAACAATCCTTTAAAATAGAGTGTATTCAGCGCATACCTAAAGTTCTAAATTTATAAGACTACTTTATATTTTTTTTTACAAATTTGTTGAATTTAAATACTATACTTCTAGCGAAAATATTTTAATTCAATTTGCAGAATATACACTAGTTTAAAAAAAATCCAAAATTGTTGGGGAGGGGGTGAATAGGCTTTTCATTTGAAAATGAAGTAGTCTACCAGGCACATTACAGGAATTGAAAGGATATTTGATTCATAGAGAAAACAACTGAAAACAAATAACTATAGGTTGGATAGTTTTATATGAGTGAATGTAGTCTGAAGGCAAAGCGTCTACTAGACACCCTGCGATGTTTATATGAAAAAATGTGATTGATTCAGGAGCAAGGGTATAAAATGAAGTTATAATTGTGTAAATAAAAATAAAACAATAAATTAAGATCGCATTATTTCATTTTTCTCAGCATCATTCAAAAATAAATAACTTTTAACATTTTGCAATGATTTGCCTTTTATTATAACTTTTAAGGAATAAAAATCTTTTCGGTTTCACTGCCCCAAAAACCATGAAACCAAAATACACTGTTCTAATGCAGTTTTTATGCTCTTTTCGAAAATGTAATTATTTTTTTCGAGAAATAAAAAAGTAAGTAATATATTTTTATAAATATATATATAATAAATATAAGGTTAGCGCGGGTTATCAGTGCTCGATTTTGTCACTTTCGTGAGGAATTAAAGAAATAGCAAGATGTATTACAATCAAGTATGTGTTTGGTAGTTTTAAAGTGAAATTCACATATGGGTCTAAACTCTAAATGATATATGATACAAATTCTCATTTATTTGATAAAACACTTTCGAACCATTGCTTGAGGGAAGAAGCCAAAACTTGTGGCATGCTGTCAATTTCGCGTAGGATAACGTAAAAGTGGAAAGGCAGCATCTCAACATAGGATTTGATAAGGACAGAAGGTTTGGCAGAGTCAGTGCTTTCGAATACCGGCATCTTCACATCCATGATGCTTCCGCCAACTTGCAAGTTGTCAACGATTATGATCAAAGTGACGATGTTCACGGCGTAGAGCGCGTACACACTTTGTTTAAGCGAATTCACTCCTTGGCTGAACAAACCACGGCCGTCAGTGAGAATGATTAGAAATTGGTGAGATGGCGATTGATGCAATCCTTTTTTTGCCGCCATTACATTCGCTGCAAAGTTGAGCAGTTCGGAGATGTTGGTTTGTTTTTGTGCGAATGTCATTTGCGACAAAACATTCGCTCCATCTTCACACGTAAAGCATTTTTTGAAGGAGTGTATCAGTTGTGTGTGTGAGCCAAACTTGCATATCCCCAATTCGCCTGCTTCGACAAGTGTGAAAGCTCGACTGATCACGGCTAATGCTTCAAACGTCATTTCTTTAGAATGATTGTTCGTCATGCTCAAGGAATCGTCTATCGCTATCAACATTTGATACTCTCGCTTATCTGGCAATGTTCTTCTCAGCCAAATTTTGTCTTTCCTGAAGTCACTTGCCACATATGCAATTATTTTTCGCATATTTAGGCGTTTGCCACTACGATAATCTCCCTTTAGTTTTGAAGTTTTGGTCGGCTCCAAAATAGTTCTAAGCTCTTGTGATAAGCTCAACACGTGCATATATGTCACCAACTCGTAGTTGCGCCAAATATTGAGATTATCAAGATAGGAAGTATTAGGACGCGCATTTTCTTCTGTTTTATTCGAAGCTAAATAATTCATATCATTTTCTATTTTGGAGCGAATTTCTTGGATTTCAAAACTACTCAAGCCAAAGCTGGGCATATTAAAGAAGCTAAAGGAGGAAGAAGAAGCATCCCTTTCCGCTATTTCCATTTCCGAATTGAGCTGTGTTTCCTCTAAAATTTTTTCATTTTCCTCAATCTCTTTCGAGATTTTATCTTTTTGATGGAAAAAGGAAGCGTTGTTTTTCTTTTGATCTTTGTCTTCATTTTTCTCTCTACCATCATCATTCTCTAAGCGAGACTCACTTTCTTCACTGTTATCACAATCTTTTAAATCACTTTCGTCTGGACAACGTGAAACGTCAATACCCTGAAAGCGACTATCCTCATTCTTTGAAGTCACTTCAAAATCTTGCTGTGAAGTAGGAAAGTTATTAGCAGCATCTGGAGAATCGGTATCATTCATGCTATTCTCTTTTATGTGCTTGTCATCTAAAAGTTTCTTAGATTCATTTCTCTTAATGCTTGAGTCATGTAAATATCTTTCCCTCACGTTATTCTTATCACCAAGCGCGTACTCAATTTGACCAGATGTAAAAGATGAATTTAAATTAGCGGAATGGCTTTTCAGATTGTCATTACTTGAGTTGTCATTAAAATCATCATTTTTACTCTCATGCTTACTTTCATCTTGGCGAGGCACAACTGGGTTACAAGGATTTATCATTGTATCATCATTTAAGGAGCCAATATCATTTCCACTTGATTGATTTGCGTCTTCACCATTCTCGCCATAGTCCATGCCATTATTTTTATCCGCATCTACTTCATTTACAAATTCATCTTTTTCATCATTAAAAGAGCCCAAATCATTCTCATCATCACTTAATTTCTCTTCGCCTTTCGTTTTGTCCTCAATACTTTTAATATCATCTTCATCATCAATATCACTACCAGCCTTAGAATTTTCTTCTTTTGTAGGACTTTGGGTCTTTTCATCACATTTTTTACCTTTGTCATCAGTTAGAGATTCATTATCGCTAGCTTTATCATCGCAGCTGGTCTCATCATTATCAATTTCATCTTTAATGCAGAAATCTTCTTCATCATCATTATCCTTTTTATTGAACGGATCAAAATCATGATCATTGTTCTTCCTAGTCTCTTCTAGGTCATTACTTTTTAATTTGTTGTATAAATCATCATTTTGATCTTGAAATTCCACATCACAATCACTCTCTTCACAATGCGTCTCATCGTCTTTCTCTTCCAACTGTTCTAACTGCGAATCTTTTGCAGCCAAACGTTCCTTACTTTTGTCGGTTATACCCGCAGATTCTTGGCATTCCTTTTGATCGTCATTTTTAGCATCTTCATGATCAGAATCATTCCAAAATTTTTCATCGAATTTTTTTTCCTCATCATCAGAATTGACATCACCCATTTTTTCATCAATATCTTTTTCATCGCCATCGTCATCTTCACCCTCACCTTTCTCATTCGAATCCTTTCTGCCTCCGTCTTCTTTTCCATCAAAATCGTCTGACATCTCAATTCCGTTCTTTTCATCACTCATTTCATTTTCTTCCTCATTTTTCTCCCCACTCTCTTCTTGTCGCAAACCTTCGATCTGACTTTCACTTTCAATTTGATCACTAACATCTTTGCTTCCCTGTCCCTCTCCCATTCCACAGAAGTCATCATTTCCTTGCTTCGTTGTTTCATTTCCTTTACTTTCTTCCTCATAACCGTCCGGCTTGCAAAATCCTTTCTGCATTAGTTCTCGGAAGAGCGAGGTAATTATATTGAGTAATTTACTTTTCTCAATGCAAACACGAAGTAAACTCCCAACCACTGCGTGTACTGAATGCAAGAGTTCTTCCAAAATAAGAAAACACTCTTCAGCGCTCAACTCAAGTGATGCGTTTTTCATAGTAGGACATTTCTCGGTTGAAAAGTAACAAAAAGTTTTGCATAAAGGACAACAAAACTTTATAAAAAGAGAGAACAAAAAATGTTCGGTTGATGTTATAGTATTTTCAGCAGAATCTGCATTACAATGTTTGTTAATTTCTAAAAATTTGGTAGCATTTTGAAAAATAATCAATATGCTTTGAATGAAATCGCTAAAGGAACTTTGTTTCAACAGGCAAGAAAATGAATGAGGCGAAGAAATACTTTGTAAATCTTCGTGTATCAAAGTATACATGTCATTCCATATTTTAATTTGAGATAAAAAATGATCAAACATTGATTGAAAAGCCCCATCACTATTGTGCAAGCCAATGACTGTTGAATTAATTAGTTTGATGCATTCTTCTACACTCTTTACCGTTTCAAAAATCGAATGAAAGTCGTCGAAAGATACAAGGAAGCAGAACAATGGAAAGTTTTTATCATATGAGAGATAGTCTTCTTTCTTAATGAAAATACTCTTAAGGAATTTGCGCAATTTATCAATCAAGAAAGTGATTTCATTTAACAAAATAGGATACTTTTCTGAATTACAATTCAAAATTTTATGAACGTAGTTCAGTATTGATAAGGAGTTTGAGAGTAAGTTTGAAGTGTCGCCATTTTGAAATTCTGAAAGATTTTTAGCAGTTTCGCTTTTCTGAAAACAATTCAGCAGGAAATGAAAGTTGCGATAAACAAAGGAAATGGAGGAAAGAATACGAAGAGAAGAGTTAAGTTGGCTGTTGCCATTAAAAGTTTCGTGCAGTAAATGATTGATGTAGCCGGAAAATTGATCAACCATATTCCCACTTATATCACAATTGATATCTTTTCCAAAAGATGAATGAAATAGACGTATTTTTTCAACAGATTCAAAGTGTAGAAGTTGTAAATTTTTAACTGATTCAAGTAAGCTTAATTGATGACTTGAGGAAAAGCCGTCGAATGGTTCAAAAAAAGTATCAAAAGAAGTGAATGGTTTGTACATATTTTCGAAATTGTAGAGCAAGAGCGAATTACCTTTTCTATAAGATAGACCTTGATCCTTCAGATAATGGAATAAATCGATCAGTGACTTCTTCTTGCGTTCCTGTAAAAAGAGAATTTCGGATTTGTTACCGTCCACACATCGTGAAGAGAGATTGTTTGTTTGCATGCGAAAGTTTTTTATCTGATCAAGAATGCTGGCATGCGCATCCTGAAAATCATTGATATTGTCAGTCATCAAATCGATACTTTCCTTCAAAACAGAACTTCGTAGAAAAGAACATTTTTTAGCGTATCGAAACTTATTCCCATCGATGCTTGAAGAAGTAGTAAGTAATAAGGTTTTAGTATCAAGTAGAAGAGTCTGGATGTCACCTATCTGTTCTAAGCTTGGCAAAACACCGCCTACATTCATAGCTGCTACCAACGCTTCTCTATACTTTCTCTTGTATGTTAGCAAAGTTTTGTGATTTTTTACAATAGCTTCTTTCAGTGAATAATAATTAAATGAATTCCATTTGCATATCAAAAGATAATCTTTTAAAGATTTTTCAATGGGTGTCTTTATCTTTGTGAGGGTGTCCAAGACTCTAGGCACAAATTGTTCATAATACTTGAGGCAGTTTGCAAGCAAACAAGAAATCTTTTTAGCAAAAACAGGACTTGTCAATTCACGATCTTCATATTTCAAGAGCATTTCATTCAGTTTGAAGATAACGCGTATAAATTTTAGCCTTTGCTCGAAGTCACAAAGCTTAGAATGATTCATCAAGGCGTTAACAGTTTTAAAAAGTGTTTCTAACTCTTGCCCATTGCTCAAAGTATTGAAGTAAACACGACACATGTAAGGAAAGATTCTAGATGTATCAGAGATGACATCATTTTCAACTTCCCTTAGAATATAGAGCCATGATTTCATTTCTAATTTTCGCCACGAAATTATCAAGTCTGTTAGCTGAATGATGAGAATTCCAAAAGCCATACTTTCACTGGCATTCTTATCCCATATGTCTAATTTCTGCCAGAGTAATTCAATTCCAACTAAAACTTTTATAGTGGAGGAATTGCAATCTAGGCTCAATATCTTCTTCAACACATCTTTAATTGCAAGTAGTTGAGGTTGATCAGACCATGAAGTTAATAGTTCGTCTACTTTTTCATCTATTTTTGTAAGCAGACATGATGATGTTATGATTTCCTTATAACATATTGAATCTCTATAAACATCCACTACATTTTTGTCATCGCCATTTCGATTCTGGAAAAAGCTTTTTTCGATGAGAGCAAAAGTCATTGAACATTCATGGAGCAAAATGGAGTCAGTATATTTGATTGAATGCAAACTTGGCATAGCGTGAAAGTAGTGCAAGATAATGCTAAACAACTTTGTTCTAGATATTTCCAGTTTATTTTGCATGCCACACATGCTCATTGAATCATCATCAAGAAGATTAAGGAATGGAAGCAAAGTTTTGAAGATAAAATGATCAAAGTGTTCGCAAACTCTACTAACCATTGAATCATCATCAGGAAGTTTACCATCTCTCTTGTCATCGCCATTTGTTTCATTCTCAATGAAACCCATTTCGTCGCTCATAACTGTGAAAAAGTTTTCATAAGACAGCAAACTCATTTCTAAATCTTTCTCTGACTCTTCAGTTTCCAAGCTTTTCACATTAGACTTAGGTAGTGATGCAAAGGATTTAGTCTCATATAAAGAGTTTTTCGAATCTTCGATATCTAGTTCCTTTTCCTTGAACCTCGTCCATTCATCTAAGATACCTCTCAGAGAGGAGAGTAACGCGTTATAAGAATTGCCATCAATAAAACCTTTCAATAAAATTGTGCACTGTAATTTTGCAAGAACTAATTCTTTGTGACAGATAAAGTTAACAAATTTTTCCATAATGGAAGGATTATCATTTTTGAATTGTTGACTTAAAATATTGCAATGGATTTTGTATCCAGTGGAATTTAAAAACTCAATTTCATTATTTAGCAATCGAATTTTTTTCTCCTCACAAATAACGTAAGATGGAAATCCAATGGTGTAGATCAAAATCTTTTCAAAATTTGAAATATTTAAATCAGAATCTTGCTTTTCAATATCACTCCATTTTAAGGATTCACCAATCCATTTCGATAAATTTGAAATCGCAGCCAAAATATGATGCAAGGCAAATTCAAACGGTTTAAAAATATCGGGATACCAAAAGAAAAAGGAAGGAACTTTTTCTAAAAAATGTTGAATTGAGAAGCCCAAGTTTTGAAGGGATTGAAAAAGTAGAGATTGATCGAGTTCATTTCTTGTCTCCACATTCAAGCAGAGAGAAACGCCATGGGTGATAAAGTTAATTTTTTCAAATGTAAAAATATTTGTTACAAAATCCAATAATATTTTTTGCAAAGAGAAGAAAGCATTTGTGTTTTCACCTCGACTTTGTGAAGCCAAAGTAAATTTATTTTCTTTTTGAGATAAATCTTTTGTCTGCTTTGCTAAAAATTGCATTCGAGGGTGACACGAAAAATGTTCAGTAACATCGATTGAGTTTTTAAATGGAATTCCAAATTTTAAGTTTGCATGATAATTCCGTGCTTTACTTTCTCTACTTAAAAGTAATTTTTCATTTCTTATTGCATCCAATTCGACAGTTGATTCTTGTAAAGGATCCATGAAATATTTTGGTAGATAAAAGTCAATCATGATTAAACCAAGTAAAAACTGGAAAAAATCAATACGTTCGATTGAATATCTCTCATCAATTTCCATTTCTAGATATTTAAATTCTTCAAGCACAATTTTCAATGCATCATTTAAAAATAGGAAATATTGAGGAAAAAACTTATCCGTAAGGAATTTTTGAATATCTACCTTGATATTGGAAATCAATCTCCAATCAACTTGTGAAATATCACCATGTTTGTATTTACTTGAAATGAATTTAATTTGAGGTAAAGACACCTCCAAACTTAAAAAAAGATTAACAAATATTTTGCAAAATAAAATAATTAAGCTTTGCTTTCTTGAATGATGATAAATGAGTTCCTTCGTGGATTTGCTTCCTGACAATTTTAAAGAGGTTTCGTGCAATCTCTTGAAAAAATGAAGCTTCTTTTCGTTATTACGTAAATCTGATGAAAATAATGAAATAAGATCATTTTTAGGTGAGAAAAATGAAAGAGCTGAAGAATGTCTAAATAAAGACGTAAATATGGGACTGAATTTGCACGCACCTACAAACTTAACTTGATTCAACTCCACTACGTCACTTGTTTTATCTTCGTTTGAAAATTGAGATGACTTGTGCGTAAAATCCATTTCATTGAAATAAGCCGAAAATGTAGAAAGAAAATCCTTTTTGATGAAGCAATGATAAAAGTGTTTATGCCTTTCTAATTGAAAATCAAAGTCGCGAGACTTAGACAGAATGGATGCACTAAATAAAACTCCTAAATGCAGGAATTCAGAATAATCTTTGCTGTGATCATCGTGAAATACTTCAATAGAGGGAAGGGAATTTAGGTTGTGATGGAGATGGAGCGATTCTAGCGTTGTTATGATATCGTTGCAGTAGTCAGGAAATGTTTTCGCTTTTTTCTTTTTGTTTATAAATTCCTTGATTTGTTGATCAATATCACAAATCTCATTAAAACAATGATTAGAAGGCTGATTTGAAAAAAAGCGTGACCGAATATTTAGGTAATTATCAAGAACTCTGTGAAACAACCGCGAATCTTGTTTCCAGTGAGAAAAGGTTTTAGAAAGAGTAAAATCAAATTGAAGTAAGCTTTGAATACTGTTTCCGATTTGAAGGCTTGAAAAAGGCCTGGGGAAATTAGAAAAATTTTTCATAAAAATTTTGAAGAAATTGTGCTTAGCCGTATCAAGAGAATATCGATTCTTCAAGCAATCATCAATGGAATGTAAATGCATCGATAAATCCAATTCTTTAGAGTCTTCGTGATTATTTGTAAACGTTGCAATGCCACGCAACGACTTTTTAAAGTTTTGAAACAAAATGATGAAAGACGCCAAAAATGCTGGTAATGAAAAAGAAGAATGAAATACGTCCATCTTGTCAAGCAGCACAAACATAACTCTCAACTTAAAAACACATTTTAAGGAAGTTTTAAAGTTTTCGCTATGTAGCTTAAAGTGATTCGCGCAAATTTTTTCTAGGACAAAGTCTTTAAACGCGTTGAGAAGGGGAAATATCAATTTGCATAGCGGATGCACTTCCTTCAAAGTATCTCTTTTCATATTTGCGAAATGAGAGGGAGAGGATGAAATAAAAGCATATTCAATGATACTCAGTTTCTTCGAGCATGTTTGAGGTGAGGTTTTTTGGGAGATTTTCGTTTTAATTTCAAGTATGGCCATTAACAAGTGAATCTCCATTTTTAAAGCTTGCCTAAAAAGAAATTAATATACATCGACAAAATTTATACATCCAACTAGGCTGAATCTAATATATCTCAACCCAATTAAATTTAAACAAACTATCTAATTACAAAAGTAAATACCCAAAAAACTAAATAGCCAAATAAAAATAAATAAATATTTTTTAATCAAATAATGTTTATAAACTTAATAAAAAAAATTAAAAATATTTTTTACAATTAGCGCCAAAATAATTGTAATTTACACATTTAGTTTACTTGTACTGGACAAATTAGTATTGAAATTATGTAAAAGTGTTTTTAACTTAAAATGAAGTAATTTTCACATAACCAAAAAATTAGCTCGCTTAAAAAATAATTATCCGTGTTAGCAAAACGCATAACCAGGAAAAAAAAATTGAAAACGCAACACAGATGATATATTTTTTTTAGCTTTTATTTTCTGGCAAAAATCATAGTTAACATAATAATTACTTTATACACCTGTACAGATTTATCATTTTATATTTCATATTTCCAATTCTTATAGCTTTTTAAAAAAATAATTAAATTTTGTATGCTAATGTCCTAGAACCTTTCTTAATATCGTTCTGAATTTGTCGATATCTTTCGATTGCATTGCTGGTTCAATTAACACCGCAAAGCTTCACTTGCTACATTAGAAAGTTCTTTTAGCCGCTTTAAATCGATAAAAAAATATTACTGATCGCGATGAGAAAGGATGTAAAAAATTAGATTTTCATGATTTAATTGGAAGGTTTTGTAAACAATAAAAATAAAGCATTGGTTTTTATCATTTTAAAATATTTTTAAAAGTAATATTGCATACAAGTTTACTTCTTCATTTAAGAAATCGGGTATAAAAATGAAAAAAAAGCATTGCGATTTGGTAACAGACATCAAATCAATTTAGGTAATATTTAAGCTTCTTGGAAAACGTTTAACTCCTGAATATAAATCAAAAATAGCATGAGGAATCTTTCAGGACATAAAATCATTTTGATGCGTGCAATTTCCTATTCTGATTTAATAAAGCACGTCTAAAGTAGTATATATAAAAACAACGTATATGGCGCCTTCAACTTTATAAAGAGGTTTGAGTTTTACAAAATAATGAATTAATATATGAAATTTTTTTGAAGGTAAGAATAATGTGAGGTGAAGGTATGTATATCCATCATATAATGTTTAAATCAAATAAGCTTACTTATTTAACTCGACTTCAACATCATTTTCCATCTCAACGTTTTTTGGTTGAATTCTTAAATAGAGCTGCGTATTTAGGCGTGGATCTGACAAACTTGAATAAGAATAATCTTTTATTTTTAAAAACGGACTATTTTTTAGGTGATTTTCTAGAAAAAGATAAAAAAGTACAAAAGAGACAATTATTTTGAAAAAAAATTCTTACCTATACACTCTGTCAATTTAGAGATAGCATTTATAAAATTGATGATAAAATCACTCTTAAAAAGATTTTCGTCACAAAATCTCTGAATAAAAGATCTTCTAATATTCATGTCTGATAGCTTAAAGGATTCCAAAAAAATTCGAGCAAAAATCTCTAACAAAAAGAAAAAGTGGAAATCAACAATTTCAAACTCTCTCTCCTCAAGATCAAAGAAATCTAAGAAGTGCTGTTCACGCTTTTCGTGAAGAACATCAGGTGAGCAGGTGTTAAAGTATTCTCCTTTTGAATAACGCGTGTAAAAAGTAAAGAATAATTTCAACGCCGCCATATCCCCAGCCACATAAAAACAATCGTGATTTAGTTTTAAGGTTTGCAAGGATGTCAGCGGAAAGTAGCATATGGTGTGAAGGAAATCTTTTTTGGAATAAGAGAGGTTGAGTATTTGGGAGGAAGTAAACTTAAAGAGCTTAAGAGGAAAAATAAGTTAACTTAAAGATGAGTAATTTTGAATACTAGAATAGTGGTTTTCAACAATAAACAACACTACGAAGTATCTTATGTTGTAACGAACCCACTCAAAGATAAATGAATTTCCAACATATGATATTAGATGGAGGAGAAAACTTAAGGAAAATCATTGAGTACTAAGTTAGAAAAAAAAACCAAACTTTTTCCATCATATAATGTTTAAATATGTATATATGTAAATATGAGTTTTAGATTCAGCAGCGCATTTAGTATACCAATTTGACGTAATTAAGATAAATTATTATCGGTGTTGATAGAAGTATATCACTTTGATATATTTTTAGCTACATGTTGACACACGCGAATATGTCAAATACTATAAATATAAAACTAAAATATGTCAAATAAGAAATGCTAAAGAATTTTTTCTAATCATAAAACTCAGCTGAAAGATCACTCATTCTTCATAATTAAGGATTTCTTTGAACGGTAAATAAAAGAATGCATGATAAATCCTTTTTCTTGTAATATCAATTGTGGGGAAGAAAATTTAGGAAGACTTTATTGAAATTAACACTTGGAAAGACAAATTTTTTGTATATAAAAAAGAGATTGGTCGGAAAATTTTATCATCTATTTTGGTCAGAGTGTCGAAATTGGCACTAAATAAATAAAGATATAAATTTATTGGAAAAGCATTAAAAAATAGTCAAAAACATTCTTTGTAATTAACTATAATTATATTTGAATCTGGGGTGGTACCTACCATCTGGATTACTTACACTGGCACTATTACACCCTTTCTTAGAACATTTTCTTTGTTTTTTAGGAAGAAAATCACTTATACTAATTATATTGCTTGCTTTTTACCATTTACATAACTTGTTCTTAATTCTTCAATAAGCAACATCAAAACATTTTTATGAGAAATTTGTCTTTTCTTATCATTCAAGAAAAAAATAGTCAGATGATAAATTCAATCTCGAATCATCATTCGAAGTAAATAATATACAAAAAATATTTAGGAGTTCAGAAAAATAAATAATCAATAATTAAAAAATCAATAGAAAAATATCGAAATATTGATTTAAGAAAATAACCACTTAATATTTTATGTATTACAAGTAAAACAAATTTCAGGCCGTTGTTTTTCAGACTGTAATAATCTAAGTTGTAATCTAAGGGCTTCTAAAAGCCATGTGGACCATCGAGGTAAAAAAAGAGGAATTATCTTAATTTAAATGCACAAAAATATTTAAAGTCCAAAAATATCGTGCCGTAAAAATATTACTTTCTGACTAGAAAAAGCTCCTGAAAAAAGTTAGGGGCTCCGTGCGACCTCATCGCTTCTGTATTGTTAAATGGAATGAAGAATTAAAATTAAAGTTTAGGAAAGGGTAAACAATTTTTGGTATTTTTTACTTTATAGCCTGGTTTCCGGTTTTAGAAAATGTTATACTCTGTATTAATTTGAGACGTATTGTTGTTTTATTTTTAAAACGTTTTCATCGAATTTGATTGCTATTTAAAATATACGATTTGAATTGTAAAGATTTGAACTTAATGTGTTAATGTAAGATTTATAGTATTTCTAAAACATCTCGCATCCAATAAGATCTCATGCAATCCACATCTCGCAGTAATAAGTGAGAATTTGATGATGAACAAGAATCCGTAATTATCAGGATCGTAAGAAAACGTTGATGAAACTCCGATTAAGAACGTGTAGAGTGTAGTATAAAAGAACACCTGAACGAATGCGTCTTCTTCGTTTTGTAGATAAGGCATATAAGCATCTTTAATGAGAACCTTCAAATTTCTTGCATGCAAAAAACCACACATCCATATAAGCTTGATCAATTTGATTGAGGATATCAATTCTGATATCTGTTCGACAAAATCTATTAAAAAAATAATATAAAAGTAAAATCGATGCAATTGTATCGTATATCAAACACCAAACAAATCGAACATGCAAAAAAATAAACGAAACATTCTTTTAGAATACATAAAAAAAGCTTTAGGGTGGAAATAAATGTGAAAAGCAAATTAACGATTGAATGATTAAGATGTGAATTTCAGATTCATTATATTCTTTACATTTGATAAAGAAGTTCACACTTTGAAACTATTCGGCAATCTTAAAAAAATTATGTTTTTCTTTTAGGATAGCTTGATTGATTCTAAATAGCTGGGAACATAAGAGAGGAGGAAAAACAAAGGAAGAAAATTCTTAATAAAATAATTAAAATATAAAGATATTAAAATATAAGATAATTAAAATTCAAATGTTTTTCTTATCTAATATTTGAAAAGAAATATCTTCCGTGTATTTTGCCAATTTTTGATTTTAGATGTTCTCTTTAATTATATTTTAATAAAAAAAATGATAGAAAAACAGAAGAAATCGAGAAAATATTCTGGAATATGAAAATTTAATAATAATTTTAAAAAATATATTATAAAACTAAAAATGGAAAAAAAAGATTTTTTTTTAATTAAAAAAACTGTTCTGAAATATATGTGATTTTAAAATATCCTTTATTGTTTCATCGATTATAAGAATTTTATATAAAGCCAATTTTTAATTTACGAAATAGTAAAGAAAAATCTACAAACCTATTTACACGTAGCCTACATCATTTAGTCTAAAATTAGAACATGACTGTAGAAATAACCAAAAACAGCAATTGTGCTTTCTTGATGAAAATCCTCCCATGGTAGCTTTACCTTTACCTATATAGCGAATATACTGTATATGAGCACACAACAATTTATAAGTGCATAAGATATACATTTATATATTCTTGCTCATTATATGAGAGACTTTTTCTACCCCCATAACTATTTTTTATATTTCCTAAGCTGCATACCACAACGACTTAATTTTTTTTGAAGAACATGGAATATCAAATCTTTACCTAATCTAGACTTTTCTTTGCGTTTGGAACAGTTTAACGCGAAATTTCTTTGCAGTTGGATAAAGAAAATTGTTAATTTTGCTGGCAAGTCTACAGCTTTGATCAAATAAAATACGTCTTCATTAAAGACCCTATTACCAACATCATCCTCATCTGGAAAAATAAGACGATTTATTTCCTTTAAAATAAAAAAAACTGGATTAAAAAGAAGTTTAAAAAAATTAAAAAAGGAATATACTGATTTTTCAGGTGCATGTGTTGGATGATTAATTGAAATTTCAACGCTTCGATTGCGAATCGCCCTAGAAAGTTCGCCATTAGTTGGATCAATCGTCATAAAGAGACGGAACTTATGATGCGGAGTGATTGTTTCAATGGATTTAGCAGAAGTTAAACCTCTTTCAATGATAAAAAGTTTTCCAAAAGGCTCAAGTAGAGAATTCAAACGATCCACCACAGAAGACCTAATCAGTAATATATAGTTTAAAAATCACTAGTTTTTTTTGTAATGAACCTCAACAGGTTTTGTAGAATCAGTTAGTTAGTTGGATTGCTTAAGTGCTATTTAAGTGGTTTATGAGTATGAAAAAATAAATTCGTTTTAAAATAACATTTGTTTAAATAACAGAGATCAATTAAAAAACTGATTTTAACAAAAAAATAAAATAAATTTTAATTTTTCATGTCGTTTAATTAAAGCTAAAAGAAATTTTACCATGGCATATATTTCTATAGTCCAAATATAGGGAGCAGACTACTTCTTAATGCCAAGGTAGTTTTATTAAATTACTTAATGTCCGTCTCCTGGGCTAAATCATTTTTAAAAATTACAAAAATATTAACTAATAGTTCACGCATTTATCTTATAGCTCATCAGTAAAATTCTTATATTCCAATATATTCCAAACTTTTATAGCCTTGTTCATCCTGAATGCCCAAAGATTTAGGGGATTTTGCAAACAAATGAATATTGGAGATTAAATCTTTTAGAATTAAGAAAAAATTTCACCATATCTACACACAAACAATAAGCATAAGGTTCAAGATTTTGCACTGGTTATTAGAAAGATTATTAAACACAAAACATATATATTCGACCCTAACTTTTTAAAAAACGCAGTCCACTACAAAGAAGACCGTCCAGTCAGGTTGAAAAATCTTCGTTAGACCTTCCATTACAGTGTTAAATCTGCGAATAAAAAGACTCATTAAGTAAAAAAAATTGAATGCTTTAAAAATTTCCTTATTGCAAAATGGAACTTAAATCAAAATGTAATCTTTCCAATAAGAAAGCCTGCCTTTAAACATCATCATCCTTATAAATTTCTCATGTACAGCTATCATTAGGTGTTTCAAAGCCTCCCCATCCTTCCTATAAGATCTAGATGATAAGCTGTAGATTTAAATATTTTTCATTTGTAAAAGAGGAACTTCTTTTTCACATTCAAAATCCTTTTTGAAGCACCTAATATTATATAATTAAACCACTTCTTAGTTCATTAGAACATGGTAGATCTTCCATTTAGTCAAGATACATATTTTTTTAATTATTTGTTTTGATCACATGCTCTCTTTTCAATTAGTTTTCAACTTGCTTCCTTCTCTCATACAAATTTTCAAAAGATTTTATAATACCTTTTGTTTTTTTTAAATAAGTATTTCATACTCAAGATGATTGTAGAAAGTATTATAAGCCAAAACAAAAAAAAAGTATATTTTTACTATATACCTAATATGGAGCGATTTTTTGAAAATTTTTTACAGTACTGATTTTCAGGAATACATTATTAATTCAATTGCCACTTCGAGATATTTTTTAACCGTATTATCCAAAATCCAGTACAGAAATAAAATAAGCATAGTCGATTTGGTATAAAACATATATTTCATGTAAAATTAGAGAGAATATTTTGGGATATAGTTTTCAGACATAAACCGCAAATTTAATTGACACTAGCAGTAAAACCTCTAAATGCGAAAACTGTGCTCAGAAATGAAATCATTATGATCTATTTGCTATAAAAACATATATTTCATGTAAAATTTGAATCAATATTTTTGTTATAGGTATTTTCATATTCAAACTGCAAAAATCGAGTCCATAAATGAAACTAGCATGGTTGATTTGGTATAAAAACATATATTTAATTGTAAAATTTGAATGAATGTTTTTGGAGACAATTTTTAGAAGTAAACTGCAAATTTGATTAACACTTATAGGTATTTTCACATCCAAAACGTAAAATTTGAAGGAATGTTTTTGGAGACAATTTTCAGAAGTAAACCGCAAATTTGATTAACACTTATAGGTATTTTCAAATCCTAAATGTAAAAAATGAGTTCAGAAATGAAAACAGGATGACCGATTTGGTATAAAAACATATATTTTATGTAAAATTTGAAAGTATATTTTATTAGATATATTTTTGATCAATCAAAATTTTGATTGACATTTTCTAAAAAGTAGCCATGATTATTGAAAAAATTAAATATATAAAGTGTTATGCGTTCCAAACTGTATATAATTATAAATTTTCAAGGTATTATATAATATAGATCCTAAGTTATAAGGAGTTTAAGTTTTATACATGAAAGGGTCATTCAACTACCATGAAAATGGTTTCAAAAGATGGAGCTAGCGATTTTAAGAAAAGTCACAAAATTTGAAAGGATATGATTCAGTCAATTTTCTACAATTAATTTTTTAACGCCCCCCCCCCCCTAGCACTAATAGGATACAGCAATTTACTCGCCTTTTACAAGATGCAATGCAACTAACACAGTAGCCCTATTTTTACTCCGGGAAACTACACGGATTGTGCACATACACATATGTAAGGGTTAAAAATGTTTATAGTATTCATACTAGCATACGAGCACAAAGAGTTTATATTATATGATTGCAAAGCATGTTATTTATTTTCTTTCAACGCCTCCCCCCCCCCTCACAACCAAGCCTCATAACGCCCCCTTTTACTCACTCAACGCCGCCGAGTGGGCGCTAGGGACCACTTTGAGAAACACTGTTATAGATGAATTTCAAGGTTATACTTAGCTAAATTGACATCTTCCAGGAGAATCCAATCGCCGTTCTTGAGAGATGTAACTAAGACACTGTCCTGCCAAACAAATTTACCATTCAATTTCTCTTCAACTTTTGATTCATTTGCCATTTCACCCATTCCACATATGTCTTTGAATCGTTTGAAGGAAATGCGTAAGTTGTGAAGGGTTTTGTCCAAATTTGGGTCTAAAAAGTCGTTTTGCATCTCATTCAAAGAAATGAGTAGTATCTCTGTCTCTTCAAACACTCTGAAGAATTGGACGACAACTTCACTACAACTTTTCCTTTGATCTAAAATTGGTAAGTGAAGTGAAGTAGAGAATGAATTTTAACCAAGAAAATTTAATAGCATTAATTAATTTAGAATTTAAGCAGTTGACGAGGTTTCGGAAAAAGCTAGCTGTTTCTGAGCTAAACTCGATTTAGCTTCTTTCCATACAAAATTTTTTAAGCTTGAGAAAATTTATTAGTTTTTAGTTTATTAGATCTAAACTTTAGAATAAACATTTTTTATAATAAACAATTGCAAAATCAAATTTTATATTTTCGTTAAAAAATTTGTGAGGTTCAACAAGTTTTGTACAATTTTTTGGTAGAAGGCCTATCCTTTGTGTAATATATATATATTCAAGTCCTAAAATATTTTCAATCAAAACTTAATTAAATTAACAATAATAAAATAAGTTTTAAATATAAAAAACAATGCAAAAAAACATTTATCGTGCATTTAAAAAAAACTGCAAATAAAATTAAGAACAGATTTTTCTTAAGTGTAACGTTATTTTTGGAAAACCCCAAGCTTTATTTGTGGATTTTAAATAAAAAAAACGAGCATGGATTTTTCCGGGTTGGATAAAATTGTCACCCCAACTGTTGACGTATGATTCGAAACATAACACATGTTATAGGGAAATCTCAAAGCGACAAGTGAAACCGCGATTTAAAATATTTATATGAAAACCAGAAAATCAAGACAAAAAATACAATAAAATATTACCTTTGTATTTATTCAGGTTGTTTAAAATGTAAAATGTTTGTAGCAAGGTAGAATTATCAACTAAATTCAAAGTAAGGAATATTTTTTGCAAAATTTTCTTAACAAATGCAATATGCTCTTGGATGAGTTGGTTCATTTGCGACATAACATCAAACTTAAAGAAAAAAGAAATAGCGAAGCGAGAATGAATAATGAACGTTTACCTGCTCAAAGCTTCCAATCAACTGCAAAGTGTCGGTTTCTGAGGAAACGGATAGTGTGATCAATTTGTTTCCTGTCAGGTGAGACAACAGTTGAATCATGCTACGCTTGCCAGAGCCCTTGATTCCGGATAAAATGACAGGCCAATTCATTTCAATGCATTTTCCAATCGACTGCAAGTAGGAATACTGAGAAGGAATCAATTTCAAATGCTTCATGCCATAGAGCGGGGAAGAAGTAGAAGATATAGGAATAAAGGCATGCCCGATTTGGCAATATTCAGAATTCATGTGAATATCAGGAATCATGTCTACAAAGTTTTTGAAGTTCGGGAAAATTGAAGAGCAAACCGCTTTTACCGAGCTTTGATCGCGTTTCGACTCCACGCGACAGATATAAAGCATGTTAACGTACGAAGAAGGAATGGTCTAAAATAGAATTAGATTTTATTATGTACAGAACATAATGACCACAAAAAAGTCAGTGGAGATATTGTCCAAATAGAAAACACATAGAAATTGAGGGGTATGACAGGATCTCTAACGGAAAAAGGACGGAACCTTCTAACTAAATATATCAGTTTAATGACGTTTATTAATGACAGCATGATGGGATAAGCCTTTACCATAGAAAAAGCAAAATAATTTTTGCTCTCCAATACTCTTTGTTATGCACAACTTCTTAAGGAATAGCTTTTTTCATGCATCTTTTAGCAATTCCTAATCAAGTCAAATGAGGCATTTTTCTCCATCTTCTACCAAAATCTAAACCCAAGGCATCTCTTATCATTTCAAATTTTATTTTTCTTATCACGTGTCCAAACCAACAGACTTTTGCCTTTTAACGTAATTGTTCATGCAGTTCTAATTTCATCTTTTCATAAAATTTAAGTGGATTCTTTTCTTCAGAGACGGCTATTTTTTTAAGGAAAAGCGGGAATTTTCACTCTGTTTTTTAAATGTATTTACGCTTAACTCAAGAGAATAAGTGAAAATTGTATATATTGCGCGCATGATTTCAGTCCACGTTGTTACCTCTAAGAGAGATAAAATTTTTCTAAAATTGTCTAAATTAAATTTATTTTAGAACTTTAAATTTTGATTTTTTTCAGTCGAAATTTTGACACCCGACTAAAGTTTTCCTCGTTTAGTTCTCGGAATTTTTTCTGGACGCAAAAAAAGAAGATTTAAGTAAATGAATTACGTAGGCGTTGTCACGACAAATCAATTGGCACCATCGAGATAAATCTCTCAGATTTAACTCTAAGTTTTGGGGGTAATTTGATGATAATGATTTTCTTTGAATTAAACTTTTTATCTAAAAAGAATGTGAGGAATATAAATATTTGCGAAAAAAAAAGAAAAGTGAATATCATATAAGCATACTTCTGAATTAAACTTTACCATATCTTCTATAATAAGTGGTGAAATTGATGGATACAGAAATGTGAGAATCATGACGTAGTCTTTGTCACACATTTCATCGATATAAACCTTATAAAGAAAAAAAATACTTAAAATTAGAGGAGACAAATATTTTGATAGGAAAAAATGAAAAAACTTGAATGAATCGATTCAAAAATGAAGCAGGCAGCTGTTTCCTATCTCCTCCTTGATGGTAGGGATTTTGACAAGCGAATATTTTAGTAGTTGTTGCATCGACAGCAAACTTCATGCATAATTCGGGGATAAAAATTTCTTGCCGATGATCTAGACACGCGTTCAACGCCTCTAACACGGATTGTGAAGCGAGATTAATCTTGAAATGATGAAAGCAGTGCAAAAATTAACGATGATAAAATGGAAAGAAATGGTGAAGTGTTCATGGATAGATGGAAGAAATCGAGAATGGCGTTGAATGTATCGCAAGAAGTCAGCAATCCCTCGTGCAAGAAAAAATTTGAATGTTTATAAAATTATGGTAGAATGTTTTATAACTCCAGTCCAGAGGTGGGAAACTTTTTTATGGAAGCGCCAAATTAAGAAATTTATTTTCGTTAGTTTAAACCCTAACAGCATGGTATAGTAAAATGAGCAATATTCAAATAGGCAAGAAAAATTTTTAGAGGAAGCAATATAGTAATAGTATCGATTAAAAGAAAATATTTTTCTTCATCTAAGATTCCGAGTTAGGACATTAAAATTTATTATGCATAATCGTTAATAGATTATATTATTATTTATAAAAGTTCATTTTCGAGAAAAATGCTATTCATACAATTGTGCAGTATCTTTCTTTCATTCAATCTCTTTAGTGCATTCCACAACTATACTTTGATAAGGGAGAATTATGCCACACCTTCTAATAAGACAAAAGGTGTATTATCCAAACTTTTCTGAGGTAAGACAATTTTTGAATATGTTAAACAGTAAAAGTATGTGTTCACCATAGTGAGATTCCATTAGCTTACAATTATAAATTGAGACTCTGAAAGGAAATTCACCGTTTAGAAATGTTGGTTAATGGAGAAATTACTAAATTTAATTAACTTTTCGATCTAACTCAATTTTTTTTTAGTTTTCTCAAATTATTTCTCTTCTCATTTAGTTTAAAAAAAATTCGAAATTTAACATTTCTAAAATTGTAGATATTTAGACTAAAAAATTGTAGAACACTCAATTTATTAAAATTGCAGTGATTTTTAATTTTATAGAAAAAATTTTAATGTTATAAGGTTCATATAAAAAAACTTGAAACTTCGGAATTTAAGTTCACGAACGCAAAATTTTTTACTTTCTAGTATTTTCTTGTTTTTTAATTCCATTAAGCTTGTAATTATCGATATAAATTAATGATTTTGTTAAGAAAACTCCCTCATTTGCCATTTTTCATTGAATAAATGAATGTTTGTTCGCTATTGATTTTTCTATAAGGAGGTCAACCAACAAAAATATAAACTATAAAGCAAGCTAGGCGTGTATTGAAATCTAATTAAATAATTATTATAAAACAAAGCCAAGTCTTAATGTATTGAATATTGTAAAAGATATACCACCATTACCACTAATTGGTTGACAATATAAATAAGTATAAGTAAAGAGATCTCCAAAAGAAAGGATTACCTCATCTATCACAATCCAGTGTCCATCCTTTAAAGCTTTTAAAAAAGGTCCATCTGTCCATTCGAAGTTACAAGCAGATTCAGAATTTTCTACTGGAAGATACGTTCCAAATAAATCACTAACATCCTAAAAATATATGCCAATTTTAGTAAGAAGCATTTCATCAATATCAAAGAAATCTCGTTATAAATACATCTTAAAGATTAAAAAAAAATTTTTTTTTAAAAAATTAAAAATTACTCCTCATAAAACTCTCGATATAGAATTTAAAATGTTCTCAATAAAATTGCGCAGTTCTACAGAATGCTTTTAAAATGAATTAAATAAATTTTTCACTTTCATGCCATTTTATCGAATACGGAGAGTTTCTTTTTATAGAGTAAAAAAATAAATTCATTTTTAACTTTAATTCAAAATGAAAGAAAAGAAAAACAACAAACAATTTAAACATGTGATTAAAATATTTCAAATTATAAAAACCGTTTTAAAAATAATTACGAGATAAAAAAGTTTCTAATAAGCAAACGAATCTTAATTTTTCAAAAAAAAAAAGGAAGTAAAACAGATGAAAGAAAAAAGAAAGCCATTTCAGAGGAAATATTTGGAACCAATCAATCATAGTGTAGTATGAATGCCTATACTTTTTAAGTCGATCAAAATTTTTCGCATTAGGGATAAAAAAAAAGTAATGGTGAATGAATTTAATAACTTTGACAGGCTACATGTGCCCCGAATCTCAAAGTTTTCCAACCTCACACATATGGCATATATTTTAGCATAGTCCTAACTTAGTTTTCAAAATCATCACTAATACCATTACAGATAAATGAAAAGGTTCATTTTTAGAAGATTACTACAAAAATAATAAACTTTTTCTAAAATAAGTTTAAATAAAAAATGAATACATTGAAAGAAATTTTTAGAAGAAAAAAAATTCGCTACTCATGTCGAATAATTAAAGCAATGTTTGCTACTGTTCTAAATCCCTGTTAGAAAACATACTTACTGTCTGCTCTGACAAGTTAATCCTAACAATGGGATTTAAGGTTAATTCCGCTATCGTAGTGACAAATGAAGTTTTGCCAACACCAGGAGATCCTGAAAACGGAAAAAATGACATGACTTTCAAAGCGCAAAATGGAAGAAAATAAGGAATTCAACCTTCTAATAAAATAGCCTTGTCCATTGACATAGCCCTGAGCAGCTTGAACAGATTATTCAAAACTGTTTCTGACTTGAAAATAAAATCATTTTTGATTGACGTATGTGAAGTGCCTAAATAAAGTATATCATAGAAGAATGTTTAAGCGTGTTTAATTAAATTAAAAAGGTCTTCTGTGCATTTAACCTGTTTTACTTGGATAAATAAAATACTATTTTTCTATTTATAAAATTCCATTTTTCGATTTATATATCTCAAGAGGATTGCAGGGGAACAAATTCCATAGGAGCACTTAGATCCGACTTCCTCATCGACAGGCATGTATTAACTAACAAATCATTATAATAAATTTCCACTTTTCTTGGAATGAAGTTGGGAGCGATCAAATTACCGTTCCCCATAAAAAAATTAAAAAAAAGCAAACCAATTGGATAAAAATGCAAAAAAAATAAATTTTACATTTTGAAAATATTGGCCATTGAATAAATCCACATAAGATGCGAGATTTTTTATGACTTATTGATATATTAAATATCGATTTACAAAAAAAGTGTTGACCTTATAAATTATGAATTATATACAGTACCAACAAATATATAGTTTAAGGTGCTAAAATTATTTTAAAACATTCAATATAATATATTTTTAGTTCTTTTCACAAGATTTAACGTTTATTATTAAAATCGGTATAACCAATAAAATATTAAACTATCAAATCAGGGCTTGAACTAAAGGAATTTTTTTTATCGAAGAGCGAGTGTTTAGTTTATGGAAAAAATTACCCTTCACATTTTTCGATAAGATGTAAGGGAAAACGCCAAATTCTTCTGTATTATTGATGACAGAAACATCTGAGCTGGTTGTCACAATCAGAGAAGACTCTTCTTCTAGATTAAAGGGTGCACGCAATTGATGGCGAGAAAATTGATTTTGGATAAATGAGAAGCAGACATGACGAATCTTTTCAATTTCTTGAACCACATGAAGGACTAAAGATTATATTTTTTTCATAGAAAAAGATAAAGTTTGTTAAAAAATAAATGAACGATTTTATAAATAAAAAAATAATAATAATAGTGCACTAAATAAAAAAATATTCTACTACTAGCGGGTCCCACATGCGTTTTTCGCTTCGCGCGAAACATAGGAAGCATTTAAGGGTGAAGATTGGCAAGGGTTACACGCACACGAATAACAGATGTTAAGAATAAACGAATCAAAAGAAGTTTTCACGCTTCGCAATAAACAGTCCAATTGAATCATTGGATGAGAATGCGAAAGACGAAATAGATACCTATTATTGGCGAAATACACACACACGCACATACACACCAGAGCAGTAGTGGGTAAATGCGGCATTTTGCTCAATCTGGTGTGACTCTTATGATTAGCTAATTGTTCCTTAAACAATTTTTGAGTGTGAGCACAACATTCGATGTACAACATGATTCGAGTATTAGCCAGTTAGAAAAGAACAAGATTCCTTCCCCACAAAGAACTCATTTTCTCAAGAATAAAGATTTTTTTGTTAATTTGGTTTTTAATTTTCCTTTTAAGTTTTTCTGTAAAAGTATGAGATTAAATCAAAAAAATTAAACCTAAATATTAGCATGAGGCTCTTTATGATATTAAAAATATTTATGGCTCTTTTTGTCAGCCCCTCCCTGCCCTAGAGTATAAAAAGTAAAAAGGTATGATTTCATCAACTTTTAAAAAAATTCATATTGCCGAATATCATACAAATATCATATTGGGTAGTTATTATAATTAATAAAATAGGTAAGGAAATAGAAATGAGAAATACACTAATTAGCTTGATAGCTGCTAATAAAACGAAAAATTCCATGAAATAAAAAAGTGAGTATAAAATATTTCAAACTAACCTATTCCAAGCCTATCTAAGAGAATGAGTTTCAAAGCTTCAGCATAAACACTCAAAGAATTCAAACTTCCTGAATTCCAGCGGCAAATGAATTCGGAATAGAGAATTATATCACGGGTATTGAAAAGAATTCTAAGGAAAGAAAATTATGAATTGAGTATAAGAGAAAATGAAAGGCTCCATGACTTATTTGTGCAGAGGGCAGGATAGGAAGAAGTGAACCAGTGCTTGAATTCAAGGAATAAAGATTCAAAAGAAACTTGTGGATTTGAAATATCACAATCACGGTTACTATGAATTCTAAGATTGATGACTTTAGCAATATCAGAGTCGCTAGATATAGAGGTGCACCAGACTTCACTAAACCTATTCCTCAAGGAAGGCGACAGCTAAAAAAAAAGGAAAGTGTATATAAAAAGGAATTAAACGGGAAAATGGGAGCATACCTCTTTTTTACCAAAATCTCCTCCAGGATTCATCGTTGCAAAGAAGATGAATTCTGGGTGTGCTGTTAATTCATACACGGGGTTATCTGTATCGATCATTCCAATTTCTGCCAAGCATATTTTCTTATCGTCTTCAAGTAAGCTGTTCAGGCGTTCGAGAACAGCGTCATCGGTAAGCGAAATTTCATCCAATAAAAAGGCAGAACCATTTTTGAGAGAAAGTAAGAGAGGGCCATCGGCCCATTCAAAGAGTTTGGAAGCTGTTTTGGATGGACGAAGTGCACCAAGGAAATCACTAGCATCAGTGTTTGAGTGACAATTGATGATCTTTAAATCTTTTTTAAAGTACTGTGATAAGATTTGACATATCGTTGTTTTTCCACATCCCGTTTCTCCAACCAATAGCAATGCTTCTCTGTACTTAATCGCGTTCAAGGATAGAATAAGCATTCTTACAAAATTTTTCGTCCAAACTATGCCATTCAATAATTCATTATTCATTTTTTGAAAATCCTTTTGCAAGTCAATATGTTTTTCGGGAGAAAATAAGAATTCTTCGTTCAAAATACTTTGGGAAATGGAAAATCTTTTTGAAATGACTTCTGCAACAATATTCCTCTCATTTAAACTTCTTACGCGTCCAGCTAGAAGTAGGTAGCCTTCAAAGAGTAAAAAACCATTTTATAAATTAAACAGGAATTGTAAATAATAATTAGACTAAGAGAAGAAAAATATTTAGTTTCGGGCTATATTTTAGTTTATGGTAATTTAAAGTTGAACTTTCTGCAGTTATCTGAAGGAAACTTGATTCGAGTAGAGTATTCTATTTGAATTCAGATAATTATGTCTTAGCTAAAGTGAAATGCTTATACAGTTGTAAGCAATAATATCAAATTGCAGTTGATTGGTGAGAATGGTGCTAGAATTAAATAGTCTATGAAAACACACTAAAAGTCTTTGGCGTTTGAATAAGAGAATGCTGAATTTAAGTTAAATCATAAATTTTAGATTACAGAAGATGAAAATTTTGGAGAATATTTTTAATTGCTCTAGGAAAAAACTTTCCTTAAAAATAATTAATTCATTTTTTTTAATAATTTTTAGCCGTTTGGTAATAATTGTAAAATCAATAAAAATGACCATTAGTATAAAAAAAGAGCACATAAAAAAATGGACAAACTTTACATGGACTTATAATTTTGAGAATTCTCTCATCTAAAATGATTGAGTAAAGTTAATGGGTTTTGTCAAAAACTGGAAAAAAATCGCATCAGATCAAATAGAAATCTTATTTTAACGACAGTGGCACTTTGAGAAACTGTGCAATCTCACAAAATGGAAAAAGTGAAAGAAATTTTTTCAAGAAGCTGTGAGCAAAAGTAAGAATACCTTGAATCGCTAAAAACTGGTTCCAGTTAAATAACTTCGCTCTTTTACTGCTCAAACTCTTTTCGGTCGAGTCGAAATGAGAGGCGAAATTATACGAAGATGCATTTTCGTTGCAGTTGACGTACCTGTAAAATATTAATCAAGAGGATTGAAACAAACAAGTATATAAGAAGGCATGCATATGGTATTACGTACGCTTGACATGGAAGAGGGTTCAAAAGCGAAAAGAAACGTCATATACCGAAAGGGGATCGTAAAATTGTTTTTTATATGCAATATGTACCAAAATTTGCTAAGTAAAATGCTTTTTTTAGAAGCAAATGGTATTGTTTATTCACTACTAGATATTTTTGATATTGCATTTGGTACGTTAGAGTAAATTTGAATGGGAAACTGCGATTAACTTCGTACAAAACGAATTTCACTATAGCCAAGTTTTACTGGGAAACCTCTGTCTCAACTACCCCAATGACTTTTTTAAAACCCCAGAGAGCGGAGTTACTGAAAAAACTTATACATCGAAAAAGTTCTAAAAAATTTTTAAAAATAAATATCTACTAGTGTTTGAGGGTAATTTTAAAGCAACTGTTATTGATATTTTTTAACGTCATTCACCGCCTATTAAGCTTCACTGAAATTATTCTTTATATTGAGCACATACTTATGCAGAGAACAAGTTTCACGCAAATTATTGCATCGTTTAAGTTGTGACTTAATATAAACAACGTGTCATCCTTTGTGTCGGATCGACACTGCGAG
This sequence comes from Nectonema munidae, assembly GCA_030549495.1. Lineage (NCBI taxonomy): Eukaryota > Metazoa > Nematomorpha > Nectonematoida > Nectonematidae > Nectonema > Nectonema munidae. The sequence continues at coordinate 92,947 of JAUIRK010000819.1, forward strand.
GGGGAATACAGAAGAGATTTGGGAATTGGGATTAGGAATTGTTATATGATTGTAAATATATGCTGTAAGCTCATTGTACCTTTTAATTAAAAGGCATCCCTGAGCCAATATTTATTTATATTAACACTATTTAAATGCCTGACATTGACGCAAGGCATAGTTGCTTAATAAATTATCTTAACACATAACAGGAATCTAGTTCGTAGTATCCGACAGATCGCTATAAGCGGCAACTGTATCAACATTTTTAATTCTTTGCAATGAAAAGGGGTATCAGAAGTGTGTTGAGGCACGTCTTAGCCTAGGTTAAATGATGTTTTTTTTTATTCATTAACATTTTTGTCCTTTTATATCTATAAGAAAATTTTATCCTATTGAATAATATTCACCAAATTAACAAAAATATTTTAAAAACATTTGTCTATAAAAATATTTTTTTTGTTGGAAAAAAGTAATATTAAGAAGAAATAAAGAAGTGCAAATTAAGTTCTAAAACAAAAACCATTTCAATTGAAAAATTGAAGTGGATGAATAACTTAAAAACATGCAAACCTATTGGCCCATTTAAATAAATCTCGAAGAGTTATGAATCCTTCCTTTCCAGCAAAGATTAGAGAGGTTGAGCGAAAGTTTTGTAAATCTTTCATGACATGAACCATCTTTTTGGCATAAGATGGAGGAATGCTACTTCTTTGGGACAAAATTTCCTTAAAATGAGAAAACCTTAAGAGAATGTTAAAAAAGCTTCAATTTATACTTCTAATTCACATTGTGGTAAGGATGGAAAGTGCAATTCAACAAAGCGACTACGAAAAGCCCGAGATAACTGTTTTCGGCCGCCATAAATCGTATTTGGGGGATTTTGGGTAGCAAAAAGTATAAACTTTGGATGAGCTTTAATGACTTCTTGCGTTTCAGGAATAAAGTACTCTCGATTTTCATCTAACACGCGATTCAATGCCTCTAATAAGTCAGAGGAGGCAAGATTCAATTCGTCAAGAATAAGCCAATAACCATTTATCATTGCTTGGATCAAAGGTCCTAAAAAGTGGCAAAAAAGATAGAGAGTGAAAACAAAATGAAATCAAAAAGTCAAGATAAACCTTTAATGAACTCTAAAGTATTGGTGACGGAATTAATTCCATATGATCCAATATACTCTTGAAGATCGGTGTGTTGATGATTATTAATTCTAACACATTGATTGCCTGACATTTTAGCTAGCCAGTTTATTAAGCTTGTTTTACCTGCAGAAGTTGGACCTTGAATCAAAATGGGAAAAGAGTTACAAGATGAGATCACTCGTGCCAACAAACACACATTCTTCTTCACGCTAGGAGTGAGAATGTATTGCTTTGAATACGATCCTTCAATCATCGTTTTTCCTTTGGGAATAGAAAAATTTTCTATAAAAACAACATCATCTTCATTCCTACATTTCATGGGTTTGACGGAAGATAATTCAAGCATTTTATTTTTGAGTGAGGTAGTGAATATTTCTTTAAAAATTAATTCTTCAACAACTCCATGAAAATTTTGTTCGAGTTCTGTTAAAAAAGCCAAACAAAAAGCTTGAAATAGAGACTTTTGTGCACTTTGAAACAGATTCTTAGAAGCAACGTACAAAGCCCTACACAAAGTGCGGAGAGAATACTTAGGCCAGCAAGGCATTTGTGATGAGTGAGAAGACGATAAAGATTGAGTGAGAAGTGAAGAATCTTTAACTTTCAAATAAAAATTAACAATTCCTTTGTGAATCGAGAAACCAAGGTTTAGAGGTTTCAGATAAAACTTTGTTATGATGAGTAAATCGTGTGTGTCTACAATATCGTTAACGTGAATAGTTGTGAATCGATCTTTGATATTTTGGGGAAGTTCGACTTTATTTATATCGGTTGAGGGATTCATGCAAGCAAAAAGTCGGAAGTTTGGATTTCGAGAGATGAGCCCGTTTTCGCCTTTATCGTAAAGTGTGATTGATGAGGTTGCGCTTTCTAAAATTGAACTCAAGCTCTCTAAAACGGATGGAGAAGCGAGATTTATTTCATCCAATAAAATCCATTCACCTAGAAAATCAAGATTAGCAAAGAAATTTGTATCCTTAATTTAATTAACAAACGAAAAAAGACTTACCATTTTTAAGAGTCTTGGTTAATACACCATCTGCATACGTGAAGAAGAGTGCGCTGTTTTTAGTCTGAGAAGCCTTTTTATAAACCTCTTCTAAATTGGAAATGTCCAAAATAAGTTTTCTCCACTTTTTGAAAACATTTTTATTTTTTTCGATTTGTTTGTTAAGTTTCGATTTGGTAACAGACTTTGACTCAAACTTTGAGATGGCCGCTTTACAAACAAATCGAAGAGAGATGAAGAAGGAATCCCATTTTCGTTGAAGAAAAGCATCTTGAACGGATTTAAGAAACTTGTTATTCTTACTCGTGGAGAACGTTTGCTCAAAAATGGATAAAAAGATCGTGAAAAGAGGAGTAGCCATGTTAGTCATGGAAATAGGAGAGTATCCGCCATAAAATTGAGCAGATTCGGTATCTCTGCTCAAATTGAAGACATTTAATTTGATGCGCAGAAGTTGAGCTATGTATTGGAGAAGAGCTGTTTTACCGACTCCACTCTCTCCAACAAGTAAAATGGGTTCGTTCGCGCATATGCACTGAGTAATTTTGTCTATGAGACAAAGTGAGTGTCGAGTCAACGCCAAAGAATGAGTGCCTCTATTTAAATCTTTAAAAATGGAATTTGTTTGATCTATCCTTGATATAGAGTGTTCTAAGGAAGGCTTATTATGGAAGAGAACATGTTCAACCTAAGAATATTTTTAAATTGGACTATTTAGTAGAATTGACAAAATTAGGAAATTCAAAAGAAATATAAATCCAAAGAAGAACTCAAAATGAGATAAATGTTTTGATTTATGAGGCATAAAGAACAAGGTACTTAAGGTAAACTAAATTAGACAGTTGGGCAAAAGATAGTTAGAAGCTAATTACTTTGATTGTTTCAATAAAAAATTTCCAAAATTTAAACCGATTAAAGACCAGTGGGATACCAGGGACCCAAGAAATAAAATACGTCTATTAAAGTATAAAAGAAAACTGAAGATAAGTCTTCAAAATTCAGGACATCAAACGGTTAAGGGAATGATAAAAATGTTGTATAAAAAAGCGTTTAAAGAATGAAAGCTTATTCTTGATTTAATAAATATATTAAAGGTCCTCAAAAGGGTATGAAATAAATTATCCCCCTTTTATCTTAGTCTACTTAGAACATTTTCAATTTCAAGGCAACACACACACCCACGATTAACTAGTAGAACAGCACGGAGACTAGTGGAGTATTCAGGGAGAGAAGGGTCATTAGGTCATAGCCCCATTCTTAAAATGAAGTATCGATCTTTTATATTTATTTGCCTTCAAGTTTATTTGAAATAGATATTTTTGTAAATAGAAATAGAGGAAGTCCTGCGTAGGGCGGGTTTTGCATAAATTTTTATATCTAATTTATAGTTTTTATGGTGAACCAGTCTCATTGAAACGCATAGACTTTGAACAACGCGTTCTTGCATAGCGCGGACGTTGATCGTGTTGACCAATTAAACATGTTATGCAAGGAATTCTTGTATATTAGAAATTAAATGTGATTTTGTAAATACACCATTGACGATGACAAAGTTTCGATTCATTTTCGATCTGCGCTTATATCTCTCTAAGTGTAATCGGATGCATCTCTTTAGCTGAAGCAAAAATCAGTAGTTAGATATGTTCTACACATCGACTTATCAAAATGAAAAAGGGTAGAGAAAATGGATTAAAAAAAAAGAATACCATTTCTTTATTCACATTGCAGAATGAAGCAATTTGGCAAGCAAGAAGAAATTTTTCATTGATAGGGTAATTAGATGAAAAAAAAGTGTCAAGCGCATGTGTTACGAAACGCATATCACCAGTGTAGGCGGAAGCATCACAATTTGATTGGACAGGAGACGCCTCCAATAGTCTCTTGCAGTATTTGAGAAAAACGCTATAAAAAAGAAGTCCAAAATCAATATTCAATATCAATCAGGGAATTAGATATGATGACGGGCAATGTTTTGATGAGGATTTAAGATTTACGAATACTTTCGGTGCAAAATTTGGTGAAATGAAATATATAAAAACAAACATCTGAAAAAACTTCTCAATCAGCGAATAGATCAGCGTTAGATAAATTCAGAATGGTTAGATGTAGGAAATGGTAATTTGTAAAAATTTTCTATCGCTTACCTTGACAAATATTTCTACACATTTCTAAAAATTATAATATAATGAAGTCTATACAAATAAGATTGCTATAAACCAATTACAATCCATCATGTTAAGTGAGAAAGTAGCGCTCTTATAGAATCAAAATCGAATAAGGGATATGTGAAATTTAGTTGACTTCAATAGGCTAGACAAAAGGTTCCCAAAATGGGGGAAATTTGAGGCTACCGAGGGGAAAAAATACACTGTTTAATAACAATAAAAAATCTTTGATGGATTTCCTCATATCTGAGAGGAAGAGAAAGAAAGAATGCCTATTCTAGCTCACAGCATTACGAGTAGGAAGTTTGCGCATAGCATTTGAAATACACAAGACCCACAGATCTTGTCTAAGGTACACACATTCCAAGTCTAGTGTGTGTTTGAAAACCTTTCCAAATGGAAAATCTGCCAGTTTTCAAGCGCTTCATTACTGGCAAAGGAATTTTTCAGGAGCTTATTTTTTCGAACAGTTATCAAAAAGGCAGTTGTTATAATGGAAGTAGTTGCAGATTTGGAACTGAGTTGGAACTAACTGAAAAGGGTTTGCAGCGCTACTTTGCTTGGTTCACGATCATGTTGCATAGCTATTTTGAAGCAGAAGCAAACAGGTTTGAAAGGAACTCGCTAGATTCAAACACAAGTACGATGAATTTGAAAAGGAAACATTGTTTTTCAGTTTTACTGACAAGATGGACCTACTGGCTGTCTTCAGTTTCTTCGTCAAGAAAGCATTTGTAGCACAAATAGCTTATCTTGCTGATAATTTTGAAACACTGAATGAACTAAATAAGAAATTACAGAAGCACAGCAGACACGTGATTTTGCACTGTGATGCCATCAATGCTTTCATCGCAAAATTAGAACCTTCCTTTCATTCTGTTTTCCACAACACGACTTTGTGAGTCTTGATTTTCTATTTAAACTTAAAATCAAGCCCAAAGATACGTAAACGTCTCGAAGTGAATCATGATATACATAGTGTGCTTGCCAAAACACCCTTATGTTGATGCACTGGTAACCGGTGCATTACAAAAAATAGTTAAAAAGCAACATCACCCTTTTCACTAATTTAATTATAAAGTAGACGAACAAACAAAAGTCATTTTAGTTGCTAAAATAAAGACTCTCTATCTGCTTTACTATGTAATCATATGTATAATTATTATCAATATATTTCTACATTTTTTAAAATAAACTTCCTTTTTTACTACTCTTTCTCTCTTAAACATGAAAAAAGAAATCTGAAAGGTGGAACTTAAGGGTAAATAACAGAAACAAGTTAGGTAATCACTGGGCTAGACGGTATTTTTTTATAATTTTTTTTTAAATTTAAAACAGCGGTCAATATATGAGCGAGAAGCAAAGTTTTTCTTCACCAATCTCTGTATTAAAAGATTGAGTATATTGCATCAGAGCATAATGCAGGGTAAAATGGACGTCGGTATACCGATTTTAGGGACGAAAAGTCTGCGCGCCCAAATTCAAGAATGGGAAAACAAAAATACTCGATTGTAAATAATACGAATATAACTGATGTTAATAAATCCGACATTAATTTCTTTTGTCCACGATTGTAGTTGAGAAGACAAGCCCACGTGTTCATAAATCAATTCTACGTTTGAAATCGACTTTAAAAATGGATGTAAAATAAGGGATTATAGATCAGAAAAAAACATCCTTTCAGAGTGAGCAGCAGATGAGACTTTTTGCAGAAGGCTGCGGAGTGAAGTGACAATGGAGACACCACAAAATGGATACTGTATTATAGAAAGAGTATTAATATATATAATATTACATTAATATTTCTCACTATCTTCCGAAGCCTCAAAAGAATGAAGACGTGCGACAACGTGTCATAATTTTATTCATTATACATAGTGTATACTAAATTTTTATTTAAAAATTTTCCGACTTTTCCCTGACTATGCAGTTTCTAGATAGAGATAAAGTCATTATTTTTTTCATATTTAAATACAAAAATAGCTTTACCTTGATAGAGATAAATCCATAAAAAATTAAAAAAAATACCTGTACCATAAACATATTTACTTATACATGATTACTTTGGATTAAATTTAAAATAGAGAGGAAAATGCTTTGGGATATATCAAAATAATCAGAAACATAATAATACAGTAGAAAGAAAACAAGCGACCTACCTTGGTGCTGTAAAACCTACGAAGAAACAGGTGGGAGCTGGAGACTGAAGGGTTGCTAAGCCCGTTGAACTGAATAAGTATCAGTCCCTCCTTTAATTGAATTAAATTAAATCCTTTATGTTGAATTCATGATGAGTGAACATTGATACAAGGTAAATTATATTGTATTTACTGACTTGTCAAGACAAAACACCAAATTTACCATAATGAAAAATCCAAAACTCCTGAAATTTTCAAAAAATCTCTCATCTTTCCAGGTTTCCATGACTTGTAAACACTATGATTATAGTCAATTACATATTAATACAGTATTCCTAGATTTAACGTGTATTTAATTAGATACTTTTTTATAAGAAAGTTTGTTCCGTGCTTCATTTGAAATAATAAAAATGGGAACAACTGAGTTTTTCTCAAAATTCTAACTACATATTAGGGCACACACGGGCAATTGATTAACCATTAATTGATTAAGGTTTAACCATTTTGGTTTAACCGGCAAGAATATTCTCGAAGATTACAGATTGAAAAGTTTTAGAATTTTGTGTCTATAAAAAAATCAGCCAGAAAAATTATCATTATATATTTCTAGATTGCTCAGACGGGGCAGCTAATCATATTTTTCCTTATAAATTGTGGGTATACAGTATATTTTTGTGTTCTGTGCTATAAGTCATTATTTTTTTTCGTATTAAAATAATATCCAATAGTGACCTGACATCAAATGACCTCAACAACAGGCAGTGAAAGTTTTCTTGGGGGCGTTGCCCGTACAACAGATTTTGAAAGTTGTAATCAACTCACAACAAAAAAATGTTTTGTATTAAGAAATTGGAAAAATCAATCGATGAATCTTGTGGGAATATGGCAGAAGTTATTAATATTTGAAATGTTGCAAATCTGTCTACATCCCAAAAATCTTATGTTGCAAAGAAAATTCGTTATATCTGTGAAAAACATGAAAAATTAATGAAGAATAAAGGACGCAAAACTGTCACACAAATGGGAAAAATAAAAGAATTGAATAGACTGAACGACATTGCACATTGAAAATCGGGCAAACTTTTAAAAAACAAAGATTTGGCCTTTCTAGAAAATCAAAAAGAGCCGAGAAAAATGTTTTTTTGAAATGAAGACAAATAATTCTCAAAACAAAACATCAAAGAGAAAAAAGAGAGATGAATATTACAAGAAATATTTTAAAAAGTGTTGTCGAAAAAGAAAGCGCTTCTCTTGCTTCTTTTCTTCATAGAAGCTTTGGATCGAACTGGCAGGTAAGCGATGAATGTTGTAGATCCAGTACTGGTAGCTGCAGATGTCAACTTATATAAAATAACTCTCTCTATATCGTTCATACACAAATCAAGAACAAAAGTTTCATCGTCAATAGCTCGCAATATCAAGGATACATTCAAGTCAAATACGTCATTGATAGTGCATTTTGAGGAAAAATTGCTTACACACACTGGAAAGAAGGCTGATCGACTTCTTAACCCATTTAGGACCAATGTTCCTATTTTGGAACATAAGTAATTTCATCTTCGTCTGCTTTTTTCAATGTCTTTGAATATAAATCGTCTGCGTTTTTTTAGATATCGTCTGCTTTGCTTAGTCTTAAATGGGTTAATGTAGTATGAGGAAATAATGTTGGAAAACTACTTGCGATTCCTAAGCTATCAAATTGAACCGGTATAGTCATTGGTAAACAGTTTTGAAAGTACTAGAGGATTGGCCCTCTTGTTCACCATGGAGCGCAGAATTATGTTTTGATACAACTGCAAGTAAAACTGAAATTCACAAAAAAGCTTGTTCATTCATTCAAAATAACATTTATCATCGGTTGCTCTTTTTGGCATGCAGACATCATATTCATGAGTTATTGATCGCTGCAGTTTTTGATATCTTCTTTGTTTCCAATGGTAGAGATATTGCTCTCATTTAAAGCAAAATCGTATGCCATTTTTGAGTGTTCTTTTCAATTATTTGAACAAAATGATGCTCATTCTCATCTTTTTGATCAATGGGTTTTGGGAAAAAACAAGGGATCATTTTATTTTTAGAAAAATAACAAAAAAGAAGAAGATCGAGAAGACTATGTATCTTTTTCTAGGGAAGCTTCAAGTTCAATTAAGACCTCCAGGAGCTTACAGCAGAGCTCGCTGGATGGGAAAATGCATATATTGCCTCAAAACATATTTATTCAGAAATGCGTTTGACATGACACTCCAGAAAAAAATCTTACTGCAAATATCTGCTTTAAATATCACAATGTAGGTTAAAGCCTGATTTACTTCTCCACACTTAGCCGATGCTCCAGTCAATGATCTGAATTTTCTTTGTTTTTTGGAAGATTATCGATATGGATAATGGAGGCTAAGAAAATTTTGAACTTCGTGATGCTCAACAGTCTATTGACCCTCAAAATAATTTCGCGTATTACCCTCTGTCCAAGATTTTTTAAGAATTCGCATAATAACCATGTGAACTGAACAATATTGCAAATATAACGTGCCATGAGCTATAGCCATTTCTCATTAATGCAACGAAAATCATATCCAAAATTAATACTGAACCAATTCCAGAAGTAATGAGAAAGTAAACTTTACGAAAAAAAATATTAAACAACTTAAAAATCAAAAATTTAAAAATTTTGATCACTTTAAATATACGATCTTGAAAAGTTCTAACATGAAGTTAGAAGTTCTAAGAAGGTCTAAAAATAAATCTAAAAAAGAAAAAAATCGAATACAATAAATTTAGTATTTAGTATTATAAATCGAATACAATAAATTTAAAGGAAATGATTGAATCCATCACATCCATGCTAGATAACGATAAAAATGAAAGCCAAGAACTTGACGTTATTCAATTTTTAAAAGCTCACCGAAGACGTAAAGCAGTGCTTCCAAGTTTAGCACTTTCAGTGTCGTTCTTTTGCATGCAAGTAAAAATATCAATGATTCGCTCTTTATATTTTCCTATCGGAGAGAAGCTTTTACTCGACAAAACCTAAAAGGAAAAAAGGTATATGCAAAAATGTGAATATTCAACAAATACTCAAACATTGTGGCATCAATTTGCTTGTCTTGAAATGGAAATGAGTCTTAAACTAAAAATAAAGACGATGCTTCATAAATTCAATCATAAGGTCAAAACTTTCGAAACATACCTGAAATAGTATCCCGGTTTACAATATGATTATTCTAATTGCTTAAAAGGTAGTTATTGTTAAGTGATTAAATAATGAATTTCAATATAATTAGTTTTAAATATTTAGAACATACAAAGTACTTACTCACTTGTGGTTAAGAAGATTTATATTGGCCTTAATTTATAAAAATGCTATATTCAATTTTTATCCTTGCTAACAAGGAGGGCACTAGTGGGCAATAGCCCACGCCCCGACTTTTTAATTTTTTTAATATTCTCTTGCAATTTTGCGTTTATATCCTTTGTTAAATCAAAAATTTTGAAGCAAAAGAATTTATAGAACTGTAAGCGGCAAAGGTCCATCTATTTAATTGAAAGATCCTATATGAATTTAACCTCTCAAAGGATATTTATGCAAAAGTGATTCAGAGCATAAAATAATAAGATTTAGTAAGATAAAATGAGGCGACTATTTGGGAAGTTATGCTATATATAGGATCAATGTATTTTTAGAATAAGTAAATTTTCTAGTGTGTGCTAGTTTGAGTATATGCTTAAAATAGATACGCTGAACGAAGAAATTAGCGAGCATAAGTGAAGAAATCTTTTTTTCCTACACGACTTGGAAGTGGACAAATTGGGAAATTTAGTTTTTAGACAGTAGCTATTTTGAAGTTCCAATCCTGAACAAATGTCAACATTGGTTATTGTGTTCAGTGCATCCTAATGTTTCAAAAATGCATATTTTATTAAATCTCTAAAAAAAATTGAACGAAAAAACATAAGGATTTTCGTGCTTATAATTTGGTTTAAAAATGTTTTTGAATTTAAACAAAATTCATGTAGTAGACAATTTCTAATAGAAAGCAAATTTTAATTGAAAATCTTTCAGAAACTGTAAAAGAAGTTTTTAAAAATATTTGACAAACTCAAAACTTTTCAATGGGAAAAGTTTGTATTTCGACTCGTTGTAGACATGTTTACTTTAACATTATATAAATATAATTTAAAATTTATTATGGCAGATTAAATCATTGTAAATGTTGAGCTTGAAAAACATTGTAAATAGATGGGGTTTTCTTCAAAGATAAACACTCAACTCCATAGATATAGGCGTTAAATCTAGAACAAAATCAGATTTGGCTAGATGTGTAAATGGCTCAACTCTATATCTTCTTCTTCTTCTTTGACTATACCTACTGTATATACTCTTTGTTGAGACCAAGATCTTGGAGTCGCTCTGCTAGTCCATTTTTCCATCTTTTGCGTTATCTTCCCTTGCTTCTCTTTCCATTCACTATGGCGTTTTCTTTCTTTGTTAAAAGCTGTCCTTACCACGGTGATTTGCTGCGTTCACTACTGCCAATACACTTATTCCAACCCCTGTCTTTTCTCTCACTTATTCAGTTTTCTTTTGGTCTTTTAGTGTTACTCCCAATATGTGGGCTCCGAGGCAGGGATTGAGGATGAGCTCTCAATCCCCTAGAAATGTATCAAACATATGCATTTAGCATATGTTTATATGCTTTTTGTTTATATACATTTAGCTGAATGGACTTACCAAATACGATTTCTTAAAACTAAAAATAATTTTGTAAATCAAGAAGGAATGAGAATCAGAATAGAAATGATACAAAATTTTGGGCATTACGTTCTTTTCTCTTTCAATAAAAAATAAACAAATGAATGAATGTATGGATATAACAAGCACACGAAAATAATAGTGAGGAGCGAAGCGTATAAAACAGTTAAATTGAATTACTTGAGACAAAACTTCGGGATCAGTAACATTTAGTCCTTTGAGGAAGAGTTTTGTTAAGCCGGCTTGATTATTCAGATACCTCAAAGTTCTACTCTCTTGCATTTTAGCAGATAATGAAGCAGAAGGAGAGTGCAACTCTTGATTCGATATTCTAAAGAATGAAATAAATGAACATTTTCATGCGTAAATGATATTAAGACTCTTGCCGAACGATAATTCACATACGGTTTTGTTTGTTAACTGGAAAATCCAATCAATACAGATATAAGTCAAATAAAAACATAAACTACGGCTGTTTATGCGAAATGAAAGCGAGAGAGATATGTGTTCATTGTTAATCAGAAAAGATCTACATAAAAAAATAAATTTACATGCACGTAGATGCTGAATTATGTAGAATTATACAATGAAATTAGTTGAAACCAAATACTCAGGAAAAACAAAAAAAAGCTCAGATTATACAATAATCCTAGTAAGAATGATTTAAATGTAACTTGATATGTTTTTATGCTCTTAGGTAAATTCAAATAATTTTCATTATTACAATATACTAAAGAAGAGATTTGTTAAAATCAAATATTGATGCACAAATTACTATATTACATAACGACTTTTGATTTCAGTATATAAATTTCTAATTTCTCCATGTAAAGTAGAAAATATAAATCAATAAAATGGCAACTTTTTTTTAAAAGTATTAGACAATTTTCATTTTTAAATGTTTTTTTTATAATTACGAAATGAACTTCTTAAAGTAGTTTCGTTATTATAAGCGTTTTAAGAACCAATGTAACAGCAGTGTCCGAAGAAATAATAAATTGTCTACTTTAAGTATATTCATTGAAAAGGAAAGAAGATTAGTGTGTTAAAAATTTTGGTCCTCAAAGGGTTAATAACCAAACCTGTTTCAGAGACGCCTTCTGCTTATACGACCTTCACTAAGCGGCCATCTTTCACAATGACCATTGTCATAAGTTCATTTAAGCGATCTTTCTTGTTGGGGGTAGGGAGCACAAGATCGAATCGGCGGAGGAAAGATCAACAAGGTACAAAATATAAAAGAAAGTGTACGTTAGAGTTGCGAAGAAGCGAAACTTTTGCGATTTGTGAACGGAGACAGCGTGTGAGTCGAGAAAGTTAATTTGTGAGGTGTGAGCATCGCTACAATTAAACAAAGGAAGGAGAAGAGTCAAGACATCTTCAGAAGCTTGATCTATATTCTCAAAAAGAAGCCATTTTCCTTCCCTCAAAGCCTGTTTGAAAAAAAGTGCAGCACAATGTAAAGAAAATTGGAGGAAGGATGAATAAAAGCAAAATATTACTTTAACCAATGGACCGTCTCTCCAAACAAAATCGCCAGGAACTTCGCCAGTTACGTATGAACCAATAAGAATCTTAATAACAAGGATCAAAAACTACTATAAAAAAGATGACCAATAGACACGCATTCCACAATTAAATTTCCTGCTAGTTCTCGGTCATATATGTATAGAACGTATAAAAATAGAGACTCTAATCAAAGTGTACACCGTATATATAATGAGAATACTAGTAGGTGATGAGAATCAAGCATGCCTATATAATGAAATAAATAGGTAGATAAGATATTCAATCTCCTCACTTCCAGGCATTGTCTTTCAAAATTCAATCGTTTGCCTTTCCTTTTCAACGACTTTTTATTTTTAAGTGCGTACTTCTTCATCGTAGTGTTTATTAAAAAATTATAGCTTTAAAAAAAAATAAAAAAGCGTGAACTATGGTTATGCTTTTTTTTTTTAAAAAATTTAGAAAAAGTTTTAGATAAAAGTTTAATTAAAAAAAGTTATAATAAATTGCAGCACAATAAGAGTTGATAAGAAAACAAGACAAAAGTTTTTTTTATAAATTGTAAAATAAAAAAGTACTTGTTTAAATTTTGTTCTATGCAATATTTTACTATTCAGATTGTTAAAGGGTAATTTTTTGATCTTGAACTTAAAAATAAAATATCTATTCAAAGTAAAAAGAGAGGACAAAAAGGACGCACTTTAAAGTGTAAATGGTATTGAAGCACGCGATTTATTTTACATTCACTTGAGATACGTGGCTGAAGGGTTTAAATCAAATAATTGTGTATCTATCTATAAATCAAAGTAGACTAAGGCACAGCGGAAATAGCCTGAGCAAAACAACTCTATGAGATTAGGAAAACAGATTGATTATCACTAATAAGGAAATCAACAATCGGGTATCAATTAGAGCCCTGCGCGCGGCGCGAAACTGGCGCGGGTTTGTGGGAACCGCACATTAATTGCGGATTACTACGCGAAGGGGCGGGCAGGTTGAATATTAATAATGCGGATAATTTGTGGGTTAAATTGTAAAATTGTGGATTAATTAATTGCGTCATTTATGAGATATTGATTCATAGATTTTATGTGATTGTATAGAGTGTAACATCAGTAGAGAACATGACATACACAACACACAGTTTTATAACATCACGTAAGATCCATTTGTTTCTTTAGATATAAGTACATTATTTACACATACACACACACACTCACTAACACACACAGTGAACATCTTATTTCTGAAAGAAGAACAGCTTTTAAAAGCAAAACTATCAATGAAACTTTGTTCTCATAGAGTGCTATAAAAATAAAATTTTGTTTTAGATCTCACATCATAAAAATGCATAATTTACATCATAATAATTAAGTTGTGTGTTAAGTTAGGCGGTTGTGGGTTTAAAATTCTTGTTCATTGCGGGTGCAAAACAAAAAGTAGCGGAAAAATTTTTACAACCCGCGCAGAGCTCTAGTAGTTTTTGTTTCCAAAAAAGAGTTTTTTTTTAAAAGTTTTACAGAAAAGTTTAGTCTAAAAAATTTATAACAAATTGCAACCAAATAGAAATTTATAAGTTAGTTTAAAAATTTTAAATTTAAGATGTGGTGATTAGTTTGCAAGTTTGGTGTAATTTAACCAAAACTGATGGGGCTAATCCGTTACCCTCCAAATCCAAATTATGCCCGATTAATGATAGTTAACACGCATTCCCCAATTAATATCCTTAGAGGTTTTTCAAAAAACATAAATAACTTGGCATATAAATATTCGTACATTTACAGTTTAAGATAACTAAATGTAAAATGAAATTATTTTTATATAAAATATTAATAATGACTATATTAATTAATAATTATGGATTCAATGCATTCTTTTAAAAAAAAATTGGCATACCAAGGATATATTGGGCACATGTAGAAATTTTTGCATTATAAACATTTAACAATCACTTTTCAAAAGGTAACAAAGTTTAAGGAGAAATAAAGTGGCATATTTCGGAAAGAGAATTTCGTTCCTTTTGAATCTATCTCCCTTTAACTCGAACTATGGAATTCGCTTTTCAGACTTAAAAATTTATGAATGAGTGTTGTGGTCGATAAATTTACAACAAAAGAAGGTATTTATAGGTTAACTCCACACGCCCCCCCCCCTCCGGCTCATAATTTTTATTATGAAAAAGAAATTAAAAAATTATGAATAATACTAATTATTAAAATTAATAAATAAATTTTAATTATAATTAGTGATTTTGACATTATCAAACCGGGACAATAATGGTATTGAATCAAACCGGGACAATAATGGTATTGAAAAAGTAAAGAAGATAAATTTGTATTTCTTACAAAAATGTGATTAATATGAAAATACTTTAAATGTAAAGAATGAGTTTTCATACTTTTAAAAAGAGATAAACAATCACATTTGGGGATAAATTTTTCTAAACTCCTTTTTTGACATGTAAGATTAGTGAATGAAAAACCTGGATTCTTATAAATCCGCCAGGATTTCGTTGTTAAGCGACGTGAAAACCTAGACAATTTCGGCAAAAACCGGGACATCTGGCAACTCTAGTTATCTCCCTCTTGTCATAAAATGTTTGATTTAATCTAACTAGTTCACAAACTAACTAAATTTTTCATTTATCTTCCTTTTAATAAAAATTGTGGGAAAATAAGAAAAAAGTACAAAAAAAATAAATATAGGCGCTGCAATTAGTCTCAAGAAGTAGGTAAAGATAACGTGGAGTGTTTTCATCGAGGAGGCACAATTGCGCCGCTCGTATAGAACTATGAGGAAAGTAGGCTTGATGCGGGATCGAACCCAAGACCTTGAGTTATCGAAACCCAGCATCTAACAAACCTTACTCACGCACCCAACTTTAAGAGAAATGATAATGGAACTTACTTTGCTATCGGTTTGTTGACTCAAATAGACTTTTACAATGTCAATGCGTGGGATTTCGTGTTGATCACAAAAGTAGTCAAAGAGCAAAGACTTGCCACATCCTGCAACGCCAAAAAGAAGAACGGGCATGCCCACAAACACAGAATAAGACATTTTTTGTAAAGCAGTGTCAATTTCTTCATTGTGAATCAAAAGAGTTTGGGCACAGGATTCTCTTGGGGGTGCGCTCAATTTAGGAAGACTCGGCGAATACTGCAGAGGCTGTGTTAAAAAAAATGGAATTAGTTTTCATATACTATGAGGCAAAAATAATTCATTGAAAGAAAAAGATATTCAGAAAAAAAGTGTTGAGTGAGGAAAGAATCACAAAATAAAAGCTTCTAAGTGTTTGAGAGAAATATCCCAAAACTAAAAATTTTATTTATTATTTATTGGTCAACAATTCTATACAAAGCAATAGTTTCCATATACAGCGTTCTTATATCTGTACGCAGCAGTAATAGATATAATCAAAAAATTATACAACAACAGGAGGGTAACTTAAAGGAAGGAGGGTAATTCTTTCCCCTACGGGTTAACAAACAAAGAGGACTATTGGCGACTTTGCACTGGGTTTAATATAAATCTTCTGTTTTACAATAAATATCTTGAGGATGAGGCAGAGATTGTTCTACATCCTACTAGTGATGTACGGATCCCAATTTTTAATCGATGCCGTTTACTTTATAAAATTCGGAGCCGATTGTGAAACGATACCGATACTTGAAGCAATTACGAGTAATGAGTATGTGTGATTTTAAACTGGCAGACACAAATTGAAAAAAGCTACTAAATCCTTCAGAAGAATATAGTGCATGGTTGTTTGAACTTGCGTATGTTCGTGTCCAGTTGCATCTGAGTAATGATTATGTGGGAATTTAAACTTGCAGGTATACATTTAAAAAAAGCTAGATAAGGAAATAGTAGCGAATTTTCGTATTCATTATCACTTAGTTTTTTCCTACGTAATTTGGAAATGTAACGTATCATATGCCACGACTGAAGAACCAATCATATGTCACGACAGTATTTATGGCCGTGACGATGGGGTTGAGAATCTATCTCTTAGACTAAGGCGCATTTGTGCTGTTGTTTTTACAGCAAAAAGGAAGCAAAGAATACGCTTTTATCTTATTGTGTAGAAAGTAAAAAATTGACAGAAATATTTGAACAAAATGAAAGTGTTAATTTACTTTACCATTAATAATAAGAAAATTGGCGATTCCGATTAAACAAAAATAAGCCGATAGCGGTATATATATATATATATTAGTTATATTTTTAAGTAATAGGAGATTGAAACTAAAAGGCAAGATAGTTTAGAGTAATACTCTTTTTAACGTTGCAATGCAATAATGGATTGTGGAGAAACGCTTAATCATTCGTCTAATTTTACATGAACTCATTATTTAACATTAAATAGCGAACTTTATTTTGCTAAAGTACATTATGTCATACCACGTGAAAAAAATTCTTTTTACTCATGTTCGATTACGTTATTTCAGGGCAAACAACTTTTGACCCAAAAAATCCCTTTTTTTGACATAAAGAAAAATTTGAAGTTTTTTTAAAAACACTCGTTTCTTAGATTATATTAAATTGATAAAAAAAAAATTTTTAATTTGAGCAAATAATATTAAATATTTTTCCTTTTTTAGAAATAGTTTTTTAAATTTATTTTTGTTGAACTAAAAAACTTCTTTTTGAAGTTTATTGACCTAAAAAAATCCAAAAAAGAGAAGAAAAATAGACTTTATTGACATTTGTTCAGCCTGGATATTAACACTTCGATTTTTTTTGTCCGAAATTTCGATACATTTTTAAATATCATATTTTTTTATTTCGATGCGATTAGAGTTGTGGAGTTGCAGTCGTAATAATTATTGCGAGTCAGACCCCGATTTTAAAGACAGTTATATTCATAATTACTAAATTAAAAAATGGATTCATAGACACTTTTCTTTAGCATCTACCCAACTTGGCAAAAACGCAACATAAAAAATGTTTATCATTTTCTACTAACGTTGTGTTTTTGCAACAGATAGAAAATGGGTTGAAAAATTAAAGAATGAACTTTTTTATTACACAAATACCTTGTAAAGGAACACAGAATTTTTTTTAAACAAAAACTTTTGAAAAAATATTTAGGATAAATTTAGTTATAAAGTTTTTTGTAGATAATTTGAAGTTGGAGTTGGATTCAAAAAATAAAAAGCTCAATCTTTTAAAAATGAAAAATCTCAGAGTGGCAAAATATTTTCCAGACTCCATAACCCTGCATAGGGTAATAAAATTTACAAAGATAAAAATAAAACCTTTAATAATGACTGGGAAAGGAGGCCGTTTTGTGTGAGAAGCTCTGTAGAGGTTTCGTTTTCAATATCATAGAGTATTTCATCAAAGTTGTTATCATTGAGAAGATAATGCTTGGATCTTTGAGAGAAGAAATTGTAAAGGTTAATAGAAAATTGATCAATTTCTTTTTGATTGAAATAACTTTGTAAGAGTAGCTAAACAAAAAGGGAAATTGGGTATATAAAGGATGCTACCATTTAAAAAGAAATCCTACACCGAAATCTTTGTCATATAAACCAATCAAAACTTTGAAAAGAAATAGAAGAAATATTTTATGAGAAGAATCTTGATGCTTTTCGAGGATTGAACTTTTTAAATGTTGTACGAAAAAAGTTTCATTATTGAAAACTATTTCATTTATAAAGCAACCATTTTCAATCAGACATAAAAGTGTGTTAAAGAATATTTCTGAACCATTTTGAATTGAGTAGAGAGATTTTTCATCTTTAAGAAAAAGAGAAAAACAATTTTTGATATCGAATGAGAAATTAGGGTTCCTTTCTTTCACCAGTTCAAAGAAGAGGCTAAATAAAATCCAAATATAATTTAATGCGGTATACTTACTTAACCTAAAAATCGTCTGCAGACCATCAATTTTAGAAAACCAATGCTTCAAAAGGTTAAGCTATCTCTTATTTTTTATGCACGTTTAAATTTTAAAAGTACAATATCTGTAGGAGGTTTTACGTTTTGGTGGAGTTAGAACAACAAATTGACTTTTTAAGAATATTTTATGTATGTCTGCAATTTTTCTCAGGAGTAGCTTGGCTCCCCACTCCGAATCGATCAAAAATCTTCTATACCTACTCATTCCTCATAACTTCAGAAGGAATTCCTAAACTTTAAGCAGATCAGAATTTTAGATAGTTTATTAAAAGCTAGTAAAACAAATTTGTGATTTCTATAGCTACTAACAAGAGATTAGTGATTAAATAGCTAAATAAAATAAAGAGTATGATATTGAATATGCAAATAAATTATTATAAAAACTTATATTAAAAAAATATTATGTGAGAGATTTTGTTGTAAAGTAAAATTTAGAAACATATTTAAATAAGGCGTTAATTATTATTAGTCAATTTACCTTTTTAAAAATCAAAATTTTGAAGACTAATCAGTTGTTTTCTTTTTCAATGGAACTTTATAAATTTAACCAGACGATTTTCATATCTTAGTTAGGACACTTGTGTTACACTGATCCTCAAAGGGTTAAGAAAACTTTTTACGGTTTTTGGAAATGATATTTGCACACTTTATATTTGAAGCAATTTATTAACCCTTAAGGCTTAAGAAAAAAGTTGGAAAATGGTCTGATTTAAATTAAAATTAGTCTTAAAATTATAGCCTTTAAACGAAAACATTTAAAATTTCATTCAAAAATAAACCAGACAATATTTTTGAAAGTTTGCTTTTAAACTTCGGGAGCAGGTTTTTAAAAATTAATAATCTGCTCATCTATTTCGATAAAATTTTTTATACCTAAAGTAAGAGATTTTATTTTATGCAACCTTATTTTACTATTGAGCATGAAAAAATGAATATTCATATTAACCAGATTTTTGTTAAACTGCATTTTTCTTTATTCCCAATGAAAGGAATATATTTATAATTATATCTGCTTAAATGAATGAGTATTAAAAAAACACATCAATAAAATTTAAAATCAAAACTTACTGTAAAATTCTGGGTTCTTTGAAAAATAACTTTTGAAGTTTTTGGAGAAAATCAACAAGATCAAAAGGAACATTATGCTTATAACTTAGTATTGAATTAACAAAACCAACTCTATCCATTATATTTTGAAAATATTATTTTCCTAAAAGGAGTTATAGTTATAAATTTAATAAAAAAATATGGAAAATTAAATATTTGAATTAAAATTCAAGTCAGCTGACATTTAAAATTTAGGATCAAAAAAAGATTTTAGATTTTGTTTGATTATAATTTCTCTTCCTAAACTATCTCTTGTTCTTATAAATCTAATTAATTTTCCTTTAACCTATACGCCTAGTTCAAGTGGAATGTAATATGTACAATTTATATTATTTCATAAAAAGCGTTTACTGACAATTATTAGTATGTTTATATAATTTTTTAATATTTTGCTGTATATTAACGATCATGATAGAAAATATAAGTTATAGAAGTTTGTACATATATAATACTTTATATGTAGTTTATTGGATTTTTAAAAATACTAGGTCTATTATTTGTTGTAATTTTTATTATTACTGATATTTCATATCAATGTTAATAAATTTCAAATATGATTTTGTGAATACTTTAGTTTCTAAGGAAAAATCAAGATATTATACTTTATTTAGATGTGTTTAAATGTTTCGTTTTCATTGAATATTGTCATTTTGACAAAGAAAAATAATAATAAAAATACAAAAGTTTTTTGACATTCGTGATCTTTCACTTTAAAAATTTCAGATAGCAACTTGATTATCATTATAGTCTTCAGCTTTTTTATGTTTCACTCAGTTATCACCAGGACTATAATTTTCCTAAGCCATGTTTTTACTCAAGGAGTGGTATGTCAATAATCCAATGGAAGACCAATGAATTAATTGTCATCAGTTTGATACATTCTCAACTGTATGAAAGTTTCTTTTATCTGAATATATTATATTAATTCTTCAAAAGCCTCTTTCTGCATCTGCAGAACTGACAGTAATATTAATAACAATATGTCTAGCCTTTTGTACACTTTGTAAAATCAAAGGATTGTTTGGATACAATGGCTTAAATGCCAGTGCCAACAAAATTAAAAATTTCAATTAAATTCAAGAAATTTTAGAGTTGTCTAAAAATCATTTTAACTAGGGCATTAAATGTATTAGATAATTCTTCCTATAATAAAGCTATGAGTAACAGAATGAAAAAACTTAATATTTAACCGGGATTTGTTTTTCTAACTTAAATATAACCGCATTTTAGAGAGATAAGTGCGTCTATTTTGTATTAGTCAACACCTACTGGTCATTCTTCTCATCATCACATTTAAGTTTACTAATTTCGTCATCTAATATTAGAGAACAAGGAAGCAATTGCATGTGTCTTTTCAAGCGACACACACTTGCTCTACAAATTTCACATGTATATTTCTAACAAAAAATAAAGTATTTTTCTTACCTAACTCTTAATGCAAAAAAACCTGCGTGACTTTTTACCCAAACTCTTTCAAAAATTGTTTCTGAACAAAAAGAAGCAAAATAAAAATAAGTAAAAGATAAAAAAACAAAAATTCTTATCTTTCATAGATTTTTTTTCAATATAAAGTTAAATGTAAAATATTATTTTTTAAAGTTTTTTGATTTTTATCAATTCCAACCATGGTTCAATACTTTTGATTTCAAAATTTTGCCAAAAATTTTCGATTCTTAGAAATAAATACTGGATCTTTTTATCTTTTTTTTATTAATTATATATTTGAGACTTTAAATTTTTCCCAGTTAACAGATATAGTTCTCTAAATATTGATTTCAACTTTTCAATTTTTTAAACTATTAAAAAAATTTAAGTGTTTTAAATTTTTTAATTTTGAAAAGATATTGTGACTGGAGCAAAAGAGGCTCAAAAATGGCTTAACTAAATGTTAAAAATGCAAAAATGGCATAGAAAAACTTATATTTCACTTAATAGCTGACAAATAATTGGGAAAAATGTGATAAACGCTCTAATCTTTCAAAATAATTAACCAGTTTAATTATTTTTACATTTTGAAAAAAGTTTGGGTAAAAAATCACGCCCCAAAAAAATAACCTACTATTCCAGGCATTTAAAAAAGCAGAAAATATCTGAAGAGAATTTACAAGAAAATGAAAACAAAAGGCATTTAATAAAGTTTTGACAAAAAAATTCTAAATACGTTGCAAAAATAGGTTATGAGAAAATTGGCCATAACTTCACATTTTAAAATTTCTTAAAATAAAATAGAAACATACGAGAAAAATTTAGATACTAATAAACAGGAAAACTTTTTCAAATGAAATTAGTAACGAAAACTTTTAATAAAAAGCAAAAAAAGTTTTCTGGATCCCAAAACTAATTGAAAAAGCGTTTTTTCTACCCCCAAAACCTTAAGGGGTGAACATTTTATTTTAGAAAAAATTGTCTTTTTATAACTCGCTCTAAAAACCTATTATTCAATCACATATAGGAATATATCACTTTTCTACAGGAGGTCAGCACAAATCACTACTTGATGGTAAAAAGACGTTATTTAATTAAAACTTATTTGGAATTTCAATTGGTTAAAACACAAGAGTATATTTAATAAAAACGTGCAATATCATCTTTGAAAACATTTTTGGTCTCCTATTACTTCAAACTTAAAAAGGTATCGTTAAGATATAGATATCTCCAGCTGATAAAAATTTTGGTGATAATAACTTTAATATTTTTTTTTAATTTTTCTGAGATGCAGAAGATTTTATATTAGATGTTTCCTCGAGTTCGTCAAAAAAATCAAAACATGGCAAGTTTTAAGGTCTTGCCAGACCACTGATAATTAATTTATGGATGAGGGAGCGGGTTGTGTAATAAGGGTGGAAAAATAAATGAGGTTACAGAATGTAATAGAAAGTTTAGCAAAAAAAACAAGTATTTTCAAATGCAAAATTAATAGATAAATTTGCCGAATATTTTTTGTTTACTAAAAGTTGCTACGGTGCATCATATGTTAGACGCTGTAATCACAATTATCAAATACCGCAGATCTCAGTATCAAACTCAGCAGACTGAGTATCAAATCTCAGTTTTTTTCCTTTTTGTGAACAATTTTCCTTTGCAATAAATTTTTTTCTCTCTCTCTCATTATGTTGTTATGTCTATAAAGGCTACATAATTTTTTTTACGAAAATGATGCTAAAGAAGAAAACCATTTTTTAACAAAAAATTATTTTAATACAATAAGGACTTTTTTTTAGAGCATTTTGATTTAAGGCACTATCGTAGTGGTTGTCAGTATTAATTGATCTTGCAAATGTTCATCTGTTGATTGATTTCGATGTGAATTTTAAATTTGTGTCAAGTAAGAAAATGTTGATTCACAAAAATAATTAAAAAAATATTTATTGAGCCTAACTTTTGTAACGTATACAATAACTTTTTCAAATTCCGCATTTATAATCTTTAACCTTATTAGTGTTGGGCAAAATTTGTCCGCTCAAGTGATGGGGGAGGGGGTGGGTAAAGTGGCACCCCCCTATTTTTCTCAGAATAAAAAATTGTAATCTTATATATATATTTCAACTATGGTGAATTCAGTGGAGATTTCCATTTTTTATCAAAATCAATCAAACCTCTCAAAAAATTGATTTATATTTGACAGTTCATCTCAAAAAGAAACTTTTTATCTAAATAATTATATAAAGTTTTTTTCATATATATACCCATTTTCAAGCATGCCGAATTCAGTGGTGATATTCATTTTTTTATGAAAATCAATCAAACCTGTTAAAAAATTGATTTAAATGTTACAGATCTCTCAAAAATAATTATATAAAGTTTTTACACATATATACCTATTTTCAAGCATGCTGAATTCAGTCGTGTTATTCATTTTTTTTATGAAAATCAATCAAAATATTGATTTATCTCAAAAAGAAACATTTTATCCGAATAATCATATAAAAAATTTTACACACATATACCCATTTTCAAGTACACAGTGTTTAGTGGTGATATTCCTTTTTTTATATAAAAATCAGTCAAACCTGACAAAAAATAATTTAAATATGACAGCCCATGTCAAAATTAAAAATATTTTCTTATAAAAAGTTTTTTATACATTTCAAGTATGTAGAATTTAATGGGAATGTTCATTTTTTTATGAAATCGATAAAACCTCTCAAAAAATCAATTAAACCTGTAAATCAATGTCAAAATATTAAACTTTAAAATAAATTCTACTTGAAGTATATATATATGTACTAGCCGGTCCCGTGGTCGTTTCTCGCTTCGCTCGAAACAGAATCGTTGGTACAGTGTTTGTTCTCCAAACATAGGATTCTTGGTAGTGTGTCTTTTTTATATGGTCTGATGAGTTACTAATGGTGTGGTGGTGAGTTATTTGTTTTTAGCATAGTTGTACCTTTTCTGTGTATTTTTCTTCATTACACCATATAAAAATACATATAAAACATATATATAAATAAATTCAACCAATCAGAATGCTTCTAGCGACACATAGACCCTAGCCTATTATTATATAAGATAATGTATATATATAAAAAAAATTTTATTTTTACTTTTTACGATTAATATTATTATCATCAATATACGTAATATGGGTAGACTTTAAAAATTGGAATATGGGTATGTAAATTGGGAAAATAAGTTTTTTCACGGAATATTAGAGGATTCAGGCAGTAAATTATCGATAGGAATATTGGGAACTGAGTGTGAGATGAAAGGATCCATGGAATCACCTTCATTTTGCTTATCTGAAGAAATTTCAGGAAGTGAATGTAATTGCGGAATGTGGTTCGGAGATTGAAGGATGAGATCCGAGGGCAGTGCCGAAGCTTGCTCACGCGAAGAAATGAAATTTACATTATTGAGCTTCTTAATCACCTCTTCACGCTTCTTTAATTTGACATAAAGATCTTTCAGCTAAAATGGCACACAACTAAAAGTTTATATCAGTGGAAGTTTACTCCTAATCTAATAATAAATGCTTTAAAATAATTATAAAGATCTACGAGAACTGAATTCCTCTTGCGAAAATTTTAGAGCTTTTGAACAGAGGGGAGGGCCTTAAATACCCGGGACAACAAAGCGCCAGATTCTAAAAGCTTTTTAAATCGTTTATTATACACTTTATAATTAATTTTTTTAAGGAAGAATCATTTAGTTAGATTCTAGAGTTAAAAAAAGAGGCAGACAATGTTGGAAAGAGATAACGACATTTTGATAAATGGTGAATGGGTGCATGGGACAAAAACATATGTGAAAAAGAATTTTGGGTAGAATTTTTTAATGATTTAAACATATTTTTTTTTCAAAATTTATTTAAAAATATGTAATAAAATGTAATCTTTAAAAAAAATTTTAATTACAAAACTGTCCTTTTAAAAATAATTACAAGCTCAAAATTTACTATACACGTAAAGCAATAAATATAATTAATTTAAAAATAATTTTATTCTTCGAGAATTAAAATACATCAACTCAACTACGAAAAAGTAAAGACTGGATAAAAAAGAAAGCCACTTTAGTTGAAACACTTTTAAATATCGTGGAGTATGGATATCCCTAATTTTTCAATCGATCACTTTTTTGACATCAATGATAGTAAACTAAGGGTTAAATTCATTCATTCCATAGAACGTGTCACGCTATGTAACATATTTCTGACGCCTCACGCAGTAACAAACATCATATCGACTCGTTTACTAATGCTAAAACTAGAATTAAGCGTTAAAAGGATTCTTTTCATTGAAAACTTCAATATTTGCCCTCGCTTGTTCCCAAATAGTTCAAGGTTGGGTACTGCGGGCGTCTAAATTTGTAGGTGTCTGTACTGGTTCTCTTAGCGATGCAAAAAATTTTTTTGGTCTATCCTAACCCGAATAAAATTTAAATTTTTCACCCGTGTTCGATCCGTTAATTGGGATCACCAGTGTCCGAAATAATAGACAGGAATTTTGCAGACCTCTAGGCAGGGTTAAAATGCCTTGAAATCGTCTCACAAAAGGAAAGGAAAGCGTTGTATTTGTCTCCTACAAAGCAAAATAATATTGATGGTGTCAAAGGCAGTTTTTGAGTATAAAATATCATATAAATTTTTCTACTTCCTAGATTAAGCAACACCATTTATAAATAGAGAAAATAATGCGTTTTAATCTACGCTATTTTGTGGTATGTTAAAATTTATTTAACTCTTTGAGGAAGAGGGAGACACCCGTGTCCCAAGAAATGAAAACCGTCTTATTTAAATATATATATAAGAAATTCGTTTGAAGAAAGAAGACCATTTTAGACGCGAAAATTAGGTCTTCAAGGGGTTAAAAACAAATCAAGAGTGGAGTAGAGAAGATAGACATTTATCAACTTTGATGGAAAAATTGCAATGGAATTGTGGTACTAATATCAATTTTTGCTATAAATACATGAAAACTAAACATATACTTGTTGTTCTAATTTTTCTTGGCTTTCATCAAGACAGGAAAAACTTTCAATTTGTTCTTTGTACTGATTCAAATATTCCACCAAAGTTGAAACAGCTGTAGATAGGTTTTGAGGTGCCTTATCCGCTCTAAGAATAAAATAAGTATATATTTCAAACCTACCAGGTGTGACTTGGGCTCTATATACTTATATATTTGCATGATGAAGAGAATTAATTTCTTCCGCTTTTAAATTGTACTCATAAATTCCGAAAATTAATGATTTGTAAATAATATTAATCTTATCAACTATCAAGTTAAATTAAAAAAAAAGAATCCATGATGCGGATCACTGAAAATTAAGGAATCTTCTATATACTGCCTATAAGGTTTAAAAAACCAATTTTATATGAGAAATATATACACTCAAATATTTTTAATAAAAAATTGAAGCGTTTTACTTGTCAAGGATATTTTTAATAAGAGGAGAAACTTCAAATTTAGGAAAATTAGTCTCCATTATTTTAATGACTTATATTAAGAAATTTTAAAAATAAAATTCTTTAGATATTTTTTATCTAAAATATCGTTCTTAAAGTTCAGTTAGATCTTAGGTAAAAAAATTATTTGAAGTACTAGATATTTTACTTAGAGAATTTTAGATAAAATGTCAGCCAATTTATAAACAAAGGGGTAAAGATAGGGAAAATAATTAAAAGTAAAGAGTTTGCTAAAGTAATTTAAAAAAACATAAATAATTTTCTAGTTAATTTTATATCATCTTGTTGAGTTTAGGATTAAGAATAATTTCTTGAAGATTTGAGCAGTGAATACTTTGTTGTCTTACAAAATCACAGTGAAATTTTAATTTATAAGTAGTACTGGCAATTAAAGTGGGATAATCAAATTTCTTTTCTCATTTTTAGATAACTTTATTCTTCAAGTAAGATTTAATTAAGATAAAAATTCCTAAAAAGTTACACAATAGATTAGGAAAGAAGGTAAGTTTGTGTGTAAATTTTTGAATTTTTCCATTTTAATTCTTAAAAAGTTAGAAAAAATTCTTAATTGAATTAAACCTTTGTTTTTGGTAGTAATCCAATTTCTTTTTTCATTTTCAGATAACTTTTTGTTCAAGTAAGAATTCAAGTTTGTGTGTAAAAGTTTTGTAATTTTCTGGTTTAACCAGTCTTTTTCTAAGAAAGTGAGAAATTTAAATCTCTCTTATTAAAAATTCTCAGAAAGGGTTGGTTCTTCAAAAATTTCTTTTACAAAGATTGAAGGTAATGTGAGAAGTTTGATTAATATTAGATATTAACGTTTGAAAAATAAGTGGATTATTCAAGTCAATCAAATAATTTTATTCCATTATTTTGTATAGCAAATTATCTCTTTAATTAGAAATTTATAGTATGACTTTTATTTGAACCGCTTGAAAAAGTCCAATTCATCTAAGGAAACCTGAGATGAAGTTTATTCTTTATAGTTTATTAGATGTTTGAAAATCGATGATAGTGTATTACCCCCGTGAATAGGGTTGGTTAGATGCTGGATTCGATAACTCAAGGTTTTGGGTTCAATCCCGCATCAAGCCTACTTTCCTCATAGTTCGATACAAGCGGCGCAATTGTGCCTTCTTGATGAAAACAACCCAGGTACCTTTACCTTTATTACATGGAAAACTTGATATTGTAAACACCTTTAATGAGAAATTCACAAACATTGAATACAAATCTAAGGTTTTGTTTGACCAATTCTTGCATTTAGGTGTTACTCGTTTTTCTTTGATATACAAATTTTCAAATTGTATTTCTCACATTCTGTGCTTAATTTACAACAAGTTTATATTTTTACTATATAACAAATATACAACAATTTTTTGGAAATATTTTGCAGAACTGATTTTCAGCCATACATAACTAATTCAATTGCCATTTACAGATATTTTTAAACCATATTAGCCAAAATGTAGTACAAAAAATAAATAGGTATAGTCAATTTGGTATAAAAACAAATATTTTATTGAAAGAGATTATTTATTTTTTGAAAATATTTTTGAAGAGAGTACCTAGAAGTAAACCGCAAATTTGATTGAAACTTTTAGATATTTTAAAACCATAAATGCCAAACTTGAGTACAAAAAAGAAACCAGCATCTATAAAAACAGATATTTTATTTAAATTTCAAAAATATTTCTGTAGACATTAGACGTAAATTGAACATTTGATTCACACTTTCAGACATTTTAAAACCTCTAAGTGCAACAAATGATTTCAGAAATAAAACTAGCATGGTTGATTTGGTATAAAAAGATATATTTCATGTAAAATTAAAGAGAATATTTTTGGAGATAGTTTTCAGACGTAAACCGCAAATTTAATTGACACTGACAGTAAGACCTCTAAATGTGAAAATTGAGTACAAAATTGAAACCAGCATGATCGATTTGGTATAAAAACATATATTCCTTCTAAAATTTGAATAAATATCTTGCATGGTGGAATTGGTTTAAAGAAATATTTCAATATTCTTTTAAAGAAAATGTTAAAGAAATATTTCATGTAAAATTGGAGAGAATATTTTTGGAGAAATTGTTAAAGAAATATTTCATGTAAAATTGGAGAGAATATTTTTGGAGATAATTTTTAGAAGTAAAGTGCAAATTTTATTAATACTTATAGGTATTTTCACATCCTAAATATAAAAAATGAATCCAGAAATTAAACCAGAATGACCGATTTAGTATAAAAACATATATTTTATGTAAATTTTGAAGGAATATTTTATTAGATATATTTTTCATTAATCAAAATTTTTATTGACATTTTCTAAAAATAAGCCATGATTATTGAAAAAATTAAATATTAAAAGTGTTATCTTCAAAACTGTATATAATTATAAATTTTTAAGGTAGTATATAATATAACCCTTTAACTAGAGAGAATGTCAAAATTTTACTTAAAATTTTAATTTTTGATTTTGATTGACAGTTTTTGAAATGAAAGGGTAATTTAACTACACTGAAAATGGTATCAAAAGATGGAGCTTGCGATTTTAGGAAAAGTCACGAAATTTGAAGGAATAAGATTAAGCCAATTTTGTCCAATTAATTTTTTAGTAAAGGGAATATATGGTTAATAGTTTCCTAGATATATAACTATATTTTAAATTTCAAAACCTCTCAAAAGTTGACATTTGTATTTTATACTAAAATCAAAAAACATAATTAAAAAGTTATGTTGCCACAAATGTGTAAATATCATATATATATATTTACTATTTACAAAAATTTTAATATTTACAATATTTTTTATTTATTATTATAAATTTGAAATATTTTTTAAATATAAGTTATTATAAAGATCAGCAATTATTTAAAAAAAGCGAATTTGAAACAAAATAATAAAGATATTATTTTTCTTGCTTTGCATGAAAAGCGTTGAAACAGTGCATATGAATATCGACATTACATTTTGTACACTTTTTGTTCGTGCCTTTTTTATAAAATACACAAATATTTTGAGTTGAAAGGTTACCAAAATTATGTTTCTTTCCATCATCTTGAACATCGCAACTAATTTTACTTGTAAAAGGAGGAATAAAAACTTTAGTGTTTTAAGGTTTTGTAAAAGATAAACGTTGACTACTTCTCGAATAAATCCAAGTTGATTCAAAGTTTTGAACTTTTTTTATAAAGGAACCAAGCGTTAGAAGCATGAAACTAAAATCGAAAGTAAGAACACCACCACCATTTTTTCATACGTATGCACATTTAATATTGAGCTATGTTTTGCTTAGCTCTGTCTACCCCTCCCATTGTCCGATTATAGTATGATATGGCATTAGGTTGTTTTATAGATATTATTTGTTTTTTTGGATGACAACCATCTCTTTATATTTTCCAAAGGTTTTACGCCAAGACATGTGGACGCTAAATTGACCACGTTATTATTTCTCCTAGTTATAATAATTATTTTTTGAGAGCTCATCATATCTGAAGTCGTAACTCCCCCTATCTTTTTGAGCATGTTATTTTGTTAAGTATTGGACGATCACTTCTTATAACTCCTGTAGCATGAAATCCCTTTTGTAGAACTTCCAGTAAATGTAAGGAACAAAAATAATTATCCATTACAATATGATAGTTTGATAAAAGTTTAGCAAATTTCATAACTACACTTCCTCCTCTGAAAAGATTTTTATCTTCAACTTTACCCGCACAGAGTAAAATTGAAACAATGTACACATCTGAAGTTCTATTGTCCATGTTTTATATCAAAATTGTATGGGTTTACCTTTCATGAATTGCTTTGAAGGGTGTTTCTCATAATATTCTAACATAGATTTGTCTATGCTAATACTTTTTACTTTGGGTATATATCTTGAAAATCTAACATTTATTTGTTCGTATAAGGATTATATTTTGTACAACCTATCACCTGATGTCAATTTATGTTATCAGATAGATGAAAATAACAAAGTATTTTCTCACAACGATTACGACTAAATGCTTTTGATATAGCTATATTTTACATATCTTCTTTTTGTTTCCAGAACATTCTAGCTCTAGACACTGGATTATAACCACACATTATCTTAAATCGCTTCGAATTTCTGAATCATTACACAAGGCAACAAAATTTTTTTGCCAAGGTTTTTTTGCATAATTAAAACATATTTGTTATTCTGATTATAAAAAAGTAACTCTTTTATCATCAATGGCTCTACTTTAAAAGTTCTAAAGTTTTTGCTGTAAGTAAACATTCATTTACACATTATATTTTTTATTTAAAAAAACATTTCAATTTTCTTTTTTTTCTGTGAAATTCTTTTGATTCTTCGCGCTGTAAACCCCAACAATAGTCCGCCATCATGTTTTTGTCCCACCTACCTTGATACCTTTCTTCAATTGTCTTCATTTCCTGATGAAACCTCTCACCTTGTTCTTCACCCATTTGTCCAAGATTTTCAGGAAATTTATCCAAGTGACTATGTAAATAGTGCATTTTAACACTCATATTCGCACCAAGCTTTCTGAAACTTATTAACATTTTTTCCACAATCTCTGAATAATTTTCAGCTTTTTTGTTTCCTAGAAAGTTTTTGATAACTTCAACATAGCTTTGCCATGCATTCACTTCAACTTTGTTCATAGATCTCACAAATGCATCATCTTTTACTAACTTTCTTATTTGCGGTCCATCAAAAACTCCTGCCAACAATTTTTCTATGCTAACACGGGGGTTTGAGTTAACTATGTACTTAAAGCATTCTCCTTCTGTATCCAATGATCTCACAAACTGCTTCATTAAACCCAACTTAATGTGGAGAGGAGGCAGTAGAATCTTTTCTTTTTCAACGAGAGGCTTTCTTATTATGTTTTTGTTTCCATAATTGAGTGTTCTCAAAGAGGCCATTCTTTTTGTATCCAGTGATTTTTCCTATCTCTACTATCCCAAAGACAGTAAAAGCAAGGAAATTTCGTGAAGCCAGATTGCTGTCCCAACACAAAATTTATAATTTTGAAGTCAACACATAAGTACCAGTTATGTTGATTGTAGTTGATGCAATTTAAAAAAAGCTGTACATTCTCATAATTTTCTTTCAATGTTGTTGAGTAACCCAGTGGAATTGAAGGAAATTTATTCAAGTTATGTAGTAAAACACATTTCAAACTTCTGAGAGAACCATCAATGAAAAGTCTCCATTCTTCAGTTATGTATGTGGTATTGAGTGAAAGTAGAAGATCTTTGACATCGTTACAATAAACTAGTTTTTCATTCTCTGTAAAAAACTTTATCAGTGAGTTCTCTCTTGTTCTGTAAAAAGTTATTTTCGTGCTTTTTGTTAAACAATTCTTTTCTTTTAAGCGTGAAGCCAAGACTTCTGACTTTTCTTTACTTAGATTGAGATCTCTAATTAGATCACTCAGTTCTTCTTGATTAAACTTATTTTGATTTTTACATTCATCTAAATCATTTTCGCTAGTACTTTCTTCACTTGAAGTTTCTTCTTCCACTTCTACTTCATCATGCAAATTAAAGTTTTCAGGAACTTTTGGAATTGGTATTTCAATACCATGAGGAATGGGTTGTCTAGCAGACTCTAAGTTGGGATAAACAAATCGTTTTTTTTAAAATTTATTCAACCCTTTGATGTCGATGCAACAAAAATAACAATCATTATGATGATTTTTTGGTTCCCTCCATATCATTGGAATACCAAAATTTAATTTTTCTTTCCTTCCCTTACTCCATTGTCTCAATTGTTCAACACAAGATTTGCATGTTTTATGCAGTGCCCAATATTTATCTTGATCCCTAAGTTTAACTCCAAAGTATGCAAAATATACTCTTTTTACGAAAAATGATATATTTTTTCTTTGATTAGGCAAGGTGTAACGTCCACAAATATAAGAAAAAATATCAGGAGAATTTTTACATTTTCTTGACATCTTTCAAAATTTATATATTCTAAAATAAAAAACTTTTTAGTTTATCAAAATTATAGCAGAAAAGAAAAAATACCAATATTTAAAACAGATTTTTTTTAAGAAATATGATTTATAAGAAATATGAAATTTTACCAACAAAAATTTGATATGGTTCTACAAAAATGACAATTGCTCTGAAACTAGAGCGAATTGAATATAATAAACTTTATTTTTAAAATAAATAAATACAGAATAAAAATTATTTGTTAAAAAAATTCTGACAACTTTGAAAAATTTTTTGGCCTTGTATTGAAAGTGGCGTACTTTATATCTTTTTTAACGCATCCTAAGACGTTCTTTTAGAGTCTTGCTCTACACAAATCTCATTTCCACTACCACATACTTCTTTACTACCATCGTCTTTAGTCATTACTATTTTTGGAGTAGCATTCAATTGATTGTGTGAAAGATTACACATTCCTGAATTAAAAATGTTTTTTTAATTTATTTTTGTTTCTCTACGGATTTTATATATTTTTTGTATGCTAAAAGCGAAAATGAAACCCGTTTTTTCTAATTAGCTCTTAATTATTGTCAATTTATTTTTTTGAAATTTACGGCTTTAATATTATTACCTATGGTACTAATACAAATCAAATGGGTAAACAAGATTTTTGAAAATAAAAACAATCAAAATGTTTCAGAATTCTAATTTTATTCAAAAAATGATCTTTTTATTGGTTTTCTATTGTATTCGGACTTAAGATTATCACGTTTGAGGCACCAGCAATAGTCGGCAAGCATGTTAATGTTCCACACACCTTGAAATCTTTCGTCCTTCACTCGGATATCTTGATGGAAGCTCTCTCTTTGCTCTTCGCTGTAATCTCCTTAGTTTAGGGGAAAAAAATCCAGATGAGCGTCTAAAAATAAATTTTCAACCACATTCTCGCCCCGATGCACTTATTGTTCTGAAGAAGTTTTTTAACTATGACCTTGTAGTTGTT
This sequence comes from Nectonema munidae, assembly GCA_030549495.1. Classification (NCBI taxonomy): domain Eukaryota; kingdom Metazoa; phylum Nematomorpha; class Nectonematoida; family Nectonematidae; genus Nectonema; species Nectonema munidae. Next base: position 126,497 of record JAUIRK010000819.1, read on the forward strand.
ATTTCGATTGTTGCCAAAGAAATTTTCGACTAATGACTTGAAAGAAGTCCATGTTTTTTCTCCTTTATGTTGATACACTTTTCAAATGTACTGTCCTTCATTAGTTCTTTGATCCCTGGACCATTAAAAATGCCTGCTTTTATTTTTGCCTTGCTTAACCTATGATTTTTTTTCTAAGAAAATCAAAAATTGAGCTGTCTTCATCAAGTGCTTTAATGAAGTTTTTAATGAGACCAAGTTTAAGGTGTAGAGGTGGAAACAAGATCTTTTGTGCCGGTACAAGAGGATCAGATAAAATGTTATGTGATCCTATTTTTATTTCGCTTCTTGGAGGCCATTCTTTTTTGTTGAAATGTAAGTCGTCATCTCGACTATCCTATAGGCACAAGAAACATGGAAATTTGGTGTATCTGCCTTGTAACCCCATTAAGATACCAACAACCTGAAAGTTAATAAAAAATTTTTATTAGAATAAATGAAACGTAGTAAAATTACGTTTAAATCTCCGCATATCAACCACTGATCTTTTTCATATTTAAGTGCTGAAAGAATAGACTTTATGTCATCAAAATTTTCTTTAATTCTCACAGAATGAGCCAAAGGAAAAGATGTAAAAGTGTTGCCGATGTTCTGCAAACAGCTTTGAAACTTTTAAGAGAAGAGTCCAAAAAAGTCCCCAGTCATCAGAATCGTATTCGACTCCTAAAGTTTCAATCAACTTTCCAACATTCTTACAATAAACAAAAGAAGAGTCGCTGTTGTAAGAAAAAAACTCTCTAAATTCTTTTTCCCTTTCCCTGAACCAGGTAAATCTAGTTTCTGGGGCTAACAAGTTTTCTTGCTTCTATCGCGAGCCCAATAACTGAGCAGATTCTTTCGACAGGGCTAAGTCAATGACTGCAAATTGGTTCAGAATTATTCATAGTACATGTAAAGGAATTCACCATTACCATCATCATCATCCGAGCTTAAAAATGAGTGAATGTTTGAGGGTTTATCGGTTATTGGCACGTCTGGACCATGAGGAACAGGTTTAATCGCGTATGCAACATCTGGATATATTACTGATGCTTTTTTCTTTTTGTTTATGCCATTCAAATTTGTCAAGCAAAAATAGCAATCTGTGCAATGATCCTTCTCCTCACGCCAAACCATAGGAATTCCAAAAGCCAGTTCATGTTGTTTTCCATCCACCCATCTTCTCAAACCTTGAACACAAGTTCTGCAAATGATATGCGGTGCAAAGGCTTGTCCTGGTCGCCCAGTTTCCCCACAAAATATGCATGATAGGATTTTTTGTCAAACTTGATAATTTTCAACACTTGGCCAGGAAACGTAACCTTACCGCAAACATAACAAAACCTATCTGTGTCGTTTAAACACTTTCTATACATATTTAATTATTTCTAAACAAAGAAATCTTTTTAAACACTGATAAACATAAATAAATTTGTTTATGAAGTGATGAAAACAAAAAATTAAAAAAAAAATTAAATTTTGAAACAACTCTGAATTGCACTCTCTTCATCTCTTCTTGCACGTTACCCCATTTTTCATAAAAGTATTATTCGTTCGAAGACGAGGGTGATATTGACTTGACAGCATCTTCTTGCACGTTCCCCCTTTTTTTCATAAAAGTATTATTCGTTCGAAGACGAGGGTGACCTCAAATTTATTACACAGTGTTATTATATAGTTCAATGTTTTTTTATCTCAATTATTTGACAACTTTTGGCTCAATTTTTAAATCCCCTACTTTTAAAGAATACTTTTTTAGGTCAATTTTTTTACAAATAAAATCACCTTTTTAAAGTAATTATGTCAATTTTTGGACGATAATATGAAAATTTTAATCAAATTTACTCGTATATCCTAAAAATTTTCTTCAAAAGGAATGAACTATTATTTATAAAAAGTTTTCATCGACACTTGATATTCCGTATCTGCCTGTGATTATAAAATTATAAATTAAATTAAAATAATTTAGCGTATATATTGGATATAATTTCCTAAAATCTCATTATAGTTTATCGCAAATTGTTTCCAAAGTATTAATCAAAAATTTTCTTAAAAATATCCTTCTAATTTTATCTCTCTTCAAATCTTGTACATTCGATCAACATTTTTCACTTCAAAAATAATTTTAAATTTATTAGAAAAACATTATACTGACCTATACTACTGACCCATAAAAAGTAAAAAATATATATTAATTTTCGACAGTTTTAATTTTTAAAACTTTCAAAGAATTTAATAATTTCAAAGATTATTTATTTTAAATAATCAAAGAATCGAAATATGTTCAAATCAAAAAATATTTATTCTTTTTAAATATATCGTTGGCTCCCCTTACTTTTAAAATTGAAAGATAAACCTAGTCTTTAATAATTAATTTTTATCAAATTATGCACATACGAAACTAAAAGTAAGGGGAGCCAACGATATATTTAAAAAGAATAAATATTTTTTTATTTGAAAATTTTTCGATTCTTTGATTATTCGACAAATATAATATTTAAAATCGTGCAAATTGCAAAGTATAGGTAATAACTTTTGTAACATCGTATGAGGTAGCAAAATATGAACAGAAAGTTTGATATTTTTTGATTTTTTAAAGAATATTTTTCGATTCTTTGATTACAGAATTTTATTTTGATTATTTGACAAATATAATATTTAAAATCGTGCAAATTGCAAAGTATAGGTAATAACTTTTGTAACATTGTATGAGGTAGCAAAATATGAACAGAAAGTTTGATATTTTTTGATTTTTTAAAGAATATTTTCCGATTCTTTGATTACAGAATTTTATTTTGATTATTTGATAAAATATATTATTTAATATCGTGAAAAAATTAATAACTTATCTAACATCCTCTCCCCGAATGAGGTATATCAAATCTTACATCTAGCAAAATATGAACTTATAGGTTGGAGATGAATTATCGCGGTATACAGGTTGGAGATGAACCATCGTAGTACAGGTATAATGTATATAGGTAATAACTTATGTAGCATCGTCTCCCCGAATGAGGTATATCAAATCTTACATCTAGCAGAATGTGAACAGAAAGTTGAACATTGTCTCCCTAGTTATTTGTACATGGAATAGAAACCATCGTAGTATACAGGTTGGAGATGAATCATCGTAGTATACAGGTTGGAGATGAATCATTGTAGTATATAGTTTGGAGATGAATCATCGTAGAATACAGGTTGGAGAAGAATCATCGTAATATACGGGTTGGAGATATATTATTTATTTATTTATAAATAAGGGTTTGAGAATATTGCAAGTTATTGACGACTTAAAAGTTACAGAGAGTTTAATTTCTAAAATAGATTCATGTGGAGTGTACAGTAAAAGAGTTAAAAGTTTCTATCTAAGCCTTAAGAGGGTACATAAAAAATGTTCTAATATTAAGGGTAGTTTAATAAACTTTCAGAATTTCAAGTGTAGCAGATGTTTAACTTTTAATAGTATAGTAGTTCAAAAAGTTAAGGAAAAAAATAATATTTGAGAATGTAGTTAGAAGAGGTAGACCAATTTTGTTACTTAGGAGAGGTTTTAGACAAAACGGGTACTGTAAGTTGTTCAGTGGAGCATAGAATAAAAAAAGCCTGGAATGAGTTTAAGTCGCTGAACGGTATCTTGTGCAATGGTACATTTTCTTTAAAATTAAGAGGTTTTTTATATAAAACTTGTATTAGATCTAGTTTAGTATATGGGGGTCAAAGTTGGGCATTAAAAGAGGTTGATAAAAATAGACGAAACACTACAGAAATGAGAATGTTGAGAATTATATGTAAGCTCAGCTTAGCAGCTAAAGTGAGTAACAAGAAAGTAAAAAATATATGTCAAGTAAATGATATAAATAAAGTTATAGAAAAGCAAAGACTTATGTGGTTCGGTCATGTAAATAGAAGATTAGCAGATAAGTTCATAAAAAAAGTCTATACATTACAAACTCTAGGTAAGTGTAAAGGTAGACCAAAAATAACTTTTCAATGATTTTCTAGCTCATAGATATGATAGACATATTGATTTAAAAAGCTCCAAAATATAATTTTAAAAAATGATAAGCTATAAAATATCTTTCCTAATTTCTAATATCAATATACCTTAAAATTAAAAAAAGGTTAACTAAGCATAAAACCTTTTTAGATTAACAGGGTATTTATGCAAATTAAAATAGTCAATGAATAGAAACTTTCTTTTTTCAATTGCATTTTGAAAATTTTTTTTTATTAAATTCTTGGAAACGCAGATTACCCATTTTTCAGAAGGGATCCCGGGAAATAAGCACTAATTCTTGTGAACGGAGATTACCATTTTTTCAGGCGGGATCCTATTTTCCCGGAAAAGAATCACTAACTATTTGTCTACGCACACTTGCAACAGAAAAACACTTTTTAAAAATTATTATAATGATTGCGTGATGTGTTCCTCTACTCCTTAGCTTACCCCATTCTACTTAACCTTTTGAGCATTTTTGGGAAACCAGTTTCTCACAAATTAAAAATCGTTTGCTTAAACTTATGTATAAACTCATTGAAAGAGATAAACAGTAGTTAAATTTTCCAAAACCTGGCCTCAAACATTTAAAAAAATGTAATCCATAATTTAAAAATCATAGAATCCACTGAAATACTATTATCTTTACAGAATAATTCATTATTAATCTCCGCAGAAAAGGTAATTAAACGATTAAGGATTAAAAAATACAGTCATAAATTTTAAAGTGTTATCAATAATTGGCAAAAGCAAGTTTTATTGGTATGGGTCTGTGTTCAGAAAGAATTAAAATGCTGTAATAAGAAAGACGTGGGAAGAATCAATGAAAAAAGGCAGAAGACGAAGATGGATAGATAGTCTAGTGAAGAGACCCAAAGGACTTGAACTTAAAGAGAGAAGCATAAGGAAACAAAGAATCATGGCTACTGAACTTTGGATAAGTTAGTTGGAAAAACGTGCACTAATCGCAATTTTTTACGTGTTAGTTTATAGCAATGAAAAATGGCGATTACACATCATGCTATTTTTTTCACCATTTTAAAAAAGTGGGCGTGTTAGCATGATCCTATAGTTTGGTTATGAAATATATTTGACATTTCTATATTGATTACATATTTAATTTAATTTTTATTTAATTTTTATTACAATTTATTTATATGATATATATTCTTAATTCATTTTTTGCATCAATAAATTGAGGTTTACTTTATTTTTGCATTTTTAATTCCCGAATTTTCATAACAGTTGTTTCCTAGCAAATGAATTTTTGCTGGCTTAACAATTTTCTTGAAATATACAAAAAATTTTGTCATACAAAAACTCACATGAAAAGATAATAATTGATAATAAATATGACAAAAATATGATATACAAAAAAATAATTTTCCAAAAATATTCCACAACTCCTCACCGCCGCTATATACTTACTTAGCTTCTGGATTCTTTCCTGTGCGTATTTATGTATAGATTGGGATATTTATGTAATAATTGGGATAGAATTTATTATTGTAATGAATAAATAAAAAGAAGGATTTCATCTTCCAATTGTTTGTACAAAAGATAGAAAATTTGAAAAATTTTGGATCGGTTAAGATCGAGTGAAAACATAGTATAATTACAAAATGGCATAATTACTATTATTCTCAAACATCAGGATTTGTATTTGACAAAAAATAGTTGAAATGCATCCTAAAATTTGGTATCACCTTGCTTTAAAATCTTTTCATATATGTTATTGTTGTAGAAAACTGTAGATCTTCTTGGTTTGTAATTTATTTTGTTCCAATGCGTGAATAAGTAGAAAAAGTCATGCCGAAATGTTGTGTTGAAGTATAAATACACGAGAACATGGAACCAGTGATCTAAATTAAAGAAATGTTAACAGTCTAGCTAGTAAAACGAAAGTGCCCAAATTTTTCCCAGCCAAAGCCATATGTTGTTTTACCCTTTCAGATTGAAAGCGTAATCTTTCAGTCAAAAACAATAATTTTATTTTAAACTGAGTGTAACGCTTTTTTTTCAAAAGTGATTACAGGTTTATTGCGTAGAAGTTTTGGTTACACGTTCGCTGCAGCAGCAATGAGTAGCGTAGTACGATATAATATCATCCACCGTTTGGCACTTCTCGTTCTTTGGGTCAGTTTCCACATATCGCTAAAAACATACTCATATGTTTGGGTTATCTTCAAGACGGGCATACAAATAGAAATAGTTTAACTAAATATTCTTGAAGGAGACTTATTAATGTACAAAACTAAATGTATGCGTTTGTTTTAAAAGTGTGGATCAAAATTTCTATTTGCTATGGTTTTTTTAAGTTTAAGTCAAAAGAAAGGAAGAATCAAGTTTTGGGAATGCAGAATAAGGAGAAATTATACAAAAAATTATTTTTAAAATGTCTTCAAAGATAAAATTATTTTTATGATAAAAGCGATAGATGGTGAAAAAATGAAATAAACAATTAAAATCAAGAACTATATGCGAGGCTCAAATTTTTAGGGGGCCAAAGGACATTTGGTTCCCCCATCCCAAATCACCCCATCATGTGCGCTTTGCTATTGTGCATAGGTTAAGTATGTTTTTCTAAATTACTAAAGTTTGTTAGTTAGTAAGAATAATTCCTTGGTTAATTATAGTTTTAGTATATGAAAATAATGCGCTAATTAATTTCTTAGTTCTTTAGTGCTAGTTATGAGGTTATTTATAGTTGTTTCATTTTATGTGGATTATAAATTAACCCAAGTTAGTGAGATTAGTAGATTAAATATTAACCCATTTAGTAACAATGGTCCCAAAGGAAACGCAGACAAACTCTTGTTTTAAATAGAATTAAATAGGAATTACTGAAGTCTTCTGGGTTTCCTTTGGAAACATTGGTACTAAATGGGTTAAATACGCGCTTTTTCTTACTTACTAATTGTAAGCAGTTCTAAAGAGTATCTAAATGTTTCTTAAATTTCTTTATCTATATTTTTTTATTCAAATTGGTCCAATAACAAGAGAAACACGATATTCAAAATTTGTTTCATTTTGACTTTTTTGATGTGTATAGGCATTCTAACAATTCAACACTATGTCTTTCAGCTTTCAAGCGTATAGATAGACCCATATTATTCAATTTCACTTTTCGCCCATCACCAATTAATGTACAGAAAATTTAATATATACTTTTTAATAAACTTGAGTTACCTCGTATATCTAGTATCTATATTTATTAAATCAGATTGTTAGATGCTTTGATTAATGCTTATACATTTTTTGGCTCTTATTTATTACGTCATTTGTTGTTCTCCGTTTATCTACATCCCTCAATTTTTTACGTAATTATTGCTTTAAAAAATGTTATACGCGGATCCCGTTATAACGATCTTAAATTTCTTGCCACACTGCATCCCATTTATTGACGAGAGACTAAAGAGGGAAAATTATAATTTTGGTTATCTTGTCTTTCAGACTGTGGTATTTTGGAGCGAAATATTGAGTTTATCATTTCGAAAAATCAAAAAAGTCTTCCTCAGAAACTCGAACCAAAGAAAAATGATTTGTTTTATAAAAAGCATTTAATATATTAATTGTTATCCAAATAGCCCTAAATTGAGGAAAATATCTTTACGAATTTTTATATAAAAAATATCATTAACACGTTAGTTAAAGCTTGTTAGATAGAGCCATTTTTACAAGACCATTAAATTTTTATATTCTCTTTCGATCCAAAAATTTTCTGATTGGTTTTTGATTTTTATGATCAAGTCAATATGCAGCCTCTTAAATTCTATAGTCTTGAAGAGCACACTTTTTGATCTTTGGAAAAAATGATCAATTAAAATAAAAAAGCTGAAAAAATGGATATGACAGGAAAGAAAGAATCGAAAGATTTATTTGCTGGGGTAGAGAGAGTCAATTTATAAAATAAAATGATAAACGTTTTTATAAAGCAAATTGTCCTCTTTAAGCCCAAAAGTTTATAAGCAAAATGTCCGTATTGGCAAACTGCGGGCATACCTTTCGTATGGTTTTTATGGTATCACGAATGATAACGAGAATATTTGTGCTGGTATCAAAGACATGATTTCTACGATTATGGAATAAAAAGGCACGTACCTGTGTTTATAAATGCGTTGTATGTATGAAACACGTATGCATGATGACCCAAGTCCAATTTGAAGAAAACGATGAAATAAAATGGCAGATTGCAAATGGAGTAAACAATGACGAAGGTGAAGACCATTTTTACGATGGATTTATTCCGTTTTTCAATTGATGCTGAACTGATTAGAGCAGGATTCTCTGATAAATAAAGAAAAAGAACTTAATGAATATGTCGATCCCTCATTGAGATCAAAACGAGATTATAATTAATTTAAAATTAAGAAAAGAAAGTCTCTTTTCAATTTATCTATGTTAAAATTGTGAAGATCCACTCAACCTTTTGAGGACCAGTGTGGCACTGACGTAGCATGAAATAAAAATGGTTACATACAATTCCATTGAAAAATATCAGATTATTAGTTTTAAAAATTCTGGCCCTCAAAGGGTAAATAATGACATGATATTTCTTATATCAAATTTCAACTCTGTGACATGATTTCGTTATCATGATATGCATTCAAAAGACTTCATATATTTCATTGGCTGTTTTATATCCTTATATTACTTCATTTTTATCTTCTTCAAGTGGTTAAGTTTACTTTGACACTGTTATTTTCCCCTTTTCGTTATTTTCCTCAAAGAATTTTTAATATAGTTATCAATCACGAATTAAATGCTTTTATTATTTTGTTAAAAACTTTTGAAAAATCACGTAACACTAGAAAATCCAAAATCAGGCTGTTCCATTTACTTTTTAATGAAATAAGTAAAGTATAAAGAAAAAGTTTACAGAAAAAACCATATATTTCAAGTTCAACATTAGAAAAGTCGAGGCGTTGTTGTGTCAAGATTAAAATGATGCATTTTTCACAAAAATAACACTATATATTTTTTTAATTTTCACAAAAAATTTTTGTATAATTTTTTTTTTTCACTTTTTATATATTTTATTTTATATTTTCTATTTCCATTTCGTTTATAATAAATTAATCAAATCTATTGTTTTTATAATATATTTAATTTATTAAATTTTATATGTTTTTTTTATAAAAAATAGTATACGGGTCATCATCAACTCATTGGCCTTTTTGGGAAAATAAAAAACTTATTTAAATATACATTACTTGTTGAGTTTGATGCTTTTGACAAAAATTTTAAACAATTTCAACTAATTTATCAGAAAAAAATTAAGGCCCATGGCAATTTTGTGTATATTTGTCTGGCGTGTACACCTTCACATCAACTATGCGTATGAAAATAAGGCAAAGAACGAAGAAGGATGCAAGGGCCTACTTTGGAGAAGTTTGATCGCTATGTGCAGGTAGAGGATGACGGTTATGCATAGTGGAACTGTGGCTCCAAACGAAAGTTGGAGGTAGTGATTGACTTTGTTTTCGAGAGCTGTCATCACACAGGTTGTGTTAGCGCGCTTAATCAGCTTGACCAGGATTGGACAAACAATCTAAGATAGGGACGTTATTTAAATATATACCCTATGTTATTATTAGAGAAGAGACAAACGCCCTTTCATCCAAAAGCCACAATATCAAATGTCAACTTCTCTCAATTCTAATCATGTTTCATAGCATTTTATAATTTTTTTATAGGAAATCAAATATAGATGAAATTATTTCAAATCCAAAAACTGTATGTTGATTGTTTAACATTTAATTGGTGAAGTTAGCAAATTTTAATTTTCATCATTTTTCTTCGATGAAGAACCTATCTTATTAAAACAAACACATTAAAAGGCAATCTTTTTTAAGTTCTTAAAATTTGATAGATTTTAATTTACAATTTAGAGCATGTTTTGATTAAAACTTTGTTTCAAACTTTGAGTTTGCTTCAAATTATTTAAAAAATTGGGGAAATTTATTTTAAAGAACATCGATGTCTCATTAGGGTCGGAAGAGATAAATTACGTTGAACACTTCCAGCATTGCTTTTCTAAATTGCATAACTTTACTTTTAGAATGAATTTTCATATAACTTAAAGCAGACTAAAATGATTAATGTAAATTGGGTTGAAATTTACTTGGGAAGTTTTCCGTCTTCCAAGCGCAAAATAAATCATTGTTACTCAATTAAATTCAAAATTAAGATATGGCATTAAATCTAATAACGCGGGAAAGAGGGAAAAGGTGTGGACTAATGCCCGTCCACCCCCTAACTTAAAAGGCCACTCTTGTAAGTGTGTGTAGGCGAATTCTTACGCAAAAAGAAACGAGCCAAATCGCTAAGACTACGTAATAGCAAAATTCGTTTCTAATGGATCGGAAATGAACCGGAAAGTTTAAAGCGACATATCTTTCGATGGCGATTGCGAGAATCGAGTACAGACTCACCCATCCGACGTAGTTCAGTAGCACCACAATTAGAATTTTGAGGTAGCAGATTTTGAAGCCGAAAAAATATATCAGAGTGTATACGGGCAAGACGAGCAATCCTAAATAAAGAATAATATACAGAATTGAATATCAAACAGCCTTATCACCGGTCTGGGGAGACAAAAAAAAACGTGACGGACAACTATATAGGTAATTATATACAAATAATTATTTTATACTTAATTTTAGGCTGTGATTGATTATTCATCAACTTAGAATTATTGGATTTGACTAAATTTTTGAATCATGTTAGTAAAATTTAATTTGTAGCCAAAAATGAGAGAAAGAAAATGAAAGAAGAAAGTATTATGCATTGATTGTTTAAGAAAGGATTTCAAAGCTAAAAACCTTGATGGAAATGATGCTTGGGATAGACGAGAATGGAGAAAGAAAATCAAAAACATCAACCCCATATAAAATGGGAAAAGATGAAGAAAATGATAAAGAAGAAGAAGAAGAAGAAGAAGAAGTTTGTAAAATTTCATTTAAATTTAAAAAAAAAATTTTTTCAATAAGGTTGACGTTTGAAAGTGAATTGCTGTGATATCGTCCTAATTTCAACACAAATATCAATATAGGTAAATAATAAAATATCGACTATTACTGGTTTTTACAATATAAAAAACATTTCAAGCGCAAATTTTCAAAAAGTTACACGTATATATTTTTCTTAATTAAAAATAAATAATATAAAAAATATATATATATATATATATAAATAGTATAAAGCACCTTATTTTCGCATATTACTTGAGCGCTGCCTTTGGAAGCCAACAACATTTTTATGAAAGTTTTATAACAATATTATTGGTGAGAATCAAATATAGGATGAAAATTTTTTAGTTTAGCAAAAATTATATGCAAGAGAAAAATTGGCCTTCAACATGAGAATTGATAGCAAGAAATGTGTTTTTGCTCAATTTATATTTGGAATTGGTTTGATTCAAATTTGTGATTGCTTCCTACTTTTTAAAATGTTCAAACCCTATCAGTATAAAAGAAAGAATTCTTTTCTGTCAACACATGTTAAAGTGTTTTAAATATTGAGATACAAACAACGAGAAGAATAAAGGTAAATGTTCGAGAAGGCACAATTGCGCCGCTTGTATCGAACTATGAGGAAAGCAGGCTTGATGCCGGATCGAACCCAAGACCTTGAGTTATCGAATCCAGCATCTAACCAACCCTACTCACGCCCAATCAACAATGGAGAAAAGAAAAGAATAACCACAAAATTGGGTGAATTTTTTGAGTTAATTTTATTTGTTCTATGTTTTGAAAATCTTTAATGGTAGAATAGATTTCACATAAAAAACAAAAATAATCGAATTTATAAAATATTTTTACTAAAAGATTTACACATGTTTAAAAATTTTAATTTAGATTTCACATAAAAAGGCAAAAAAAACGAACTTTCCAATCACTAAAAGATTTTCAACTTTAGGCCTTCCTTAACACAAGCCTAACATAATAAATAGATGAGAGAAATAGTAATAATGTGTAAAAACTTTTCGATGAAAAATTTTGTTAGTAAAATTTTGGCTCAATATTATTTCAAGTTCTATTGTGATCGAAACGAACAAACCCTAAAATCTATAAATTCATTATAAATTTTGTGGAAATAACAGTTTTCATAATGAAAATTAACATACTTGATAGTTATATAGCAAAGCTGTGGCCGGACGGTGAGGATGCTTCCAAATGGTATTTGGCGAAAGAAATCAAGCCCAAAATGTACAAGTAGGAAATTCGTATGAACTGAATGCGTAATGAATAAATCCCTAATGCACGAGATGCCAAATAGGCACAATAATAATAATAATAATAATGATGTGACACATGGCATACTGAGATGAGGCTTAAAATTTAGTTTCCCATTATTTGGGCATATCAGCATCAAATCAATGCAATTTAACCCTCAAACGTTACTGTGTGTACATTTTGTACACATTAGTATTTCAACTATGAGCCTCTAGGCATAAAAAATTAGACACAACTATTGAGTATCATGTGACTCAGTATTATCAATGCAACTAAATCAGCATCATGAAATTGATCGTCTTGTCCCAATTCATAGTGCGTGAATAACACTTCCACTTAAATGGTAAAACATGTGTACATTTTGTACACACGACTTTTTTTATCTTTCTCTCTCTCTTACTTCAAGCTAATTTTTCCACTGCACTATGTATTTATTATGCAGTGATGTATTTAGTCTGTGTTGTTCACAGATGTTTTGGACAAATTGATGTGAATGTCACATAATTTTTCATTTTTGAATCTCTTTGCGCCATATTTGTTGATTACTTCTGCATCCTTGCTTGCTTTTTATAATTTATTTTTGCATTGTAATTGTTAAAATTTAACGCTATAAACATGTCGAAAGAAAGAAATTCTTTCAAAAACGCTTCTACATTGATTTCCTTGATCTCTGTAAATTTTACCGATAGTGAGGATGATTTTGAATCTTTTAAAAGTTTGTCTGAGAAAGATGAATACAAGTTGATTGAAATAGAGACAGACTACGACACCAATGGAAGAAGATGAATCCCCAAATAAAAATTGTGTTGATGAAGATGCAAGAACTCTTCAAGTTTTTCATGAACATAATAAATCTTCTAATGATGATGATGAAGATGATTAAATTTATGAAAATCAAAATAGTAACATTGAGCTCTTTGAAAATAATTTCTTGAATAGTGAAAAATATGATAAAGATTTAAAGGCTGGCAGTGCTTGTTGGAGCTTAAACTCAATTCCCAATGCTCTTCGAAAAAGAAATATTTTGACTCAAACTCCTACAAATTTATTTTCTGTAAACAAAGAAATTGCTGCTTTCTTATTATTTTACAGTGAGGAGATGTTCCTACATATTCTCAGATATACAAATCGTAAAGCTCATGATATACGGTATAACTATATGGAAAACTCTAAAAAAGACAACTTTCCATTTTATATGTCCAACTTCAGTGAAGCTGAGATCAAAGCCTGTTACACTGTTATAATAAGAGCGGGCGTTGACAGAGACAATATGTCAAACTTACAAGAACTATGGTGCTCAAAAGATGCAAGACCTTTTTACAAGGCAACAATAAGTGCTGTAAGAGTAAAGTTTTTCCTCAGATGATTGCGTTTTGATAACTTTCGTAGTAGAAACGAAAGAAGAAAAAGTGATAAAATGGGAGGTTAATGGAAAATTAGAAAAAGTTCTATGTTCCAGGTACTTTTATAACTGTTGACGAACAACTCGTCGGATACCGAGGTAAAGTTCCCGGAAAAACATATATGCCGTCCAAACCAAGAAAATATGGCCTAAAAATTTTTTGGGTATCTGAAGCTTAAACAGGTTTTGCTTTAAATGGATATGCTTACACTGATGCAGATGAGCAGCTCAGCTTGAAGTTCAACGACAAATTTTCATGTAACGTTGTGATGTATTTGATGCAACCTTTTTTCAACACTGGCAGGGAAGTTATTACGGATATATATTTCACTTCATATCAACTGGCAAAAAAACTTGCTGAAAAAAATCTATCTTTGTTAGGAACAGTGAAGTCATCAAGAAGAGACGTTCCAAAAGTGTTGAAAAATTCGAAAAATCGTAAAGTGTTTTCACCATTGTCAGTCTATGATCATGCAGAAAAAGTATGTCTATTTTCCTACATTCCAAAGAAAAATAGATCTGTACTGATGATGAGCTCTTCACACAATAAAGTTTGCATATCTTCAAGAGAAGACAAAAAACCAGATATAATATTGGAATATAACCAAAATAAATGTGGCGTAGATTTGATGGATTCGATCATCGAAGAATTTACATCAAGAAGAAACACTTCAAGATGGCCCGTTCTTGTGAACTACAACATTATTGATGTTTGCTGGCACAACGCCTATATCATTATGAAAAAAAATGGATACACTTTATCACGGAAACAATTTTTGAGAAATCTTTCATTTCAATTGGGTGAGTCTTATGCTAAATCAAGACTTCAAAAAGCATCCATATCTGCTGAAGTGCGTTTAGCTGGTCAAGTTGTTGGATATTCGGCAACAAACCAAAGTGAATATCAAGTTGGATGTGAACAAAGTTGTTCAAGTAGAGCAAGACGGTGTTTTGAATGTAAAAAGTGGAGTCGTTCAGTTTGCTCTAAATGCAAACTCCCAATTTGTCCAAAACACAGGAGGCAAATTAAAAGAAGTTTTTGCTCAAACACTTTTGACAATTTGAAAATACTTTAACTTTTTTAAATAAACTTATTTTTTGAAGAAATTTACTTTATTCTTTAAAATGAGTAATATGTGTACATTTTGTACACATTTTTACCATTGCGTTGCAGTTTTTTACTATACTATTGAGGGTTTTAATGAAGAAATTAGTTTTTTTAATAAAAAATTATTCTTATAAATTTTAAAATTTTATAAAAAGTATATTTAAAAAAATTATTTTTATAACTTAAGTTTTTGAGCACTAATTATATTGTCTTCGGATAAGCCTAGTGGTGGGAGTGTAGAGTGTCGATCCATTAGTGTAGATTCGATTCCCGATCGTGACTATCTCGATAGCATCTGTCTAGCTACGTAAGATTCAAAATTTCTAAAGTTTAAAAAGTTATAAGTTAGTGAGATCAATAACAAATAAATCGAAATTTTGAAGCAAATTTTAAGCTTCAGATCTATAATTCATTCATTCAGTACGTCTAATCATTCACTAGGCCATGTATTGATTTTGTGAATAAAAACTCAATAACATTGAAAAAGAATTCTAACAGAGGTTCTAACAGATCAAGTAACAAGCTATTTTAATTACAGTTTATAAGGTAAAACACGAATAAT
Organism: Nectonema munidae; assembly: GCA_030549495.1. Classification (NCBI taxonomy): domain Eukaryota; kingdom Metazoa; phylum Nematomorpha; class Nectonematoida; family Nectonematidae; genus Nectonema; species Nectonema munidae. The sequence goes on from JAUIRK010000819.1 coordinate 141,821, forward strand.
ATTAATATTCCTATACACATTAGTGTACTTTCAATATATTGAGAATGAAGTAAAATACAGTATATATAGATTAGGGCAACTGCTTTCACACGATTGTAAACGACAAAAATCTCATACTAAAATAATAACAGCATCTGAACAATATAGGCGTACCTGTTCTCAGAAAATGGCATATCTTTCACTGATTAACGCGAGTTTGTGTTAAAATTTTGATTATTAAAATTTTGTTTCAGAAAAAATGACATAAAATTGAAAAAAAAAGTAAAATGTATGTTTTAATTATAAAAAACAAAATCAGTAAAAAAACGTTTACTAGATTTTTGGCGAAATGTCTTTGGGCCAAATTTTCGTACGGACAATGACGGCAAGCCAACAAGGGCTTGTTAGCATATCTCTTAAACTTTGTAAAGTAAAGTATATCAGCAATAATTATTTCAACCAATGGCATTTTGAACAGGAAAAATCACAAACTAAACCAAGTCATCATCAAAATTTTATCTCACTGTTTTATTTTTCTTTGAAATTTCAATTTTACTCTTAAATGCAAAAAAAGAGCAAACAATTTGGCTTGAAGCACTTTCAAAAAATCTAAGCGAAAATTTCTCTGAAGCGAATTCTTCAGGAGAGTGGGAGACAGTATTGGGTGAATGTACCTGTGAGGATGTAGGAAAAGATGAGAGAAAGGAAGAAGATGTTGGTGGAAGTTTTTTGGCGTTGCACGATGAGTATGGTAAGAGCGGCGCCAACATTCAGGATGATGACGAGCAGAGTGATGATGATGTATATGATGACCCAGTGCAGGTTGGAGATGTAGACAAGGGAGAAGGAATCGAGAAAGTTGAAGGAAGTGTAATCTTCGAAGTTCATTTTTGTGTTGTCGGGGGTGAAGTGATGTGCAGGCTTTGTGTAAGGATCACGAAAATTCTATCAACAAACGTCAAGTCAACTACATATACAATAAAACGAATGGTTTAGCAGAGCTTGAGTATTATGTATGTGTGTGTGTGTGTGTGTGTCTAGATCAGCAGTTCCAAACCTTGGGGTCAACAGGCATTTTTTGGGGTTGCCAAGATCCCAAAATAAAAATATTGTCACTTCTTAATTCTGAGACTTTTTGGATATACAGTCACAAAAATTGGTTGAAGGATAGGGAATGATTTCTTATCTATTTTTAACAAAGATAAATGAAGAAAAGTACGAAGAAGAGAAACCCACAAAAAAGATGAATCCATTTTGATTTTCATATTTTCTTAAGAAAGGGTTAGGGTGAGAAAGAAAGCTGTCAAATAAGCATTGATGCATTATCCTCGTGCTTTCTCCTACAATTTTAACAAATAGTATATATACGCTATTTTCATTTTTAAATGAATTCCATCCTTTCTTCATTGTAATTTTTCGTAAGTTTGGCGCGCAAAAGGGGTGCGCTAGTAATTTAATTTATATTTCATTTCAGATTACTTAGTGATTTGTAGAAAACGCGTGTACAAAGAGAATTCTTGGCTCTGGATTTACGCGTCTCATCGATAATAGAAACGAAAACCACAAGGCGTTGTATGTGGAGAAGTTCTCAGCAACGAGTCGCTTAAAGAAAATGATCTCAAGCGCCATCTCCTGGGAAAACACCGAACTCTGGCAGTTCTTGAGTATTTTAAGAGGAAGGAAAAAGAACTGATACGTCAGCGGTTAGACAACTCTATGCACAAAGGAGTGTATTCTGTTCAACAACAAACACTTTCATCCTATCTTGTTGCAAAAAAATTGCCAAGTGTATGTAGCCACACACAATTAGAGAAAATTTGGTAAAGCCAGCAGCCCTTGATATTATTTGTATCACCTTTGGAGATGCTGCAGTGAAAAAATTGAAGCTATTCCGCTGTCAGATAACACAATCAATCGAAGAATTCAAGAGATGTCACAAGACAAGAACAGGTAGTGGCTGCCATCAAGGAGAGTGGAAAATTTAGCTTGGAGTTGGATGAGTCAACTGACGTCGGTGTCGATGCTCAATTGGTTTATGCGTGGTATCAAAAAAAGAGTGACATTGAAGAAAACCTTCTGTTCTGTAAATCACTAGAGAGACAACAACAAGAGTTGAAGATCTTTTCAAGTTGGTTGATAGTTTCTTCAAAGAAAAATGGGATAAGTGCTACAGTGTGTGCTGAGATGGAGCCCCCACAATGTTAAGTCCACGTCAGGTTTTCACTGCTAGAGTAAAACAAGTCAACCCCACAGTGATAGCGACTCATTGCCTGCTTCACTGAGAAAACCTTGCTTCTCGATAAATGTCACTTGAACTTAAACACTATTATAGATGTTATTCACATAGTAAATTTTATTAAATCATCAGCATTGAATCCACTACTGTCTAGTCAAAAGTGCTCTGATATGAGATCCACAATATGAACATCTGCTTTATTACTCTTCTGTCAGGAGGCTATCACTAGGAAAAGTGCCTCAAAATGTGCTTTACCTGTGTGCAGAGGTTGAAATCTTCCTAAACGAGAAGAAACATGTACTGACATCAAGGCTTACAGAACCAAAGTGGTTGCTTAAACCTGCATATCTGACAGATATATTTTCATAGTTGAATTTGCTGAATATGTCCATGAATGAAAAAGATGAGACTATAATCTCTGTATCAGAAAAGTACAAGGCTTTCAAAACAAAACTGAAGCTGTGGAAAGGAAAGATTGATCTAGCAAAAACTGCGTACTTTTTAATTTTGGAGCTTTTTATGGAAGATAAAAAAGATGCCTCACTTCTGACCTTGCAAAGTGTCATTAGTGGGCACGTTGAGAAATTGAGTGAGGAGTCTGACAGGTAAATTCTGAGTGGAGAGCTGCATGAGAAATACTAATGTTTGCAAAGACACTTCGATATCCAAGCCGAGGATCTTTCAGAAGAGGAGTCTTCTATCAAAAATCTTCAAGGAGAGCTTATAGAGATCCAGCATGAGAAAACTCTTCGTTTTATCTTTCGGTGACAAACTCTAAGTGTGTTCTGGACTGTTGTGAAAAAAAACTCTTCCTTGGATTCGAGGCTGTGAAAGTGTTGCCTTTCGCTACAACCTATTTATGTGAATCACGATTTAACTGCCATCAAAAGTAAAAGCTAATGTTTAATCTCTGGCTGCAACCGAAACATGATTTGAGGGTAGCACTTTTCAAGACTCAACCATGAATAGAGAAACATAGCAACATGATTCAATCCCAAGGGTTCCAACTAAAATTAATTTACCATTTCACAACTTTACCTTATTTTTTAAAGAATGGGACAGAATATTATTCCAGAAGTGGTTGTTTTAATTAAGGTCAAGTTTTAAAATTCATAATGCTGTGAATATAATAAAATTTAATGATGTTAATTTTGTCTTTCAGAACCTTAAAGTACATCTCTTCCAGATTTATTCATTACAATTGTCGTCCCTTACTTTTACAGCCCTCTAATCATATATAGTTGTAATAAAATATATGCAACCAATTGAGTGAGGTCGCGGTCATATTTTGAGAAATATAATTAGGATCGCCTGAAAAAAGGTTGGGAACCACTGGTCTAGGTGCTTTTTGTGTCCAAGTAAATAGGAACGTTTGTGTCAAAAATGGCAAAACATGCATACTAACACTAATGCATCCAACCTACTTGTTGAAATTTATTTTATAAGCGAAGTCTATGCCTCCTTCAAATTTTATATCATTTCTTTTATTTACCCAAATGAATTTTTGTAGCACATCATAAAAATGCGGGAAGCGTATGCGAGATAAGAAATCACTGCGCTCACAAACGCGTAATGCAAAACATGTGTTATGCGCTAAGATCAATAAGAAGCGTGATAGCAGTGGGATGTGAGAGTATAAGAGTAGAGTTATATATAAAGTGCAACGTGTGACTGATGAGTATAGGGAAAAAAGGCCTCCGTGACTGATGAGTATAGGGAAAAAAGGCCTCCGTGACTGATGAGTATAGGGAAAAAAGGCCTCCGTGACTGATGAGTTTTTAAGTTTGGACCTTGTTTAGAAATTAAAAAAAAAAAATTAAAAAAAAAGGTATTCTAACAACATTCTTTGTATAAATATAAAAGAATCAAGAAAAAAATTTAACCAAATTTTATCTTCTGGTTTTTTGCGCAATGCGTGCAAGAAAAAATGTGCCCTTAAAAAACTATTATTATCTATAGACACATATGTCTTTTTTCTTCTTTTTTTCAAAGTTTTATAACTTTTTTGATTTTCGATGATATTTGGTCAAATTTAGAAAAATGATGTATTTTAACTATATTAACATACATACAAAAAATTATTAAAAAAAACATTTCAAAAAAGGTTATTAAAATTTTAAAAACCTAAACAAATGTGTACTATATACTTGTCACACTTCGTTCAGCATAGGAAATGCCCCCGAAGCTTTGCCAAGCTATCGAAAAATATTTCAGATATTGCTTTTGTTTGTTACGATGAAATTGTTTGAGGGAGCGTTTTTTCGAAAAATTATCTGATTTTTTTGAAACCTGTTGTTTGCTTGTACAGTATACAGGGCCATAGCGAGAAGCCTTTTTTGCCTGATTCTTTCTACAAATGAAAGAGAACTATGGCATATTACTCCATTTTGATGGTTTGCTATTACAAATTGAGCACTTTTTGTACAAAAAGATTTACCAACGAAAAAAACTTTTTGATCTAAGTTTAACTTATTGAAATGCGTATATGGTTGGAACGGATCTGCGACATTATAGCTAGGCCCCAATCAGTTAGAACCAAAAGAGCTAGTAGATTTGAGTTAGTGCGACAAAATGGCTAGTTCCATAATAGCTAGTACCCAAAACCGCTTTATGATAAAACAGCTAGCCGTGCATTTAAGCTGTAACAAAAATATCTGTTTAACCAAAAGGTTTAGTCCAAGAAGATGTAGCCTTGTTTAGCATTGAAAATGTAGCTTTGATTAGCCGTAAAATGTGGGGTAGAATAGTATTTAAAATGTAGCTGTCAGTTTTCTTTTAAATTTTTTATTAATAACTAAATAAGTAGTATTCCACCCATCATCATGGAAATTATCAAGTTGCAGAAAGGAAAAAATTTACTCAATTATACGATTGATTTTTGTACCAAAAAATACAACAAATAAAAGCAACCAGAACTGGAGATGTGAGATGAAGGGTTTTAGGGGAACATTGAAAGCTGTGCTGAACTACAAAGAAAATTGTGAAGTAAAAAGGAGACAAGAACATAATCATGCCCCAAAATTCCCGCAGGCAAAGTGTTAGAGGTGCTTTAAGCAAAATGAATGAACAAGCCTCAAAAAGTAGTGCACCACCGCGGAGAGTTATTGCCAGTATAGTTCAAGGGCTGGACGATGAAGCAATGGCCAACGTCCCTAAAAAAGGGCGCTCCAAAACGAATTCAACGCGACGTAAGCTTGAAGACCATTTTCCTGAACCTATATCAATTAACGAATTGCAAATTCCAGAAGAATTTAAAACAGTTACCATAAACGGAAATACAGAACCCTTTTTACTGAGTGATGTAACAAGGGCTTCAAAACGATTAATCCTTAACGTAAGTTAGCGTATGCTTGATCAACGTGCCAATTCAAAAATATGGATGTGTGCTGGAACTTTCAAAGTTTTTCCCAGAATCTTTTATCAATTGTATACAATGCATGTTGTTAAAGAAGATTTTCCATGTGTTTGTGTTAGGCTGCCAGATAAAACTCAGTCAAAATATGAACGAACGTTTCGGATTTTGAAAGACAAGCACTCAAACTGTGATCGTGAAAACGTAACCTTAGACTTCGAAAGGTCTGCTATTAATGCATGCATGACAGTGTTTCCTGGTGCAAACGTAAATTACTGGATATCAAATATCTATATATCTGATGCCAACTGCCGTCTTTATTGCAAGATGTTGTCTGCTTTGGCGCTTCTAGATCCAGATGAAGTGAAAGATGCATTTGAAAAGTTGAATGAAAACCTCGAACGTCTACAATTGGATGAAAAAATGTAAGTATTGTATGACTGTTTTAAAGACGCAAACATTTTTAAACGACAGAGTAGAGGAAGAAGAATACCTTTATTTCCCATCGATTTGTGCAACGTTCTGGAAAGAACACAAAATGCTAGAACAAGGACCAATGGAAAGCAAGTACCTGTAAAAAAGAAAGACTAAGGAAACCAACGATAGGATCAAAAACTTGATCTACTAGCATATCAATAATATGATATATCTACTAAAGATTTTTTACGAGCAATCAGCTATAACATAGCATATTAAATTTGCCACTTTTTATCATATTTACTTATTTTTCTACTCAATTTGTTTTTTATCTGTTCCTATAATAAAGTGTGTTGATTAAAACTATTACTGATATATAATAATGTTTTATAAAATTATTGATTAGAATTTTATATAGTTCTTCACACACATTTTAAGCAACATTACATTTGCTTGAAACTAGCTAATTTGCTTAACAGCTCTTTTTGTACCAGCTTAAATGCACGTTTTTTTGTTATAATGGCGATTTTGGTACTAGCTTTTATGGAACTAGCCATTTTGTCGTACTAGCTCAAATGTACTAGCTCTTTGCCTTGCTGTTTTGTACTTAGCCCGTTTAGATCGTACCCATTTCTTTTATACTCAAAATATTTTGTTCAACATTTTATTATCCAATAAGCTATCTAAAAGAATGAGCTTTCTTTCCATCTCTTTAAAGCGATATATGAAAAAAATAGATAAACTTCAAAGTATTGCGAAAAATGAAAAAAAAAACATAAATGCTATTTAAAATATTTTTTATCTTTCTAACTGTTATTTTTTCATATAAAAAAATTTAACTAGATTGAAGAAAATCGTTACTATAGATTTTCTTTAAATATATACTTGTTTAAAATTAATGAATATAACTGGTTTAGTTAGAAAATTTTGATTCGTATTCAAACAGAATTTACACACTTGGTTTTTAAATACCTTTATCTGCCAGAACATTGATTTTGATAAAAAAAAAAATAGGGGAAAGTGATGGCTTACGCGAATTGAAGTCTATATCTATGTATTTATGTGGCTGGAGTTAGAATTAAGTTTTGCAATGAAGGCAAAAGATGCTTCTTGTGATTGAGATGGGCAAAAGTGATACGAAGGAGGAAAGCTTGGAAATGCGACAAAAGAAAAATGATTTTTCTGAGCAAAATCTTTCTTAATTTTCCACCTTTATGCCTTGATACAAATTAATAATGTATGTTTGTAGCAATCTCATTTAATAATTAACCAGCGTATACATGTATAGAGTTCTAGAGAGCATTATATAGTGTAGAATACCCATCAATATGTATATAGTAAATAACTTGTAAGCTTATCTAGAATTGATTTTGCAATCAGGCCCCTATTAAAATACATATATCATGTATTGCGAAATGGAGAATCGTCATCAACCCTCTTTTGTTTTCTCTTTATTACAAGGTTTTATTGAAAGTTCTCGATCAATATTTAAATAATATATCATCTCCATTTCATCTTGTAGCGTGTAAGGCTGCGGGGCATAAAATTCATATCACGGGTAAGCTGGATTCCAAATATCCAGCTGGAAATCCTGGATTCCAAATGATCTTTTGCGTTTCGGCTAAAAAGTCGCACAAGTTGATAATTAAAATGATCAATAACTGAAAAATTAATTTAAAAAGATTTGGATCAAGTTTCGTTCCTTAAATGCTTATTTATTTTTTAGAAACTTTCTTGACATTTCTTCTACTTAACAATTTCATCAAAATCACAACTTAAATTGGTAGCAGAACAAACTGTCGAAGTATCATCCATATGATCAGTTCTTATTCTTGTTATATTCTTTGATTCATTTATCACTGAAAAATTTGCTGACAAAGATAAGTCGTGCCAAACATACTTAGAATTTTGGAAAGCAAGGAAGTTATTGTTGGATATTCAGAAATAAGAAATTGACAAAATTGAATTAATTTGATTGTAAATAAAATTGTGGATCATAGAATCACATTGTAAGTGATTTCTAGTTTAATCTTAAAATCGGTTGTAATCAACTGTAAAGGGAGATGTAAAAATCGGAATCTAAAGTTTACTTCATTGAATATTTTATCAAATATATTCGGTGGGTCTTTTTATTTTTAAAACATTTCGCAAATATTTGACAACATTTTGTGGTGTTTATTATATTTATCATCATACTTTCTTTGCCTCTATTGCAGATTTTCCATTTTTGAGAGGATATCAGCAGGGGTTACACTTTGAGTGTTATGTAGGATTTGCGATGCACAATTATAAAATTGTAAATCAAGACGTTTGTAGACATCCATTTCAAATTGAAAACTGAGTATATTTGCTATTGATAGAAATTTGAGATGATTGAAAATTGAAACAATTAAAGTGAAAAATATGAGAAATAAGAAATGAAATCGTGAATTTGTGGTTGCAAGAGGAGGAGAGAGAGTTAGAGTTTTGAAACCAGCTAATCCTCCTTGTTAGTTGTAAGCAAGTTAGTTAGGCAGTTAACCTTCTGTTATCTAACAACGTAACAAACTCCATTTTATTGCAAAAGTAAATGAAAGCAACCTTTGGATATTTTAAGAACTGAAGAATGTGGTTATAAGACAACTCAACAATTTTCATTTGATAAAGACTCCTTAAAAGTAGCAAAAATTTCTTTAATTTATTTTATATATTGTTAACATTTGAAAAAAAATCATACAGAAACTATATATGTTTTGATACAAACAAATCATTGTACTAATTTTTCCAAATTCTCATACCTCCTTTTTCCATTCTTGATTCCTTTCTTTTTTTACAAATTTCCTTATAAATAATTCTAATCCAAACAAACTTACGTTTTATATCACCATGATTCAAGCTAAAATTTGAAAAGCTGCAAAAGAAAAGTGATATCACATCTAGACAGAAAGAAGTTAAGCGGTGAATTTTTGCAAAAAGTGTGATATTTTGCAGGTATATCTTTGCTTCATCTTATCTTTTCCAACTCATCATCCAATGAAAAATTGAAAAAAAACTTCCTCTTCTCTTGCAACGCCCTTTCTTTGTTCAATGACCATCCTATTGAAAAGTCGTTGAACAACTTCGTTTAAATGATGTCATGGATGCATTGATATTATGGCTGGTTAATTTTATGGTTTGTAACTACTTGATGATGAATCATTATGCTGTTGCATAAAAGGGCACCTTACATCATACCACTTTGCAGAAGCGTTACTTCTTCACAACGAGGAACTTTACAAGTACAAGTGTATACGGGTAAACGGACTAAAAAGGCCAGTAAACAGAGAAACGGAATTAAGCTTACATGTATGTGTTCTAGTGAATTTGCCTGTGTGGGTGAATTTAACATCAAAAATATTTTCATTTTAAAACTTTCTATATCTTATTTCTATATACTTCTTCTTATTGTGAATCGAATCAAATATTATTTTCATTAACCATCTCTCTTTTTCGATTTCTGTACTTCTTTTGCTTACAATTTTGGGGTGGATATTAATGGTTTTAAGAGGAATAATATGTAAGATATTTTTAGAATTTGTAAAAAAAAGCTTCAAATTTCTTACAAAATCAAAAATTTCAAAAAACCAAGATGGAAGCGATAGATTTTTCTAAAATTAAAAATCAAATTTATTTTTTAGCTTAGATTATATTATATAATATCTGTTTTACAATATATACGCTCATTTCTTTATTGTTTTGAACTTTTTCTTTGAATTTTTTATTTAAAAAAATAAAAAAAAGTTAACTTAATTAAATACGCGCACGAAAAAATTTTGGATATAAGAAAAAAGAAGATTTGCAAAAAGTTTGAAGGTTAGAAATTTATTTCTTTTGATTTTATTGTCATTTTTTGCAAAAAGTATTCAAGCAATATGAATAGGAAAAGAAATGTGTTAGACGACCGCCACTTCTACCAATCAAGGATATCATTGAAGTTTGATCGAATGCACTTTGAAATTTTTTATTCCTTCTATTTAAATTTCTTCACTATCATCGCCAACTTCATTAGAGTATCAAATTTACAGAATTTAGAATGCGCCTATTTTTTGAATCACTCCATTTTGACTAGTTTCCAATGAAACAGGTGGCGTTATTTGAATGACAAAGGATGAAAAGATATGCGTATGTTTGAATTTTGTATATATACGCTTTTGGATGGGAGATTGTGCATCCTATACGCGACAAGTTGAATTTTATATATATATATATAATTCATTTTAGTTTGATTAGTTTTTTAAAATTTCTCAAGTAGAAATGAATGTGTGCATATTCAAATCAATAAAAACTAATCACATTATTTTTAAGATATATAATGATGAAACATTTTCCTCTTTGATGTGATTCAATCATCTTTTCATTGGTAGAAAATTTATCCAATAAACTGAAAGCACGTGCCATGCACGCATTATTCAAATTTACCAGTCTAAAATTTTACGTTCAGTTTTTTGCGTCTGGTGATAAAAATCAAATATAAATCATTATCAATTGATTGAATTATGAAAAATTGATGCTACTATTGCATGCGAATTAATCAATTCCAAATTTTTTACAGAGACAGCATTTTAAATTGATTCAAAAACTACCTTGTTTTGATGCTAGGAAGGTATATAAAATAAAACATTTTGCAGAAATTTTTTTTACCTATTCTCTTTGTCCAAACAGTATTTGATTGGTGTCAAAATTTTAATCCAATAAAGAGAAAAATTGGAAACTTATGAACCATAGTAATTAGTTTTTTATCCTCTTTTTCATTAAGCCATAATCTAAAGTAACTTTATATTGATTAGTACCTTTCATTATAATCACCATCATCAGCATTGTACTGATTTAACGCTGTATTTTAATAAATTCAACTTTACAAATACTGGAGTCAATATTTTGTAAAGAAAAAACATAATTTATATGCTCTTATTTACTTGCTACAGAAAAACAACACTTTCGAGAAAACATTGATGACTTTATCCAAGATCTAAAACAAACTTTAAGATTATTTAAGATTCGGAATCCGCATCCGCAATCTTCAAACATTTTTCTTTTTCCCTATATACCGCAAAGTTTTTTTCGGAATTTTAGAATTTTTACTAATCCAAAATCTTTATGATAACACATATACATAGAAATCTTCTGAACTAAATTTTTAAGAAGTATAACATTTGCGTTTACCTAGAATAGCAATTATGACATCCTCATCCGCTTTCGCTAAAAAATTAATCCAGACATCCGCATCTTGCTAGGAAGTCAAATTTGACAAGCGCATCCGCATGCGCGGATACAAAAAAAATCCACATCCTATACCCCTCTACTTTAGAGATACAAATTGTGAAGTTTATAGATAAGAAATGGTACGTGCTTCTATATTTAATGTAATGGTGTCTTTATCTTACTTGAGCTTGTGACTTTTAGAGGATTCCAAATTTTCCTTTGAAAAAGCTGCATTACTCTCAATAATCTTTGTAAATTGCTTACAAAAGTTCAGCTGAATATGTTATATAAAATATCTGCGTCCTTACTTCATGTTCTGATGGAAGTCATCAAGCGAACAAATAAAATTATTAGTAAACAAAAATTTGATACTAAATAAAGAAATAAACCCAATCTTTGTTATTCTTGTGGTAAGAGACGTCATCAACGTATCACTTGTCCTGCTTCCGACATAAATTATAGAAAATTGAGTAAATTTTTTTCCTATCTACCCCCTAAAAGAGGTAATACAAAATAAAATATATTGGTATATGTATAGAGATATACAATGTGTTAAATCTAAGAATGATAGATTAATTTATTCATAAATTATTTTTCTTTATAAAAATTTGTACAATTCATTTTACAAACAAACAGTAAAGCATACTTACTTGGAAGAAAGTAAATGTGTAAATGTGAGTCTGCTTTGTATCCATAAGAAAAAATTTTTTATGAAAACTTTCCAAATGTTTCAACAAGTTACTTTCAGGTGTTTCTTTGTTGTTTGGTTGGATGAAGAAGGATGGGAAAATCTGGTTCAGACGAGCAAGAATTGGAAGATGGGGGAGAAACGCCTGTTTCTCCGCTTGTAAAATAAATTGGCGCATTTTAGTGAATTTCGGGAGTCGAACTCGCATCTAATCATCTTTAGTATCTGGTATAGAGATTTATGATTACTTAAATGTTGCAAGCATATAAGCCCATCTCTATCACACCTATGCAAAAATATTCTGCTGCAGCAAATAGTGAAATCTAACATGGAAGTTGTCATTCAGAAATCCAAATAATAGAGAGCATATTTTTATTTAGAATAATTGCAGTTCTAAAATACTATTATTCCTTAAATTCTTCACGTTTTCTCTCCAGGAAACTTAACAAATACATCAAACAAAGTAAAAATCTTAAAAAAGCAAATTTATATTTCAATAAAAACTAATAAAATTCAACAAACAGTTCTCTCAAAGCCAACAAACTCTTGGTCATCTGATTCTAAGAACAATTGTCTAACTATTTTCCTGAGTGATTATATCGCTGACTAGATTGTGGCCGTTCTTAACTTCAAGGTCTAATGAATCGCCTTTTGTTTGTCCATAACGAGATCATGATCTTCTTGAAAGATAGCCAGATGATATTAGGATGAATCTTGTTAGACGCCATTTGACCAACTCTCCGGTTTTGAGAATGTGGGGCTCTATTATATTTTCATGATGAATTTCTCAGTTTGTGAGCTGGCCAAACCAGTGTTTCACAGTTCTAGCAAATCACCCCTGATTTTGCTAATGATTGACACATCAAGAGGGGATGCAAGGTCTGTTAAACATAACAAAGATCTATCTGTTGTAGCTGACTGATTTTGTTAAAAGTTTGACTCTACCGTGTATGAGACCAGGTGGGAAGAAAAAAACATTTCCTTCTATCCGTGAGTATATACGCTAATTGTCAAGAAGTAATTGTAGAAGTTAAGCATAAATCTTCTAAGAGAGTAATATTATTCTTTCTACTTTATGATCTATAAAAAAATATTTAATATGTAAAAATATTATTTATACCTCAATATTTATTTAAATAAAATTGGTAATATTTTGCTATATAAAAAAAACGTGCACGAAAATTTACCAAGCAAAAAATTGCCCATTGGGAAAATTTCCATTCAGAAAATTGCCAGTTAGGAATATTGCCATTGGCAAATTCAAGGATTGCTATCCGAGAATATGAAGTTTAACCTGATGAAAATAAAGACTCTTTTTACAATTCCTAGAATATACCAAAATAGTTATATCGATTAAAATAGAGAAAGATTCATTACATCATATGAAAGAAAAAATATGTATCTTTATGATATATGACGAAACAAATTACACAATGCAAAAGTAAAAGATTTACTAACTCTAAAAACTTCTCAGGATTATAAATTTTATTAGAAAATTTATAATCCTTTAACGTTGTGCCCAATAAATTACCTTTACTTTATCGTTGTACTTATTTTCACCAATTTGATGGGCCACCTTCACCACCAAATTTATATTCTTCAGAAAAATAGAAAAAAAATTTCATCAAACAAAAAATCCGCATAAAAAGGGGAATCTACGCATCGAACAGCAACAAGTTTCAGACATACACAATTTAACTTTCTTTCATTATTCATTACATATATATATAAAGTTAGAGATAGTTTTGTAATGTTCCTTAACACTTGGATGAAAAGTTTAAAAAAAGTGTAAAAATTTTGATTTATTAAAATTAAACTAAGGTTATGATGGCTTACTGCTTTCATATTATCAATATTATTTGATTATAATAATTAAATTATTGATTATTATAATTATTTGAAAGCATTAGCCAATGCATATATATAATTAATTATATTACATTGAAATATTATTGCATCTTATTCGTTGAAATGTTTGAGAGATCGTCATACAGCCGAAAAATACACACAGAAAAGATAAAACTATGGATTATTATAGAAAATATGTATAAATTTTATATTCAATAATTCAATTAAACTAAAGTTAAATCTAATTTACTTCCAAATTTTACTTTCCCACGATGAGAATTTCGGCGAAATGTGTATTCGATAAATGGCGTATTTTGGTAAATTGTCGGTGAAGTGTTTTTCGGTGAATACTCTTAACCTCCATAAAAAAGAATTGGAAATAAATATGATAAAAACGTCGTTATAAAGTGTAAAATATTTTTTTCCAAAATTTTCGTCCCCACTCTCCTCCCACTTCCAGAGGTTTTGTATCTCTTCATGGAGTTAGTTGGGATTTTGAAAAAATGCGTGCAATTTACCTACAGTGACCAGTGGTTTGCAAACTTTCTTCCAGCATAGTTGCTTATTTAAAAAAAAACATCACGTTATCTTATTAAATAAAAAAAACACCACGATGGACTTACATATATAAAATGTTGGAAGCAGAATTTTCCATTTATACGAGAGATGAATCTCGCAAGTTCGCAAACTTTAGATTTAAAAGAAAGTAAGGCAAATTACTTTGAACTTCAAATGGGATTTTGTTGCTTAGTTTTTTCCGCAATACATTACCTAAGAATTCTCTTTGCCAAAGATAATTCGGTGAAAAAATAATCCTATTTTCAGATTATATTTTTAAAATCCTTCTTTTCAGTAGAAAGATATATTTAAGAACCTTTTGAGTATATATATTATTGCAAATTAATGGAATTAAACTATAGAAAATAACTTTTATTTTTTTTATTTTTTATACTATGTAAAGAGTATTGGTTTATTCTTTTTTTCTTTTTTTTCCCCTTTCCTTCTTGTATCTATCTTTTAAGCCCGTCTAGGAGGAGTGGGGGGGGGGGGCTTAAACAATAAATATGATAGCAATCTTTCATTATGTAAAAATAACCTTCATATAATTTTTGTTCTTGCAATGAAAAATCAATGTTTTAATCGAGGCAATCTTACACATTTCTCTCCTCCCACGTTTAATAAAGAGCCCTGAAAGAATGCTTGGAAAAAACGTAGCAAATATATAAGGAAGTTGTTACTTATGCCATGAAAAATCGTTCACCTTTCATCAAGATACAGAGGATGAGATGCTATCTAAAGGAGTGAGTGTGCTTTCAAGATTAATATAATAGTGGAATCACCAGTGATATAAATCAAGTTAATTAATTATTACAAGAGGATCGATTCAAATTTCCTTTGAAATTGGAAAAACACTAAGATAATAATAAATCAAATCGAACATAAATGATTTTCAAATTAACCTTGAGCGAAGAAGCAATGAAATAAATGAGATTTCACATGGCTTGCTCATGATTTATAATTTTCTTGACGGAATGAATGAAAACACACACACACACACACACACACACAAACCTTTTTCAATTTTGCCTTCAAAGATGCGGGAAATCAGGCAAAATTTAAAAGCCGAACAAGCATGTAAAGTATATATAGGCATTATCATACTTTGCCAATCTATTCGGTGGAAGTTGGTATTAAATCTTTTTGATTGGCAAGTCAGCAATTTTTGTTTAATGCCCAAACTAAATAAGCATCGACAGAATTTTCGAAAAATCATTACACACACAGTATTATCATCACCTAATTGAAACCGAGTGTGGTTAACCCTCAATCGTCTCCGGAGTAAGGCATTGTTTAAATTTGTATTATATTGTGACATTTCTGGAGCATGCTCAGCTCATACTCATAAGCTCCAAAAGGTAACACAAAACTTTTTTTTACATGTGTCTCAATTTAGTCACAAGTGTCGCTTTTGTATCAAATGTGTTCAAGCTACTCCTTTTTGTAGCATATAGCATTTTATTTATAGTAAAAGTAATGTAGTTTGTTGTAAGCATTTTACACATCTGTTTTCAATTCGTCATTGTCATAATTATTATTTTTCACACACACTTACTTTTACGATACTAAATTTTTTGTTCCGAAAAATCGGAAAAATTAATCAAGCTAAAACTTTGATGAATCCTATTTACTAAATTCTGAACGATTAGATGATGTTGAGAGTGTTGAAGGAGGAGAAATTTATACATTCGTAGGAAAGAATGAGGTATTATGAAGGATATGTTGGAAATTATGATAGCTATTATAATAGTGATGAAGAATCTGCAGAAAATTATGAGGATCAAGAGATCAAGTGTGGCAAAATAATGTGTTCTAAGGATCCACCTTCTTCAGTTCGATCTTCTTCAAGAAACAATTCAAAAGAAATGCCTCATTATATTTAAAATCGTAAAGATGAACTAAGTACATTTTTGAAGATGCACTGGATTCACAAATCAAAAAGTGAAGGATGTCATAAAAAACTTGGTTCATCAAAATTGTAAGAAAACTTATCCATCGTTTATGAAATGATTTTTCTTGGAAGAAAGAAAATTGGCAAGTTAGCCGGAGTCACAGAGGTTTGGTCTATCTTTCAAAAAACTTGTTGCAATGTTTGTTCCCATTAAAAGGACTCTGACCGTTGATGAACAGCTTTATGAATATACATACAGGGAAGAACTTTCATTCCAAACAAGCGAAGAAAACTCTTATTTAAAAAATATAATTTATAACATTTTACTTCTTAAAGGGTTTGATGCCTTTTCAAGTTTTCTTCACATCACCTCTATCAGTTGGTTCCACAGAGAGAACCTCAGTTGTATTAGACGCTTGAAAACATGCCAAAGAACAACTTTCAAAACTTTTTTGAAAGTTTAAGTGTTAACCTGTTATAAATGTCTTCAAACTTTGTAAATTTACGGAAATCGATAACTGCATCTTTTGATACTATTGTCACAGTAGTTGAATTACCCTCTCATGTCAAAAACTGTCAATCAAAATCAAATATGCATTTTTCTCAACACAATATTTTATATTAAATTTTATATAACATATAATTTAGTGTTTACATTAGATACCCTGTTGTAAATTTAAAATCATAAATATTTTGCAACACATTACACCCATATATACATATTTTTACAATAAATATTGCCATTTTATAGAAAATGTCAATCAAAATTTTGATTGATGATAAAATTGCTTATGAAAAATTTCACTCAAATTTAAATAAAATGTCTAAAAATATAAATATTATTTTAGAATTTTATTTCAGAGTGTAAAAATGTCAATCATATTTGTGGTGGATGGACAAAATATTCTCAATAAAATATTTTTTTTTATACTAGATCTCCATGCTGATTTCATTTTTGGACTCAGTCTTCGTAATTAGAATGCGAAAATGTCAATCAAATTTGATAGATTTGACTGAAAATTTTCTTCAAAATCATTTATTCACATTTTAAGCAAATTATTTTTTAATCTAAATTGACCATTCTGATATCATTTTTTGGGTAAGTTTTTACCATTACTCTGAAAAAATGTGTCAAAGTACAAATATAATTAGTGATGTAGGCCTGAAAATGATCTCATAAACATACTTCCATATTTTAAATAAAACATATTTTTATTTATGATGCTCACTTCATTTCAGGACTTAGTTTTCCCAATGAGGGTGCAAGAATGTGTGCTTTATGAATCAAGTTTGACATTACGGAAAAAACAAATTCTGAAAAAAACTATATTTTCTCAAAAAACTCAAATCAAAAAATTGACTTTTGATTGAAATTTTGATTGAGGATAAAATTCTGACAAAAATTATCCCTCAAATTTAAAATAATTTTTTAATGTTTTTCATTTCTGTACTTCTTTTGGTAGTGTAAAAATGGGTGAAAGTAGCGATCGAATTGGCAAATATCAGTTTTTTCCAAAAAATCATGTCAAGTTTTTTATCACAATCGTTATATAGTACAAAAATTTAAGTATGCGAGAAGTCAGGCAACTAAAGGCACATTGAAATGCGATCGCGTGATCATAAGAAAAATGAAATAGTAACACGTTTCATAAAGTGCTTTTATATCGTCGATATAGTAATCCTTTAAGAAGCTATATAATTTTAAGAAACAAGTATGTAACTGTTCTTCACGGAAGATATACAGTTTTCCAATGAAATAGGAGTTGGTGTAAAAATCTAGTATTGAAATATATTAAATATTTTCTAGTTATACTTTAAAATTAAAAAGGTGAATAAGTAAATATTTTCTAGTTATACTAAAAAGTGATCTAAAATTTTGAAACAGTTAGAGTTGCCATAAATATGACAGACACGAATAGGTGAAGATATATAGCTATTCTCAAATTTTTTTTATTAATGTGAATCAAATTTGACAAATTTTTTCCTTCAGTGTGAATTAGTGAATATTTTAGAAGTTGAAAAGTTTTTGTAATTGAAAAAAGAAGATTATGAATGGTTTCGCCAAGAACAAGAATTTTGAAAAAAGATTGGTTAGCAAATATTTAGTAACAAAGAGATTCTTCGATAAAAAAGTTATGAAATTGCTTAAATTCTGAGTTAAATAAATTTCTGAAAAGGTTTTTTTGAACATAGATTGCACAAAATGGATTTCTGATAAAAGTATAGAGCTACCAAGGTAGGATCAGTTTAGAATGAAGAGCAAAATTAGATAACATATAAAGTATAGGAGAAATTAAGTATACGCTACAAGCTGATAGCTCTAAGTCTCTGAAGCTCGGCTAAAGGATTGGTCGTCTTTTCCATTTGATAGAGTATGAAATTAAAAAATAAAAATTAAAGTTTTTTTAAACAAAAGATCTGGTAATTTTATAAAGCGCCAAAAAACTAAGAAAATCTAAAGTTTATTTTGCTAGAAATAGCTTTTCATGTCAATGACCCCACTTTTTCTATGCAAATATTATTTTCCTGAAGATACGTACTAATTACCTATGTCCTATAATCTAAATATTTTGAAGACATTTTCTTCCAATGGTAAAAAAGTGGGTAAAATGTTCATTTTAAATATCTTATATACAGTGATTAAGGATGGATCTCTTTGTTTTAATTGGAGTTTTTTTATGGATGTGTGTTAGCGAAATTTTAAGTTAGCTATAGTTATTTAAGAATCACATTTCTTTGCAAACTTTCAAATAAAATTTGATAGGGATAAATATGGATAAATCAAGCTGACACTCATTGGCCTCCACTAGGGCAAGCTCCATTTGCCCCTTCTACATTTAAATGATTAAAATATTCTAAGCCATAATAGATAAATATTTTTCAAAAAAATTATAATTGTAAATAAAATTATTGTGATTAATAGATTTGTATATAAAGTTAAATTTATGAATTTTATTATTTCATAATAAATAAAGGAGATAAAATTTTCAATACTTTTCTGAATTTGATATCTTGTTTTTTGCCTTCTTATAACACACGTTTCAACTAATCTATATCCATATCATATATTCAAAATAAAGAGCAAACTCTTTGATTTGATTAGAGAAAAAAATTCCACTTTTAACAAATCAAATTGCTTACATTTTTTATATAAAAAGTATAAAAGGGTATATTGTTTTACAAAATTATTTTATTTCAAAAAGATCAATCCACAAATAGGGATGAATATAGACAGGCATGTGTGTTAAGAGCATAGCTCCTTCTTTCCCATCAGTACTTGGTTTGCAGGAGAACTTGCATTTCTTTGATCCATGGGAGCAGAGAGAATACGTCAGTGTAGACTCCAGGAGTATTTGGCTCAGCACAACCAATTCCCCACGAAATAATGCCATGCATGAACCACTTCTCTTTTTCACAAACAAGAGCTCCACCACTATCATCCTATGCACACCAAAAAGTAGTACGCATATAACAAAGGGTCACCTTGAGTTCATCAAGTTAAATTCATGAACGGTAAAAAAAAAGGTGAATGAGTATTGAATCTTTCTCATACATTTTCACTATATTATTAATTTTCAGCTTTTATACTTCATAACTTGTGAGAAAATTTTTTTTTATTTTATACTTTTTATCGAAAACTTAACTTTGCGCAACTTTACTTATTCTTTTTATTTTTTTTTCAGTTTTTTCAATTAGAAAAATATTTAGTTTTTATTAAACAACATATTTTATACCTGAAATTTTAAAAAAACATTTTGAATTTGTGAGATTATTATTTATTCATAAATCTTTTATGTGAAAAAGTTAACTTTTTGATAAAATAGTTTCAGAGATTATAAAGTATAAAAGTTACAAATTATAGTGAAAATATATGAACATGGCAAAATCTATTTTTTGATGAATTTACACCTATTGAATTTATCGATCAATTTTTCTACCATTCGATTATAGTATCGGCTATAAATTAACCTTAAATATTTAACAAGTGAAAAGTAAAAAAGCACCGTTTCATAAAACAAGCTCAAAAACAAATTACTCTCTCCATGTAAAATCTGATGCCATTTTGTCAATACATTTTTTATTTGAATCCATAATTCAATTCAAATATTTTGATAAAACTTTAAAAAAAAATAAAAATTAAAAGATTTGTACACAAATTTTTTTAGAAATAGCTTAATCTCAAGAAGTTGATGCTTCAAGATATACACTATCTTATTTTTTTACGTTTTGCTAAAAAAAAAGTTCAAAAATTTGGCAGTTAAAGCAACTCGAATCAAATCCATGTAAATATCCTTAAATAATTTTCCAATTCACTTTCAAATTCCCTTTCAAAATGCTACTATGATATTTAATAGACAGTAATTGACATGTATACGTGATAAAATGAGGTTTCTGAAAAAATATTTTTTTGTAAAAAGTTGTTTTAGTAAAAATAAAATTTCTAAAAGTTGAGTTTATATCAAAAAAAAGTTGACTTTTTATTAAAAAAAGTTAACTTAAAAAATAAATTTTATTTATTGTAAGAAAACTTTTTAAAATTAGTCTTCTAATAAAACATGAAATATTTTAAAATATTTTCGTTTGAAAAATTTCCAACTTTGTCCGATGTTTTTTTAACATAGAAATAGAACTTTCTACCGGTACCATTGTAGCTTGAGAGTTTTAAAGAAGATCATAAACAAGAGGAGATATATTTTTGTTTTTCGTACTCATTATATGAAGTATATTGCTTGAATTGACTCTTTTTTCTAAATAATTTTCCAAAAATATCCGTCTCATATCCATCATTAAATTTTTTTTTTTATTAATATAATGATTGATTTAGAAGGGTTTTCATCAGCTAGTTCATCAACACTGATTCTAATTGTTAAAATCGAAACTAAATTCTAAGCTAAATCTTTGAAAAAATAACAAGCTTTTTCAGCAAAATTAGAAATGTTTACGGTATACTTGAAGAACAAGCTATCAAACTATGATGTTTTTTTTAGCAATTCTGTGCCTATCGAACTTTGTTTTTTAGGTGTTTGATACAAATAACAAAAAAGTTGCTTGCTTGAAGATAGGACAAACTATAGTGATTTTAAAGAAAATTTCTTCAAAGAAATGCCAGAAAATTAAAATCAAATGCTTTTAAGACAGAAGATATTTGTTTATGTGAAAAAAGAATCTTATATACAGTATCTTTATATTGAGACCTTTCAAGTTAATTAAAAAAAGTTGAAAAAGCGGCCAGAGAATACATTTTTTTTATATCCGCTAACTTGCGGAAAAAAAAATTAAAAACTCTGATTGAAGTAAGCCTTTCTTCAATAGAGATTATTCGTGTTAATGGGAATGAAATAAAAGTGTTATTACCAAGCATGCGTCTTTTCCTCCATGTAGGAAGCCCGCGCAAAGCATTCGACGAGAAATTTTTCCTTTTAACTCTGACTTGGAATTACAAAAATCTCTATTGAGAATGGGAAGGTGGAGTTCATTAAGAACATTTCTGTCACCTGTTCCTTAAAAAGAAGCAAAATTAATCTATATTATATGTATTTAAAAAGATACGTCTTTTTTGTCGCATGGTAGCAGTGAACAAAAATCCTTTGATCTGATTGGATAAAAAAATTTAATTATATATTTAAAAAGTTATCATCTTTTTTGTTAAAGGGTTGGAGAGTACGCACGCTCCTTGATCTGATAGGATAAAAAAAGTTCAATTATATATTTAAAAGATTATCGTATTTTCTGTTACGGGATTTGGAGAGTACGCATGCTCTTTGATCTGATTGGATAAAAAATTTTGAATTATATATTTAGGAGTTTTAATCACCAGAGTGAAAAAAGGGTCCTTTATTGGCATATTCTGATACTTATAATGGATTTGAAGTTCATTTTTGTGTTTCATATGTGAAATTGAAAAAATATTTACTTGCTCGTTTTTATTTTCATTTTGCAAATAATATTTCAATAGATGTTCCTGTCAAGAAATTTTATTGATAGAGTCGTGCATGACCAAAATTTTTGTACTTCCAAACTCCTACACTCACAAAACTTGATCCGCACAGGTAAAATAAATTATGTGGGTACCCGTGGGTGGCGAAAATTAATTTTTCACCCGCATAGCCACATTAGTAAACTTTTGCATAAACTGACTATTGAGCTCACACCAATTGAACCGACTGATCATTGGGTCAACAAAACATTAATTCTATTGCGGTTCAGAAGTGGGCGGAGTCGAGGGTGTAAGATCTGACTTCCACTTGAAGCCTTAGAAAATTCCGACTTCAATTACACATTAGTGTTTTTTCAGTCAATTTCTTACTTTGACTTCTAATTTCTTCTAAAAACTTTTCTCAAAATCTTCACCTCCAGCAGCTATCTCACTGCATATATTACGCCTAAGACTTAATATCATTTAAAAATGAAATAGTTTGTCAAATATAATTACATTTCAAAAGCATATTTTTCTTCTATTAATTCAAAAATATTGAAGAGTTAAAAAAAATGTTGACCTTCTGTAAAAACGTTGAAAGATCATTTTAAGCTAAAAATAATGTGTTTGTGGCTCTCCAAATTTACATGGGGGCGTTTTTATCATTCGATTTTAAAACAAATGGACACATGTATGAGGAATTGATGCAAAAGTCAATAAATAACTCTTTTTACTTGATAGATATAACCATCAAATTTAAAAGGAAAAAATCAAATTAAATTAACAGTATACTCTACTACTTCAAATTAGGTATCCATGAGCTAATCATGTGGAAGAAAGTTGTATTTATCTTTATTGATTTAATTTAATGTAATTTAAATTTATATTCCTTTACATATAGTAAAGAACATCAAACTCTACAGTATGCCCTTATTGAAGAACGCCATGAACTTCATTCAGAAATAAATAACACAGCAAAAAAAGTGTTGTCTGAGGTGAGTGTTGTATAATATTCTTCTTCCCATGTATGCGCCAATTTCGCTCAATTTGGGTGTAACACACTATAAAGAATGACTTTAATAATAAGTGATGCTTATTTGCTGAGTCATCTTTCAATCTTTTTAATACTTCAATTTGATTGCTCAGAAACAGAAAAAACTTCTAATTATTCTCATATACTCTAAATTATGAAATTTATGGGAGGAATTTAATGCTTCAACTTTTTATATCAGATTTTTATAACATTAGATATCACTGTAATTTCAATATTAAGTGCTCAACATGTATAAAAAACAATTTTTTTTTGTCTAAAGGCCAAATTAAATTCTCGTGAATTTGTTTTTGAAACTTAATAATTCACCAAATTTTTTTTTCTCGTGGAATTAAAGTACTTAACAGTATTTTAACCACACCCCAAAATTCTTCTATCCGCACGCGTCTGTTTCTTTATATGGGTACGCGTGTGTACCCGCATACCCAGGGGCACATCTAGAAATTGGCATTAGGAGGGAGGGGCGGATTTTACTAAACAAGAACTCAAATTTGAAGGATATAAATTTAAGATATATCAAAATTTTTAAGCTATTTTTATTTTATTGGGTAATAGTTTAATAAAAAGCGAAAATTGACATTTTATCATAAAACTTAGAGTATCATAATAATATATCTAAAACTTATAAGTTTATTAATGTAACTAGATTAAGTAAGAACTAAGGGGATTAAGGAGCCTCATCCGTCTAGGACACTTTTTAGCATACATATCAATAATGGTGTCAAATCCCAATCGAATGTCTCTGTGAACAAAAAGAAGAATGAGAGCATTAAAACGATCCTCATTCATTGAACTGCGAAGTGAATTGATGTGGTAAAACTTGATGTGTTTAAATAATAAATTTACAAAAAAATTGGTTAATATAAAAGTAATAAGTGTCACACTTAACTACGGCTTCTTATCTCACTTGAGAGAAAGATGGAATCTAAAAAATGAGTTGCAGAAATCATCATAATATTTGAGTTCTACGAAAAGAATTGGATCAAGAAAAATTTTCAAGCAATTGGCAATGCAATTTTAGAGGGGGGGAGGGGGGCGTACGCCAGTTCCACTCCCTTTAAATCTGCCAGTGGTATGTTCCTGAAAAAATATCTGGAAATTATAAAATATCATGAGGTGGGTAAATAACCTCAAGGAAATCAAACTCCAACCAATTTTAATGATATGATTAATTAATTTAACCGTTCTTTCTTTTATTCCAATTTAGTTGTGCAAACTTTAGTGAGCAAGAAATGTTAGAAAAAATTACTTTCGTTAAAAAAAATTTTTTTCCACGGAGACCCTGATTTTATTTTGTGAAGCGGTAGGATTTCCTGAAGAGAATTAAGAAAGTTCTGCCCTAGATAATTTTTTTTTAGCTTTCAATTTACATTTTACACAAATGTTGAAAACATTTGAATATCCTTCATTTAAAAACTCGGATAAAAGTGAAAAGTATTCATAGAATTGGCCATAAATATAAGTTTACCCTTTTCTATTCTAAATTCTAAAATGGAATGAAAAAAATACTTTTGTGGATATATATATAAATTTCGTTGTTTTTTCATTTTGGAAGATTTAATAGATAATGGATTAATTTTTTTGATATTTTAGCAATGTCAAAAGAAATGCTTATAACATGCTTTTCTCAATGTTGATGTGCTTTAGACTTCAATCATTTTTATTGCAATTAACTTAAAGATAATTATTCGCTTAAATGACACATTTTCGCTTGAAATGCATGATAACGATGATATCCAATGAATTATTAAAAATAGGAGATAATGCAGAAAAATATTGTTTTGCTGTGATTAGACAAGCGCAAATCATGTTTTAAGTTTTTTGCGTGCAAAAATTAGAAAAGTGTTGATATATGATATATATGTTATAAATAAATGAATACACTACAATTATTTATAATTATATGTGATATAAATAAATAGATATATACAATAAATAATTAATGAAAAAAGTAAAAATAGCTACTATTAAATCAAAACCTCAAAATATACGCATAACAATTTGTATGACAAATTTATCAAATAGAATAAAATATTTATAGATCAATCATTGTTATTGATTGTGTCAACGTATATGTAAGCAGTATTAATCATTTTGAAAAGATTAAAAAATAAATAAAAAAACTTTTCAACCCTAATCTTAGTACAGCGTCTTTTAGGGTAAAGAGCGAATGAATGAAGTTTCATTTTTTGATTTCAGTTCAAGCCCTGTTAACTGTCGAAATTTGAAGTATTAATCCTTCTATTGAAGCTATAACATAACATAACATATTTATTTAAGCAAAATATAGGCCAATGCCTGTAAAATTTGCCTCTTAAAACTATTAAGGAATAAAATAAAATATTTAAGACTGCCAAAATATACCAAGCTTGTTCTTGAAATCATTGGCTATGAGAGAATTAACTACTCCTACCGGAAAAGAATTCCAATCATCAAAGGCTCTTTGTAATAGGTAGGTTTGGCAGTAGTTGTTTTGAAAACATTCAGATTTAGACTTATAACAATGCGATCTGGAAATTCTTGCTGAAAACGGAGGTAAAACATTTCCTTTTATGATCATATTTTCCTTTATAATGTTGAAGATGGTGATGATTTCATTTCTTTTCATTCAATTTTCTTCTTATTACTTACAAAATAACTATCATAAATCTCGTTTCCATATTCAAGAATGAAAAACTTGAAAAGATAGGCAGCGGCATTAAAAGTTGGATACTACGAAGGTGTTTTACAGCATATATGTCATAGAATATGCTTTTTTAACAACAGTTGAAACATGTGTATTAAAATGAAACTTTGAATCGATTATCAATCCTAGGTCATTCTGTTTTCAAAATTTGAATAGAGTCATACCCCCCCCCCCCCCTAAGAAGAAAGCATCATTTTTAGATTTGTCAATTTGAAGATGTTGGCTTAAAACTCTCTTCACTATTGGGTAATTATAAAACTTAAAAAGCTTTTTTTATATATTAAATTCAAGATATCCTCACAGATTGATATAATTTGATTAATGTAGTTATGTTTGTTTAGTTTTGTAGTTAGTTAATTGGAATTAGTAAAATTTATATATAATTTAAAGAAAAAAATAGTGTGATTTATGAAGGCTATGGGCGGATTTATGTCGATAATTATAAAATGACAGATGAAAAAAAGTTATTTATAAAATTTTTTTATATATAATTTCGGCTTTAATTTAGGCTTTTTTAAATCTAAAAATTATCTTTTTTAATTTTAAATTTCTCTTTTTTCTTTAAATCCATCTTTTTTCATTTTATATGTGTAATTTTTAACTCTAAATTCATATTTTTTCCTTTTAAAATGCTTCTATTCAACTTTATATAAAACGAATTTAAAATAAAATAGCCCAATTTAAAATAAAAAGTACAAATTTTATATTCAAAATACGCCAATACAAAATTACAATGGACGAATTTAAAAAGACGAATTAAAACAAAGACCAATGTAAAATGAAAAGGGACGAACTCAAAATAAAATCTCGATGACAAATTCTTAGACTTTTTAGCGAAATAATTGAAGGTGAACGAAAACATTTCAAAATTTTCGAAATCTTGTTTTTATAATAAATTAAAATACTGTGACGTATTTCAACGTTTCTAACTAGTTAAGTGTAAAATAAAAAAATCTTATTATTTATATATTATAAGCCTAAAAACAGAAATAAACTAAAAAAAAATTCAGAACTTTTTGGAATCTTACTTTTTTGAAATATAATAAAAATAATACTCTGTATTTCAATATTTCAGATTATTTTTTTCAATTTTTTGTAAAATTTTTTTAAATTTTTTTTTTATAATTTTTTTCTTTATATTTTTATACTTCGCATTTTTAATTAAAAAACACGATTTCAGAATGTTTTAATATAAATTTGGTTTACTTCAAAGTACATCGTTAAAAATTCACACCTATTTTTTGCCATTCTGTGTCTTTAAGAAAAAAATGATCAAATAGATGATAATTTATACTTTGTTTCCATTACACAGTTGCAAAAAATGGCTTTTCTAAGCGAAAGTTATAGCCTATTTTTAGATTATGTGAGTAAAATCTATTGAAATTTTGCATTGCAAATGCGTAGATTTAATTTACTCAAAAATTACATTCTTATCCTTATTTTAGTTGTATAGAAAGTTACACGTCATTGAAATGAATGATAAAATTACACATGAAGGTTTGGACACTTATAAAATTCAGTCAATTGTGAAGCTTTATCTCAGTCTTACTATTTAAAAATTTTAGCAAAAAATAGAGAACTTATTTGTTTTTTATAAATGAAAAATATTCTATAAATTTCATTAAGATTTTTGTCGATACATATTTTTAATTACATTTGTTTTAATCATGTATAATATGGAAAAAATGTATCTACGCGTTTTTTATTGAAGTGAATTCATGGCCTTAATACATTTTTAAAAAGTATGATATATTTTTCAAAGTTTTATAAGCAAGAAATTCAATTTTGTTTCTCACCAAAACAATCAAGCATTTGAGTAAGATGATTTTAAAGACCAATCGTGTGTTTCTCTTTTTCAAGCGGAATTTTATATGTTTAAGTCAGACGATCTTGGTTTGAAAGTTTTTTATTATAAAGAATCATTCTTTCTTTATTTTTTCAACAAGTCTGATCACAAAATGACATCACATAAGAGGAAGGCATAAAGTATCGAACAAAAACTGATTGTCGTCGATTGGTTGCAGCGTAGAGAGGCAGAAGCAACGGTATCTACGATCAAAACATTGCAGAATCAACTTTTTGAGTAGGGCTGAATAAGGAAGTCAAACTTCAGGCAGGTATTACGGACATGCTCTCAGATAGATCCGGCCAAAACGTCAGCGCATTGCAAAGCATTCTCAGATGTATAAGGCAATGACGATTGCTTCAACCAGGACCGGTCATAGATTGATCCTACAAGATCAAGTCAAGAGTTTCCGTGAAGAAATTCACCTAAAAGAACTATTGGATTCGAGAGATGTGGCTGCGAAACTTCAAGAGTCAAAATGACATCTATGAAGTCCACACTATAGACGAGAAGCGATCCGTAGATGAAAAGAACATCACCGAGTGCATGCCATCCTGAAGAAGATTATTGAAGGAGGCGACTGTAAGTGTACACTTGAACAGATCTATAGCGCAGATTAGAGCCACATGTACTACAAGATGCTGCTGCAGAAAACCTTTGCTATGAGAGGCTATCAGAAGAAGACTCATTATAGGGCACTAATGCCGAAAGACAAGAAGATTGGGATGTCCTTTCTGTCAAAGAACTCCACACCCAAGATCTAGCCAATGCCTATGGGCATTATAGCTTAAAAGGTCTACAGGCAAAATTTGGTCAAGTTAGTCACAGCAAAATGGGAGCGAAGTCTCCATAAACACATTCATGTACTATTGCTGGCAAAGGGCCGTCATTGATGGAAAATATTGACAAATGAGATTAATTAGAAGGTTGGTATTGGTTAACTAAAAAATACTAGCTTTAATTTGACTGAGACAAAAATTAAGATCATCAAGATATAATGTGTTTGGATCCTTTGGTATAATATTCAGTAAAGTGAAAATTGCAGTCTTACATAAGTCTGTGGTTGAAGCGAAAGAGTGTTATGATTTTTTCTATGCAATTAATGTTGATATTTTTGATGATGCAGCCGCTAATATCCAGGGATGATGATTTCAGATTTAGGAGCAAAGCGAAAGAACGATCAAACGTAAATAATCGACATTTCTAAATTTTTGCATATTGTGCTTTTGCATGCAGCATGAACGAAAATTGAAATACATAACAACACCAGTTATAGCTTCTTTTGAGTTCAAGACATCTCCTAATCAAGATATTTCGTACACAAGTCATTTGGTACCAAAATTAAAAAAACAAATGCCTACAAAACGTCCAAAACTAGGTACGAAAAGTGTCTGCTACGAAAAATGTTCTGCACCGCTTCTTTTACAAATTGTTCCACCTCGTTCATTGCTATCTGTGATACATTTAAGAGGGAACACCCAGAAAAGTCACAAAATTGGAATTTGAAAAACAAACTCCGTTCAAATTAATTTTTTTCTATGAAGAATCAAATATTCCCATAATGAGAGAAAGGCAATTGAAAGATTTATTGACTTTGCTAATGAGAATTATAAATTAGGGACCATACCTCAAAACAGAAGACAAACAACAGCTAAAGTAGAGAAATGCCAAACAATGGGGCAAAAATTTCGAGAAATTTTGTGTCATGGCTATCAAATTTAGCAAGTCTACTAAAAATTACATATATACCATGAATTCTTGAGATCAATAAAATCAGACATGAAAGCTTCATTTGCAGGTCATGATTTCTGTTTTCAACATCCTTCATGAAAGCATGCATATTAACTCAAAAATATTATCCGAATATTCAAAGAGAATCCAAAGATTTCACCCCTATAAATTTCAGAAATCTTATTGTAAAAAGTCTTATTTAAGAAGATTTTTCTCTCAAAGAATGATCAATGATTGGAACTCACTTCCAGATTACATTGTGAATGCTCATACTTTAAATACTTTCAAGAATTTAGGATAGAATTTTTGAGTATGGTACATTTTTCTCTTCATGTAGATGCGATATTTTATAGGCCCAGCCTACTTTCGCCAATAAAATTATGTTTGTTATGTTATGTTATGATAAAAAAACTTGTGAAGAAGATAGAATGAAAGTTTGAACGTGAAGAAGCAGTTGCAAAGATAAAAGACAAGAAAAATTTGATACTGAAATGAGCCTGAGTGAAGAAAGTCAACGTGGTGAAGACATGACAGATCCGCCAAGTTACCTTGAACGCGCCATGTGATGATTAAACAATTTATTATAAAGATGCAAATGGGAGAGTCTTCGATCTTCACTTAAGGAGCTATAAGTTATGCACACAGCATCCTGCTAGGATACGAAAATTTGTAAAGTTCCAAAATGTTTTGAAGTATGAAGCTCTAAACTAAATAGTGTTTTCTAGTGTCATTAAATCACTCAAAAGACATTTATGGTATTTGACCACTGAAATAGTCCCACTAGCTCTTTTCAGCAAGAAAGTAAGCCCAACTGTGCTACTAAAAATTCATGACAACCTACTTGACTGTAAACCTGCTCTTCACTCCATACACACTCCATTATTAATAAATAGATTTGGTTTTGAATTTGGTAAAACAAAATTTCCTAAGATCACATCTACAACATGTCTACCAGATTTGCTTTGAGAAGATTCACGGTCTACAATAGAGCTACTGAAGCCAAGCACTTCATTAATGCAACTTCCGGTGTAAGATTGGTCACATACTGTAGCATTTCAGACTTCTAAAGAGAAAGTTCCCTCTCTGTCTGCGCAGAAAGTTCAATGAACCTCAGTATTCAATTTTTAGTTCAGCAAGATATTAAAAAGGGGTTATTATCAAAAGAGTGACAAAATATAAAAAAATTCAAAAGAGT
Source organism: Nectonema munidae (assembly GCA_030549495.1). Taxonomy (NCBI): domain Eukaryota; kingdom Metazoa; phylum Nematomorpha; class Nectonematoida; family Nectonematidae; genus Nectonema; species Nectonema munidae. Next base: position 172,436 of record JAUIRK010000819.1, read on the forward strand.
GACATGTCAAAATAGTGACAAAATATACAAAAATTCAAAAGTTTACCTTACCTACCTATCCTTATATAACATAACATAAGTTTATTAAGCAATTTAAAGAGGCTAGCAGCCTATGAGAATTGCATCAAATATAGCGTATTTTTCAAGGAACGGCAAATCTTTTGTCTTTCCAAAATTCATCGAGTTTTTTTTCAAATTCTTTCACAGTAATTGAGTTAACAACTTCATTAGGTAAGCCATTCCAGTGATTGTATGCTCTTTGGATTAAGTATCTGCTTCTATACTTACTTTGAAAGGATTCAGGTGCAAACTTCAGCAAGTGTGATCTGGAAATTCTCTTCGAATATTCAGGCAAAACTTTCTCATCAATCTTCATATTTCCTTTTACGATATTAAATATTCATATCATTTCATTTCTCAGGCTTCGATAATATAAAGAAGGCAGGTCAATCTTTTGAAGTCTTTCAATATAACATAAATTTTGCATTCCTTCCAAGTGCTTTGTGAATACTTTTTGAACCTTTTCTATTTTTCTGATGTTGATAATTGATGAACTTCCAAAAATTACATTTGCGTATTCCAGAACAGGTCTGACTAAAGATTTGTATAAATACAGAGAAATTTCGATTTCAGATAAGATGAAGGTATTGTTCAACATGTGTAGAATAGTGAAGGCTTTCTTGACAACGTGCAATACATGATCAGAGAAACAAAACTTTGAATCAACGATTAATCCTAGATCATTATGCTTTTCAACTTGGTTTAGCTTAGTTCCGCCTATATAAAAACTGGCATCCTCTTTTTTCCAATTTGAAGGTGATAGCACTTATTTATATTCAACTGCATATCCCATTCTTTACTCCATCTATATATTTTGTATAGTTTATATAAAAAAACTCTTTTGATTTGTCGCTCTTTTAATCGCTATTTTAAGAGTGACAAATTATGTCACTCTTTTGATTTGTCACTCTAATGAACATCTCCCATGAACAAGACTATCAGAATGTTCTACAAGTTGTTCAACACAATAGTAAAAAAGTTCCAAATCTTCGTACACATTCTGATAAAAAAATTAGATCTTTGTCTGCTTATAATATTATTTAAATAATAAATAATTTTAGTATTTATGGATGCTTTTATTCCATTTAAATTTTGAGTGCATAAAATATTCATGAATTTTGATACAGACTTAAAAAACGACATGCGTGTATCTATATCTAAAAAGTCATAAAAAGAAAGCAATTATAAGTTTCTATATAGTTTTTCTTATATCCTAAATATGACAGAATACAGCATATATAATAATTAACATAAAATGACAAGGCACTTATAGTAAAAGTAAGCAAAATCGCACAACTTTTCGCATGAAAGCCTAAATGGAATAAAATTAAATTGGGGAAATATTAATCCTTGCAGAGCTGTAGTAATTAAAGATACCATTCGTTACACCCCACCCAGCGATAGCGCACATTTCATCATCTATTGGCGGAGAGGTAGGCAGACATATGGGCCTGACGTATTGGTTTAGGATGAACTTCTTGCTAACCTTGAAAATTGCGATATCATTGTCATTCTTGAACTTGCCTACGATTGCGTTTAATATATAAAAGTTGTGGTTGCATTTGTAAACGAAATGATTCCAGAAAAAGCGATGACAATTTGAAATAAAAATATTTTGAGATGAAGAAATCCTCTGGGCCATTTAAAAATGGAAGTCGGATCAAATGGGTTAAAAGTGGATAAAGAGAGAAGATTTAATGAAAATGGACAAACCTTTAGCAAAATCGAAGTGAATGATTTTTTTGCGGATACTTCTCTTCTGCTCGTGAAGCGTTTTCTTGTTGGTGTACTTTTTTGCTGCAAAAATTTTGTAGTACTTCTGCTTTTGATGTCTTCAAAAAATTTTGCGAGAATATGTATTAGCAAAATTTTAGAATAAATTTCATCATCATTTTTTACTCACATATATACATTCCTTTTTTAAATACATGCGATCAAAGAATGTAATTATTCTTGATAACTTTCTTTATTGGCTATAAACAAATGTCGCTCCCGTTCACCTGTGTCAGAAAGGCTATCTTGTATGGTAAAATTTAAAATTAGATCAGAAATTCATTTTTCCACTAATTGGATAGGTAAATTTAAGATATTTTAAATTATATTTATAAACATCAAATTTTACTCACACAAAACAGTAAATTCAAATATATTATTCGAATTAATCTTCCCGAAACCTTTTTAATGCAGAATAAGTTTTAATTAAATAACAATTTTATGACTTTTTAGGAATTGAAATTGCCAAATAGGGAGACAGTGATAATGGACAATTATAAAGACTTTCATGTTATAGTTTTCAATTAAAGTTTCGAAAAAATTAAAAAAAAAACTCTAGAAAAATAACTCATAAAAATTTTAAAGGAAAATACACAGAAATTAGTTTTGCTTCATTATATTTCATTACAAATTTTTAATACGCTTTTTGTGGGAGATGTTCATTAGAGTGACAAAACAAAACAGTGACATAATTTGCCACTCTTAAAATAGAGATGAAAAGAGTGACAAATCAAAACAGTGACATAATTTGCCACTCTTAAAATAGAGATTAAAAGAGTGACAAATCAAAACAGTGACATAATTTGTCACTCTTAAAATAAAGATTAAAAGAGTGACAAATCAAAACAGTGACATAATTTGTCACTCTTAAAATAGAGATTAAAAGAGTGACAAATCAAAACAGTGACATAATTTGTAACTCTTAAAATAGAGATTAAAAGATTGACAAATCAAAACAGTGACATAATTTGTCACTCTTAAAATAGAGATGAAAAGAGTGACAAATCAAAACCGTGACATAATTTGTCACTCTTAAAATAGAGATTAAAAGAGTGACAAATCAAAACAGTGACATAATTTGTCACTCTTAAAATAGAGATTAAAAGATTGACAAATCAAAACAGTGACATAATTTGTCACTCTTAAAATAGAGATTAAAAGATTGACAAATCAAAACAGTGACATAATTTGCCACTCTTAAAATAGAGATTAAATGATTGATAAATCAAAACAGTGACATAATTTGCCACTCTTAAAATAGAGATTAAAAGAGTGACAAATCAAAACAGTGACATAATTTGTCACTCTTAAAATAAAGATTAAAAGAGTGACAAATCAAAACAGTGATATAATTTGTAACTCTTAAAATAGAGATTAAAAGATTGACAAATCAAAACAGTGACATAATTTGTCACTCTTAAAATAGAGATGAAAAGAGTGACAAATCAAAACCGTGACATAATTTGTCACTCTTAAAATAGAGATTAAAAGAGTGACAAATCAAAACAGTGACATAATTTGTCACTCTTAAAATAGAGATTAAAAGAGTGACAAATCAAAACAGTGACATAATTTGTCACTCTTAAAATAGAAATTAAAAGAGTGACAAATCAAAACCGTGACATAATTTGTCACTCTTAAAATAGAGATTAAAAGAGTGACAAATCAAAACAGTGACATAATTTGTCACTCTTAAAATAGAGATTAAAAGATTAAAAGACTAATATGACTGAATCTTTTCTTTTTGAAACTTTAACTTAATTCATAAATGGTTTCATAATAAATCATATAGAATGGGTTTGTCGTACAAGTTCGATATTAAAGAATTTGATGACTTCCTACATGGAATTCTATTCAAAAAAGTATTAATCATAAATCATAACGTGTCTTGGAATACTCATAAGATGTGCTATAGACGGAAGTATAGATATTTCACTGAATAATGGGATGATGTGCGAAATTTGAAATATATATTATAAAAATTTCTCAATATTAATGTTCTCTCAGCTACAAGATAATCATGATTTTAGAATTGGTTTTTTTTACGGAAAAGGCTTTCTTCTTAACCTGGAATATTTAAGTAAATTATGTTATACGGAAAAAAGTAAAGACATAGAAACAGGTATTTGAAAGAAGAATAGTTCAATGCACACACAAATAATTCTCATATTTAAAGCATTCTAAAGGATTTGAAATTTTAATATTCGAACTTTTATTGATTTTTTTAATTTTTTTTTGTTTTATTTTTCCCTTAACTGTCTTTTGAGAGGCAAGGAAGTTCAAGTTAGTTCCAAAAGGGCTAGCGATAAAAGAGCATATTATGAAACAGGTCATATGTCCTTTAACCGCAATTACACCAGCTCTTTTTGGCCTAGTTACAAACGTATTTTTCTTCGAAATGTGTATATTTTTGCATCCTGCCATTTTCGAAGGGGGGTCCAAACAAACGGATGCTTGGAAGAAAATGATTACGATGGGAAGCAGTGAGCTGCAGTGATTAATATATCATCACTAATTAAAGTTGCCGAGCAAACCACTTTGTCCTTGAACTTTATCATGGCGTGCCATGGCCAATCACTCAATCTCGCTTCCTTTCCTCCAATGATCTTGAGGCTGATGGAATCGGAGCGAATGCCACAGAACAACTCACTCTCAGGCTCCTTCTTAGGCTTTCTGACGTAAACAACATCATTGATGTATCTTCGCGCTAAAAAGTATACATATGTTACACTTCTGTTGCTTATTTCACGAAGTGTGTAAATCTCATGCCTACTTCATGAAAGTTGCAACTTCATATATCGATCTTAAAACTGGTTTATACCTTCAACTAGTTGAAAATGCAGCACAATCATAAAATTCTTTTAAATCTAACTAACTAACGCACTAACTATGCAACAAATTTACTGACTAACTGACTGAATTTAACTCGTTAATGACCAGAATAATCAGACGATATCTAGTATAAAGCAGAAGATTTGTATTAAAAAGCATTAATAAACGCAGACGATTCACATTTTTGTAAAGTCGCATATGTCGACTGTGGTCGATAAATCGGTTAACTAACTGCCTAACTGACCAACTATCTATCCATCTGATTAATTAACGGTCTATTTACTTCAATAATAAAAATTTAAAAAACTCTTATTTTATCTTTTACAATAATTTATAAAAAATTAGTGAACATTTTTTATAAACTTAAACAGAAACTGTTTTTAAAATGTGAGGGGGTGGTGAAAACCAACAAATACCCCTGACTCAAAAAAATTGTTCAAAAATAAGTTGAGTATAATAATTTCTTTTGTGCTTCATAAAAACATTCTAATTCTCGTATGAAGTTGCCCATTTGTTAAGTTGGATGCCAACATTTCAGAAATGGGGTGTAACCTTACATTTATGTTAGTCGTATAACTTCAATCTGTAGAAGGATTCAGATGTTTTTCAAAAGAAGAAGTCTTGAAAGTCTAGAGCAGTGGTTGGAAAATTTTCGACCTTATGATAAGATAAATTTCTTACAGGACACTATTTTAATTTTCAACTTGCATTATATGTTTTCTACTGTATGGACGACTTTCAAATTAACCCTTTTGTGACCAGTGTATCATATATGATACAAAAACAATTTTACCTTGGTCTGCTTTTTCAAATAGTTTTGTATATGAATCTTCTGCTTTTTAATAAATATCGTCTGTTTTTTTCTGGTCACGAATTTCATTTTGATAAGAAATGAGGATAACTTATACAAAAATCTCATTACTCATTAGATATAAATTATCGAAACACTCAATAAATTTTATTGCTGGATTATTGAAAAGAAGTTGAAATTATAAAACAAAGTTTTTGATAAAAATGATGCTAACGATATCATAATATCATATTGTTTGTGGAGGTTTTTGATGTCTTGAAAAATTTTTCTGAATTTTTTTGCTAAAAGATATCTGCGAAGCAGTGGTCCTTCTATATACATCACCACTACTTTTTTTCAAAGATATGCACGCGTTTGCTAATGAGGATGATTGCATTGTATTGACAGCGATTACCATCGGCCAGTGTCAGGTTTCCTTTTGATTTTATTTAACTACACCTGATTTGATGTTATCTCACATAATTATTGATTCATGTAGTCTATTTATTTGTATAAGTTCCTCGTTTACTGCTGTAAATTCAAAATTCCCAGGTGATCTTTTCTTAAATATATAAGCAACCCAGCTTCCAATATAATTCAAGGGTCCAAAAATTGAAATTTATATTTTTGTCAATTTACATAACTACACATATACCCAGAACAAGAGGCAACTTGGCATTTTGGAATCATTTTTTGACAATTTCGACTAAACTCGTATGTTCTAATATAGATATAGTATACATTTCATGTACCAAAACAAATATTATCGAAAATCAAGGTTATGCTACTTTTCAATACCCTACTTTCTTTGTAAGTTTTAAAACGTTCACTAAGCATGCTCACATGAATAATATTGAATGTTTAACAAAAGTAACATATCAAAAAGAGTCCTATGCCTAAAAAACAAACCAACATTATTATGAATATAAAACTACTTCTGAGATATCGTATCCAGTAAACTCACCGACTTCAATTCACCGAGTGTCAATTCACCGATGTGACAATTCACCGACAATCAATTCACTGATTTAAATGAGAAAAAAGACACAAATTGAAAATTTGAAGTTTTATTAAAAATAAAATAGCTTTGAAAGTTTAAAAGTGAACTTTTAAAGTTTAAAAACCTAATCGTTTATATAGAGGTTTTCTTTTCCCTTTTCAGATTTAATAAATTGAAGAGCCATGGCTTATTACAAATCTGTTTGATAACTATGCGCTTATAATTCTTTTTATCTTTATATTTTGGAAAAAAATAAGTATTGAATAGGAATTTAATAAAAGAAAAAGAAGCAGAAGGAAAAAGATCAGATATTTCAACAAAAGAAAAAGCAGAAGAAAAAAGATCAGATATTTCAACAAAAGAAAAAGCAGAAGAAAAAAGAACAAAATATTAAAATAATTAAAAATTAAAATTTTAATTCTGAGTTTTAATTGTTCCCGATTTAAAAAACGAGTAAGTGTCATTACATTTTTTTAATCAAAAACCAATTTTTAGAAAAAAGTATTTCAAAACTTATTAAAATTTTACTTATATTTCTGCGAGGCTACACTTTGAACATTTTTTTCTCTGAAATTTAAATATTATAAACAAAGCTAAAACACAAAATAGACAGGTATAAGGAGATTCGGGTTGAGATAATATGCTCAAAAGACATAGAATCCGTATATGTTAGTGATGTAAATGGAAAAACATATTCTACGGAAAATTTTGAAAAACATGCATAGCTATACCCATCAAACACCAGCTCAAAATTTTTGAATAGCATGTGTAAAACCTCTTTACAGTATAGCTTGAGTTTAAAAACACTTCCTTCTACGAACAAATTTTGTCAATAAATTTTAACTCAACATATTTGTTTCAAATTGTCTGCGTTTATTAGTGCTTTTTAATAGAACTCTTCTGTTTTACATTAGATATCGTCTGATTATTCTGGTCGATAACGGGTTAAAATTATTCAATTTTAGAGGTAGGTTATAATTCGCATTTATATTTTACTGTGAATAATTTACATTAAAATAATAAAAACTTTCTTGATTCATGAATATTTTGGCTAAAGAACGATTTATCGAAGGAATTAATTTCGCAAACTACGGTTCCGTTGCCCTTTTAGAAATTTATAGACTTTATTCAAAAGTTCCTAAGAGATAAATTTTCAAACACAGTGGTCACCAAGAGATCTTAACTGGGGGAGGATGCTGACGAATTGTTGGAAATCCAATGAATAAAATTCATAAAAACTAATATTTTTTTTAAATTAAAGTTATATAAATTTAGCGTGATTAAAACTATTTCTGTATTTTTTTAAAATAAAAGTTATATAAATTTTGCGTGCTTGAAATAACATAAAATTACTTATTTTCTAATTTCTCTAAAATAATATTATTTTATTTTCTTTATGCAGTACAAAAATGACGCTTTTTACTTTGAAAATCAATAAATTTGAGGCATTTTAAAAATAAATAAAATTTCCATGATATCTAAGAATATTGAATAAGAAAGTCAAACCAAAGAGGAAAAAGACATCATCAAAAAGACGATCACATATCATATGGTTTATAGTGTGTGGAAAAAATTTAAATCGCTTCTTCCAAAAAAATATTTGCGTCACACTAGAGATTCCTCAAGAAACACTAATTCCCACAATTACATTCAGTATTTCTTAACCCTTTAGTCTAATGAGACACCAGTGTAACATTGAATAAAATCTTCGGATACCCTTTAAAAACCCGTGAGACAAGAGTGTCTCAAAAAAATGAAAATCATCTGTTCACGATATATAAAATTACATTGAAAATGGAAGCAGATGATTAGGCTTTAAAATTCTCAAAGGGTTATAAGGTAAAAATTTTTTTTTAAAAAAGATAGGCACATGTTTCGTTTTCAAAGACTTGGTCCAAATTTGCCTGGAAATAATAAAGCTGTGGGTCGTCATATAGACTTTATATACGTTACCGTTATACGATTTAGAGATAAACAGTAAATAATACTATTTTAAAAAGTTCATATGACATATAGCAAGGTTCGATCCCACATCAAGCTTGCTTTCCTAATAGTTTGATACAAGCGGAGCAATTGGACCTTTTCAATGAAAAAACACCTTACGGTACCATTATAGCTAGATATTAACATAATAATTCAAGTTAGAAGGATCTCGAGGAATATATCTTTTGTACAAGTTAGTATATAAAAATATCTTTCTCAATGCGTAAACGTATTGATATGCATATACTCGTTTGGGGAGCTTGCGTTGAGTAGGATGTAGTTTCTTCAATGCCTGAACAGTTTCTTACTCGAAGAAATACCTTGTAATCTTTCACACTAAGCCAAAATTTCTCTTCCTTAAATTGAATGAATGAAATTAAAAATGGGTCTTCATATATGATTTAAAACTACACATCTCCTGCTCTTATGATAGTTTTTAACTCTTGCATCCAAAATTGTATCATCCCTGATGTACTTAAATTCAGCAAAATTTTACTTACCTATCGTCAATTCATTTGTTGCCAATAATAAAGAGTGGTGTTTGGTGTAGGACAGGGGTCTATCCTCGCTTCACTTATTTTAAATATTTTTTTCTCAGAAAGTATTAAATTCGATTATATTTGCGAAAAAATAGGTTTTCAAAGTGTTTCAGAGTTTACTTTACTTGAACTGATTGTCAATTGTAATTTATCTTTGTCTAACCACAAAGCATATATGTCACGTAAATTAGCTTTTATTGGTGGTATACGCTTAAACAACTAAAGAATTTCTTACCTATACTAATATAATGCTCATTATTTATACATCTCTGTTTTTGCCTCACATAACATATAGTATATTCAACTGGGTTTCGGTACATTCAAATGTATCAACTATATTTTGCTTACAAAATAGAATTCTAAGAAATATTTTTAACTAAAGTTTTCGCTCCTACACTATCTCTCTCTTTTCAGGAAATTCAACCTTAAAAATAAATGATATTTATAACTTGAAATTAGCTATGGTTCTAAATAATTACTTGCATTCGTATTTTCCACCCATTTTTGATAGTCTGATTTCTTTTAACTTTGAAAAAGGAAGATATTTTCCCAGAATTTTCCATATAATGATACAACCATTTTACAGGTTCACTAAATCTAGAAAATCCTTCTCTTACAAACTCTCGTCTTATTTCAATAACTCAACGAAACTTTTCTATCCCAATCTTATCACTCCTACTAAATTCCAAAAATTGTTGATTCATACGAACAAGAAACTTATTCACATCCAAATTGCTATTGTTGCCAAAATTTTACTTGCAAATCCAATTTACCACCATGAAACTTTTCTTGCTTTAATTAATTTATGCTCATACCTTTCAACAGTGCTTCTTTATATTGACAAGCTATACATATATTTAATCGTATAGTCTTTATTATTTTCACTTTCAGTGATCTAGAATGTATGTATTCGTATGTATGTATCTATGTAATCGTATGCATGTGTGTATGTATGTTTAGATGTATTTTATCTGATATGTGTATTAATACAAATAAATAGGAGAGTTTGTGTCACGAATGTCAAAAAATGTATATGTAAATGTATGTATGCACGATTGCGCTAACACTCTAAACCTACCCTCAACCCGAACAGTAACACTAACTCTAATACAAACACTAATGCTAACACTCCCAACATTCCGAAATTTTACACGTTAAGGCACATTCAGAAATTCGTAGAGCACTTGTAAATCAACTACAGTAATCCCTCGCTACTTTTTGGTTCATCTTTCGCGGATTCGCTATTTTACGAGATTTTCAAAGGGGTTTTATGGAAAATACAGCGCGGATTATGAGACAAAATCTAGAAAAGTCTCGAAAGATAAAAAACCCAAAATATTTCGTTAAATCCATTAAAATATTATTAAAAAATATTATTTCATTATTTCAGATTGCTAACCGCACGGGTGTACGTACGTAGTTAAACTTTACTTTGTGCAGTGTAATTTTTTGGTTTCTTTGCGTTTTTTACCCTCTGCAATGGCTTCCAAACGTGCTTTTTCGTTCCAGTCTTGTACTGAGCCTAAATGCAAACAAAAAATGATGACGATTGCTGAGAAGATTAAACTTCTGGAAATGTTGAAGGAAGGGAGAAGTTGCGCTGCCGTGGGGCGCCATTTTAGCATTCTCTCACTTTTAATAAGAGGGCGAAAAGAGTGGTTACGGCTATTAATCAAATCATTGTCCGTATGGAAGCTGCTTTGACCGTATGTATAACCGACTGCCGAAAAAAGAACATAGCGTTGAATTCGAACGTCATCTAAACCAAGGCTAACGGCCTGTAAGAGAATTTTGCTGGTAACGAACTTGAAGAAGACAGCGCCAACAACGAAGAAAAGGAAGAAAACGATGAACTGCAACGAGAGATCTGCAGTGATTCTCAAGCTAGGCGTAAGAATTCTTTTTCTGTTAGTAAAGGGTGGTTTGCGAAGTTTCATGTTAAAGTCAGTGCTTATTCACAAGACTAAAAACCCAAGGGTTTTAAAGATATATTTAAAGATTGTATTAGAGAAGAGCTTGCCTTTCAAAGTCCTTTTCCTTATGGATAAAGATAGTGGCCACGCTACTGATCAGTCATATGATGGCGTTCAGATCCAGTTCCTGCCGCCCAACACTACGTCACTTATTCAGCCAATGGGTCAGGGGGTTATCAGGGCTTTCAAGGAGGAATGACATGGCAAACGTTGTTGCTTATGTCAATGCCGCCCAAGAAGAAACGTCAACGTGAAGGGATAATGGCGGCAGTACACAATTGCTACGTGCCTTCAAAATATCCAGAAGGCATTGTAAGACTTGAAGCCTGCTACCATTAACGCGAGCTGGAAGAAGTTGTGTCCGGATGTTGTTTACGAGATGAGGGATTTACACATACCGAAATCCAAAACTTCGCAACACAGAAAGCTGTGCAGTTGGCCACGATTATTGGAGGTGATGGCTTTGCAGACATGACCATGGAAGACTGCCCCTCCCAGTTGCAAACCGACGCATACTTCGAAGAATTGGCAAAGTCGGGCAGTGAAGAGGAACCGCAGCAAGAAACTAAAAAAATATCGACCAAACTGGCTTGACTTTGGAACAGCTTTCAGAGATCTTCATTTACATAAAAAAGCGAAAGTGCCTTCACAGGAATGGGACGACGATTTGATTCGTTATTTACAATTTTCCAACAAGCTCGACAAAGGCATGCAATCTTACAAGGTGCTCTTTGGACCTCATTTTCTTGGTTCCAGAAAAGGTTGGAGAAATTAAATAAAAAGTTTATTGAAAAACTTAGGACACACAAGCATTGCCCACAATTATGCCAAGCTTGGGAGCTCACGCAAACCCAGGCTGAAGCGTTCTTGGGGGTATATGCTAAAAAAAAAAGAGAAAAATTATCCTAGGTGACTACCCATATACAATAGCCCCCAAGCAATAAGGAATTCTGCGTTCTGCGATATAGTTCTGTTTTTTTTCTGAGTTCTAGATCCGCCTACTTAAATTTAGGATTGGCACAAGGTATAAGTCCCAAAACAGTTTCATCTTACGAGCTAGGTTAGGCATAGTCGATAATCTGGCCTCTACAGGAGTCCGCTTGTAGGACCGTTTAAACATACATTCCAATATTAAAACATATATCCTAGGGACGACATTTAGGGATGGAGTCAAATTCCAGGGGTAGATTGTTCCTAACCTAGCATGCCTTAAATTATGTATATCTTTCTTAACCCTATAACTTGTATCAAATATTAGTTATTAATAATAGATAAGATATTGCATGTTTTCTAACGCTTTTATTTTTGTAGCATATATCTTTTATAATCATATTCTTTTATTTAGGAACAAGCTACATTCTGTCGTGCCGCTTTTTTATCCTGGTTTTCTTCCTCTGAAGAATTCAAAGGTTTTTACGGTTAGGTAGTGCTCTAGCGACGCGATTCTACGTGGTTAGTAATCAAGCTATCACTAGACATTAAGATTGTTTCCCACTTTGCGAGCGTTCGCGTTAGGATTGAATCGATCACTAAGCTGTATTTATATATTGTAACATAAATTCTTGTAAAATAATATATATAACAAGGTATAGCTGTGCAGTAACAAGGGCCGGTAGGCGTTTAGTGGGATGGAAAGTCCAGGTAGACCTGGACTCAGCATTCCGGGCGGGTCACGATATCCGAAAAGATGGGTGCGAACGCTACAAACAACTTAACTTAACTTAATGTGCGTTCATGTTACCCACATCCGAGTGAGATTTACTTCGGCAAAATCAAAGCTCAAGGATTTCTGTATTAAAGTAATTGGTAGGATATCACACGTAGTTCTAGCTGAACTAGCTATGGAAATAGTCATAGAATGACCGTGTACACTGTAAAGGGTGAGTTGTTAGGGAGGGTTTTAAAAGTCCAAGTACTCGTTAAACAAATATTGTAAATATGGCGCTTCTACTTCGCCCAAATTCCTCTTTCACCGGGGGAGGAGGTCTCGAAACGCATCCCCCCGTGATAAACGAGGGATTACTGTATTATGCAAATTGAGGAATAATTGTGAATAGTCAAAATCAGCAGTAGAGTGAGAACTGTAAATGGCTTATTTAATTTTTTCCTTGATAAAGCTTAAAGAAAAATGAAAATGAATTTAAAATGGTAAAGGATCATTAACCTGTAATGAGGAAGCAGAAGATTTTTCCACTTGGATGTCTTTAATTATGATGTAGTCTTAAATATTTAAAATATGTTTGTGAAAATTGTGAGAATTCGCGTCATTCAGAACGTAATTAAAAAGTAAGACAAGGCGATCAAGGATTAGCTTTGCCCATTTATCAACTTATTAAAATTTTGCCTTTCAATACAAGATAGTTTTCGTACGGAGTAGTTGTTCTGATATAATTACATATTTTTAACGTTTATCAAAATAAGCGATTCTTAATTGTATCCCTTCTTTTTACAATACAAATCTGTTCTCTCATTTTTGGAGATTCTCAATCAACCACAATTTTCTAGGAATTTATCTTCCCAAAAATTAATACTTCTAGAAATTTACTTTGGACAATCGATTTCGAGAAATATACACATATCAGGATAATAGGTAATATAAACTTTGGCTATGGGAACAAAGGTCATTTAAAAACTTTAATTAAAGGATTCTAATGTTTTAATTTAACAAGTATAAAAACAAACAGAAGTTTGAAACGAGTCGAGTTTTGAAGAGAAAACAAATAAATAATATAAAAGGAGGATAAATAGGTATAAAATATATATATATATATAACATTTTTAGTTCCATTCTGTCCTTTTGCAATTCTATTTTGTATTTTTGCAATTCTATTTTGTGCTTTTGCAATTCAAAACAAATAAACTCATGCGTTTTTTGAAATAATGTTAAAAGTCAATTAATATGATATTGCCAAATTAAAGTGTAAAATTTAATAATTAATTTGCCATAATTTAATTACCAATTCCTTGCAAAAAATTTAGAAAATTTAAACTGAAAATAATGTTAATATATTTAAAAAAAAGTTTAAATATAAACAAAAAAAATTAAAAAATTAAATTCAGAATAGAAATGCAAAAAAGCAAAATAGAATTGCAAAACAGTGAAAACAGAAAGTGAACTACTTAAAAATGGTTACTGCAACCATGCATAATATTACTATTCTTGGCAATTAAAATAGCATTAAATCATAGTAAATTTACTATTTTAGTTGTAAATTCACTTTCAGTGAGTTCTTTATATCATTAACATATCATCCAACTATTGGTATTGCTGATATAACAGAAAAATATTGTAAATTTATTCAAAAAATGAGTAAAAGTTTTTAATTTACATACATTGATTGATAGTAATATTAATATAAAAATGGTAAAACTCAATTTTTACCACTTTTGGTTAACTTCAAAAGTTGTGAAATTACAACTTTTCATTTTCAGTGGACAAAATAGGAATAAAAGTAGTATTGAAATAAAACATTATTCATCAGTGCGTTATATTCCTTGTGTATATTATTTTATGGAAGTTTGCTCTTCGAAATTCACGTTTGTTCAAATTTCGATTTATATTGTGTATAATCAAGTTTTCGAGTTTTTTCAATTTATTGATTTTCGCATTTAAGCTCATGGACACGCACATTGATGATCAAGAGAATTTAAAATTAATTTTTTTTATTTCCATTTTTTTAATCACATAGAAATTTTGAGTACATTTTATTTTACAAACCTCTTCTTTCTCATTTTATTAGTTTGAGCGTTAGAGCTACTATTTAATAAAATTTAAAATAGAATAGATTTCTAGAAAAAATTTTGCTGAGTCAAAGAGGAAGCAGGAAGATTGGCAATAAATCACATCGCTTGTTCAAATAAATTGCGCCTTCTTATTGAATTTCAGAACCAAACTCGCATCTAATCATCAGTAATCACTTTCATCTTCTATAAATTTATCATTACTCAAAACGTGACATGCATGGTGTTGCTTGCACTAAAATATTCCTGACTCTATCAACACATTAAAGGAACATTATAAGTTGCATACCGATGAATGAAATCTAGCATTGAAGTTGGCATCCAGAAACACCAAATGATCGCAAATTATCGTTATATTCTCCTAATTTAGTTCGCGAATTTGTAACGGCCCAAATTTAAACGCTATATATTGTAAGTAAGTAATGTTTATTTTCCACAATTTTAGTTTATTGATGAAAGCTTTGATCAAATGAGTGGCGTTGACAAGTTTCATGTCATTAGTTGGTAGGAACAGGTTGAGTGCATTAATATGGCTGAAACTTTCTTCACAACGATCAAAGTTGATTAAGAACAGAATTTTTTTTTTAATTCTTGATGTTTCGTTCCAAGAAACTATAAATTAGCTAAACAAAGTAATAAATATCACAAAGCATTTACAGGGAGGACGACATCGTAATTGAGAATTGATATGCGAAATTTTTGAAATTCTCATATATTTTTCAAAAGATTTTAGAAGGAGTAAAACTTTTGAATTCACTGCAGAAAGCAAGCATTTGAGGGTCATTTAAGTTAATTTTTTAACGGGTTAACAACCAGAGTATAAGATTGTCTGCTTCTATAAATGCTTTTTAATACAAATCATCTGCCTTACACTAAGATATTGTTTGAACTCTGATTATTCTGGTGTTCTCACCTTGTATCACTCATTGAAAATACATTTGGCGATTATTCAGTCTTGAATGAAAATCTTTCCATTTACAGTGCTTTAGGATATATTCCATGATAGTTGAAGAAATCAAACACGTTATATTATCATTGTTTCAATAAATAATTTTGTGTGACAAATTGAAGCAGCAATGAAACTAGAAAACCAGGAAGCACTGATTGACTTGCTAATGTTCTCACCTCCAAAGTAACAAAAAATATGCAAAGTTTTAGATCTTCACACTTTGTACATCACAGTCACAATATAAAACAATAAGGTTGCCGTGACAAAGAAGTCATTACTAAATAAATTAACACAGCACCTTCAAATAAGCATGTACCAACATATAACTGTGTCTTCTCATACTCAACTGTGTATCTTTACCTTTCTTTTTTGTTTTTTTAGTATTATTACCTGGTCGGCATCTTCTAGCGGGTCTTTTAGCCTTTGATACCAAACTTAAAAAGTCATTCTTGTGTTTTTCTCAAATTTTTATTGCGTTTATCAATTATAATATTGATCCACAAATTTTTTATACTACCTGTGATCCCTTTTTGTAAAACTTTTAGAAATAAAGATATTATTATTATTAGTTTGTAAGTTTGTAAGTTGGTTTGATGCGCCACCATACCTAACTATGACTTCAAGAAACTTTTTTTTCAAATTAAGTTTGGACGCCCTGAATTTTTCTGTGGACCAAGTTGGAAAACACCTGAATTAAATTGATCTTTTCTGGATTATATTTATCATTTCCTTCAAGAACATATATAGCTTTGGAATCTAATTACTATTTTATTTGTTTCTCTAAAAAGAATTGTTTATTTTAACAAATTATTTTCAAATTGTTATTAAATTTTTTTATATTACAATATTTTTGAAAATTACTCTATAAAATGTGATCAAGCACAAAAAAACCTTTAAATTTTTTTATCAAATAAGCCTGTTTTTGGAAAATTCAGGAAGAAATATTTTGACTGACTTGTATATAATATAACCAGAACTTAAATTTTGACTGAAAAATGAAAATACTTATAAATTATATATTTTAAGGACCTGAGTAGCCATTCTTTGCGGGAATATCATTGCTCACACATATGTTGACACCATCTGGCACACTATTTTCGCATTTCACATAGTATTTTAGAAACTGAAGGTCTGTGAATCTACGGAAAATGAAAAAAGAAAGAATAAATTGTTTTGAAGAAGTTTAACGTAACATAGCAAAGCTTGCATACAAAGTATATGGGGGCTTATTTTTGACATTGGGAGTGCTGATGCAAAAAAGCCAGCAACAATTAGATCAGCTACCAAAAAAACACCTTTTTTATGCATACTCAAGATGTATACTTACACAAAAAACTACTTTTTTATAAAGGATATTAAGAATAATTAACCATTGTTCTGCGTGTAATAAAAAGAGTTTTTATAGTATGTTGAATAAGACGAAGTAAAGTGAATTCAATATTCTTGAATAACTAGACAAAAATTTAGATTAATCACAAAATATAGAGCCAAAATTAAGAAAAAAATTAAAATTAAAATTTTGCAAAAAATTATAAAGTAACTAAAAAATATTCATATAAATTATAAAATCACTTCATCTTTTTCTTACTGAAAAAAAAGCATCACTCTTTATGCAACAAATTAACGAAAAGTAAGGAAACTACTTTAGAATCAGTTGTTCAATTAGTTAATTAGCCGGTTAATTAGTGTCGTAAGAAAGGAGGGTTTATTCAAAACAAAGGTAACCGGTTTTAAAACACAACATTAAGACATTCGTAAGATTGGTTGTTTGCAATGTTAATCTGTCAAGTGTCATTTTTGAAAAAAGTAAAATTTTATTTGTTCAATTTCTAAAGGTTAAGGAACTCTAGTATTTTTATAAGTTTGCTATAGTAAGTTATGCTTGTAAAAATTATGTCACTGGATGGATGTCCTTTTTCGCAATTATTACAGATTAAATGTGCACTAGGAAAATATCTGCTTCCCAAAAGTCAATGCGTAAATTTTGGTGCAAAATACGTGAAGGAAGATTTAAGAGTGCATACTTATCTCCTTTGCCTTCAATTCTGTAAGTAACCTCTTGCTTAGTTCTTGGATTGAAGCCGTTTACGATTATGACACTGTCTTTGAGAAAGCTTCTTAGAAACAAATCGGTCTTCACTCCAGATATGTCAAAGTCAAATTTCTTTAGCCAATCAAATTCGCTTAAGAAAAGTTGATGGGTAAAAGTGATTTAAAAAATATTTTTAATGAATATATTCTAAATTTGGATAAAGTAACTTTTGTTATGAATCTCAAAGTGTGATGCCACACCTTTCATCGAATATCTTAGCCTCAAAAATATCCAGCCAGGCACAACGTACATTGATGCTTATTTACCTTATATTTTAATTTGTAAATGCTCTATTTTACCTTTTGTTGATACAATTTTTTTAGATTCTATTTAATCTCTTGAGAGTCAAAATTCGAATAAAGTGCTATATTTCAACTATATAGTAATCTTTTATTTCATACCTTACCAAAAAACTAGCTTCTTTAGAAAGGGGGGGGGCTTTAAAAAATAATCAGAATGACTCCGTGGTTATTATTAATGAAGTTAGACTTTTAAAAGCTAATTAGTATTACATTGAATTTCTAATATATATCCATTATAAAATGAGTAAAGTTTCAAACAAATTTATTTAAATGAAACAAATTTTTGACTCGACGAGATTTTATCAATTTGAAATACTAATTGTAGAATATTTAAATGCTTTTATAACAAAATTAATTTAAAATTACTTATTTTAATAAAGGCATTTACATCTTCTATATTTAGTACTTCAACTTGATAAAGGTTCGTGGAATCAAAAATTCGTTTTTGTTTACTCTTTTAATTTCAAACAAATTACCATTCGACATTTTACTTATTATTTACAAAAATAACTATTTCAAATAAACTATAGAAAGCAAATAAATAAAAAAGAAGGATACTTCATTTTAAGAAAGAGGTTAATGCCAAATGACCCTTCCCCTGAATATGCCACTGTTCATACATATTTCTGTATTATAATGACCTAGCGTCTGTCGCTAGAGAAATATATTTACTGACATAATTGACCAATCAGATTCGAGATTATCTGACTATGTAAAAATAGCCAATCGCGTAGTCGTTTCTCGCTTCTCTCGAAACATAGCATCATTGGTAGACTGTTTGTATCGAAGGGAAATAATGAAGCCTAAAATTTGCTAACTCAAGATCGAAAAGAGCACGCGACAGTCTTGCTTATTATCAAAACCTTAAGAGAGTGACAGGGTGGAACTGTCGAAAGGGATCTTATGATCGTTGAAGGATGTTTCGCTCATCTTTATGTATTGGTATTGGTGATTTTTGATATTTTGGTATTGGTGTTGATTTTTAGATATTTATAATTTGTATGCAAATAATATAATTAATCTGTAATATTGTGTTTACTCATTTCCTTTATATTTTCAGGTTTATGATCTCCCAAAATGCCAAAGAGAGGTAGGTAACGATTCAAAAATTTTAGTTACTATAGCCCATTAAATATTTTACACTTAAATTACATCAATTCTATAAATAAAATATAAAGGTGAATATACTTTCTATACACACCTATTTATTGTTTTTTGTTGTCTCCTGTGATCTTTCCACATCACTGATAAATTAAATTTGTTGTCAGATAAAAATCTTGTTCTCCTCTTTCTCTTTCCTTATATATATATATGTATAAATGTATTTATTTATAGATCATATCGTTACTATAATAATAGAAATTAAACACTCGATTGTATTAATAGAAAAATACTATTGAACTTATTTATCTACTTCTTGTAACGCTAGATTTGATTGGGCGAAGAGTGGAGAGTGGTCGACAATTTATTGTTAAAAAAATCATTTGAATGAAAGTTTTACTCTTTTCTACTTTTTTTTACCTCTTTGACTTTTATTTATGACATCTCATCAACATTTTCTTTACATTTTAACTCATTCTTAGTATGCATTTTTATCTTTTTTTGTAAATAACTAGGATGACATTGCGGTCAAAATGACCGCATTTGAAGATTAATGGTTCACTAAGTACCACAAAACATATGTACATAGTTCTGATACTCGATGACTTTTAATATATTGTTAACACCTGTTGTCTCTGAAATTTCTGTTGCTTTTGTCTTTATTATTGTTATTTAGCACAACGACATTCTTTGTATGACATGTGCGATCATTTTGACCGCTCACTATTTTCATTATCTTTAATCTTCACATATAATAATTAATTAGCTTTGATTCATCCACAATTAACACACATGCTCAGTGCTCACTATTCAAGCATAAATATTGTCTTAAGCTCTTGCTTTTCATAATTTCCGTCATTTCTTTTTCTCATAGTTTTTGGTTTTTGTTCATTTATCATCTGTGCAAATGCCTTTTCCAAAGCGTAATAGACTCTCTGCAGTAAAGGCGTCAATTTATATAAAAGATTACGCGGAAGAAACAGATAATGATGATGAAATAATGTCTTAAATTTCTGAAAATGAAAGCCTTTCTCAATACAGTAATCAGTCAAGAGATGATTTGAATGAAGATGATCAAATAGTTGAAGAAAATGCGAATTTGTTATAAACAAAGACAAAGAGAATTTTGAATCAAAAGATGGTGGAATTTGGTGTGCTGAAACAAAAGTTAGAGCATCTTTGCAAAATATTTTCAAAGCTCATCCGGGTCCAACTAGTTTTGCTTATCAAGGTATAAATTTACAGGCTAAATCAGCTTTTCGTTGCATTTTTGATGAAAGAATTTTACGCCATATTCAAAAGTGTACAATTGCTGAAGGTTGTCGAATAAAATGAGAGTGAAAGATTTCTCTTGAAGAATTAGAATCTTTCATATCATTGTTCATTTTACGTGGAGTAATTGGAGCAAAAAATATTCCCTTGAGATGTTTCTGGAGTTAAAATTGGGGTAACCAATTTTCCAAAGATCATATGCAACGAAATAGATTTGAAGAAATAATAAAATTTATCAGGTTTGATTTGAAAAGTGAAAGAAAAGAACGTTTGAAGACGGATAAGTAGAAATTAGCTTTGGATCTAGTTTTTGAAGGTACAAGTTTTGTTGGTACTCTCAAACAAAATAGAAGAGAAGTTATTTCTGAAATAAAAGAAATGTATGCAAAAAAAGTTCCAGTTTATTCTACAAAATAGTTTTTTTGTGATGATGTTTCATTAACAGCATACAAAGCCAAATCAAATAAAGTAGTTTTGCTTCTTAGCACAATAAATCTGTTTTCATAAATAATGACTTAAAGAAAAAACCTGAAAGTATAACATTTTATAATTCAACAAAGTATGGAGTGGACATATTAGACCAGATGTGCCGTATGTATTCGACAAAGTCATGTACAAAAAGATGGTCATTAGCGGTTTTTTTCAACTTACTTGATTTGGCGCTTATAAATTCTTGGATTTTGTATAATACTGTTAATGGTTTGAAAAAATCTAGCAGGTCTTTTCTTTTACAATTAGTTGAAGAACTTTGCGAAACGCAAAACAAAAGTACCACGCAAAGTAAAAGAAAAAAAAGTGTGGAATCTGATGTGGAGGCATCAATCAGTAGTTGTTCATATAATATTCGGAAAAGTTGCCATTCATCCAAATGCAGAAATAAAGCTACTAAATTATGTCACAAATGTGGTTTATCAACATGTGGAAAGTGTGTAGCTAACACATTTATTTTTTGTAAAAAATGTGAAAACATTTAATTTTTTTATGTAAACAACTATTTATATGTTGATTCAAAAATATTAAATAAAAACCTTTGGAAAATAATGCATTTCACTAAAATAAATACATTTTCTCAGCTGCGGTCAAAATGACCGCAATGTCATCATAGTAAGTCTTTTTTCATATCATCCTAGTGTTAAAGATCATTTTTAAAAGTAATGATGGCCTCATAAATGAGTTAAAATTTTTCTTACAGCAAAATGATATATCAAATTCATTATCATTTTCCCAATAAGATGAACTAATTCTTTGGATATTTACAGGATTCACAATGTGAAAATGAAAAGTTTGTTCCATGCATTTGACTGTACATTTTTTGCTTATACGTGGCGTATTTTAAAACTGTTACACGTACCTCAAATCCATATTAAGAAAACACCTAAGGGAACCTTCAAAATTTCGATTTGTGACGGTGTTCACTTAATGGAGGTTTAATAAGGGCAAGCAGAATTAATTTGGAAGAATTTAAAGCGAACGTTTGATAGAGTTTGATAGAGTTTTTCTTGGTTAATTGACATGATCAGATTGTCTTGTAAAACTTTTCACTGTCTACCCTTTAAAAAAACAATTCACATTTTACTTACATTCAAGTTTTCAAAATCGATTTTCTTATTATTTTGTATATAAATAATAAATTTTTCTATAATTAAAAAACTGTAATTATAAAAGACTATTCATAAGATATTAATTTCACCCAACTATGACTGAAAACAATTTTTCTTGACATAGTTACCTAATCCAATTTTGTATAAAATAAAAACTTTAACAACTTGGCAACAGTTATTTAGCGTAGAACAGTTTTTCAAATCATAAATGATCATCAGACCGCAATTTAACACAAAAAGTTTAGCCTTTGGCATCCCCATCGAAAACAGCTTTACTCAATTCTCTCCTCTATATATTATTTGTATATTCATTGACATAAATCCCCCGCTTCCTCACGCATTTATGCCGAAAAATGAAATCAAGGAAATTACGCATCAGTTAAAATTTGAAAAGTCCTTTTTCTGGGCAAGTTAGCTTTGCTTTCATTTATGCTGAGAACCTTCTTCGCTAATACGATCCAAACACTGCGTTTTCCATTATGGTTGATGGAATTAACTTTGAAGTAGGAGCTATCTTCACCTAACTTCAAGTTGTAACTATTTTTGTAGCGTGTGTTGCAGTTGATTTCTTTAAAGTTGAGAGATTTCGCTAAATTTCCAAAAGAAAATTTGTATTAAAAATTATTTAATTAAAAACTTATTTTATTTAATCTAATTTAGATTAAATTAATCAGGCATACCTTAGAATTCCTTTGAGCGAGACTGTAAAGGACAAGGATATGATAGATAATGCTGTAACATGGCAGGAAAGTATAAAGGCGATCAAGCAAAAATACAAGACAGAATTTTTCTCCTTGTGGCGGCCATACCATCAATTTATGTGGAAACAAATGCTATTTAGTGTTTACCAGAATTATTTTGAAACAGTTCCAACAATGTAAAACTTATTTCGATGTAGTCCGAGTGAACATGTTATATAGCTGAATAGAAATAATAAAAAAAGAATAGGCAGAAATTTTTTTGTGTCCTCGTATCCGGATTTGGATTTCTGTAGATTGGATTTCGACTTCGATTTTTGTAACATGTAGTTCCCAGACTATGAATTCCTTGGGTTATACAAACTTATGTCAGGAGTCACCAAACTTTTTTTTAAAGTAGGCCCGATTAACGAAAAGTTTAAAAACGAGGGCCGAATATTGAAAAGTTAAAAAACACTGACACTATGAAATTCCTATATTAAATATTTGTTTCAAACTATATAAAGCAACCTTAATTATATTAAAAGAAATAAATAAGAATAATAGTCAAAATATAAACAAAATATCTGTGTAAATAAAATTAAAACTTTAAAGTAAAAAATTAATGTGATTTATGATATTGACTTTTAATTTTTAAAATATCATTAAGCTAGGCTTCAAATCACTGCATCCAATCAAAAGTATAATGCTTTTAGAGTTTCATAACATTTCATCTTCCTTGTATGTTAACTTTACATTTCTTTCTTCTTTAAGATACTTATTAAGAAACCTAAGTTCTATCAAAGAGTGAGGCCATAGCAGCAGCAAATTTTCGGGTTTTCAAACTCACTCTCAGGTTGTCAACAATAAAGTTTCACAAGTATTTTTTCTCTATGATTTATTCTTAACATTTTATTTGATTGTAAATCAATTAGTTCTAACTATAATTAAACCAGCACATTATTTAAGTTGCAATTAAATGCGTTCTGAAGCAGAAAAATTTCATTTTCAACTTTATCCAAATTTGAAAACCTTCTTTAAAATGTTTTTTTAAATCACAGATAATTTTTTTAATGAAAATGGAGATTAATGCTTCGAGTATTTCTAGAGCAAACTTTTTTGAAACATTAAAAATGAGGAAAAAAATTGAATTGTGTTTCAAATAATAAGTTTTCTTTGAAATCCTTTGATGAGTCAATTAAAAATCAGAAATAATTGATCTTTCGTAGTTTTAAATTTAATTCATTCATATTAGATGCAGTGTCAACTGAAAAGGGTCAGCTTAATAGCCAGATAGGATGGCAGATCATTGGATTAGTTTTGTTTTTTTAGTAAGAAAAATATTTATTTCATTTCGAAGCTTAAAAAAACTGAAATAAAACTTTACCACAACTGAGCCATCTTATGCCAGAGTAGAAAGGCAAATCTTAAAATTTTGAATCAACACCTTCAAGAAAAGTTTGAAACTGACAATGATTTATTGCTTGTTTTCTAATGAAGTTTACAACAGAAACCACTGCTTTCAGCACACAAGAAAGACCTAAGTCTTTTCTAGCTAAAGTTTGAAATTTAATATGAAAAGTTTAAGACTTTCTAAAAAAAAAATATTAATAGGGTAAATATTGATTACCCTATTATTTTGATGGAAATGCATAGTTTCTATAAATGCTGCAATCATTTCATTTTGGTTCAAATGACAATTTTCCACTCCTACTTTCGAAATATATTTTTCATATTCCTAGATTCTTTTTAAAGTTTTGCATGTCAACTGTAAAGTTGTATAGAAAAGCATTATCAAGAACGAGATATACACCTTTTGTATATAAGTTACATCAAACATAGATTATAATTATTTTTAATATATTTTAATTTAAAAGATTTTGATGTGTGTCCATGATATAAAGTTGACTATTATGGGGGCGTGAGTAGGGTTGGTTAGATGCTGGATTCGATAACTCAAGGTCTTGAGTTCGATCCCGCATCAAGCCTGCTTTCCGCAAAGTGCCTTCTCGATGAAAACACCCCATTGTACTACCTTTAACACAAATTAAAAAAATATAGAGAATTTGGACAACAAATTTTAGAATTTTCCGAGAAAAATTTTGAAATGTATAATGTATACCTATTTTTCCATTGCCAGAATACCAAATAAATGGGAAAAAGAAGATGATGTATAAGACAGATAACATTTTCTTGACGATGTTTAGCTTCTCCACTAAAATTGTGGGAAAAAGTGTGAAAGTGCGAGTCCACGCTTTCAATAAGAAAGTCTTATGCAAATGTTACTTACAATTTATGATTGGTTGCTCGCGGCATGAAATTAGTGCATCACGAATTTTACAATGAATTCTGAAGCATATTTTTGAGAAAGGCTGCCTTTGAAGAAATTGCTTAATATCATTCACGCTAGAAATTATGTTTAAAATGACTCCTATATATTCTTACATTTGTAGAGGAAAACTAGATAGAGTTTAAGAGTATTGAATTTATACATTTAAAAATTATTATAAGATCGGAACAATATGTCTGTTGAGGTGCATTTTTCTACGTGGTATATAATTTTTTTGTCAAATAAAAAACTATTGATACTTTGATTGTGCTTACTTTTATAAATGTTAAAAAAAACAAAAAAAAATATATTTTTAACTTTCATTTATTTCAATTTATATATATTTTTTGCCACATAGTTTTGCAAATTTGGGCCACAATTTCGTGAATGATTTTTGAGTGCGAAAGAAACTGATCCTTTAAGACTTTTTCTTTTGGATTCAAAATCCATTTGATATTGAGATCGAAAAAGTAAGTAATCTCACAGTAAACGCACAAGAAGAATTGGCAGAACTTTCTACTGATTCTTATATAAAAATTACGTTTGCTAAAATGAGTCTCATATCATTTTGGTCTGGTCTTGGTTCAGAATATTCAAACTTATCTCAGCTTGCAATAAACACTAGGGATACAAATTTTTCAAATTTCACAACACTGTGTTTTTTTCTGATGAATTTGAATAAAATGTGAAAATAAGAAAAAAAAGTTTTTTATCGTTAAATCTTCAAAAAAGTTCACGCATGACTAGCTATCTTTTTTTTAAACAAATTTCATTTGCCAAAGCATTAAAGCTATTACAAAAACATGATTAAAATGCCCGAAAAAAAGTATTCATATGGTTTAAATTTATTATTTTTATTGAAAAATTATGAAAGAAAAAAAAATAAAGCTTGAAGTGAGAGAAGAGTCGTTAGAGGCGAGCAAGCGTAATGACAAGTTTGCTTTGTTTTTGCAAGTCATGTATAATTCTTGCATGATTTTAATTGCACGTTCGCAACATTGATTTCTTCTGGGAATATTTAAATTTGATGGCTCTTGAATCCAATGGGTTGTCACACATTTTAGAGCATTCTCATATGGTTGTAAAGCTCTGTACATTTCAGAAAAACTCTCTACTTTGAAAGTTTGATCGCTGAACCAGTAATCTGCCCAAACTTATGATAAAAAATAACAAATTGATTGCAAATTTTCTCTTGTTTCTGGTAACAAAAAATATGCCAGAAGAGCTAAAAATGGCTCGCGAATTCCATCTTGTCTTACAAATGTTCGTAATTTTTTGGAATTTTAAGTGAGGTACATACTTTTTCTCGATGAAAAATTTAAACACTAAATGAAATAAAAATTTCATGTCATCTCTCTAGCCACCAAGATCACAAATTAAATATGCTCCGTTCTGGAAAGACTTTTGAAGATCCTCGTAATTTTTGATAAGCTTTTCAACAAAAAAGTAATCAACGTCAGGCTTATAATTAGCACTTGGAAGTTCTTCATCCATTACAATCCATAAAATACGATCTAAAATGTGGTGTTGGCAACTCACGAACTGTGGTTTGAATGCGCCTTTGCCCAAAAACATTCTTTGCACCTTGATGACAATTCCATTCTTCTTCCCAGTATTCACGCTTGTAGTATCCGCAATTATTATTATCATTAAAACTAAATTCCACAATTTAAACACTTCTAATAGACTTCTTATTCCTTCGGCAATCTTTCCAGCTTTACCATCATCAGCAAGCTTTATTTCTTTTTTTTCAGTGACAATTATTGCTTGATAATAATCTTTGTCATCAAAATGTAAAACTCCATTTCTCATTACATAAAGTTTCAATAAGCTGTTGTTTCATTTTATTAGCTTCTCTATAAGTTGAGTGGGGGCTGGAATGTTAATGCCTTCTTTTTGCAACTGATTACAAATTTTCGATGCTTTCCTGCTTGATATGTTAGCTTGAGAGACGAGTTTTGCAGCTATTGCACAATTGTTTTTGGTTCTCCTGGAAATACCGACACTAGCATCGCCTTCTCTAACAAAGAATCCACATCTGAAAGATTTTCTTCAAAACAAATTTCAGTTTTTTGATTTTTTGAAACTGATGCGTCGCTTGAATGATTTTTTTCAAAACTTTTTTTTCGTTTTCATGGATGAATGGTGTGAATGCCTGCATTTTTTTGGTTGAATAACCGATTGTCCCGATGCTTTCAAGCTGAAGATTGTAAAGCTTTTTGTCATCGATATTGAGCCATGTTCCGTTGATTTTGGTGATGTCAAAAATGTTATTCAAAGGTTCAAACATGTTTTTTTCTTACAGTCTTCATACAAATTAACCACTTACAATGGAATTACATTACCCTAGTAGACTGTATGCCTTGTTTCGATAGAATTGGGGAGTTTAATGTTTGGAACCAAAGAAACAAAACTTCATCTGGTATTATTTTGATCCTTTCTCTTCTTCTCTTAGTTGAACTTGCGAGTGATTGGAAACGCCCAACAATTTGTTTTTTCAATGGCATTCTACTTCTTTCTGCTAGCGAAAACTCCTCAATTGCTACATTTTTGCTTAACGGATATTTCGCCTACGCACATTTTGCATACGGACATTTTTTTAATATGACAAGCGAATTAAATTGTGAAGAGTTTTAATTTTTTTTTTAATTTTTTTTTTCATTATTTTCCTACAATCTATAGAAAATACTAGGAAATCATCGAACTAAAATGATTAACTAGATGTCTTTGAATAAATTAAGAAAGTATCTAGCAAAAAAATCATTCCAGTAAAATTAATTTAGAAGTTTATAATTGGCATTGATTGTCAGGTTTGATTGCTTTTTTTGATACATTTTTGGGTGCTTTTCATTAGAATAAACAAAAGCTCTATGAAATAAGTTTTCACAAAATCTAGCATACCTGATATTGGGCATATATTTGTAAAAAACTTTTTATACGTATTTCAATAAAAATTTTAATTAAAATTTTTAAATGCAACATCACTAGTAGATTGCCAATATTTGGTTAAACTCAATAGATTTTACACATATCAAGAACAAGAATAAAAAAGTTCTTCTGATTAAAGTGTCACGTGGGATGATAAAATTTTTTCACTTCTTAAGGGACAAACGTCGGCAGATGGCCTAGTGGTAGGAGCGTAGGTTATTGATCCAGATGGTCTGGGTTCGATTTCCAATCATGGCTATCATTACCATCTGTCCAGCTATGGAAGATTATTCTTCCCTATATGGATGTGAAATCCACAACTAAAAAAACTATAGATACTTTCTTTTTTTCCATTAAGTTATTTCATCTTCTTGAAAACTAGAGTAACTTTCTGAATTAGCATCATGTTGGTCTGATCTGTTGTTTTGATCAAACATTTGTTGTCTATACACATTGATCAAACTATAAAAAAATCATAGGAAATTTTACAAAATTTCTTTCTTATAAAATTCAGTTCAAGACATTTGGTTAAATCAGTTATGAAAATATTTATATGTACTTCTTGTTTTTGGTACCATTGGGAAAATCTTAAGATGACATAATTTGAACAGGCAATTTATAAAAATTTTCATCTTGCAAACTCTATTAGTGATGATGGGGGCCTAAAACATCCCTCTCCTTTACTAAAAAACTTATTCTATAAAATTGGCTGAACAATAGCGGTTCAAATTCGGCTACTTTTCCTATAAAATCGCTAGCTGCATCTTTTGTTACCTCATTTTAAAAAATGACAATCCAATCAAAAATTAATATTTTTCAATAAAATTTTGATATTTTATGTAGTTAAACTTCTAACTTAGGGTCTATATTATATACTATCTTGAAAATTTATAATTATCCACAGTTTTGAACGCATAACACTTTATATATTTAATTTTTTCAATAATCACGGTTACTTTTTAGAAAATGTCAATCAAAATTTTGATTGATTAGAAGTATATCTAACAAAATATTCCTTCAAATTTTACATAAAATGTATGTATTTATACCAAATTTATCCATGCTACTATCATTTTTGAACTCAGATTTTAGATTTAAGTTTTAAAATATATGTGAGTGTTAATCAAATTTGCGGTTTACTACTGAAAAGTGTCTCCAAAAATATTCATTCAAATTTTACATAAAACACTATAATAAAATCAATAATGCTGGTTTCATTTTTAGACTCTGTTTTTGCATTTAGAGGTTTTAAGATACCGTGTTAATCAAATATGCGGTTACGAGTGAAAATTGTCTCCAAAAATATTCTCCCTGATTTTACATGAAATATATGTTTTTATACCTAATCAACATTGCTAGTTTCATTTCTGAACTCAGTTTTAGCTTTCAAAATATCTGCAAACGCCAATCCAATGTGCGGTTTACGTATGAAGTCTACAGAAATAATTTTGAAATTTAAATAAAATATCTGTTTTTAACCCATTTACGACCAATGTTCCTATTTTGGAACATAAGTAATTTCATCTTCGTCTGCTTTTTTCAATGACTTTGAATATAAATCGTCTGCGTTTTTTTAAATATCGTCTGCTTTGCTTGGTCTTAAATGGGTTAAACTAAATTCACGATGCTGCTTTCATTTTTGGACTCAGTTTTCGTATTTATGCTTTTAAAATATTTGAAAGCTTCAATCATATTTAGGGTTTACTTCTAAAATCTGGCCCGAAATATATAATAAACAAAATTTTAAATAAAATATCTGCTTCAATACCAAATTCACTATGCTTATTTTATTTTTATACTCTATTTTCCCTAATACGGTTAAAAAATATCTGGAAGTTTCAAATTGGTGGTGTATGCCTGAAAATTTATTTTATTCACAAAATCATTTATGTAAAATTTTTTCAAAAAATCGTTGTATATTCTTTAGATAGTACAAATATAATTTTTTTTATATATTTGGTTTTATAATAATTTCTTCGGTCATCTTGAACATGAAATATTAATTTTTATAAAAGAAAAATAAACTTTTAAAGATTTTCTTTTAGTGATCAAAAGAAATAATTTTAAAAAAGAAGTATATATCTTGACTGTATGCTAATGTTCCAATGAAAATGATTTAATATTTGGTGCTTTAAAAAGAACTTGATAGTGAAAAAGAAGTTCTTCTTTTGCAAATTATATATTTTTAAACAGGTAGCTTTTCAGCTAAGGCTACAATTAGCATTTCTAGTAGGAAGATTGTTATCAAAACTGTCTCAGATGCAGATATTTGAAGACTTAGTCTGTATTAAGATGATCCTAAATTTAAATTGCCATCTTTTCCTTTCGCGTTAAAGAGAGAGTCTATTAGATGAAGAAGGTGGACAACTTTTTGTAATTGAACAATGAACATCACGAATGATTCATCAGAAAAAAAACTTTTGAACTGGGATTGGTTGACATATATTCAGGCTGAGTATCTGTTCATATCACCTAGTAATAAAATACAAGATACTGATAAAAAAGCCCAAGATCATAAAAAAGATTCTTTAATCAGAATACTTTTAAGAGATTTTATAGCCAAAAGAATGTCATTATTTGAAACATTGCTTAAACTAGGATTGTTTAAATGTGATAATTTATTTGGATTCAACTCATATCTATTTTGACAATCTTGTGGATTCTCAAGCTAATTCTAAAGTCAAATAAAAACGGTAGTTTCGATTTGTCAATAAATTCCTTATTAATTTTAATATTGATTTTGGAATCATTCTTATTGTTTTTAAATTTGTTCAGCTCTTTCCATGTTTTTTTATTATCATTCTTGTGTGTATCAAAAAACTTATCCTAGAAATGTTGTTTAGCTAACCATACAGAATGTTTAATCTTATTGTTCATATTATTTACACTAAGTTTAAAAAATGTAAAATTTGGTCCACCTCTTGATCAAACATTTTTCTATAAAGAATATCTTTATATCTTACTTGCTTGGGGTTGTATTTGTTGTTTTTAGATTGTTGTGATGTAGATTCACGTGTATAAATTTATTATATTTATATTAAAATTATAAAAATAAATTTAACTATATAAATTTATTACTATTATAAACTATTTATAAAAAAGAAAAATTTAAAAGAAAATTAAAAAGCATGATAACTGCTTTTTAACTTTAGAAATCGAGTCCTGAGGGATCAAGTATACATTTGCGTACATAATTTTTATTCATTTCGCGGAGTTGCTGTCTAAGTATTTAAAATCCAAAATTTTGGAAAAAATTAATATTGTTAGACAAATTATTATTATATAAACATTTTGATTCAAAAAAAGAAAACTTTTTTTTTAATAAGTTTTTTTATAAAAAAAAAAGGCTTTAATTGAAGTTCATACACAATTTTATGTTTAAAAAAATGGGAAAAGCGAGTACTAAATGTTTCTTGGGAAAATCAATTTTTGAGTAGCGCTTACTTCTTATACGCTTCTCAATTCTTCAGGGTGTTTTAAATTTTTTCCCATCTCATGAACATGCGCACAGACATTAAGCTTGGAAAGGGTTAACTAACTTCTGAGCAAATTTGAACAATAAATTAACTTAATAAAGACTCCTAAAATAGGCTTACAATAAATTCCAGCATAAAATATACATTATAGAAATTGTTACCAAGTTGTACTTTTTTAGTGGAATGTAAAACAAAGATTTGTCTGGCCTTTTTAAATTAAATGTTTGAAAGAACTGAAAATGATGTGGAATGATAAAATATGTATTTGTTGAAATATTTATAGAATATATTGTTGAACTAAGGCAGATAATGTAAAAAAAGTTGAAGATTGAACTTTCACGTTGTTATTTGAATATAAATGAAATGAATAAGACATATCTGAAACAAAATCTCTTATGAAACACGACAAGACATAAATCATGAGAACTGAAGAACAGGAAAAAACAAAAAAAACCCATGACTATTACTCGATGTATTTCTTTCATGTACATTGTACACCCCTTTTTTCATATACCTCCCTTTTTTAGTTTTTTCGTGTAAACATTTTATCTCCCAATATTAGCGATTTTTGGATTTCTATTCAAATGGTGCTTGTGGCGCTGACAATCATTTCCCATCTAAATACGCTCTTCTTAAAGGGACCGCATCAAACTTGGAAATAGCATAAACTTTGCAAGGCATCTAGTTCCAATTTGAGATAACAGTTTTTCTAGCTCTATGCGTTCCATTTACTTCTACGTTTAAAACACTATTTATTTTACGTATATATTCACAACGTGCTTATGGGATGCTGAAATTTGCCAGTATGATTTTCGTCACCTTCGTGAAGGTGCTTCTATAGGAAGAAAACTTCTGCATTTGTTTGCTTTTTTACATGGCTTGCTGCCATCCCGACTTCAGATAAATCAGCCTCTTCCTATCTTCCCTTCATAGTGTTCAGACCAGAATATAGGAAGAAAACTTCTGCATTTGTTTGCTTTTTTACATGGCTTGCTGCCACCCGACTACAGATAAATCAGCCTCTTCCTATCTTCCCTTCATAGTGTTCAGACCAGAATATAGGAATAAAACTTCTGCATTTGTTTGCTTTTTTACATTGCTTGCTGCCACCCGACTACAGATAAATCAGCCTCTTCCTATCTTCCCTTCATAGTGTTCAGACCAGAATGATGTTGAAGAAGTTATAACTTACGTAAAATAAGAAATTCTTTTCACATCTGCCTCGTGAAATTTGCCATTTTCCTTAGCAGTACTCAATTCCTTTCCAGAATGTTCTCCTCAAAAGTAATTTTAGAATCCTTTACTTATGTTAGATTTATTCTTATATTTTTTAAATACCCTCTACTCTCGTTACTCCGGCCTCATTGTTCGTTTAATATTTTTTTCTCAAAATTTTTCCTTCCATTTTCTTCTTTGAATACTGAAAGGATTAGAATGATGAAAATAATTTATCTTTTAACATTCTTGATTAAGTATTTGGGTTAATATTTAGTGATAATTCAGTAAAATAACATTAACTCCAGAAAACTTGGCAGAAAAGAATTATTGTTTTCACAATCAGGCAATTCCATTTTAGGAATAGATTTTTTAATGTTTGTGTCTGGAAAGAGCACGGGAGAAAACAAAAAGAAACACCCGCATGTATAGAAAGTATATGTAACATACAAAGTATAGGCGTTTGCCAGACATACTGTATATCTAGATTTATTAGTTTTGAATTTCTTTGAAGAAACCCAGAAAACCAATTTCCAATGAAAATTTTTTAATTAAAATTTGCGTATTTTCTAATAGTGTGCAGGATACAAAATATATTAAATCTCAGAAAAATTAAAAAAAAATTAAAAAATTTAAATTTTTATCAGCTGAAAGCTATTTATAAATATACTTACTTACGCATATATAGATGGACCCATTTCGCAACACGATTCCGAAAATAATTTTTTTTATAAATATATAATGTAATATCTAGATAGATAAAAAAAAAATAATTTTTATGTAATGGGACAAAATCTAATGACCTTATTATACTTTCAATGCAAAATTTGGTTCAAAAACGTAACAGTAAAAATGGGAGTTTTGATTGGTAGTTGCACACTATCCGTGCATCGATAAACGTCTTTCCTATGCAATTGGCTTTTTATCGATGCACGAATAGTACCGTGTGCATATCTAGGGTTCAATATTTTGGCTATTTTTCTCGAATCGAGATATATTGAGATTTCTCGAGAATTCTCGAACTTTTTTGAAGTTTAACAAATCTAAAACCCATCTAGAAAAATACAACTTTCAATAATTTAAACTTATTAAAAATTATCAAAAATTTCAGAAAAATTTATTTATTTTGAAAGTTAAGCTATTGATACTTTTGTCACTAAGCTTAGTGACAAAAATCTCAGCAGAAGAAAATTTTCTTTCAGACTCCGTTGATGTTGGTGGAATACATTTTAAATTATTAAATAAGTTTTCGAGTTGAATTGACATTTTTCCTGTTGCTTCAAACGCTTTTACATCTTTAGAGTAACTAGTATTTCCATTATTAGTAAACATTTCATTTCTTGGATATATTTTATTTTTAATTGTGCTTTCAAGCTTTTCATTCAAACTTTTGTACTTTTTTTCACTTTCCACTTGAATTTCTTCTTTTATATTTATGCTTTCGTCTTTGTTTTTTCCTTCTTTCTTTAACTTGGTGTGGGTCTAAAAGTGGCAAACTTTTGATTGATCTTTGATAATAATTTTTGCCAGAATTTAAATATTCTAAAAGAATAATAAGTTCTACGTTTCTTCTGACACTTATTCTGGAAATAAAAGAATCTTTAACTTTTGAAGATAAAGCAGTACTAAGAGAATCTAGCTCCTCAAAGATGAAATCAAACGCAGCTTCAGCTGTCAAAAGATTTGTACAGATTCTTTCAGAAACAATTTTGATCGGCTTCAAAGTATTCATAAGATCACATAAAAACTTGGTTTCAGATTCGAAAACTGAAATGTTTTCTTTTGTCAATTAAGCTTTTCGCAACACAAGATTTTATTTCAAGAAATCGTTCTATCATTAAAACTATACTGTTCCATCTTGTTTTCGAGTCTAAAACAAAATATTTTTCTCTATTGAATTTAAATATACTTACTTTTAAAATTGAAAGATAAACCTAGTTTTAAAATTGAAAGATAAACCTAGTCTTTAATAATTAATTTTTATCAAATTATGCACATACGAAACTAAAAGTAAGGGGAGCCAACGATATATTTAAAAAGAATAAATATTTTTTCATTTGAACATTTTTCGATTCTTTGATTATTCGACAAATATAATATTTAAAATCGTGCAAATTGCAAAGTATAGGTAATAACTTTTGTAACGAGGTAGCAAAATATGAACAGAAAGTTTGATATTTTTAGATTTTTTAAAGAATATTTTTCGATTCTTTGATTACAGAATTTTATTTTGATTATTTGACAAATATAATATTTAAAATCGTGCAAATTGCAAAGTATAGTTTATAACTTTTGTAACATCGTATAAGGTAGCAAAATATGAACAGAAAGTTTTTTTTTTTTATTTTTTAAAGAATATTTTTCGATTCTTTGATTACAGAATTTTATTTTTATTATTTGATAAAATATATTATTTAATATCGTGAAAAAATTAATAACTTATCTAACATCCTCGCCCCGAATGAGGTATATCAAATCTTACATCTAGCAAAATATGAACTGATAGGTTGGAGATGAATTATCGCGGTATACAGGTTGGAGATGAACCATCGTAGTATACAGGTATAATGTATATAGGTAATAACTTATGTAGCATCGTCTCCCCGAATGAGGTATATCAAATCTTACATCTAGCAGAATGTGAACAGAAAGTTGAACATTGTCTCCCTAGTCATTTGTACATGGAATAAAAACCATCGTAGTATACAGGTATATTGTTAATTGTATAAACATAACTGAACTAAACAATATTATTTATTACATTCTTTTTTATATTACTTTGATGACTTTATCAAGCACTCAGTTTTTACAAACTAAATAGATAAGTCAACCAAAAAATTTAAAAAGTCCAAAGTTTGGTTTTAACTATATTGAGAATTTATCTTTGCTTAATAAGATATATTTTATCATGTCTAATTATTTAAATCATTAAGCGTTTTTTATATTCTACTAAAATATTTTAACTTAGTTTTCTTGTTCTGTATACATTTTTTTAGTTTTCCAGAAATGCAATAAAATAACGTAACTTTGTATGACACCTTAGCATTAAAAAATGTAACCTTAGGCTTTAAGTTTTAACCTTTAACTCTTATTTTTAAAATAAAAACATCAGACTTTTTCAAAATTATTAATTGTAAAAATATTTTATCTAAAACAAAACTAAATATTTATAATGCGAGAATTCTCGAGAAAAATATAAATCTCGTTCTTGAGATTTTTCATCTAGATCAAAAAATTTCTCGAGAGTTGAACTCTATGCATATCATCTATCCGTGCATCGATAAAAAGCCAATTGTATAGGAAATACGTTTATCGATGCACGGATAGTGCAACATTGCCGTTTTGATTAGTTTTTTAGAAAATAGCGAACTATTTTCTTTTTATAGATCAAAGCCACTCTCAATCTCCAAAGTTCAACACTTACTCCTCAGAAAATATTATCAGCAACAATATCATAAAATATTATATATGCATATATTTATTCGATATGTTTTTGTACTTTTCTTACTCTCATCATGGGGTTTATTTTTAATCTATCATCATTTCACTTCAATTAAATTTTATTCACCATTTCTTTTTTTTCATACTGAAATTATTCAAAAATTCAAACAATAATTCTCATTGTAGTTGGAAAGATGATAGATTTTTTTCCCATTCGAGCCTATAAGCATATGTTTCTGCTCGAAAAATTTTTTCTAATAGACCTAATAAACTTACTTACTTACTATTCTTTTGACATGAAACTTCTAAGCACCTATAACATATATCGCTAGATACCAAGTTGAAATTAAATGACTACTTTTACCCAAGCATTTTTTGAGAATGTATATTGGAATTATTATAAGAAAATATTATCTTGTTTTCTAGCCTAGATTTATGTATACTCTTCTAAACTCTTTTTTTCAAATTTAAGAAAGTTTTTTGATATTACGTTTACTTACATTAAAAAAAGTCACTCAATAATTTAATATTCGTTTATTTGTAGGGTCAGTCCACTTTTTGGTTTCAAATAAAAACGGAAATAGACTTAGCGATTGTACATTGTTGTTTTTCCATCTTTAAATATTAATAATTTAAAATAGTTTTCCTATACTTTAACATACATTATACTTATACATTTTATGGGTCAGTTAAGGTACAATTATATTATTTTTGGACTTCTTTTCAAATTTTTGAAAGAAAATTGAATTGAATTTATTAATATTGTAGGTTTTATGGTTACCCATATACTTTTATATAACTAAAAAATAAAACGTTAGTTTTTATTTTAGGGGTCAGTAGAGGTCAATTGTTTTCTTTTATCACTTAATTAATTTTATCAATGCTTTTTAAAAAAGATACCAAGCGATTTAGAGCAAATCAACATTTTTATATGCCTGGCATTATTAAAAAATATAAAATGGTTTATAAAATATGAAGGAATTGCATTTATTACGTTTTAACAAACTTATAAGTCAGATAATTTGGCCTATAACATATAATTAAAAACTTTATTAAGGGGAAAAATATATAGGATGGCTTAAAAAATGTGTACTGATTTCATATAATGAGTTTGAAAACTCCTTTGTGACATGATTCAATATCTTCATTAACGTAGAGAGGTTGGACACGAGAGTGAATTAAACTTTACTGATCCATTAGTGAAAATTTGAACAAAAGCGTTAACTAATTTAATTAGTAATTGGAACTAATTTTTTCCCAGTTCAGCTGCTCGCCTACTTCCAATAGATGCTTCCTGAACAATAGCATCCAATCAATAGTTACGACACTGTCCACAAATGAACAAAATCATACATTTTAATTTGAGGTGCTTTTTGGGAAAAAAATCCTGATCTCAACGTCAATTTTTACCGCGAAAATTGGAATAAGTTTTCCAACAATATCCATCGTATACATCAATTTTCTTTATTATTAATTAGAGCAGTATCAGTAATTGCATCAAATTCAGAATAAAAGGACGCTGAAGGAAAATAGAATTGTTACGCTTTTTATCAAATCATACAAGATTTTCGTGAGTTTATATGGGGGAATTTGGTTGTATTTTTCGCGTGTATTTGTTTTGTATGATAAAAAATAGAGCAGGAGGGAGATAGAATTCATGGCAGGCGAGGAAGGGTTCTAAAACTTAAAAATTTTGGGGGATGGCATTTATGTATGATCCTTATGCATGTTCTTGCGTGCGCCTCTGTGTCAGCTGAAATGATAAGAACTGGGAAAGAATAATTATGTTATTAGAACACATTCACACATATACGAATCCGTAGGAAACTTTCATTCGTATTGATATTACAAACAACTCACAGACCACACACACACACACACGCTATACCCACACATAGCAACCAGCGTAAGAAATCTGATTTGTTTCATATAACCCTTTCTTCAGAAATGAATGCAATTACTGATTCCTACTCTGAGTGAACACGAAATTGCATCTAAAATTGGAGCTTTTGGTCTCTGTTTTACGTTTTACAGGAAGTCAGGAAGTTACTTTGTGGATCAAAATGATATGAATATTCACATTGAAAATCTTTGGATGCGGGCTAAGAGAAAATTTTGAAAACAGTTTGACACCTTCAACCAACTATTCAAATCATATTTATATGAATTTGATTGAAGAAGCCATTTTTCAAAATCAAAATTATTTCCTATTCCTACCCTTTTTGAATTCTTTAAAAATATTTTTTATTTAATTTTTAAAATTTATTTTAAAAGAATTTGTGTCTGAAACTCAACCGTAAAATAAGTAAAGTATTATAGGAAGTCTACTCAAGGCAAACAAGTCTTTATGGATATAAGGTCGAAAAAAATCAAAAATTATTGGTGGAGTGTAAGACTTTTTTACGCCTCCACCCCCCGTAGAAATTACATTTGGAGGGAAGGAACATCGCCTGCCTCCCTCCAGATGTGCGCCCCTGGTATATATTAAGAATTCATTTTTTGTATATTTAAGGTATATTTAAGAATTCATTTTGTTACTTCAAAAAAATGCTTATAATTAAAGCTAATTTTCTCCATATTTGATTTTTAAGTAGCTGACTTTTTGTCCAAATATCCATTTTTCGTATTATAACTATTTGCATCTTATGCAACTAAGAATCTTGAATAAATTCATCGGTTATTTCAACTGTACTAGTTCGCTTGGTAAAGTCGTCCATCCTTTAGCCACGCAAAATAGTATGGACTGGGATTCCATTGCACATGGACATTATAATCACGCTTTACCATTTCAATTTATTAGATATTTGCCATTCTATCAATCCTCACACTCATCCAAGGAGGTAATCAATTACTCTTATATATATATATAAATTAAATCGAAAGAATGTTCTTTAAACATTATTTTTGAATTTTAGCGAATTGGATCTTACATTTTGAACAAGGTACACTTTATTTATATACAATTACTTTTTCGACTTCAAAGAAATGAACTGAGATATTTTCATTATTCTGTTCAACTCACATTTTTTTATAAAATTCAAATTGACCAATTTTAAATCGAGTAATCAATGTTAAGGTAGTCTATTTTTTGAATTCAAAGAGTATACTTTTTGTGAAACTGTTTTTTTAGGAAGTCATCTTTATAACTCAAAAGTTATTTTTAATACTACTTGTAATTTTTTAACGCAAAAATGCTCCGCTAACTTCAGATATACCTCGGTTTTTTTGTTTTTTTGTATCTGAAACATTGAAATTTTGG
Organism: Nectonema munidae; assembly: GCA_030549495.1. Taxonomy (NCBI): domain Eukaryota; kingdom Metazoa; phylum Nematomorpha; class Nectonematoida; family Nectonematidae; genus Nectonema; species Nectonema munidae. The sequence continues at coordinate 211,769 of JAUIRK010000819.1, forward strand.
TAATGGTTTTAAACTTCAAATTTTTTTCTTTGAAATAAAGCAAATATAGAATGATTTTGAAAGTTTATTTGTTCAATTTATCTTTTTACAAGTTGTATTCTACACACATAACTTTGTTCAAATAAAACTGAATTTCACAATAAATTTAATACTATATTTTTTTCCAAAGTTTTTGATATTTATTAATAAACGTCATGATATAAAGTGGGGCAGCAACATGGGGCCAGTAATAACTGAAGAGGGCAGAGAGAGGGGGGGGGGGGTCTTGGCCCCCTCTATCCCCTTTAAAATTGCCACTACCCCCAACCTCACCCTTAACCCCATTTAAATATATATGGTTTCAGCTTTTTGTACTTTTATTTTCAAAATGAATTTCATATGATATTAAAAATTATTCCAGAAGTTTACTTAAAAATTAAAAAAAAAAATTTTTTTTACAATATATATGATAGTATAAACTGATTAAGTTAATAGTTTTAGGTTTGCTAAGCTATTTATTTAATTAAGCAATAAAATTAGTTAAATATTTAGTTAGTTAATAAATTATCTTTTATTATTTTACCATTTTCCACTATAAAAAAACTAAATTTGCATTTTTTTTTAATTTTTTTTAATTTACAAATTTATTTCGATATGCTTTTTTCTAAAAAAAAATGTAAATATACTTAATAAACATATTAAAATTTTTTTATTTCTTAAATAAACTTCTGGATTAAGTTGTGCTATATATTGTAAAAAAAATGAAAAAAATTAAAGAGCATCTATTTATTTTCAATGTGAGGAGGAAGGCTATACAAATGCACAAATGACTTCTACCCTACGAGATTTTGTGAAAATAACAAACGGCAGTTTTTGCACTCAACCAATTATTATATGCCTGTTTCTTTTGTAAAATCAGGTTATTGCCAAGAATGAACTTTTTTTGAGGGAGAGGGGAGGGAATTTTCCGTGAAAGGGCGACATTTAAAAATTGCCATCTTTAATTTCCTTTTTAAGAAAATGATTCTATGTTGAGATTTTAAAAAAAGGAACTTTTTTTAATCATCGTGTATGCTAAATATCTAAATTTTTCAGGTAACCAAAACAGTTTTTGCATTATATGATGGTAAACTATTGAAGAAGCTATGTGATCTTGGCTTCTAACTTTATCATAGGAGGCCGTATAAAAACCTTGAATGTCGCATGCGTGTGAGGAGCTGTAGTTCGCTCGCTCATCTCTGACTTTATCCAACTCCATCAACAATCCTCTTCAATTTTTTTCTAGTTCTGCGAAAACTTACATATTCAAATTATATTTGAAACATTTCATTAAAAATCAAAAATCAATGTATAACAAATTTAACATATGTTACAAAAACACTGTCAAATAAAAACCCTATTTTATTGCATAGTCTGTTAGTACAAAAAAGTACGCGTGTATAAGATCATCAGTGTAAATGCCACGATAAATATCGATATATAATAATAATCAAAAGTCAAGTATAGATGGAACACAGAAGTTTTATAGATATTTGTTTCGTCATCATCACTGAAAAATGGTTTTGTTTATTTGATCTTTTTGCTTGAATCGCCCACTGAAATTCTAAGAAATCACAAATCCGCTGTGTGAAGTAAAAAATCCTGAAAATCTTGCCCCTTTTTTAATTTTTCATTCTATTTAAGTTCAATAAACTCTTTGGCAAATTTTTCTTTTCAAATTCCATATTAAGAGAAAAAATAAATGATCGCCCATTCTTCTACCTTGAGTACAAACAAATCCTTATTTTTGAACAACATGTGATCTTTGAGATGAGATTTATGATTAGAAGAAATTTAACTTTGATTGAAACCTTTACTTTCTTACGTAAAAAATCTTTTTGAAAAACGATTTGCCAAACGATTCGCTAAAAATTGCTTCCCTGAATTAGATTTTTGCCCCTAACCCGGAAAGTGGTCAATGTACTTATAGTAGTTTTTGATTAAGCATTTAAAAATGGTAATCATTTTCCATCATAAAAAGGTACATTTATTTAAACATCTGTAAGAAATTGAAATCTGGAAAAAATAGTTAACTCTAAAACTATTCTTTTAAAACTTTAGATGCCAAATATATCTTAGATTGCAACATAAAATTTTTGTCGAGTCGAATGTGGACCTCAGACCGTAGTTTGCCCACTTCAGGAATACTCAAATTTAAGCAAATTTCTTATTTCCTTTTTTCGTTCGTTTAATTCCGAATCGTTTATTGTCTTGAATCGAATTCATATTTTTCAATTTCAAACACTGTGATTAAAAAAATATACGCAAACGCAAATTTTTCGTTTAGGGTTTCTCAAAAAATTGAGTATGTTTCAAGCGTTTTGCGAAAATAAAAAGTTAGACAAACAGTTCATTTATGATTTATTATTTTAAATTTATATTATAACCGGAAATTTTTGTTTGTTTTTAAAAATGTACTGGATTATAAAGAGTTTCATAAAAATGTAAATTTAGAAAGTGAATTGAAAAAAGTTAAAAAAAAATATATTTATAATTAAAAAAGGAGACGTCGTAAAATTATTGTCAATGAAAATCACAAGGGTCATAAAAACGAGTATAAAGATTACCAAGATGAAAAAGGTATCATTTTCTTTATCAATACTTTATATCACACACTTAGTGCCTGGTTTACTTAGAATTAATTGGCTAGAATTAAAATTGAGAGGCAAATAAATAGGTTTAACATTTTTCCAATTTAAAAAACTTTTCAAGGTTATTGAAAACTTCTTTAAGCTATTTTCTTTCTGAGAAAAAAATTTATTTCTGAAAGGTAAAGATATCAGGGTTGGTTTCATCAAGAAGGCACAATGGCGCTGCTAGCATCCAAGTATGAGGAAAGGAGGGAGCTTGATGATGGATCAAACCCGAAACTTTGTGTTATCGAAATCAAGTATCTAAGCAAGCTTTCTTACTTTGACAAAAAAATGCATTCAATTTATTACACCATGAGATTTTTTGAATATTTTGCAAGTACACTTTGCTTTGTGGAAAAATACCATTGCGTATATTTAAGTGCGTACAAGAACTTTATATAGGTTATTCAAATATTTCTTGAAATAAACAAATAATTTACCTAGATATCTCAGATAGATTTTATAATATATTTATTAGCTTCTTGAAAAATTTGAAAAAAATTAAGTAAAATAAATAAATCAAAAGTAAAATTAATCAAATTGATCATTTATAAAGAAATCCAAGGTTTATGCTTGTTCTTATAATTACATATCTTCTTGCATACTTCTATAGTTGATAGTTCGACTGACTTTTTGAGAGAATATGTCAAATTTAAAAAAAAGTTTCTCAGGGTCATTTAAGAACTTCTCAAACTCAAGAGAAAAAATTGCTTCCGATGTGATTTCAATCAAAATATTTATTTTCAATTTTTTTCATTTATTCAAGAAAAAATATTCAGTTTACACAACAAAGAAAATCAAAGGAATATTAAAAAAACTCACGTTTCAAATAGGCTTAACTTTTTTTCATGAAGCTAACAACAAACTTTATAGCATAAACTATATTTATTTACTCTTCTGGTGTTGTTGAAATTTTTTAACTTATTTTTACTTAACATATTTTTAGAAGAGGAACTTTCAAATATCAAAATCACAATTCACGATCCTATTGGTTATAAAAATTTTGTGCTTGAAGCTAATGAAGGGAATACTGTCCATGATATCAAAAAAAAGATTGAAAAAAAATTAGGCGTACCTATTCAAAATCAACGGCTAATGTTCAACGCAGTTCAACTTGAAAATGACAAAAGTCTTAAGGAATATGATATAACTAATAATTCTAATTTATTCTTTGCAAAAAATCGAACGAATTTTTAGTTTATAAACTTTTTTTCGTTATAAATCATTTTTAGTTAATAAACTTTTCAACCTTATATTCTTTATATTTTTACCTTGATATTACATTAAACAGAATATCTTATTCCTCTGTTTCCTAAACTATCATCAGCTTTTCACCACTATACAATAAGATAAAGATATTATGTACGTAATGTGAGGCAGAAAAAGGCTTTTGTAAAGTGTAATCATTGTTTTTATGGGCAAAAACCGTTTGGCCTGCTTCAGTGTACCACAAATGTAGGCTAGCTTCGGGGAAATATGTGAGATTTGATCGGACGAAGTGAGATTATAATTAATCATTAAACACAAGAAATTAATCATCAAACACAGAATTATCAAGTCTGTACGAAAAAACTATATAGTTTAATTTTTTAGAGTTTATAGACAACCCATTAATAAGAAACCAAATTTTGATCAGCTTAATACTTCTTTCTAAAAAGGATTCATTCAAGGTATCTTTAGAAAATAACAATGTTATGTCATCAGCATACATTAAAATGTTAACATATGGCGTTGCGTTTGGAAGATCATTGATAAGAGTGAAAACAACATTGAACCTTGGGGTACACCAGAAGGGACTTTCTTCTTATTTGAAAAACAATCGTTTATAGAAACTGTTTGATTTATATTTTTGAAATAGGATTCAAAGAATTTTATAGTAGCATTAGGGAATCAATATAATTTTAGTTTAGACAGTAACAGACGAAGCGGAATAGAATCGAATGCGTGGCTCGAGTCCAGAAACAGAGAGCAGGCATCCTTTTTATTTTCTAGTAAATCTAAGACGCTATTAAAATGAAGTAAGCCTGTAAAATTTCGCTAGAATAATGCTATCTAAAACCAAACTGGAAAGGAGAAGAAAGGTTATTAGATGCCAAATAATTATTTATTTGTACATGAATAATTTTTTCAAAAATCTTAGAGATTCATATAACTCACAATGGATATGGGTCTATTTTACTTTGTTCAAATGCATCAGCAAAAATCATTTTGTGAAATGCACGAATTGAAAGCTACCATAAGGGCGAAAGATATGAGGTTTTGAATCTTTTTTAAATCATAGATTGATAATCCAAAAACATCATCACTACGATAACCTTTCAAACATTTAAGAAACAAGAGAACTTCATTCAGAGACATTTCTCTCAAAGAAAATGAAGAACGCTTTGGTTCAAAAAGGTTAGCATTTGTATTCAAGACATAATTTGGATTTAAATTTTTCATAAAATAATCACTAAACAAATTGCAAACCACAAGGTCATCTGTCATCAAAGTTCCATTTACGTTTATACGAAAAGAATTAGGTTTGTGTTTGGCTTTTACAAAGGAATTAACAACTTTCTAAGTAAATTAGCTATTCCTATTATCATTTAATGATCTTTCAAGGTACTGTTTTTTCAAATGCTTAATCAGATACTTCACTTCGTTCCTCAAAGACAAAATTATTGTTCTTAATTCATCAATTTCTGATTTTTCCATTTGTGACATTATATATTCCTCTCTTTAATCAATTGCAGAAGTCTCATATATTAGCCCATGCTTATTTTTTCTTTTTATAGTAACATTTGGATGAATCAACAACATTAATTGAAAGATTTTTGAAATTTGAGAGTTTAGATCAATAAGAATAGATGGACTCTTATAAAGTTTAAAGGTTTATATTTTCCGATCATAAATAGCAGCAAGATAAAAAAAAATTAAACTCACCAAAAAAGGATATATTCTTGATTTTATGGAAAGATGAAAGCTTCAGAGATACCCAAATAGGAAAATGGTCAGAGATAGTGGTGTTCAATACATAAGATAAATATTCAAACTGATGGTTAGGTATAAATATATATGTTGTTATGAAGCGTGTAAACAACAGGGCGGGTAGGAGTGGTTATCGTGGGAAGAAATGAGTTTGAAATTAAGAATATGAAAAATTTTGCAACAGAAGTTCTATTTTTAACATTTAAATAAAATCGTCTGCGTTTATCAATGCTCTTTAATATAAATCTTCTGCTTTACATTAGATATCGTCTGATTATTATCTGGTCGTTCGGCTTAAATAAAATTCATGATGTTGATTAAAAGATTCTATTTTATCGGAAACAGTAGAAGGAAGACGGTAGAATGTTGTACAAGATTGTATGCTACGCGTTCATAAAGATTTCAATACAGAAGTACTCCGAAGTTGTATGGTAGCGAGGCAAGTATATAGAAACAAAGGCGTGTTTGGAATTAATTCTAGAAGAAGATGCAAATGTATAAGCTGGCAGGGAAAAGCTATGATTATTATGAAATTTAGTCAACCATGATTCTAATAGCATTATAATGCGTGGATTTAAATTCTCGATAAGGCATTCTAATTCAAAAAAATTAGCCTTCAAAGACTGGCCATTTAGACTAATTATATTTACTTCATTTATTCCGTTAATAAAGTTAGGACATGAGAAGTCCTAGCTATGAATATTTAGTTAGATGTTAGATAACATCGTTATATTGGCTTGGAATAACTAAATATATCACTAGTTGATTGAATAACTTATTCAATTTCTAACTACCTTAGTTAATTATATCTTGTATCTTGTGTTTGGGACGTGAATAAGGTTGGTTAGATACTGGGTTTCGATAACTCAAGGTCTTGGGTTCGATCCCACATCAAGCCTACTTTCCTCATAGTTCGCTACAAGTGGCGCAATTGTGCTTTTTCAATGAAAACAATCCGGTACCTTTACCTTTACTTAATTACTGAAAGAAGAGGAAGATAAATTTTCAAATTAGCCTAGGACAGGATTCCCAACTTTTTTGCAGAGAACCCCCAAAAAAGTTACAAATTTCATGACCCCCAACTGCAAAAACTTAAGTTTATTTCGTTAACCCTTTGAGGACCAGTGGGTCACCAGTGACCCAAGAAATGAAAATCGTCTGCTTTGAATATATAAAATTCCATTGAAAAAGAAAGCAGACGAATCCTCTTCAAAATGTTGGTCCTCAAAGGGTTAATCTTTCAAATTAATCTTTGATTCTGGCGGGTAAAATGAAAATTTGAACAGTAGCATACTTACCGTTTATTTTTCTTCATGCAAAGTTTTCCGAGCTTTTTAAGGTCGAAAATTAGAATTTTCAAGTTGCTCTTTCATATTGTTCACAATATTAACCCTTTCGTGACCAGAAAAATCAGATGATATTTTTTAAAAAGCAGAAGAATCATATACAAAACTATTTGAAAAAGCAGACGAAGGTAAACTTGGTTATGTATCATAAATGAAAGGGTTTTCTGCAAAATGTGTATTATACGTATATAATATATATTGTTTATAAGTTATATACATCATAAATAGATATTTTATAAATGATTTCTATCACTGCTTTATTGGAAATTGAATATTCATTAATTTTTTACTTATGTTTATGGGTTTTCATTTTCAACAAAGCTTATAAAAATACAAGCATTGAAAGGAGTATAGTAAATATAGATAGAATGTAATCTATCAAATCATTTACTCAGCTGCTCAGATATACTGTTACTCACTTATTAAATCCAGACACTTCTTGAATTTGGTTTAAGTACAGATGGAATGTAATCATCATATCATTTTATATCAAAATGAACTTAAGCCAAACACGATTTTAGAAGCCTTTAACATAAATTGTGCACAAGTTGTTATATGAGTAGATCACAGAGTGTACACTTATTCATCATTGTTCGGTGTTCAGAATGCACCTTTTTTACCAAACTTATTTCACACTCAATATGTAAGTTTGAAATAGATTTTTATAAAATATCAAAGTTATATAATGATAAAAAAAATGTTACAAAATTTTCAAAATCTACATTTTCACTAAACTTACTTTTCATCGTCTAATCGGGATAGTTGGCATAATAAAGTTAGCCATCGATGAATCGGGATAGAGTTATAATTATTTTTTTATTTAAAATTTCCAGCGTTTTTGTTAAAATTTTTTTAAAACACTTACTTATAGGCGAATATTAATGAAAGAACCTTAACATTGTTTTTATCAACAAGAAGTTTTGTTTGTATTCATATAGATGAGTAAAGCTCAAAATAATTCCATGCTTTCTCATTATAATACCGCTGGCCTCTTGACCCTTATCCATAAAAGCCCAAGTTCAAGACATCAAAGGAGCAGTATTCTCATGACAGCGAAGTCATTACACACTTAGCAATAAGACTCACAGCACCTAAATATCAATGTTTCAGCAGATATCTTCGACAAACTGTGAACAAAAATAACTAAACTTGAATTGGAGTTGTCATTTGCTTTCTTTTTACAAATAACACATGCTTCAAATTCTAAGCTAAAATGGGTGGATACATTGATTTAACATGTAGGATCCTTTGAAGTCATCGCTAAATTAGTTTCACAAATGCCTACGATGGTAATCTGCTAGAACAGGAAAACTATTTTAAAAATGTCTTTATGATTGATTAGTATTCTTTTATTGTAGAAAATATTAAAAAAAAAATAAAAAGTAAAAGCTATACGCAGGCTTGAATTTTATTTGAAAAAAATTGAAGGTGAACTGTCCATTTATACGCTAGCCGGCTCTACCTTACTCTTCCTATCTTCTTCATTTTCTGGTTTAAGCGACTTTTTTTGGGAATGAATCTTCTTGATCTCAACCCAATTTTCATTCTTCTTTCGCTTGTACGTCAAGAAAATTATGATGATTCGATAAAGGTGCAAGATGATCAAAAGAATATTTTTACAAGTGAAAAAAATGATCATCAAATTTATCACTCTATACTTCACGATGACGAAAAAACGGATTAAAAAGAAGGGAATATCTTGAAGTATAACAGAAGTTCCCATTGACATAATTTCGGTGAAAATTTCATTGGATGTTCTTTTTTTCTTAAAAAAAAAATAACTAAAAATTATTGATTTAAACGTTGTTTTAGTGTAGTTGAGACAAATGGGCTTTCATTCATTGCATTCAAAAAACGCTTTACAAATTTGTAAACATTTGTCATGCAAAATATCAGAGCATTTTGAGTTGTTAACTGATACCTCGTTCTATGAAGCTGCCAGATGTTCAAGTTTTGCGGTATTTCTTTCAGGAAATAATCTCAAAAAAAGATTTTGAAAAATCTAGTTCCAAAGAGGATTAATCTTCACCAAATTTAGCTCTTAATTTCACGTATTAATTTTTCAAATTCATATTTTTCGTGCTTCTCTAATGCCTAAATCTGGCCTGCTATTGCACTCTACCTACAGTATTCACATATGAAAGAAATCAAAGAAAATACTTTTTATTGGATAACATAATCAATCATACTATAGAGCCATGTAATAGTAGTCATTTATAAGATGAGCAAAAAAAGTGTTTATTTCATAACTTCGTCAGATGGAAAACGTTATTATAAATAGGAAAAAGTATCTTCAAGCTCAACTATAATATAATAGTCGCAAACTCATATGACCACATCTCCAAATATTGATGGATCACTGTTAGCACATCATCCTTCAAGGAAGGGAACATTTCTTTTAACTTGGTTAAAGACCTTTGTTTACGCGCATAACATTTTCTTTGAATAAATTGACTTCTCTCACTATCTGATAATACTTGTTCAAACAATTTATATTTTGCACTCTATTATAATGATTTTGAAATTGTAAATCCAATTGGGCAGCATCGTAAAAAACACAAAATTTCGCAAAAACTTCTATACAGCGAGTGAATTAAAAATTGTGAAAAACGGTCTAAACATATTTGTAGTCCTTTTTGGTTTCACCCTTTTCAAAAGAAGCCTTTTTACGGGAGTGACTTTTTAGTTAAATCCAGTTAAATCCTTCTTTTTAATCATGTAGGTAAGTATTAACAAAAAATTCGTTTATTAGTTAATTAATTATTATTTAACCCTTTCAGCACCATAAGGTTTGGAAAATAGTTTTTTACTCATTGATACTATTTTAGTCTTTTGAAACAACTGAAAAAAGTTTTTATAAACAATTTTTATTCATAAAAAGTTTCATGGACAAAAAAAATTTTGTGACACATATGTCACAATAGTAAACTTAGGAAAATTTTTCAAAAACTTTTTGTTTATATATCTTTATATATTATGTGATAATCTAAAATTTTATTTAAAAAGTATACACACAGTTATAAATGAAAATTTTTAAAGCAATTTCTTTTTTTAGTGAAACACAAATAAACTTCACATTTACTTTTTTTCTTGAGCATAAAAAACATCAGTCTTTTTAGCTGTTTGTTGATCTCGTGTTCAGGCGTATTTGGCTGTAAATTTGAAGAAAGCCTTTTAAAAGAAGTAACTTGAGAAGCTCTTTGTCTTGAAGAATAATTATTTATTAAAGATTTAGCAATAATTGAAGTAAACTTCAGCAAGCTTACTACATTTGAATCTTTTTTATTCAAACAAAAATATATCACATGTGAATTGCTTATACAAATTGAAAGTAAGTCAAAAAAAATCTTGCAGTAATATTTTTTGAAAATCTTCTATCACAAGAATAATAAGAAAGTCTTTGATCCATTAAATCTACACCACCCATATGTTTATTGTATTTTAAAACAATTTCAGAAGAAATGATTGAAACTTTTTTAGCCGAACCTTTAATTTTTCTTTGAATCGTTTCCAAATTTTTGCTATCTAAAAAATTAGAAATCAAAAAGACGCTACGTTCATCCTTCCATTTTACACAAGAAAGACCAGAAGAATAAAAGGCTTGGTGTTCCCCTCTTTTAATTTCTTTATCAGGTTTGAAGTTTGGCAAATTTTTACGATTTGAACGTATAGTACCACATACTAAAACATTCTTTGATAATAGACTGTCTGCCAACTCTACAGAACTAAAAAAAGTTGTCGTAAAATACCCAACAGCCTTTATTTTCAATATTAGAAGTCAACTTTTTCACCCAATATGCCCACAAGTTTTCTTTTCTATCTTCACATTTTCCAGTATAGAGATCAAACTGGTACAGATATCCATCTTCAGATGCACACCTGCAAAACAATTTAAAACCCCATTTGACTGGTTTATTCTTTATGTATTGTTTGCATGGATTCTGACCTTTAAATTTTATCATATGCTCGTCTACAGCTTGATAAAGAGATGGAAAGCGAGAACTTTGAAATATCGGGCGTATTTTGTAGGCTTTATCATAATTTGCATCTGATCTCAACAAGCATTTATTATTGTCATTGAAATAAAGGGATGCTATGAAAGGAACTCCAAAATCTTTTTCTGTAGACCAATACAAAGAATAAGGCGGAAGTTTGGGGTACCCCATTATAATATTTATTCCGAGAAACGCGCTCATTTCCTCTTTACTTGTTATAAAAGGACATCCTTTTTGCTCCATATAAAGAGTTGATTGTTCCAAAATTAAATCTAATATTTTACTATAATTAGAAACTTTATAAAACACTGTAATTGGACTTATTTTTTCGTTGTCACAAAAATTTAAATTCGGCATACCATAAGGAAAATTGCTTTTTATTTCAGCTTTATTTACTTCTCCCTTTTTAGTCCATTTATATGTTTTTTTATTAATCTTTTGTGTATCTTCACTGTGAAATACTTTACTTGACGAAGATAAAGAATCTTCTATATAAACTTTGCCAATATATTCATTATTTTCCTCTTCTAAAAAATTTAAATCTTCTTGGTCTAGTTCATCATTATAATCGGTTGAATCACATTCACTGTTATCAGCATTCAACAAATATTCAATGGAATCACCCGTAAAATAGAATAATCTTTTTCTCAATTCCGGCATTTAAAAACTTCTTATAAAACAAACTAAAAATAAACAAATTTAAAAAAAGTAAAAAATTGATAAAAAATTAAAAAATAAATCAAAAAACATATCAAAAAAGTCTTTTATTTATTGAAAATTAATATAATCAAAGGAAATAAACAAATAAAATAAGATATAAAATATGTCCAAAGACAACTACGGTGACATATATGTCACAATAAATCAGTCATAAAAATAAGATAGTTTTTTTTAATAATTTTTATATAAAATAAATACTTTACTAAAACAAACAATTATTTATTTATTTTATATTCCTAAATGGCAAATTTTTTTAAGTTTATAAATTAATTTTTTTATTCAAAGTTCTAAACTTTTCTTCAAAAATTTTTATCCCAAAACTTTTTAAGTTTGAAACAAAAATGACTTTTTCTGGATAAGAAATGGTTCTATTTTTTATTTTTATTTATATATATTTATTTAACTATTCAAATTTGTACTTTTTTTGCTAAATAAAGTGATGTGATATATATGTCCTATAGCGCTCACAAAAACGACGCATAACAAAAATTCTTTTACAGAAACCCCTTTTAACAAATCATTATCCACGTCCATTGACTACTCAACTAATAAAATCGTGATTCAAAAGATTCAATCAAGTGGATTCATTCAACGCGAAAAGCGTGGATTTAGCCAAAAAGTCAGTTTTTTTTAAGTAAGCTCTTTTATCGCGTGGAGTTATAACAGTTAAACAAAGAGAACTTACAATTTTAGAAATGGCAATATACTTCTTTTTTTTAAAGAATTTTGAAGGCAGAACCATAAATACGAATTGAAACAAACTCCACGTCCAAACAGAGAGGATGAGACAACAAAGCCAATACTGCGACTTCACTCTCTCCTCCTTGAAGATGTCCAAGAACTCGATGGTGTCGGCGGACCAGCCGATGTACATGATTAAAATTTCTGAGAGTTCTTCTCGCGAAATATCTCCCCTAGGCTCTAGCCACTTTGTGATGATCAGGTTGAAAACGAATAATTGCTGCAGAAACAGGGTCCAGTGTTCACGATTTACTTTCACCTAAGGATTTTTGAAAACGGGATAAAAATTTGCTATCACAATTGCCTATCTATGTTTTAGGATGCGCATTTGAAATACTTTTTCTCTTTTTGGCTAAACCGTGGACAGAGAAAAATATAGCGGAGGTTAAAAAAAACAAGGTTTCAAAATTTCTATTCCTATTATATCCCATCCCTGTATATAAAAATTCCTTTCATCCCTTATCTATCTAGAAAAGTCTCTGGAATGTGTTAAGATTAGTGTACTTTTACAAAATTACAGTTATTTTACATAAAAGTTTTCTAATTATAAAATTATAATCTTATAGAAATATTATTAATATGCAAAATTGGTACTCGTATACACTTAGCAGAGAGATATTTGGACAAAAGACTTTTGTCAGAAAGCCATTTGGGAGAATACACGTTTGGCAGAAGGGACATTTGACAGAATGCATATTTGGTGGAAGGGCAAACAAAACTTTTACCAAATACACGTTTAGCAAATATTTTAGCAAATGGACATTATTTCTACAAAAATGTAAATACAATTTGGAATATTTCCAAACTTGTGCAACCAATAAAAAATGTTGTTTTGATGTTAAAACCGTAAAACTCATAGCTATCATATTTTTTGATAAACTTTTTGTCTACAAAATTTATTACTAAAAAATTGATAAAAAATAAAGTAAGACATAAATTTTTAAATTTTCAAATATTGTCAACAATTACTTTCATGATTTCTATTTTATTATACTCCCTTTTTTTGTTTCTGAGTGCTCTTTTTCAGTAGAAACTAAACGTAATTCAGAATGGTGAGACTTCTGCGGATGATTGTATGTTTTTAAAATCTTTACTGTTCATGATGATTTTAATGATGAACTCTAGATGATTATCATATGAATTGATGATCCCTGTTGAGTGCTCTTTTTTCAGCTTAGATAACTAAACGGAAAACTGATGATGGTGATGCTTCCGAGGATGATTTATGATGATGATGATGATGATGATGATGATGATGATGATGATGATGATGATGATGATGATGATGATGATGATGATGATGATGATGATGATGATGATGATGATGATGATGATGATGATGATGATGATGATGATGATGATGATGATGATGATGATGATGATGATGATGATGATGATGATGATGATGATGATGATGATGATGATGATGATGATGATGATGATGATGATGATGATGATGATGATGATGATGATGATGATGATGATGATGATGATGATGATGATGATGATGATGATGATGATGATGATGATGATGATGATGATGATGATGATGATGATGATGATGATGATGATGATGATGATGATGATGATGATGATGATGATGATGATGATGATGATGATGATGATGATGATGATGATGATGATGATGATGATGATGATGATGATGATGATGATGATGATGATGATGATGATGATGATGATGATGATGATGATGATGATGATGATGATGATGATGATGATGATGATGATGATGATGATGATGATGATGATGATGATGATGATGATGATGATGATGATGATAAGTTCTTACCGAAATGCTTCCAATAGAAAGATTTTCCTCTACTGTATTTTTGTTAAACTTTTTAGAAAGGGTGTATTGAACACTTTTATCTAATTCCAAAATCCACATCGATGGTATGACAGATAACAGGTAACATAAGATGTTCCAAGAAACTCTAAAAAAATAAATTATACACGTATTCCAATTATAATTGTGCATACGAGGTATGCTTTAGTTTTCAAAATTGTAAGTTTTCTTGCATTCGATCATCTTCACTATTTGGACATTCTGTGAAAGACCAATCATTTGTCCGAACACACTTTGAGAATTTAAGAAGTTCTCTTGATCAATTAAGCGTAAGACAGAGTAAACTAGCAAAATTGTCTAAATTGGTTTTGGAAATACAAGTTGAAAGTTATGAGTCTTCAATATCTTAAACCCGCCTTTCGCACATTATTTGGTTATTGATAATGATCAAATGCAAAAAAAATTACAGTGTTTGATACAGATGGTGTACAATTAAAGTTTGAGTCAATCATATATATAAATTTGTACTAATCTTTTTATGATTACAAATACCTTTTTTTGATAAAACCTACAGGCAATTATTTAACATGTTTAGTTTCTTTATTTCTTGAGTTGATATCTAAGGGGCACAAATGAATGAAATTTTAGAGGCGAAATCCTAAGTTTTTCGGTGTTAATTTTTACGAAAAATACTTTTAATTCGGCACTTCTTAAATTGCGAAAAATTTGTTTTGGATTTAAATCTGAATTCCCAAAAATGAAAATAATTTATAAAAAAATTATTAAATATAAAAGTTGAAAACATTTATTAATAATTTTTGGAGCTGTTTCTTTTAAATAGAAAAAAGGTAAAATAGCAAAAATAAAATATAAAAAGTCATTAGCAAATAAAAAATTTCAACAAAGAATCCGTTATTAGGCTTTGTCCTGGATCGAATCCAATACCTTGTGGTGTCGAAGCAAAGTATGAAACCTATCTTAAGCACGCCCCAGCTTAACAAAATTTTTTTCATTTAGTGTAACTCGTTATGGCTATCGGAGGCAAAGTATGATTTAATAAAGGTAAAACACGCCCCAAATCCTTTATGGCTTCGACTGCACAAATCCGATTTGAGCCAGAAGTGAAGATGTAATGATTATATAACTTAGATTAATGAAAGAGATTCGTATTGATTTAGAAACTAGAGATGAAAGAAAGAACAATGGTAAAAATGAGAGATAACTTATAGGTTTCGCAAAATAAATGCTCGGCACTAGGAAAGCGTATTTCCTAAATATTGATTGCCCAAATTATTCAGCATTGAGAAAACTCTGCCCAACTTGTATGGATATGCGTTATTATATTATTTCATTCTCATGAATGTGGAAGCCAAGGCACGCAATTCAACCCACTTATCATTCATTCAAGCTTCGGACTATGAAGATCAATAATTAATGTGATTATTGGCATGGATATTGAAACAATGCTTTTTTGTATTTTTGTCTCTCATAGGTAAACATTCCAAATATAATAAAAATTATATGTAATTTGTCATACTTTTAAATTCTGTTGTAATTATTTTATGTTTTCAAAACGTGTTTTTTACTCGTATTTCTCAATTGAAATGGGTTTTTTCGAAATCATCCGCCATTTTTCTTTCCAATAACATGAAACTGAAAATTATGAATACAGCTAAAATCCCTTATAACCTTCAAAAGTCATTCCATATTATAGAAAAATATGATTTTTTAGAAGCATAAATTTGATCTTATTTTTGAAATAAACCTCTTGCACACAAATAATCTTTTTCAGATTCAACTCTCCTAGTTCTTATAAAAAAGTAAAAAAAGTGAAAAATAAAGATTTTTAAAGCTATAATGAAATTTAATATTACACGGTACCAATAACCTACATATACTTTGCATTTTTTAATGAAGTTTATGCATTCTATTTTATATTTTTGCTTGGCATTCCAAAATACTAATTTTTTAATAATTGAATTGCAAGAAACAAAAAAATAAAACATTTTTATTTGTACAAAAATTGTTAAAATTTGTGAGTTATATGTTTGTTCATGAAACATATAATTTAAAATATATCAATTAAAATTCTTTGAAAATTCAAAATTTTGAATAAAATAAAAAAAAAAATTCTCAATCAAAAGAGAATATACTCTTTGATAATATCAAAAAAACACATATGCTTGATGAATTAAGAACTGGATTTTTAATTAATTTCGTTGAAAAGTTGGCGAACTTTTTTGTTTTTAGGACACCACCATAATTTGATGAGTGAAGTTGCAATTTCCTCTTTCAATTAGGCAGTCAAATATTAGTTAATTATTATTTCACTTGTTAGTTCAGTTTGTTAGTTTTCTGTGGAGATGTTGGAAAAGGGAATACAAAGAAATGGGGTGGTGTTCTTAAAGCGAGATAGCACCAACGTTTTAAAATACGTGTTGTAGAGCATAGCTTGTGAACAGCCTTATCGCCCGGCTAGTAATACAGGAGGTCAACTAAAACTGATTTTAATGGGGAAATCTCCACTATTAGAAAGCGCATAAACCTGTATATTTATTCGAGGGGGTGGGGCATAATGACCACTTTATCGAGCAATTATTTATCGGGAGACTGACAGATATTAATTATTCCCTTATTAATTAATTATTATTTATATTAATTAATTATTTATTGGGAGACTAAAAGAATAAACGCTATTCTATTCAAAAAGAATAGAGTTTCGTCGACAAGCAAGATTTTGTTGGCAACTTAATTATTTAGTAACGTGTGAGTTAATAATAAGTAAATCTTATTTTGTTGTGACATTGAAATCATCGTGTAAAACATATTTTCTTCTAAGAAAAACATCAAAAATCCTGAAAAAAAACAGATCGAGTGATTCTCGAATCCAAAAAACATTCTCGGAATACAAAACAGTAATGTACAAGTAGATATTGGGAAATTGTGGAAAAAAAATTAGAAATGTCACGAATCACAATAACTTTGATTAATTTTTACTTTTGAATTTTGTTTATAGATTTTTTAATTTAGAAATGTTCAATAATTAAGGTCATTTTAAACTTGTGGCCGAGTAAAGATACTTAATATCCAAATTTGGTGCATTATAGAAAAATACTGGACATTCGTGGTCTAAACAATTTTGAACCACTACTAAGCCAATTTTATACCAGCGTTGTGACAAAACCCTCAAATACTAGTTAAATCAAACTCACTGAAAAAAAAATAAGTTTTTTACTAGTTGAATAGTAAAGAAACTAGTAAGGTAAATTTTTACTAAATATAAAGTTTCATTACTATCCAAAAAAGGTAAAAGGTAGTATTGTTAATTAGATAGTAAAATATCGATTTACTATTTAGTTAAATGAGTACCAAAATAGGGAATTGAAAATATAATTTTTTTTCCAGTAGCATTTTAAAAATCTTAATGCAGATAATGTGTACTATATTTTGATAAAAAAAATTAACTCACAATGTCCAATGACTATTTATTAATTTAAATAAAAAAAAATTACAATAAGTTTTAACTATATTGGGCTTAATGATTCTTCATTTAAAATTTAGATCTAAAATTTTTTTATTCTAAGATATAATAAAAAAGCCTTGAAAGTAGTAAAAATTAATATTTATTTGTAGCAAGTTAAAGATTTTTGCAAGAAAACTCACGATTAGAAGCGCTGAAAGTAGTAAAATATACTGTATATTTGTTTGAAAAATAACATAAAAATCAAATGATTACTATTACAGGTATTGAAAAACTTTTTGAGATAAAAATGTGGTCAATTTACTACCATACCATAAATTAAGTTAAGGTAATCAAATTAGCATTAATTATATTAAGTAGTAAAATTACGAATAGTACTGTCACCACTTTATATAGTTGCAGCCAGTGGGGTATCCAAGAAATTATTTTAAGAGGGGGCGGGGGGCTCTAAAAATAATGATGATATAACTAGATGGCTATTAATAAAGTTGAACTTTTAAAAGGATAATGACTTTGTAATATATTTATTTTTAAAAAAATAACTATTTCAAATAAACTTGAAGGGAAGCAAGTAAATTCTTTTTAGAAATGGGGAAGGGCTATGGTGCAATGCTCCACCCTCCTCCCCTTAATTTCGACGCTGTTAGAAACTATTCCATTTTTTGAGTGGTGGAAAAGTGAAGCTTTCTACTCCGTCATGATAAGAATTGAAAAGAGAAAAAGTTGTCATTACTGTCTCGATGTTTCCAACTTGAAATTTATCTGCAGATAAAAAATGGCGCCTTCACACGAAATAGGCCAAAGTGTTATGACGAGAAGCCAGTAGATGGCGCGACCTTTAACTTCCACTGCCTTCCAAATGACGAGGAGGGAGTGACAGATTTGAAGAATTCTTGCCGTCAGAAGCGCAATATTTTCTATCCCCATTTTCTTCATGAGTACCAACTTCTTTCTTGTCTTTCGCAAACTTGAAAAACTGCAAAAATCGAACTAAATTTTTTTGTAAATTTCAAATTATGATAGAGACACACACACACACATACCACTGCCCCATGCAACAAAACCCAAATAATTGTTTGCGTCTAACAAAAACTGTCAATCAAAATCAAAAGACTACAAAAATTTTACTTTATTACCTTTTTTCAGATTTGGCCAAAAAATTAGCTTGGTTAGAATTCGTTATAGTGGTTGGAACAACTACACGATTATTTTCATATTTTTAATGATTTTAAATAACAAAATACATGACACAAAAAGAAAATAATAATAATAATAATAAAAAACTATACACGATGTTAAAATATTGAATAATTTAGAATGAGTGAAAGTACGACTTAATTAAAATCAGTGATGTTATAAAAAAAAAAAAAAAAAGATTAGTGATATCGTGAGGGAAACCCTTGAGCTTTTTTCACTCCAACAAAGAAAAATTCAAATGTAAATCCTTCTAATTCACCTTTTGCACATTCTTTTTCCGTTATTTTACACATTATTAAATTTTATTCTTCATTATTTTGTGAAAAGAAAAAGATGATCCATTTTATGAAGGAGAGAAAGCACGCTTAAATGACAAATGCAATTTCATATACACAATTCCATTAATAAACAAGTATTATATATCTTTATAAATTCAAAACCAGGGTATATTATAAAGTATGAATAAACATGTATAAAAAATAAATTTTGGCAATTTATTCATAGCAAAATGATGTTAAAAATATGAAAACATAGGTAATTAGTGAATAATACAGCTGACGTATTCTCTGAAGACTTTTAGCAAAATTGGAAAAAATTTTAATAGATTTCGCCCCCAATAATCTTTTCGATCAAAAAAATCCCCATCAATAAAATTGATGTTATTTTATCAGTGATGAAATAAAAAAAAAGCTTCTTCACCACTAATAAGGTAACATTCTAAAACTCCACATCAAAAATTTAAGTAAAATATTTAACAGAAAAATTATTCTTTAAATGTATGCATTATTAAAAAAAGTTCTTGTTTTATGGCAATTTGAGTAGACCCTCTACAACGTTTCGTCTTTATTTTTATCACAACGTCAAAAAACCAATCGTGCTGTTGTCTCCAATCTATAATATATGACTCAAAAACTACACAGTAAAATTTCTATTTTAGTTAATATACTTTGAAATAATAGAAATAAGTCGCGATCACATATATCAATTAGATTTTGTGGAAACGGGTATTTCGGTGTTTTTGGCGTAAATTCCGACATCTTCAACGTAAAAATGCAATGTTAAGTGATATCATGATATTTATGATATTGGACTAAAGTTCTTAATTTTTCTCCAGGATATGAAGTTTGGGGAAAATTAATTGAATGACTTAATTGAACATTTTGAGTAAAAAGATTTGTGATTAAGAAGATTTTTACCGTTATGGAGTTTTGAAGAAAAAACAAAAAATAATCGATCTATATTCTCCAGAGATCATCAAAAGATAAAATGGCTGCTTGAAAACATCGCTGCAAAGCGTTTAAAAAATCCAACTGTGTTCCTTTAATTGATTTGTGTGGATGGACTGAAGAAGTACACTAGATAAACATTCTACAAAGCATGTTGCTATCAAATTAAAGCTCGCTTTTTTACATTAAAGAGAGTTGTATGTAACAAGTGTCAAGCAATGTATATGCGGCCAGCTACATGATAATGAAAAATAATTAGGTTTTTTTTAAATAATACATAACGTTTTTTTAAATGTTTTGGGACAAAATTTTTTTATAAAAAAATACAAAAATGGCCAAAGATGCAAAATATAGAATTGATTGTAAAATTGTATTGAGTGTTTCATTTTTTGATGTGTAGACTGTAGAGCCAAATTTCGTGACTTCCTAAAATCGCTAGCCGCATCTTTTGTTATCATTTTCATGTCCAAAACTGTCAATCAAAAATTAAAATTTTTCAGCAAAATTTTGACATTTTCTGTAGTTAACCTTATAACAAAGGGTCCATATTATACACTACCTTGAAAATTTATAATTATATACAGTTTTGAAGCATAACACTTTATATATTTAATTTTTTTAATAATCACGGTTACTTTTTAGAAAATGTCAATCAAAATTTTGATTGATCAGAAATATTTATAATAAAATATTCCTTCGAATTTTACATAAAATATATGTTTTTATACTAAATCGGCCAGGTTGGTTTCATTTAAGGATTTATTTTTTTAATTTAGGATGCAAAAATACGTATAAATGTTAATCAAATTTGCGGTTTACTTCTAAAAATTGTCTCCAAAAACATTCATTAAAATATTACATGAAATATATGTTTTAATAGCAAATCGAGCATGCTTATTTTTTTTATGAACTCATTTTTCACATTTACAGGTTTTAAAATATCTGTCAGTGTCAATCAAATTTTAGGTTACTTCTAAGAACTATCTTCCAAAATATTCTCTCTAATTTTACATGAAATATATGTTTTTATACCAAATCAACCATGTTTGTTTTACTTCTGAAATCAATTTTTGCATTTAGAGGTTTTAAAATATCCGTCAGTGTCAATCAAATTTGCGGTTTACGTCGGAAAACTATCTCTACAAATATTTATTCAAATTTTAGATGAAATGTATGTTTTATACCAAATCAACCATGATAATTTTATTTCTGAAATCAGTTTTTGCATTTAGAGATTTTAAAATGTCTGAAAGTGTCAATCAAATATTCGATTTACGTCTAATCTCTACAGAAATATTTTTGAAATTTAAATAAAATATCTATTTATATGCCAAATGAAAGATTCTGGTTACATTTTTGGGCTCAGGTTTGGCATTTATGGTTTAAAATATCGGAAAGATTCAATTAGATTGGCGGTTTACTTATAGATACTGTCTTCAAAAATATTTTCAAAAAAATAAATATCTCTTTCAAATAAAACATCTGTTTTTATACCAAATTGACTTTGCTTATTTTATTTCTTCCATTTTGGCTAATACGGTTAAAAATACCTCAAAGTGGCAATTGAATTAGTGATGTATGCCTGAAAATCAATTCTGTAAAATTTTTTCAAAAAATCGTTGTATATTAGTTATATAGTAAAAATAAAACTTTTTTTTTGTATATTTTGGCTTATAATACTTTCTTCAATCATCTTGAGTATGAAATATTAATCTTTTGAAGATTAGTATGAGAGAAGGAAGCAACTTGAAAACTAATTGAAAAGAGAACGTGTGATCAAAAGAAATAATTAAAAAATATGTATTATTGACTAAATGGAAGATCTACCATGTTTTAATGAACTAGGAAGTGGTGTAATGATCTAATATTAGGCGCTTCAAAAAAAATTTTGACTGTGAAAAAGAAGTTCCTCTTTTACAAATGAAAAAAATATAAATCTATAGCTAAATCATCTAGGATTGCAATTATCATTTAACTTAGATGGGTAGGAAATCTGAAAATTTAGAATTGGTCAGATTTATCAAAAATGGCAATATGCGACAATTTAGTCACTATCAAGATATTTTTTAAAGTAAATTGAATTTGTCCATGTTTTTCCTTTTGCGTGAAAGAGAAAATCTTTTTGATGGAGAAGGTCAAGAACTTTTTATAATTGAACAAAGAACATCACGAATGATTCATCAGAAAAAAACCCTTCAACTGAGATTGGTTGACAAATATTCAGGCGTGTAATAAAATACACGATACTGATAAAAAAAAAGCCTAAGATCATCAAAAAGATTCTATCAGAATGCTTTGAGAGAAGAAAAAATCTGTTCAAAATAAATCCTTAAAAAAGTATTTTCAAACACACATTGAAGAAAATAAATTTCTTATGAAAAAAAGAGGTACAATCAAAAAAAAATCGAGGTAAATATCATCATAGAATGAATAGCAAAATTACATACTGTAAAGTATATAGAAGATATGACGTAGAGACTACGAGCAGATAAAGAATTTGTAGCTATTTCTATCGAGATACATAAGTTACTAATAAAAATTAATTATATTGAGTGAATTAAGCATCTAAATTTGATTTATAAGAAAATAATTACCAGAGAAATACTGCAAGTAGAAGTTATTTTGAAGTTTATATATTTGACATTGATTTACAGGTGTAATCGATTTTTTGACAGGTTTTATGCATTTCATAAAAAAATGAATTCAGCATGCTTGAAAATGGGTATATATGTGCAAACAACTTTATATAATTATTTAGATAAAAAGTTTCTTTTTGAGATGAGTTGTCACATTTAAGTCAATTTTTTGACAGGTTTGATCGAGTTTCATAAAAAATGAATATTACCACTGAATTCATTATACTTGAAAAAGGGTATATATTTGTAAAAAACTTTATATAATTATTTAGATAAAAAGTTTCTTATTGAGATGAGCTGCCACATTTAAATCAATTTTTTGACAGGTTTGATCGAGTTTCATAAAAAAATGAAAGTTACCACTGAATTCATCATGCTTGAAAGGGTATATATGTGTAAAAAACTTTATATAATTATTTAAATAAAAAGTTTCTTTTTGAGATGACATGTCACATTTAAATCAATTTATTGACAGGTTTGATTGATTTTCATAATAAATGAATATCATCAATGAATTCAGCATGCTTGAAAATGGGTATATATGTATAAAAAACTTTATATAATTATTTAGATAAAGAGTTTCTTTTTGAGATGACCTGTCACATTTAAATCAATTTATTAACAGGTTTGATTGATTTTCATAATAAATGAATATCACCAATGAATTCAACATGCTTGAAAATGGGTATATATGTATAAAAAACTTTATATAATTATTTAGATAAAAACTTTCTTTTTGAAATGAGCTGTCACATTTAAATCAATTTATTGACAGGTTTGATTGATTTTCATAATAAATGAATATTACCACTGAATTCATCATACTTGAAAATGGGTGTATATGTATAAAAAACGTTATATAATTATTTAGATAAAAAGTTTCTTTTTGAGATGAGCTGTCACATTTAAATCAATTTTTTGACAGGTTTGATCGAGTTTCATAAAAAAATGAATGTTACCACTGAATTCATCATGCTTGAAAATGGGTATATATGTGTAAAAAACTTTATATAATTATTTAGATAAAAAGTTTCTTTTTTGAGATGAGCTGTCACATTTAAATCAACAATTTTTTGACAGGTTTGATAAAAAAATGGACATCACCACTGAATTCAGCATAGTTGAAATATATATGTAAAAAATATTTATAAAAATTTATTAATGTCTGAGAAAAATAGGGGGGGGGGCACTTTACGCCCTCCAGCACTTGAACGGACAAATTTTGCCCAGCACTAATGAATATATATTGAGATTTGTGAAGTAAAAAAACCAGCAGTCATAAAAGCCATCATCAATTTTCATTGATTCACCTTCTTCTATCATATTTTTGCAAAAATTGTTCTTTCCCAATAATACCTTTTTAATTAAAATACCCAGTCCTTTTTCTCCAGCTTTGTGAGGGAGAGATTCACATCCTGTAAGTAGAATAAGAGCGTAAACATGTTCATCTTTTACTTAAAATCAGTCATAGTTGTTATACATACATAAGGATTTTTAAAGTTGCTTCTAGTTACTTTCAGGATAATTCATTTTTCACTGTTAGAGTGGATTAGTGATGATTGCTAAATTTAGCCTTGACTTTAGTGATTAAGACTTTTTTTACTTTTAGCTCAATTTAAATTTCATTGCTTTATTATTTTTTACTTGTAGTGAGCAGCCGACCCTTTTTAAACCTGAAAATAAATAAATAAAAGAAATCAGTTTTTGGGTATAAATAAAAAAAAGTAAGTTTGTTTTTGTTGTTGGCCTCTATTAGCCGAAATCTTATTATCTCTAAAGTTTAAAGAGTAAGTAATAATTCGCATGATTAATCTTACGTATAATTTTATAATAAAAACAAACTAAGAATTTGACGTTTTTTGGTAAAATATATGAGTAAAATTTAGCAGACAAAACGTTTTTTTTGACAAACAGGATAATTATTTTATTCAAATGGTTTTTTTCTGTTGGGAGAGGCTTGACTCTATTTTACTTTTTTTAAAGAAATTTTCGAAATACGAAAAATACGCAAACTGTGCTAACGTACATAAAAATATACTGCATCCATCGCAAATAATTCTTGATCAAAATATACTTCGACTTATTTGACAAAATTATTGACCTAAAGAATAATTTGAAGTTTTTCCAATTAAAAAGACTTGTTTCTTATATTATATTAGATGAATAGAATAATTTAACATTTGAAATAAAATATTTTTAAATAATATTTAATATTATTGAATCCTTAAAAATAGTTTTTAAAATTTTTGTTGAACTAAAAAAATTCTTTGTTGAGAGACTTGAAAAATTCCAAAAAAAAAGAAATTTAAACTAGTTTAAAATTGGTTCACCGTGATATTTTGTTTTTTTTTTAAATTTTTTTTGAATTTATTGACTTTTATTCGCCCTGAAAGGAATGTATCTTCGAAATTTTTATTTTTATATCTTCCTTACTTTATTTCAGCTATTTATTCAACAAAATTAAAAAGAAATTTATGATGAAAAATAAATCTTCATTTAATTTATTTCAAGTTTTTTGACTTTTTATTGGCTTAAAATTTTTTTTTGACTTTATTGACCTAAAAAAATTTAGTTCACGATAGTTTAAAATTGGTTTACAGTGACTTTTTGTTCTTTTTTTTTTTAAAAAAATAAGACTTTTTCACTTTTGTTCGCCTTAAAGTGATAACAAAAGTATTTATACAACAGAGCCAGAAAAAATATGGATTTGAATCACTTTTCATATTTTCAACATTTTCGCATCACAGAATTTCTGTGCTCTCATATCGGCTTACTAATCAAGGGAGGGCCATGACAAAAAATATAGAAATTCAAAGTGACATGACAAGAATGACAAAAAATACAGAAATTAAAAGGAGTGATATGACAAAAGAAAGACAAGAATATGGAAATTCAAAGAAGTGACATGATAAATTAAAAAATTATTAAGAGAACACTTTAAAAAGTTTATTTATCCAAACATTTTCGACTCAAATGTCTTTATCAAGGATATAAAATTTATTATTTTAAGATTTTTGCTTTTTTACTTTGTTTCAAGATTCCCATTTATAATTTTTATATCCTTGAAAAAGACATTCGTGGAGAAAATATTTGGATAAATAAAGTTTTGTAAAGTGTTCTCTTAAATCATTTTTGCTATCCTTCAAGTTATTTAATTTACACATTCGTAAACCATCATATTACCAAATTAGCTAACCAACTTACTGACCAATTAACTAACTAGCCAGATAACTACATAACTAACTAACTAACTGACCTTTGATACGATACTCATTCGAACACTATAGAAGTGACACAAACTCCTTTGAAAGCAAGCATCCCTGTCATATCATGTACAAGTGAGATTTTCGAAATTCCGAATTCGCTATTACAGTCTATATAGACGAAGCAGATTCAATAAACAGCCATAGTTTCACAAGCCTAAGTAGAAAAGAATAAAATCAAAGAGCTTTATTGTGACACTTCCATGGGTAAGAATAAATAAACGAGAGAGCATCAAAGAAACTGAGAAACCTCTGTCTCCATCAACCTTTCATACTCGGGAAATCCGCCTTCCAAACGCTTGACGATTTTCTTGGAACACACCCACAATTCCCTGCACACGATTTCGATCAAGCGCTTGTCATGAGACACCAAAACCACGCCTCCTTTAAACTCATTCAACGCTTCACCGAGAGACTCAACACTCTCCACATCCAAGTGATTTGTAGGTTCATCTGTGAAAAGTCAGAATTATTAATACTAAGGTTACGGAGTCAGAAGAATCAAGTAATTTTCATTCAAAGAAAATAATACATATAAAATATTCTATATTATAATGCTCTAGTTGAATTCATTCTTATTGGTCGAAATAATTATAAATATACGAATCAATATCGAGAAAATAAGCCAGCAAACAACGAAAAAATGAAAAATAGCTTTTGTCTCGCTAGTAAGCAAAAAAAGCATGACTTGTTATGACTTTGTGCATGAGAATAAGGATGCAGCAATAAGACTTAAAATTGTGAAGTAATGACTTTTTTAATAAAAGTGCTTTTGTGCCTAATGTATATTTGCCAATATGAATTTTATTTTCTCACAGAAGTTCGCCGACCGTTGAGAAATCCTGTATTAGATAATAGGTTCTAGGATAAGAAAGTTCAAACTTATTAAATAAATTTAAAAGTTTTACAATGTTAATAGTCAAAATGTCCATAGGGAAAATGCCCATTATGCAAATTGAAGTGCCACTAGACAAACTCTCGTGTCAAGTTTTACTGCACATGGTCATTTGTGATCCGTGAATAAAAGAGGCCAATTAAAATGAATTAAACCAAATAAAATAGAGAAGATGAAAGATTGAAAGAAAAGGAAGTGAAATAAATTGAGATGGTTACCGAATATCAGAAAGTTGGGACTCTTCAAGGATATCATAGCAAACGCCACTCTACTTTTCTGTCCACCAGAGAGAGAGCCAATGAAATTGGATGCAAGATCACTCGTTATGCCGAAACGACTGAGAGAACTTCGAAGCACATCTTGTGAGTTCAAGGGATTACTAGCATAAACAAAGAAAGCAATAAATTCCATGCAATAGCGAATCAGCGCTTCTTTACTCTAGGGTTAGGTGATACTTCGGTGTGCGGCATTTTGGTGCTGCGACACGTGTTATAGTTTCTATTACGTGTTAACGATTACTAATTATCCTAAAGTTATAAGTTAAAAGATTTTACCAAGTAATTAATTTATTTGACTAAATAAGCAAATTAGCTCACTAAAAATAAGAATATTTTTACAAGTAATAGATTATATTAAAAATAATTTGGAAATTTTGATAAAATTATTTTAATAAAATTGTAAAAATTGGACACTTTATTGTTGATTTTTGCTAACTAGTTTCGGAGTATAAACTCCTTTTATATATATATAAAAAAAATTTATTTAGAAAAAGGAGTTTATACTCCGAAACTAGTTAGCAAAAATCAACAATAAAGTGTTGTTGCGAAGAAGGCATTTTTGAGGTGTATTTTTAGTCGTAAAAGCTGTACACTATCTGCAGTATACATTGAATAACATTTTTAAAGTACGTATGGGTTTGTTTTTTAATGTTTTGTTTTTGGATGAGCAAACTTACTATATAACTGAACAATTACAAAATAATAGGAGTAACCTCATGTTTTGCGGCTTGCCTAGCAAAGTTAAAGAAAATTAGGCAAGAAATATCATATCAAAATGGCAATGGAAGATCTAGACAGGGTGCAAAAGCCCATCTGCTATTTTTGAGTATATCAATGCATAACATTTTTGTTTTATTGCGACGCTCTAGTTCAGTGGTGGTTCATAATTTGCCCATTTGTTAAAAAAAGATGAGAATCACGGGCAGAAGCATTGTACACTAGGGATACAACTGTTCAACTTTTTTTTTAATTCAACTTCCTGTGCCATTTTTAGATGAACTTTTATATATAAATCACCAAAATAAAATTTTTTGGTGATATTTCGAAAAAAGGTCACCCATAACATAGGTTTTATTATCAGCTCACTCAATCGCAAGTATAGTTTTCTCATTTTTGTTTTAATTCATCGAAACTGAATATATACGGCCATAAAATGAAATTTTGTTTTTTTTAGATTTTTAATGGGTGACCTTTTTTTAATATTAAACGGAAAAAATCTTATTTTTGTTGTTTACGCAAAAGTTCATCAAAAAACAGGGTTATGAACTCAAAAATAGTTGTATCCCCTATTGTACACATTCCTGAACGTTTCGCGGTAGTATAAAAATTCTATGTTGTTGATGATGAAAATTGTAATGGTTCGGAAGAGTGTGATAATGAACACATTAGTGACGATGTAGTGATGAAAGGAAAAGATAGATGTGTACTTTTTGCAAGCAAGTTCTAAAGGAGATAAATTCATGTCGAGTTGATCGATGTGGTGTTGAGTAAAGAAGCCTATATTTAATTTTTGGCTGACATTCCTTCTTCCAGCAACCGGTTCTAAGTCTCCTAGAAGTAAGCGGATAAGCGTTGTTTTTCCTGAACCATTTTCACCAACAATGCATACGCGAGACGAAAAATCTGCAGAAATATTCACCTAAATAGCAGAAAGACGTGTGAAGAGATGAAAAAAATTGGAAAAAAAGTAAGAACATTTTGGAAAATATAGTTTTCTGGTTCAGTAGGGTAGGAAAAATCAGCTTCATCGAGTTGCAAAATTGGTGGAGAAAGGTTGGTGTCACAGTCTTCACAAAATTTGAAGCCAACACACTTTTCTTCTATTACCGGCTCAAGCTTAGGAAGTTTTTCAAGAATCTTAATCTTCATCTGGGCTTGAGAGGCTCGTTTGGCGTTATATCTGAACTTATCTATGAACTCTTTGAGGTGAGCACGATAAGCCATTTGTGCTTCATACTCTCTAGAAGGGAAGATAGAGGAAAATGAAAAATTTGAAAGTGAAGAGAAAAAACCTTTGTTGATTGAGTAGTCTATCTTTGGAATTTTTGACAAAATTAGAGTAATTCCCTCTACAAGTATCTAATTTGAGGGAGTGATAGTGAATAATGTCAGTTGAAACATCATCTAAGAATTGTCGATCATGAGAAACTACGAGAAGAATTTTATCGGACCAGTTCTTGATCAAATGATTTTTCAACCAAATAATCGCTTTTATATCAAGCATGTTCGTTGGCTCATCCAACAACAAAAAATCTGGCTTTCCGAACAACGCATAGGCCAGAGAAATTCTCATTCGCCAGCCCCCAGAAAATTCTTTACTTGGGCGAATCAGGTCATCAGAAGAAAATCCTAAACCATAAAGGATATGCGACGCCCTGGATGGTGCTTTATCTGCTTCGATTTCAGAAAGTTTGGAATAAATCTCAGTTAGTTCATGCTCCATCCCTTTTGAATCAGCCAGGGCAGGCGATTCTCCAGACTCTTTGTCGATACCCTTCAACTGTTTCAGAATAAGACCTTCTCTTTGCAACAATTGTAGCCGAACTATGTCAGCTGCCAAAACACAGTCAATGACCATAGTGTCGTCTCCAAGGACTTCCTGCTCCACACAGATCATGCGAATACTCTTAGGAATCTTCAACTCTCCTTTGGAAATCATGGAGAGGAGAGTGGACTTGCCAACACCATTTCGACCCACCAGCCCATATCTTCTACCTCTGGATAGGTTGAGATCTGCGTTAGCAAGCAGTGTTCTTCCGCCAAAACCAATATCAATGCCTTCTATTATGACTGTGCTGCATTTGGCGTCCAGGACTTCGCTGGAGTTTGTAGCAGCGCCCTTACCCAACCTTTGATTCGCGGTGGGCAGCACAGGAACAAACACTCTCGAGAGAATCTTTTCATTTTCCAGATTCTTCCTTTCTCGTTTCGCAGCCAGCTTCGCTTCAACCTTCTTCAACTTTTCGAGATCTACATTGGATTTTTGGAATTTAAGTCTGTCGCTCTCATCAAAGCGTTGCTTGTCACTCTGCTGTTGCTGTTGCTGCTGCTCAATCAAGGAACTGATTTGAATGGGAGAAGACAAAAGTTGAAACTGTTCGTTTTCATTCTTTAAAGAATTTTGACGCTTGTGCATGACAACACCGGACAATTCTTCGCATAGCTCAGATATTCTTTGTTCTACAAAATAAATATAATGTTAACCATTGGCGAATCTGAGCATGCGAATCTATGAAAATTCAAAATAATAGTAAACAGCTGATCTGAAATTTATTTGCTAGATGAAAATTGAAGCAATCTTCTCCATCAAGTTTTAAAATGAGGTAAAAAGATATAGTACAGTGTTCCTCAAAAACGGTAGCGATACAAGTATAGGTTTTGATATTAAATCTATGGGTGGTGATATGAAACGAATTTCCTTTAGATTTAAAATAGCATTAATTTTAAAACATTATCGGTCTCTCTCTGTTTTTCTTTAACAAGTTTAGTAGCAAGCTTAATATTATGATCAAAGTATTGATTTTTTTCTATAATCGAATTACAATTCTATAAATAAAGATTTCAAACTAATATTATACATTGTAAGCTCATGAATAAAAAAATGATTCTCAACATGTCAATCACTAAATTTGTAAATCAGTGCAAATAAAGTTTTGCCCCTGAAACTCCATTCAAATATATAAATATATACATTTTATTATAATCTTGGCCACATTAAAATCTCGACCCACAAAATACGATTGTCTGGTTAAAAAAATATCAAAATCAATTCAAAAAAAGAGGGTGTTTAAAATTTGAAAATCAAAGCTTGAAAAACGTATTCATTTACTGAAATTTCTGCCAATGTTTTTTTTTCAATAAGATGATGAGAAATAAAAAGAAATCTTAAAATTATACCATGGGGCATACTAAAAATGAAGTAGGCGGTGGATGGACTAGTGACAACAAAAAAGCGTTTGAAATTATTAAGCAAAGTGTGATGCACTCTTAGGTTCTTTAGCCCTTTCCAGGACAGTGTGAGGCAAGAGTCTCAAGAAATGAAAATCGCCTGCGCTATATATAAAATTACCTTGAAAAATAAAGAAGACGATTAATACTCAGAGTACTAGTCCTCAAAGGATTACTTTGATGAACAGTCTGTATATATTTTCTATTAAAAAACTATTGGTATGTCAAATATAAATATTGTAATATAACAATGCGAATAATAAAACAAATTGAAGCTTATCAAATCACATGTATCAAATAGAAGAAAACATGATGTAAGAAGATTTGAGAAGATTATAGAAGCTTTGAGGACCAGAATTTTGAAGATTATTCGTCTGTTTTCTTTTTCAATGGAATTTATATATTGAAAGCAGATTTTCATTTTTTTAAAGAATGATTAAATAAAATAGGAAAGGAAATTCAGACGGACTTTTACCTTCAAGGACATTCAAATAGCCTGCTTTTTTCGGTCGTAAATGGATTAAAAATGCAGACCCTCCAGCGGCGAATATTAAAAAAGTAGGAAAAAATTAGGATTTGTAACAATAAGGATATTCCTATAAAAGAATAAGTAAAAACTAGGAACTAATAAAGTTCAATGTATAGATAAAATTTCAAAGAAAAAAACACTTTTATTGCTTTATGTAAGAATTAATCATTCGAATTCTCTTTTTATCAATATCATTTCTTTCATCAATACATCTTTTAAATGATTCTGTTATTTTTTCAAGATTTGTCTTTGCCACATTCAATAATCCTTGACTTATATTCATTTGAGTAAAATTTTTTGATTTTATAGCTTTAACTAATCTAGAATTTGCTTCGTTAAAAACTTGATTTGCCTTCTCCATTTCTGTTTTCAATTCCACTTCGTTCTTTCTTACTTGCTTTTCTTTTTCATCGATGTTACGTTTAAACTCCCGGTCTTTTTCTTTTTTTTCTTTATCTTCTTGTTCTAATTGTTCTTCCCATTTCTTTTTATTCTCTAAAAGAAGCTTCTCTTTTTGTTCTGCCTGTATTCTTACTTCGTATTTTAAATGAGCTTTTCTGATTGCAGAAATAAAGTTCTTTGTAATAGGAATGTCTATTATATTTTTGTACATACTAATAGCATCTTTCGCAAGTCTTAGCCCATTAACCGATGAAATTGAAAACAAAGATCTCTCTGAAGTTAACATCTTTTTATTAACAGAAAAACCCATTTCTACGTCGGCGTTACCATGCGAAATGCACAGACATGTCATAACTAATTTCTTCAAGTTGAGATATTTAATATCCCCGAAAAGATTGGTACGAAGAAACACTTTATTCCAAAAAGGATCAATTCTTAAAAATTCTTTATTTGAGCTGTATATCTCATTGTCATTAATTGGTTCAGCCCTGTATAACTTCCATTCATCTGTAATTTTTGCAATAGAACAGTCTTCAACGTGAGGTAAAGCTGAACATAATTCTCTGATAAGAACTAGAGACTTGACTGAATTTCTTACTTTAGGATGTAAAAATCTTACACATCTAATAAATGTGTCATTAAGAGGCAACTTGGTTTGAAGATAAAAACTGACAGATTGATAAAACCTTCTTATGTCATTCAGTATTACGTGTTTTTTAGTTTCATCAAGTAATTCTAATGCCTTTGTAGTGTTTGTGCCTATTTCCATCATTTTAAGAAAAAATAGGTTTTCAATATGAAAAATATCGATAATTTGAAGCTTGTGTCCAGATTTGTTTTGAATTAAGTCAAGTTTGACAAATCTATTGAGAAAAGTTAGCAACAAAAAAGTGACTCTTCATAAAGTAATTGAATCATAGGTTCTTTTTTTTTGAAATTTTGTTAGAAAAGGCTGAAACAAAACACCAACACAAATGACAAACTGAACCTCCGCAAGAGACTCTTTGCTTAAAAGAAAATCACATATTCTCTTGTATCGATTGTTCTTTTCAGGCTGAACCAAAGTATGATCTCCTTTACTTTTTTTAGGTAAGTCTGTTAAAAAATATTTACAAAGTGAAGACCAGTGTTTCAAAATACGTTGTAATGCGGGTACTATTGAATTTTTTTAGAAAAGTTAAGAAATAATGAAAAAAGAAAATAATAAAAAATATATAACAAAAAACTAGGAAAACTAGGAAACTTTTGAAAAAACTAGGGAAAACTAGGAAGGTCGGAAAAAACTAGGAATTGCTGGAAGGCCTGAAAATGGCATTTACTGTTCGCATATCGATGTTTGGTAGAGTAAGAAGTAGCAGAAAAAAGTTGATCGTTATTTATTACCTTACCATTACAGTCATTAGCACTGGTCAGAAATGGATGTAAGGAAGCGAATATGTCTGATTGAGTAGAAAATTCATTACAATCCGTATCTGAAATATAGCCCACAAGGTAACTCAGCAAGTCTTCATCCATGTCAGGAAAGTGCTTCAAAATTCTGCTTTTGACTTGTTTACATATCATCATCGCCTAAAATTTAATATTAGTAGCGGTCAGTAAACACCATGTATCCCTTGGTAGAGTAGAAGAGTTATAAAGCCATCGTTCCTAGACAGAGTGAGAGTTACGCAAATTAAACTCACTCTAGACAATTGCACTGCGCCTTCTTAGGGGCTCGCACAAGTATGAGAATTATATTTTAGTGTTTGGTTCCGGCTCCTTCAACTTTTTTTTATTAATTTATAAAAAAAATGATTGTAACTATGCTTCAAATATATATAATATATGTAGAAATAATATATTCATATTTCATATAATATAACTACAACAACGTAATTGTTTTACCATAGGCTTAAATTTGATAGGAACTACCCAAATTTTGATTTTCTTATACTTTTATATTGAGCAATAGAAAATGAAAAGGAGAAAAATTTCATGCATTTAAATATTTATTGGCATAAAAAATTGGACATTGTAAAAAATTAAGATTTTAAATTTTACAAGATGATGCATATTTGCTAAAAGAGACTGTTTTATTCAAAAAGTTTTCAATTATAAATTAGCATCTAAAATTAATAATCCATTTTTATAGGAAAGTTATATGCCCTAATTTACAAAATTACTTATATGCATTTTTAAAACAAAACCTTTCCATTCCTAGGACTAAAAAACGAAAAATAAAGCAAAGCTTTCTACCTAAAGTTCATTAATATTAAAAAAAAATTCAAAATTTATATAAATGTGTACCCTTAAAAATGGACAATTTTTTTGTTCAATCGCGACTTTTAAGTTTCATACGTAGTAGATGGCGCAGTGTGATCTATTTTTAAAGTTTACACTACCTATTATTGAATCAACTTTTTACAGATTTCAAAGTAAATTAAATTTTATAAAGAGAAAAGTGGTTACTAGGATATTAATTTTAAAAAATGGACCGTTTTGGCTACACTTCATATAAGTATCAAAAAATTTCTTGGAGCAAGACAGGAGCAATATTTTTAATGTTTCCAGCTCCCGATCTGGCTGATGCAAATTCCTTGGCTCTGCCGGGTTCGGCTACATAACACTGCTTATATGTATTCATTTTTATACTGTTGATAGGAATTTGTGATATAGATAAAATAAGTTGTATTTTGTAGATTAAGTTTAAAACTTTTAAAAGTGATAAGATTTTAAAAAGTTGGATTACGTTGAAATAAAAGAAAAACTGAACTTAATAGTGTACAGACATCATTTCAATTGGACAAATTGAATTTTTATAAAAAATTTTACATAATTTTTTTATTTAAATTCTAGTTTTTTTTACTTTGGTCTTTAAAATTGATATTTATTTTATTTTAAAATTTTATTATAGTGATTAAATCTAACAACATTCCCAAATAAAAAATTATAAAATGGAACTCAGCTAATATAGATTATTTCCACAAATAATTAGAAGCAGGACATTCTTCAATGTTAGGACAAACGAAGAAGCTTGGTCCCTCAAAATCCCATTTGGATTCTCAAAAAATACCTAAAAAAAAGTCTACCTGAAAATTAAAAAAATATTATATATAAGTATATACAATAAACATAAATTTATTTTCATAGTAGTATTTATAAAAATTTATCAAATTCCCGACTGAATATTTTTACTCGCTTTAAATAAAATATTAATTATTTTTACGAAATTTTTGCGAATATCACTAAATAATTGATCTCACATTTGATGGTGTTATGATAGTTAATTAAACCTGTAAAAATCAATGAAATCTGTCAAACAATCTCAAAATTTTAAAATTTAAAATATATTTTAATTAAATTTTTTTTCTTAATAATAACTTAATTTAAAATCAGCTTTTAGTAATATTAATTTACCAAAAATATTTCACCTCTCTGTAAATTTTTTACATGTAACTTAATGCCAAACATTTTTTCTCAATATTTTGAAATAAACCTATCCATACTCACGAACATGCTCAATTTCATTCCCAAAATATTTTCATCACTATAGATTTAAATTGCTTTTACTCTTTACCTCTGGTTAATATTTGGTAACAATTTTCGTCCAAATCGACCTTTCTCTATTATATAATCATGGTATTTTTGTCAATCTATATAACCACCATAAAATAATTATTATACACAGGAAATGATTACTAGATTTGAATGTGGCAAATAGTTATATATGTGGTTATTTCGACGTTCAATTAACTTTTATTTATTATTTATTTAGTTCGATAAAATAATTTTCTCTCCTGATATAATAATGATTCCATCCATGTCATCAATAGAGATGGCGCTAAATTTCTACTTGACAAACGGAGATCATGCTGTCTAAAAGCTCACAAAATTAAAATTTATAAAATAATTTGGAATTTTTCAAAAATATTCTTTATAGATCCGTTTTATATTATAATATATAATGATAAATAATAAAATACAGCCATAAAAGTGTTCTACTCTAACTAAACCAATCATATTTCGCCCTCCTTAGTTTAATTATTTATCATTAATTTATCTTCTCGCGTACTAAATAAAAACTTTGAAATATATATCTTAATAAGATTCCATTATTTGCTTACAAATTCGTTATCAACACTAAAAGGGATAAATATGCATGATAAAAAATAAGTTTAAATAAGAGGAAGGGGTTTCTGTCGAGCTAGAAAAAGAGAAAATTAATATAAGAATGGAAAATTAATTAAAATAAAGAAAGCTTTCTTCCTCATTAAATTGTTTTTATATGTAACTTATTTATACCAAATATATTTAATTTCACTCTTTCGATTCTAAGATCTTCTGTCACCAATAATTTGTTTGTATTCGTATATCTATTGAACCCCAAACAAAATTTCTTATCTTTTTTTAAGACATAAATATTTAACAAAACTGTGTGTTAAGGCAGGCCTTTGGAATTTTTCCCAACTATAAATATGCAATGTCTTTCTTTTTAAAATCTTTATTTAATTCTTTTTTTTTATATGTTTAATGGTGTATTCCAATTTTATTTTATCAATTAATAAATCTTCTTCTTCTTCTTAAGGGGACTTATAATCTTAAGCCCAGATCATAATTTCAGTGACTTCTCTCACTTACATTCTCTGACTGCTATGTTTGCAGATTATAATAAAAATATTTTTTATTTAAAACATGAAAATTCATCTTATATCAGCTCTAGTTTTATCCCGAATTTTTTTTTGAAAACAACTAGAAATAGTGCCAATATTTTCTATCTTTTAGACTTGGAATTATTGTAAGTAGGTAAAAATAATTAGCATGTATTATAATTTTATCAAATATTGTATAAAATGCTATTTCTAGAGTAAATAATATAAATAACCTATATAACTACTTAACTGCCCAATTTTTTGCAATTATAAGGAAGAGCTCAATTTTTAACCCCCTTATAGTGTCTTTCATTTTCTTAAAATATAATATATAAATAACATATTTGTTGATACTTAGGATCTTTAATTATTATAAATTTTCACCTAAAGCATCTAATTTTTAAATGTTCAATAAATAGTCCATAAATTGTAAAAAAATGTCAAACAGGGAATAATAACTTTTTAAAATTTTATAATTTATTTAACAATATTTGAAATATACTATAACTTCTTTTAAGCTAACTAAAATATATGACTCCTTTATTTTATATCCTATCATTCGAATACAAAGTCAGTAATCAATAAAATATATTGTTTTTCTAATTATTATTTTTAAAAAATATGAAAATAGATTGAGGTATTAAAAAGTTAGCTGTTTTCAGTAAAAAAACTTTAATAATGACAGAAGCTTTCCTTGTTTTTTTATCATAACACGAGAATACATAACATTTCGTAAATATTAATAGAAATTAAACTCAAATAAATTGCCTCTTCGTTAAAAAAACGCATTAAAATGGGACAACAATTGCAACCGCATCACAACTGCTTTTTGATTTTATAGAATAAGGAAGAGAAAGATACTGGGTTCGATCCCCAATCAAGCCTTTTTTGCTCATAGTTCGATATTAGCGGTGCAAATGCGCCTTGTCGATGAAAAACTTAAAAGAACCCCTTTACCTTTACAGAAATTTTGTGTATGAATGAATTTTACAAATACATTTTTCTAATTTTTAATAAATTATATTATTTATCAGTTATTTCTATGGAATTTTGTTTCTATCTTCGAATGGCCTTTACACTTACTTAAGAATTTTCCTATCTTAATAATACAGCCAACCCCCTTTTATTCATTCGAGATTTTTTGCAGAGATATAGCTAGTTGCGAAAAATTTACTAATTCCTCAAATTTACATTTTTTCTTTTTTACAACCTAAAAAACAGCAATCGCAACTTGCTATCACTATATTTTTACACCCTGCAAAAAGACTATTGATTCAATTCTTCAAGATGTAGATCTGAGAAAGTTTTGGTTATCTTTGTTATTTTTATTTAGTAAACTTTATTTGCATAAATAAAATTTGTGTAATTACTTCATTTTATTATCTTAGCAACAAATGCTTTTCTATTTTGTGTTAAGAGCATAATTTTTATTCCATTTCTTTACAATTATTAGCAACTTTCTAAGTAATTTTTTAAAACTTAAGTTATATAAAACAGAAGAACTTAACATTTTCGTATAGACAAGTTTGTGAATATAATATCTAAATAAAGTTGTAAAATGTGTTAAAAGATGCTAAAATGTTCAAATTAATAGTCTAAAACTTATTGAATTTCTACATACAATTGAAATAATTAGCTAAAAGTTACTTTCAGAAGGGTTAAAGGTTAAGAGGGCGGGGGAGGGGGTTGGCTAGTATAAATTTATCTTTTTGTTTGTTTTATAGTATCCAAAGGTTTAAATGGGCATTTAAATATATTCATATCACATTATACTTAACAAAATTTTTTATTCAGTGGGACAGTAAACTACACAGATTTCTTTAGTATGATGAAAATTAGAACACAATTAAGAATTATTTAATTGCATTATTTTGAATAGAAATTGGACTCCAAATGCTGCTAACGCCGAGGCTCGGAATAAAGATAAGCTCTTATTCTCCTGGAAATACCTCAAAAGGCAAGTGTCTCAAAAAGCCTCTGGCAGTAAATCTCCAGATCTGCCTTTTCGTGGCCAAGTTGTTTCAAACTAAATGGGAGTAGGGGCTTTAACATATAGCTTGGGGTAGAACAAACTTGTTAGTCTTAGCGGATAATTGTTCTAGGAGAAAATAACTCTAATTACATATTGCCACTTACAAAGTTTAAGCTCAAAGAAGAGCATAGGCTAAGGGTTCCCAATCCTGAAAACAAAATGGTTGGCGTCAGAAGTGCATTCGGCCATAAAACAGCTCTATTTACTTAATGCAATGATCCGAACAAACAAAGGGTATGGTACAGCCTAAAGTACTCCGTAGGCTTATCCAACTGCCTACGTCAAAAAGAATGTTGCAAAAACTTGCAAGAGAAGGGAGAAAGACTGGAGATTTGCTACGTGGAATGTCGGATCGATAACGGGTAAGGGTCTAGAGTTGATAGAAGAAATGAAGAAAAGAAACATTGAAGTGATGTGTGTACAAGAAACCAGATGGGGAGGCAATGCTGCTAAGGAAATAGGTGAAGGGTTTAAAAATTTTTACAGTGGAAAATCAAACAAAAAGAATTGAGTAGGAATCATAATCTAATCTAAATGGAAAAATAAAATAATGGAAGTGAAAAGAGAGGGGGGGGGGGGATCGACTGATTCGAATTGGCCCAAATTTTTACCACTTACGAGTGAATAAAAACTAGATTTTTAAAAAAATGAAATCTATTTAACGCCATCTTCCAAGCGAAACTAACAAATTTAATTGACATTTTTACATCCTAATTACGAAAACTGAGTCGAAAAACGAAATCGCCATGGTGATCTATAGTATAAAAAATATATTTTATTGAGAATATAGGTAATAATCTAAAAAATAATTTTTACTCATCAA
Source organism: Nectonema munidae (assembly GCA_030549495.1). NCBI lineage: Eukaryota > Metazoa > Nematomorpha > Nectonematoida > Nectonematidae > Nectonema > Nectonema munidae. The sequence continues at coordinate 251,337 of JAUIRK010000819.1, forward strand.
CCACAAATGTGATTCACATTTTCACACTCTAATTGAAAAAAAATGAGTCAAAAAATAAAATCAGCATGTTCAATTTATTTAAAAAATATATATTTTTTATTTAAAGTGTGGATAAATGTTTTTAAAGACACTTTCTACGACGTAAATCTCGAATTTGAATGACACTTAAACTTTCCAAATTCTAATTGCTAAAACTAAGTTGAGAAATGAAATCAGCATCGTCGATTTGTTATAAAAAATAATACTTTGTTTAAAATTTGATTAATATTGTTGGAAAAAAATTTCAGGCGAAAAACATAAAATGGATTGACACTTTCAAACATTTTGACCACCTAATTTTAAAAAATGTCTCCAAAATTTAAATTGCCATTCTTGATTTAGTATAAAAATGTATTTTTTTTATTTGAATAGCATTCTTAGATACACTTTTAAGGTATAAACCACAAATTTAATTGACACTTTCAAAAATTTCACACCGCGAAAATTGAGTACGGAATTGAAATCAGAATGATTGATTTATTATAAAAATATATATTTTATTTAAATTTTGAATAATATCCTTGAATTCAATTTTCACACGTAAACCACAAGTTTCATTGACACTGAGAAATTTTCAAATCCTAATTATGAAAACTGAGTTGAGAAATAAAATCAGCATGGATCACTCTTAATAACGTGCAGTGCTTCCTAAACGAGAAAATTTAAGACCACACCGAACGCCCTCTATTTTTTCTTTCATCTAACAACATATAACAATATTTTGCTTTTAAACTAAAAAATTTCCAAATTTTGAACAAACGATACATAATTTATTTAGAAAATATTTTTGAATTAAATATTCATTTATTTTGAAATTTGAATTTTTTTGTCTAGTCGGTCAATTATATTTCTTCTTCTTCTTCTACACCTTGTCCTCAATTTGGGGGTCGGTGGTCATGATCTTGGGTCATTATTGTTTTTGATCATGGCATTTTAATTTAAGCGTAGTTTTATAGCCGGATGCTCTTCCTGACGCCAACGATTTTGTTTTAGGAGCTGGAAACCATTTGCCTTTGTTTACTCAAAAGCTATACCCACAAGGCAGCGGTAGTTTGAAAACAGAGTTGCACTCTCCTAGAACATCTGCCAGCCAAGGCTAATGAGCATGTTCTACCCGAAACTGTAGGTTAAAGCGCCTACTAATTCGCTTTTCACCTCTAGATCGTTTAGTTTGAAACAACTCCGCCACGGGAAGGCGGATCTAGAGATTCACTGCAAGAGGCTTTACGAGACGCAGGCCTTATGAGATATTTCGTGCGGGACAAGAGCTTATCCTTGTCCTCGCCATTTGCAGCATCTGGAGTCGGTCAATTATATTTCTTGTTGGATTAGAAATGTTAAAATATAAAGTACTAAAGGAATAAAAAATATTTAGAAATAATTTATAATTAAAACTAAAACCATAAGAAAAATTATGTTAAATTCCCTCATATGGAGAAAATTTCCCCACTTTGGAAACCACTCAATTCGATTTGATTTGTACAAATTGAAATTTTTTTGTAATTTTGGCTCTATCGAACCTCAACCAAAGTGCAAGTTCGTAAATACAAATAGTAATATATAAGGTGGCGTGAAATATAATCATGACCTGTTCAATTTTAGAAACTTGAAGATGAAACAAAAGGATTCTGATTTATTCAAACACCCAGACACGATCATACATCCGAAATGTCCCATCTTTGTTCCTATTCCTGATGGCTTAGTCGCAGGCAAAGTGATTTTCGTCCAGGGAAAGTCTTTGAAAGCGGACAATACGATTTGCTTCAACCTCATGCTCTCAGAGCACGAACGAAACGGAGTTGCACTCCAAATAAAATTCAAGTACTTGCAGAGAGTCATTGCCCGCTCCTGCTTGAAAGTTAAGTCTTGGCACGCAAACTGGGAGAATGAAGAAGTCTCTGGTGACTTCACCCTGATCAACAACCAAACGTATGAGTTGTATATTCTCGTCCAGACTTCTCACTACAAAATCGCTGTGAATGGCGAATACATAGCTGATTTCAACCACGCCATCTCCCTAGATCAAGTCAAATTCTTGAGCGTTGTCGGCAGCACAGATGTCGGTTGTATTCGCTTTCTACAAACGTCAGAAGCCTTATTTCCAAGAGACTCGCAGTATCTATCCTTTCCCATGCAAACTCCGTCTCTCGTGAATCCGAAAGTGCCTCTCCTAGCTCCGATCAGCTGCAAGAATCTGGCCATTGGCTCTACCCTCTCCATTTATGGTGTGTGCAACTACAACGCCCGACACATCAAAGTCAACTTCAAGGTTGGGCCGTACGCCAGCGATGACATTGCTTTCCACTTGGATGTGCGCTTTGACTACAACCTCATCGTGGTAAACTCCTTCCAAAACGAGGAATGGCAGCAGGAAGTGCGGCTGTCAGAGTTCAAGAAGTATCCATTTACCTTTCCTTTTCAGCGAGGCACCACTTTCCACATCACATACGTCATTTTACGCGATAAGTTCTATCGCGTTTTCATCAATGGTGAAGCTCTTTTCGAGTTTCCAGAGAGGATAAGCTTGGATAAAGTTAGTTGGATCGAAATTTGCGGAGATTGTAAGCTATACAATGTCTGGTTCAAGCTTCCTTTCGCCAGCAATGATGATCCAAAAATTGAAGATATATTCAATCATAATCATGGCTTTCTGGACTGTCTCAAGTACGATTTAGCAATTCCTGAGGTATATTCAATGCCTACTCACAATTCGGCTTTGTATCCGCCCGCATTTTTTCCTGAAACTCCATTTTGGAGTTTAATTCCAGGAGGCCTCGTTTCTGAACGTATTGTTATCATCAAAGCGATACCCACGACTACTAGCAAAGTGGCAAATGCGTACAAATTTGATATAAACCTTCAGAAACAATTTCAGCACCCCAATCAACCGCTTCCGGATGTTGCTTTGAACGTCAGTGTCAGGTGTTCAAGTGTTGGCGGGAAAGTTGTGCGTAATCACCGCGTCTTGGGTGAATGGGCAGAGGAAAAAGTTGAACACAAACACACCCCATTCTTTCCATTTTTGAAGGGCAAAGACTTCACTATGGTTATCGTATTTTGCACAGATTCTTTTAAGGTCGCTGTTGATGCATCCGCATACTGGGAATACCCATATGTGTTTGATGAAGAAGATAAGTGGCAATTTGATCACATCTGCGTCGAAGGAGATGTCAAAGTTTTGTATTTTTGCCTGCAGTGAAGCCTTGATTTTTTTTGGAATAGCCTCTATGTACATCATTCATTTGACGTTATTTATTCGTACTCATTCCAAAATGTTTTTATCGTTCTGCCATTTAGTATTTGAAAATTTATTTAACAATGCGCAGATTAATTGATATTAAAATAAAGTCTTATTATAGTTTTCTTTATTTTTCAGTTAAGCATGCTAGATAATAATATATTAACCCAAATGAACAGAATAATCAATCGATATATATGGCAAATGCAAATGATCATATTTTTATAAAGCTTATTTACTATAAATTGATTTCAAAGATTAGCTAATCTGGATCAAGTTTTGCATAGGGTAAATTCAATTTATCATTTTCTAGGAGTATATTTTTTTTATCAAGGCAGTTCAAAATATTTCTTCATGAACCAGGCGAAAACAAAGCTTGTCTTACAAGATGACTATTTTATGATAAACAAAAGATGTTAAAAGTTTTAACGTTGTCTATAAAATACGAAAATGTATCACATGTTTGATTTTCAAATACAATATTGACAAAAATGATTCTTTTGTTTACTTATTTTTCAATTTAATTTATATGTTGTTCTCACTCTTTAGATTTATATCCTCCTTTTCTAATTCTTTTATCTGAAAGTCTGGATTTACACCACGATTAAAATCAAAGTGTGTTGTGAGTTCAACGAGTTGTATTTTTTCTATTCTTTTTTATTCGTGATGTTAATACTGATTTCCAGATGATAGAAGACACTAGAACGTTAGCAGTAGAACGACTACTGGAAAAGACATTTTTATAGTAATTGAGAAAGATTTGCAAAACCTTTAATGGAAAAACTATGAGTTACAGTTGATAGAGTGAAAATTATAGCTACTATTAAAAAGGGTTAGAAAACTTGTCAATTCCAAGTGCAATTTTTTCCACTGCCTTTTACATTACATCAAGAGACTTTAGGTTGAAAAGACTTAGGTCCTTCTTGTGTGCTGAAAGCATTGGTTTCTGTTGTAAACTTTATTAGAAGACATCCACCAAATCATTGTCAGTTTCAAACTTTTTTTGAAGATGTTGATTCAAAATTCTTAGACTTGCTTTTTTACACTGCCATAAGATGGCCCAGCTATGACAAAGTTATTTCGATTTTTAGAGCTTCGAAATGAAATAAATATTTTTCTTAGTAAAAAAATAAATCCATTGATCTGTAATCCTATCTGGCTATCAAAATTAGCATTTACAGTTGATACTGCATCTCATATCAGTGAATTAAATTTAGAGCTTTAAGAAACAGAACTTATTTTCAATGTTTCCAAGAATTTTGCTCTACAAATACTCAAAGTATTATAATCTTCATTTTCTTAACAAAAATTATCTGTGATTTGAAAAAACATTTTTAAAAAAGATTTTCAGATCTGGATAAAGTAAAAAATGGAATTTACAAAATATCAAATCTTTATAGGTTATTATATTTATAAGCATAACGACATAGTGGGTGGAACTATGGAGGCATTTTTATCATGCTCCCATTTGCGTGTAGATGATATTAATTTTAATGTGACTCTTCTAAATACATACTTTTCATGTTCATATGCGTACCAGGAACGGCATTCTATGTTTCTAAAATAAGTTTGGGAAGTTTTTCAATATCACTCCATTTGTGCTCTTTAGCGAGAGTAACCTTCTCAAGATCATAGTCAGAAATTTGAACCTTAAACCAACACATATTTATCTGCGATATCGGTCAGTTCAATATCAAGATTGGACTCTTTTAGGTAGGGGAAGAGAAAGAGCGAACCTTTCTGGGCATCTCTGGTGAACACTGTCATCTTGCGCCCAAATGCCAAAACATCCTCCAGTATCAGCAGAGCCATGTCTTCCTTTTCTTGGAAGATTTTATTAAGTGTGTTCAAGTGACTTGTCATTTCCGCCATGAAGTAAAGTTTCCCAGTTGGTTTGCTTTCTAGAAAGGTTTTCACATGCTCCAAGCAGGCAGCGAAGCGTTTCAGCACTTCCCCTGGACAGCCACCGGACTCTGTTATGTAGCAGATCTAATTATGCGTTGCCGACTTCTTTTAACAATGAACAAAACTCTAGATGACTTAAACCGTACGGCTTAGCCCTCCTTATGATCTCCTGAGGTGCCAGAAAACTAACAGATGTAGTTGGTTGTGAAGAGATAATCCACTTCTTGAAAGATAACGAACGCTCTTCAACTTTTCGTTGCACTTCCAAAATTGCTATTTTTCGCTCATCCTCGGCTGAGGTATTTTTCATTGAATGCTAAGTGCTAAAAAAAATTCAACGTTACATTTTTTGTTTTCAATAATTTCTAGCCATATATCAACAGCTAAGCCAGCGTCATTGACAGTGAAGTATGAATTTGTCCATTCTCTATTTTCTTCTAAGACTTTTCTTTTTAGGGATTTATTCTTGGTTATTGCAGAGTTTCTACACTCCAAAGGCCACCAGCAGGTAAATGCAAGGGCTATAGACGTTGATGTAATGTATATTTTAGTTGACAAGTTATAAATAAAAAAACTTTTAAAATTAGATGGTGTCAACTCAAACTCCAAGAACACTGCACAACAAAATGAACAGACCAAAAATCAATTTTGGCTCCCTATGAGAGAAAACGTATACTACAAATCTCCTTGTATCAAATTATTTTAATTTTTTTAAAAAAATCAAGATTTCAGAAAAAAAAGTTTAAAAAAAGATTCTGAAAGTTTTGAGATTTGGGGTGTAAAACGCCCTCCCCCAAAAAATTAATTGTACAAAATTGGCTGAATCATATCCCTTCAAATTTTATGACTTTTCCTAAATTCGCTAGCTGTATCTTTTGATACCATTTTCATAGTAGTTGAATGAGACCCTTTCATGTCCAAAACGGTCAATCAAAATTAAAAATTTTCACCAAAATTTTGACATTATCTGTAGTTAACCTTATAACTTAAGATCTATATTATATACTACCTTGAAAATTTAATTATATACAGTTTTGAACAAGTTTTATATACAGTTTGAATAAGATTTTTTCATTAAACATGGCTACTTTTTAGAATATGAATCAAAATTTTGATTAATCAGAAATTTATCTAATAAAATATTCCTTCAAATTTTACATAAAATAGGTTTTATACTAAATCGGCCATGCTGGTTTCATTTCTGGACTCATTTTTTACATTTAGGATGTGAAAATACCTATAAGTGTTAATCATATTTGGCGGTTTACTTCTAAATATTATCTCAAAAAAGATTTATTGAAATTTTACATGAAATATATGTTTTTATACAAAATCGATCATGCTGGTTTCATTTCTGGACTCTATTTTCGTATTTAGATGTTATAAATATCTATCAGTGTCAATCAAATTTGCGGTTTACGTCTGAAAACTATATCCAAAAATATTCTCTCTAATTTTACATGAAATATATGTTTTTATACCAATTCAACCATGATAGTTTTATTTCTGGAATCAGCTTTTACATTTAGACTTTTTAAATGCCTAAAAATGTCAATCAAATGTTCGATTTACGTCTAATGTCTACAGAAATATTTTTGAAATTTAAAAATATCTGCCAAATGAAAGATGCTGGTTTCATTTTTGGATTCAGGTTTGGCATTTATGGTTTTAAAATACTGATATCTGAAAAAAATATATCTGAAAGCTTCAATCAGATTTGCGGTTTACTTCCAGATACTGTCTTCAAAAAAATAAAATATCTCTTTCAAAAAATATATCTGTTTTTATACCAAATTTGACTATGCTTATTTTATTTCTCTACTCCATTTTGGCTAATACGGTTAAAAAATATCTGGAAGTGGCAATTGAATTAGTAATGTATGCCTCAAAATCAGTTCTGTAAAAATTTTCAAAAAATCGTTGTATATTAGTTATATAGTAAAAATATACCTTTTTTTTGTATATTTTGGCTTATAATACTTTCTTCAATCATCCCTGAGTATGAAATATTTATTGAAAAAAACATAACGTATTATAAAATCTTTTGAAGATTAGTATGAGAGAAGGAAGCAACTTGAAATTAGTTGAAAAGAGAACGTGTGATCAAAAGAAATAATTAAAAATAATATGTATCTTGACTAAATGGAAGATCTACCATGTTTTAATGAACTAGGAAGTGGTGTATTGATCTAATATTTAATGCTTCAAAAAAGATTTTGACTGTGAAAAAGATTTTTTACAAATAAGGTAAAGGTACCGTGGGATGTTTTCATCGAGAAGGCACAATTGCGCCGCTTGTATCGAACTATGAGAAAGTAGGCTTGATGCGGGATCGAGCCCAAGATCTTGAGTTATCGAAACCCAGTACCTAACCAACCTACTCACGCCCCCGGAAATAAAAAATATTTAAATCTATAGCTTATCATCTAGGATTACAATTATCATTTAACTAAGATGAGTAGGAAATGTGAAAATTTAGAATGTCATATTTATCAAAAATGGCACCGATGCCACAGTATGTGAGAATTTAGAAACTATCAAGATATTTTTTAATTGAATTTGTCCATCAAAATTAATTTAAATTTCATAAAAAAAAATGAACATCACCACTGAATACAGCATGCTTGAAAATGAGTATATATGTGTAAAAAACTTTATATAATTACTTAAATAAAAAGTTCCTTTTTGAGATGAGTTGTCAAATATAAATCAATTTTTTGACAGGTTTGATAAAAATGGACATAACCACTGAATTCAGCATAGTTAAAATATATATGTAACATTAAAAAATATTTATAAAAACTTAATATCTGAGAAAAATAGGGGGAGGGGGCACTTTACGCCCCAGCACTTGAGCGGACAAATTCATCACTAATAGGGTTACGTCAAAATTCAGAATGTTCTATTTATTATAGTGATATAATTTATACTCATGAAGATGCTTCTTGAAAGAATCTATGCATTAAAGTTAATTACCAAAATGCTTGAATAAAATATAAGGAAGTGAATTAATCTCCAAAAAAATAGTTTATTGAACATTTAAAGGTCGAGTTTCAATCTCGAGGCATTTTGTATCGTTGTCTTGCGGTTCGAAGAAGCCTTGACAAGATTTTGCATTTCTGTTTGCATTACAACACTGGAACACCTTTCTAATCACATCTTCGCATTTTTCTTGATCAAAATTTTTCTCTAAAAAAGTTAAGGAATACGAAATAATCTTCTAGATAACACTTTTTATCAAATAAAAGTTAAAATTTTTAACAGATTTTCTTAAAAATTTTAAGTTTGCTTCCACAATTGTGTTATTCTTAAACTTTAAACGAGTATGATAATAAGGAACGTGTATTCACAAGGAAAATAAGTCTTTTATGTTATAAAAGATATAGAATTGAAAAAATTCAAAATTATTGATGGAGCGAAAAGCTTTTTTCATAAAAATGGGGTTGGGGTAACCGCATTGGGAGAGCGAGAAGCCCCTAGTCCATATAAAATTAAAAAGATAAAAAACTTTCATAAGATTAAAAGGTTTCATTTTTTAACACGTTTCTTCATATTCTTACTCTTCCATTGTTTGTGCTCTACTAATATGATTTCATCTTTGGAAAAGTCCTTCTGAAAACCTTAAATTAAATTTGGAGGAAAGCAATAGAATTACCACTCTCAGCAATTAAAAAATTTCTCCCTTTGACAAAAATTGCCATTAAATAAATTTATACAATTTGCAAACCTGGTGATTCAAAAGTAAAAAATATAAGAGTTAAAGTGCATGTTAAATATAAAATAGAATATACGTTTCAGGCACTTTTGGATTTCGCATATTAGTTTTTTACATTTGTCAACCATTTCTGTTTATTTAGTACGCGAAATAATGATTTGGCCATTTTACACTTGAGCAGTGAAAATAATTAAACTTAAAAAAATAAAAATATATCTTTTATCATTTGTAGCTAATTTTACTTTCTAACTTTTCTATGTTTTTTATTAAAAAATTAAATAACATCTTTGTTTTTTTGTGAAAATAAGTGTAAGTATATACCATTTATATTCAAAATGTAAAAACAATAATTCTATAAATTATTCTTGCTACGTTTTCAAAAAAAGAATTAACCCTTATAAGATCCTAGGGCTCATTTAAATCTTATTTTTTAAAAAATTATCTTTTATTAAAAATTTCAAAATTATCATAGCCTTAAGTTTTAGTATTTGTTACATATAATATAAAAATCACAAAATAATTTTTAAAACACAATAAAATGTTTAACTTATTATTCAAAAAAGTTTTCCTTTCATAATTTAAGTTTTTTTTATTTTTTTAGTACTAAATTGTTACATTTTTTATAAAGGCATGTACAGCGACTCTTCCCCTTCCATTAGCGAGTTTTCTGAGGTAGAAGATCAGGTTTCATTATGTGAGACTGAAGAATGTTATAGTGATTTTTCCGATGGAACGCTTTCTAATTTAGAAGATGAGGAAACTCATGAGTATTGTCTTTCGAAACATGGGGAGACAAAATTATATCATGACGATTTTAATTATTCAAGTAAAGAAAGGTGTCATAATAGCATATCAATGAAGCCAGGTCCAACAAGTTATTCTTGCTCAAGGATAGAAGTTGAGTACATAGCTTTTATGCAATTTTTTTCCACCAAAAATTTTGAATACAATAATGAAGTGGACTAACATTGAAGGCAAAGTTGTGATGGGTGATAGCTGGGTGGAGCTTGATACCGTAAAGTTTGAGGCTTATTTAGGCCTGTTGATTCTTGCTAGAGTTTTCAAATCCAAAAACGAGTCCACTGCCAGCTTATGGGATGATGATACTGGGAGAAGTATTTTTAGAGCTACAATGTCTCTGAAAAACTTCAAAATGATTTCAAGAGTTTTACGATTTGATGACAAAATAACAAGGGAAAATAGAAGAGAAAAAAACAAGTTTGCTCCAATTCAAGAAATTTGGGATGAATGGGTTGCTATTCTACCAAAACTTTTCAATCCCGGTTTTCAAGTAACAGTAGATGAGCAGCTCAGAGGCTTCATGGGAAATTGTCCTTTTAGACAGTACATTCCTACCAAACCAGATAAATATGGATTAAAGTTTTGGATTTTAGCAGATGTGAGAGTTTTTACGTATGGAAAATCCAGCCATATTTGGGAAAGCAACCTGGAAATGCAGCTGAAAAAAATCAAGGAGAGCGTGTTGTGATGGATATGACAAAAGGACTAAAGGGTCACAACGTGACGTGTGACAATTTTTTTACATCTTTGAACCTTCTAAAAGACTCTTAAAAGAGAGAAAAATGACTTTGCTTGTGATGTACAGTTCGTAAAAACAAAAAGTTTATACCACCAGCAATACTTGATAAAAAAAAGCCCCATCTATTTTCTTCTGTGTTCTTGTTCACCGAAGAAAACATGCCTGCTTCGTATATGCCTAAAAAAACAAAAACGTCTTCCTTTTATCTTCTTTTCATAAATCTAAAAGAATCGACGACCCTGAAGCAAAAAAACCAGAAGTGATTATACATTACAAAAAAACCAAAGTTGCTGTTGATGTAGTTGATCAAATGGTTTAAAATTATTTAGTCAAAAGAAAAACAAAGCGTTGACCCATTGTGGTTTTTAGTAACATAATTGATATTTCCGCACTTAATAGTTTTATTTTGCTAAAAGAGATTTTCATAAAAAACAAAAATTGTTGTGATGTCAGGCGAAAATATTTGGTTACACTAGGAAAAAAACTTATAGAACCAATTTGGTACTTAAAATAAAAAAAAAGAAATAATCAAGAAGTTGAAGAAGAAATTTTTCATGGGCCAAAAAAAGATAGATGTCATCTTTGCATAAACACAAAAAAAATAAAATATCTCTGAAATGCTCTTTTTGTGACTACTTTGCATGCAAAAATGATATGAAATATCTTTGTTTAAATTGTTCTATTTAATGTTTTTATATTTTTGTGCCATTTCAATAAATTTTTCAGGTGAATTAAAATTTTGAAAAAAAAGGTTGAAAACAGCCCAAGGAACCTATAAAGTTGGGAAAATAAGAGTACCATAAGGGTTAAATATATTTAACATCGAATCGCACTCTATAATTTTCTTATCAAGGAGCTATACAGTTGAGCTAAATCTTAAAGAATCTCTTTTTTAACTTGAAGTGTCTAAGACTTTATGCTGTATTGTTGATTAAATTTCGCCTCTGCCTTATTCCATATCATTCCTTTGCTAAACTATTCAGATGTATTTTTTATAAACTTGATGTTTGTTTCTAGCTAATCCTATCTTTACATCTCTAGTAGTTCTTGTTTTTTTCTTCTATATACATATAAATTGATTATTATTATTATAAACCTTGAAGTTCTAACATTTTTTGAAAATCTGCATTTAGATTGCTTAAATTAAATTTACAAATTTAAAGTTAGTTGAGTGAAATTTATATGGTTACTTACTGCCTGTGGTAGTTTTAAACATGATTTTTTAATGAATATATAAACGAACTAGTAATTTTGTGATTAAAAAGGTACATATTGTTTCTCTACTGGAGTAAAATAATTGATATCCACTCTAAGAATTTAAATGTTATAATATAAAAATTATTTTTTCCAAATAATTATTATAAAATACTTGCTTCGCCTAATATTTAAAATGTCTACTATTTAGTTTTAATATATTTTTTCAAATTAGTTATTCACGTTAATGTATTTGCTAACATGTTATTGATTGCCATTATACTTATTTCAATATAACTTTTTTCATTAAAATTTTGAGATTAACCACATTTCCACTCATTTAAAGGAAATCGTCTATATACATAAAAAGACTCCGTTGACTATGTTTAAGTCACATTATTCCCCAACGCAACTTAACCTAGTATTTTCATAAATGGAGAAAGAAATAAAATATTACAATAAAAAATAACAGTAAATTTTGATTGTTTTATTTCAACATCGCTTATTTTCTTCTGTTCTTTCTTTTTTCCTGTCTAATAGATTTTAAATACTTAAATAGAATAGTATTTTCTCCAGAATTAATTGTACTTAATTTAATATTAATTTATTTTAAATGAACTATACGTTGTTCAATTTTTTTAATTGTCGGTATAGAATCCAAGGGAAGAATGATCTTCCATAGCTAGGGAGGATACTGATAGTTACGATTGGGAATCTAACCTCGACCAACTAAATCCCAACCATAAGCTTCCACTACTAAGTCATCTGCTGACAAGTTTAACTTTCAAGTAATAGAGTAAAGTAATTATAATTATTGAATTTTAGTCAGCAAACTTTATATGTGCATTATAAATACAAACATTTTGAAAGTGGTCTTTTTATGCAAATGTTTTTGTGACTATCTTTTTATAATGATTTTTTTATTTTGATCCTCCATTTTATTTATATGCACGATTGATGAGACAAGGTTGATATTCATAGAATAAGGGAAATAATTGTGATACACAGATCTCATTTTTTCCACTAATTCTTAACCGATACTACAAATATATTTTAAGTATATAATTTTTAAATTATTTTGTATTAATAACTTTTAAACTTAAACATCTCTACAATTTATTATAAAATAAAAAATTTTAATGTAAAACATGAGCTTTCGACTCATGTTTCATGAGCTTTATTTAGGCGCTAATTTTTGAACTATCAGATTAATCTGCTTCAAGGCGAAAAGAAAACATGATGTATTTGTCAAGCCATATCTATACAGATTACATTTTCATGAAAGAAATTATTATGAATGCTAGATGTTTGTCATATTTTTTAGGGTAATGAAAAAATTTTTAGGGGAACTTGAAAATTAGCTGGGGGCTTGAGAAATATTTGGGGGGGGGGGGGGCTTGCGCCCCAAAATTAAATAGGTAGCGCGGGCTTTGCCACCGTGCTTTCTTCTAATTAAACTTTGCCACCCGAACTAAACCTCAACTATAACTTTTAGGAAGTTAAAACCAAATTGACATACTCTGTTATTAAGTAGAAATTTAGATATTCAAAAGTTGAGAAGAAAATTGATTGACGTTATTTATAAACGATCCCTAACTCTGGATTTACTCTTTTTACATGAAATTGTTAGCAAACAGACAGCTTTCATTAATTTTTTTACTCTTTAAACCTTGATTTGTCGATTTAGTCTTTTTACAATAAAGAACACACTTTTAAAAACAAATTTATTTGTTGAAACTTCACCTTACCAGGGGACTGAAATAATTTGAAAAAAAAATTCCAGCCTCATCAACTAAAAAAACGAGCAGTGACAACTGGAAGGAAAATGAATATACTGGGAATTATCTAGCTTATACATTTATTTCATTTTTGAATCATTTGGTGCCAAAAATACAGTGCATATATGTAACAAAATATTGTCAAAAATACATGAATTATTTTATACTTTTAGAAAAAATACTAACAATATCTTGATATCGTTGAAATTAAAATAACTTTTCTTCATTTAAAAGTGTCTCGAAGATAACTACTGCAAGTTAGTTGACATCTTAAAAGTAGGGTTATAATTAATTTCATGTTACAGAAAAATCAATTAAGAAAGCTTTATTGGAATAAACTTAGGCTCTTTATTAAAGCAAATGCTAGTTTATGAAGCAGATGCCAGTTTTTAGAACAATTGATTCCCAATTTTTCTGTTGCTGCAAAGTTAAGTTTATATTACTTTCTTTTGTCTCGTCAAAAACGATCCTTCATATACATTAACATAAGAACTGAATACCGAAATGTACTACTAATGCTGTTGTCCTCATGAGAATCAAACTCTCAATTATTAAGCCAAATGTAAAAAATATGCTATAATATGAAAGAAAAGAATTGTTTTCATTTAATTTTTTCAAAATTAGAATTTCTAATAATTCGTTTTAAATGTTTTTTGCTTGTGAGAAATATGTAATTTATCAAAAAATGAAATATTTTGATATATACAATACAGATCCTTTATGAAGCGGTAGGTAGGGTCCAAGTCACAAACCCGTATATAAATTAGTTGTGCGTATTTTACATTGTTTATGCTTATCCTACGTATAAGTACATAAATTTAAATAAATAAGTTTATTATTAAAAACTTTTTCAAGATTATTCAATCTTTAGCACTTTATCTGTCAGTTTCTTCTGTTTGCACGACTTGCGAGCAGCAGCTTGTGCTTGTGCAACTATGTTTCTCTGAGAGATGATCTGGTATGACGTTCTTTTTGATGACGTTTCCACCTAGCTAAGACATAATTGTAAAGCCACGATGACGGCAGACATTCCATGCAACGATTCTACATCTTGCTCGTCATCTTTGTTGCAACTTTCCTTGGCTTCGTCTGTCTTCGTTGCGTTGGCGATTATGGGAGCTTTTGTCGTAATGTCTTGATCAATGTTCAACCACTATTCAATCTCAACGCTAATAGTGCTGCCAAATGCTTTACAAATGTTCATGACATCAAGATCAATAAAGCTGTTACATTCTTTCAATAAGGTTGTTTTCTTCTTCACCGTAGCTGTCATTGCTAGACTTGATTACATCCTTTTTTCTCCAACATCCCTGAATACCACTCTTTCCAAGCATCAGCGTACATGTAAATTGGCTCTTTTATTATCGATACGGTGTTCAGAAAGACTGTTTGCCTCTTTCTGTAATAAATTTGACGAGATATCTTCGGTACAGTAGTTTAGAATTTGTTATAATCCGATGTCGTTTGGCTGAATTTTTGATGTATAGTTCTTGGGCAAAAATGACATCTAATTTTCTTGTGCTCCAAAGTTGTCTAGAAGCAAAATTGCTTTAGCCGAGAGATGTTCCTTTACCATAAAGCGGCAAACGGCAGGAACAAAGTAACTTTGGAACCATTTTTCGAATATAGACTATGTCAACCATGTATTAGAGCTGTAGATATCGACAACATGTAGTGTACTCATGTTAATGTGGTGAATATCATCTTACATTTGCAAACCTGCCAATGACTAAAGATGATAACTTATGTGTTCCAGTGCTATTAGTGCACAGCAAGGTTGTATTTTGATATTTAGCCTGTTTAAAGCCAAGATTCCTCTGCTGATAACTTGTTTCGCCAAATTTTGTGGTACAGACTAGCTCGTTTGCGTTGTAGATTTGTTCTGGTTTATAGTCTTCTTCTTCAATTATTTTCTTGAGAATTGGCATATACTTAGTTATGGCTTTTTCATTTGAGGATCGCCGTTCACCTGTGATGCGAACTTCGGTCAATGTCATGTCGGTTTTTGAAATTCCTCAACAACCCATTATTGCCTTCAAACCCAGCAGATTTATCTTGTACAATTGGGCTGGATAGAGTGTTTCCATCAGACCGTTCGTGGTTAAACCAGTCAAGCATTACTTTTTCTAACTGAGGATCTTTAGCACTACGCTGACGTTTACGTTTGGATTTCTTGCTGTGCTTATTGGCTGGACTAGCTCTCGATTCTGCCATCTTTAAATCTCTAGATACCGTTGCTTGTGCCTCTCGACGATGTAATCGGTCAATAACACTTTGATTTTCTGTAATACTTTAGATTTTTTGCTTATATAATGCCATTTTGTGCTTAGACTAAATATAAAATATAAATAATAGAAAATAAAAAAGATGACAAAGTTTTACTATAAATTCAATATTCGATGCATTCAAAATATGATATAGTTAACTAATTTACCAGAATAACCTTCGATTTTCACATTCCTTTGGCATGTGTAGCTTTTTGCTATAGAGAGCATCTTTGTTCTGCATGCCCACTAGTGTGGCCCTTAATAAATAGTAAAAAATGCAAGAGAAAATTCATTTGATCCTCATCCTTGTACCTTTTGAGGGCCAGAATTTATAGTTATTAACTAACAGGGTTATTTTCTAATAAAAATACATTTATAATTACAAAAAATATTTCTTATAATCTATACTGTATTATGTTTTAGTTTATTTTTGAATGTGCGTCTTATTTTGTCTGAAAGTTTGGGAAGCCCTGCTGTAAGGAATGATCATTTTCGTTTTTATATTTTTTAAGTTGATTTTTCTACCTGTTTATTTATTTAAAAAGTTGGCAGACCTCTTTACGCCTATCTTTTTCTTATATCATGTATTTAATGACATTACACCTGTATCTTATAATTCCGATCTCATGTTGCTAACGAGGGGAACTTTTTCAGAAGACATCAAGTTGTCTAGATGTTTGCTTAGAATTATTTATTTATTATTTTCTTTATTTTTATTTCTCTTGTAGATTTTAATTTGACATATCAATATAAGTCCTGCATACAATATCATTGTTGTCTTTGATCTTGTTTTCAAAATTTTAAATGAAATTAGAATCAATTCCAGAAGAGCAAGTTGCAGAGTTTCAGGAAATTTTCAAACTCTTTGATATGAAAGGCAATTCCATGATTTATTATCATCAGCTTGGTGATTTACTGAGAGCTGTTGGATTAAATCCCAGCAAAAGCTTAATCTCTAAATACACTTCCAAATCTTCTGAAGAGGAGCTTCCTTTTGACGTTTTCTTGCCTATTTATGCGCAAATATCACAAGAGATTCCATCATCAACTTCCAAATCTCTCATTGAAGGTTTGCGTATGTTTGACACTGACAATAATGGAACCATAAACAGTGGCGAATTTCGTCATGTCTTAACATCAATGGGTGAGCGTTTGTCGCAGAAGGCGTGTCAATCCGTTTTGGCTTCTGTTGAAGATGAAAATGGGTGTATAAATTACGAAGATTTTGCTAACAAAATCTTCTCCTAATTTTCTTGATATTAAATCTTTTTATACTCCCCTTTTTACTAATACTTTTTATTTTAATAAATTTGTACTATTTCATTTCAAGTATGATCCTTAAAATGGTCACATGTTTTAACCCTATCAATCGCAAGAAGGGATGGGCATCTTAGCATCCCTCCACTTAACTAAAACATATATTGTATGAAATGGGCTCATTATATCCCTTCAAACTTTGTGACATTTCTTGAAATAGCTAGTAGCATCTTTTAATACCATTTCATGATCATTGAATGACCATATCATTTCAAAAATTGTCAATCAAAATCAAATCCACGATGTTCTAATATTTATCATCAAAATTATTTTCAATTTTTTTCAATAAAATTTTGATATTATAATTTCTATAGCATATAACTTAATGTTTAACTTTGGATACACTCTTGGAAATCTATGATACTATATGTATTGGAACTCAATATTTTCCAATAAACATGGCAGCTTTGTAACAAATGGCAATCAAAATTTTGAAATGATAACATTTCTTATGAAAACTTTTTTTCAAATTTTAAATATTTCGACTCACTTTTCTCAATTAGCGTATCGAAATGTCTGAAAGTATCAATAAATTTGCGGTTACGCCTGAAACCTTTCTTCAAAAACATTAATTTATATTTTATAGTAAATCATTAACATAAATCTTACAGCTAAAACAAGCTGTAAAGTGAAGCTGCAAAAAAAGTAAAATGAGGACTCACTCTCACATAAAAAATAGAAAAATAAACTTAGTCATAGTAATTGAAAACTAAATTATTAATTAAAATCTTATTAATTATTTCTAAAATTATTAAATTTTGCTCGTTTCAGCAAAAATGGCCACCAATAAAGTATAATGTATGCTAACAAAAAAACTATTGATCCATATGACACAAAACTTAAAATATATTACATTTAAGTACTAAATTTGATATATTTCAAATTTCACTTCAAACTAAAATGTATAAAAAAAAAAGTTATCTTACCTAAAAAATTAAGGCAAAAATGCCGCTTATTTTAGCAAGACAGTTTTAGGCTTATTTTTGTCATTAGTATAAAAAATTTGTCAAAGTACAAATAGAATTAGTGATGTATACCTGAAAATCTTCTCAAAAACATTTTTCATATTTTAATTAAAATATTTTTAATTACCTTGCTTATTTCATTTTGTTACTAAGTCATAAGAATCTATGGAAATATCTATCAAATTTAACATTTCTCAAAAAAACAATTTCTTTCTGTTCTTGATCTAAATCATTATAGATCGAGTTTATAATTATAAAATTTAATTATGAATTGGGCATTGCTATAGTTCATTCAAAACGAAACTGTAAAAAATTTTTTTTTTGTAAAACTAAGAATTTTTCTGTAAAAAATTTAGAATTTTTTCCTTGATAATAATTTATAACTTTTCGTCTATATTAGATTACCTGTTTTTTGCTTTTTGTACCTATTTTATTGATAAAGATCGCAACTTTTTGAAAATCATCACTCAAATTTTGATTGAGGATGAAATTCTCTCTAAAATATCCTTCAAATTTAAAATAATTTTGTAATACAATATCGAGCATGCTTTTTTCATTTTTGTACTCCTTTTTGGCCATTATATTCTGAAATGGATGAAAGTCTCATTCGAATTGGTGATGGATGCCTAAAAATCATTTTTGGCAAGTTTTTTCACAATCGAATTTTTTTTGTTACAAGGCCATTTATTGTGTTATTTTTGAAAAGTTTCATGAGAAAAAAAAACTTAAAATTTGTTACCTCTTTGCAAACATGTTCTCAAGTCGTCTTGAGTATAAAATCGATCCCGTTCCTATTGATGACATAGATAGAATCATTATTATATCAAGAGGCGAAGCTGAATTAATAACATATATAACTATTTTAACCACATGAAAATTAACTAGATCTAAATCATAACCGCAATTTAAATCTAGAATCCCATAAATATTTTCAGAATCAAATTGAGCTCTATCGATTTGCTGTTTATGGATAAGTTTATTTTAAAATGGCGATAAGAGAAATCTATTTAATTGAAAGCTTAAATACATTAAGATAAATTTTAGCAAAAAAATTGCGCAAATAGAAAATAGTTTGAACTTTACATATTTAGAATTGATTGGCATGTTTAACTAATTTTCTGACAAGTTTTATTGATTTTCAAAAAAAATAAATGACGCCATCAAATTTGCAATCAATTATTTAGTGGGTTCAGGCGGGAATATTGTAAAAATATTTATTATTTTAGCAAAAAGAAGAGGGGGAAATTAATTACGTAAAAATATAATAAACTTTGGGAATTAGCAGCGAGAATATGAAAGGAAAAATTAAAGCCAATTATAAATACTCCAAAAAAAATTTCTCATTGGCTTCTTTGAAACTTCTTTATTTTGTGCACATACTCGTGATTGAGCTGGTATATTGGTTTAGTCTTAATCGTAACAAGACGAGAAAACCTTTGTCCGCAGAGGTATGCCGTTTGGAAAAGTGAGAAGAACGTTTTAAATTTCCCAGAGTCAGAATGGGCAAATCGTTGATTTCAGTCCAAAATTTTGAGAACTGGAGGTTTTCAAAGCATTCCTTCTGCACTTGATTTTCCTTGAAGTCTATAAGTTCCTTTTGAAATTCTAGAATATCTTCTCAATGGCATTCACATTGAAAGCATTCCTTATCTTGCTATGCTTTAAAGACAACATTTTCTGGAATATACTTCACAATTTCTTTTTCCTCGAATGATCTTGACAATATTTCTCATATTACGCATTAATATATCTGTTGAACCTTTCAACATATCACTTAGTTTTGGAAGAGCTACAAAATTAGTAAACTTTCTCTCCAGACACCAGGTTTTCTCTTGAAGAGGAGGATTTTTTTTACAAATATCCACATATTGTGGGATCTTAACCCTATATGTCTAAATTAAGTTCATTCAGATGTGGAAAGATGTTACTTAAATGAACAAGTCTTTCTAGCCAAGCAGCATTCTTATAACTGTTTGCCAGTGCATCAGATTTTTTATAGAGAAAGATTTCAATTTCAGATTTATGCTCATGAAATCGTGACAGAATCTTTCCTCGAGATACCCAATTCAAATCAAAAATGAACAACATATCTTTATGTTACGATCTCATTTCTTCACAGATTTCATTTAAAAATGCTTTAATTTTCATCTTGCCTTGAGAATTTTCACTATTTGTATTTCATTATTTAGAACGGCATGGAGGTCTGGTTGGAGACGACTAGAACCAACATTTTCTCCCTTTGAGAGGAATTTTTATTACATCATGGTTCTTTTTTTTAATGCGAGTAACAAAACCCATACGACTTCCCATCATTGTTTGTGCTCCATCATTAGTCTAGGGCAAACAATAATTGACCTATAAATTATAAAAAAATTGACCTAAAAATTATATTCTTAATTTCACACAAAAATGATGACGCAATAAAAAAAAACTTTATTATACACTATAAAATTAATATTCTGAAGAATTAAAATAAAATAGAAAATAATGAATGACATTTTGCGATAAAAAATTACGATCTTTAGCCAAAAGTTTTTTAACATTGAAAAAGATCGTTCAACAGAGCAAGTTGTTGGAGGGCATTTTTGTAGCTTCAGATATATGCTTGGGGATATTTCTTCGTTGGCCATTTCTACTATTTTTTTCAAATCATTTTTTCTATTCATTTGTTGAGATAATCGCGAATTTCACAATCATCTTCTTCAAATGAAAGACTTCAAATTATCGTAGACATTCTGTATTGTGAAGGATATCGATTAATTTCTTCAATGATTTCAGCGAGTTTTATGTAATTCTGTTTGATTTTTTTTAACTGAATAAAAAGCTTATCGTTTTCAAGATTTTTTTAAGCCTTTTTGACTAGAATGCCACCTTCATCATCAAATTCTTGTACATTTTTTCTGACAGCAGGTAAGTTGTTACAGTAATAATTAGCAGCATTTAGCCAACCTGCTCATCTAGTTACAATCGGAGCTCGAGGAGATCCTATTGTTTTAAAGGAAGCTTTGCTGCTTTTACTTTTGATTGTTGCCATTTTGAGATTGCTTATTAGCTCGTCAACTTCTTTATAAAATGATTTGACTCGCATTGTGGTATTGTGGAGAAGGTGAGCAAAGCACGTGACATAAAAAAAGGTTTGGGTAAATGTGTTTCAAAACATCACCCACCACCATATTGTAACTGGCTGCATCGGTCAAAAGTAAAAAAAAGTGATTTTTTGATACTTGAAAGTTCTTTAGAACATCATCTAAAATTTGAACCAATTTTTTGGAATTGATGTTATCCTCTAATAGTATGCAATTAACTAGCTAACATTTTTCAGGATGATCGACACTGCCAATTAAAACATTAACAAAACTTAAATCTTTAACTTTGCTTTCATCAACAACTAGAAAAATTTCATTATTTTCAATATTGCCTTTGATTTTAGCGATTAATTCTAAAGAGAGATCCGAAACCATGTTGCGGCTGCTAGAAACAGAAAAGTGAGTGGCCAAGATCGATAAAAAGATTTTTCATTGAGGGATGTGAAAGCTTGTGCAGCGAAATATTAAAATTTTAACAATTTTTTTTGAAAATTTTTTGTCTACTGATTCCAAATGCTTTTGAATTTCATTATTTGATGATTCAGGTAAAAAATTTTGATGTTTTTTTAGAACTTCTGTGATTTTCAATAAAAAAATTCTTTCCATGTTCCACAATAACATTACAAATTTTGCAGAGTAATTCATTTGAACGGGAAACGGTGAACTCTTGAGGGTATTTTTTACTATTAATCCAACTTTGGTAGCTTTATCTTTAGCAATTTTAGGCATTAAAAGGGTATTTACTCTGAAAAAATTAATGTAATGCTCTATATTAACATATGTCGATAGTGTGAAAAAAGATTGAATAAAAAAGATTTAAAAAAATAATGGTACTTACATGATAAAAAATAAAAGGAATCAAATGAAAAAAGAAAAAATTAAATGGAAAAAACGCTAACTAAAAAAATTGACTTTTACAAAAAAAAATAGACTTTATTGACCCAAAAAAAATTTTTTTTTGTTCTTTGTAGTCAAAAATGTCTAAAACTTGTATCAAAAGTTTTTTCGTATTTTATTTTCCTAGATTGATTTTATTGACTTTTTTCGCCCTAAATTCATTACACACTCACAAACTGTTCTTTCAGTTCAGATCATAATTCCTCTAGAAAACTTGAAACCATAGGAAAAATGTTTTCCCAAGTGGTTGTATTTGACAAGATATTGTGGAAGAGAAGTTCCTTTAAAATGTCATCTTCTATGTGCCTTACAAAGACAATCAATTCAAGATGACCAGTAATGTCCACCTATTCATCGATTTGTATAAAAAAAGTGTACTGCTTTTTTCAGTGACAAAATTAGCTCAGATAAATTAGCTATATAAATAAGATCAAATTTTTATTTTATCATATTACAAGAGAGTGATATTGTTGAACTACCTTTGCAACTGCACCAAGAGTTTTTACAATGTAGATATTGTCTAGTCTGCCTAATCAATCTTCAACCCCAAAAGTTCACAGCATTTGGCGAGGAGATTTTGCACACACTGGGTCTTTCCAGAGGTCGTCGTGGACAAGCTTAGGAACGAAAGGGCAAAAGAAGAGGTGTTTTCTGTCATGGATTTGATTATGTCAAAGTGGACATAAGGGTTTTTGCTGCTAGTAGGCTAATAGTAGATGATATTTATTAGTATTTTTCTTGCGTAGTGTGTAAGAGTTTCTTATTAAGCGCTGATGGTTAGGGCTTGTTTGTTGGTAATTTTATTAGCGTGTCTGCTTTGTAGATGTTGATCAAGTTTTTCTCCGTTTAATGTTTTACTACATTGACATTGATGTCTTGTTAGTTGAAAAATCGAAGTTGAGTGCTAAGTTTTCATAGACCCAGACAGAAACGATTTGTGTTTGAGTTGGAAAGCATGTATTTCTAGGTGTTTTTGAAAGAAAATCTTTGTGTTTCATCGTGTATTTGTTGTGCTTTAGTGTCGAGTGTGCATGTATGACTCTATTATCTCTTCTGTAATAAGTAGTTTATGATGTGATGTTAGTATTCTTGTCTAGTCTGCTACTACAACCATTATAGATTCTGAAAGTGCTAGGATGTCAAACATGTAAGTATTGAAGAGTATAAGAGATAGTACTACTCCTTTTGGTACTCCTGAATTCGTGTTTTTATGAGGAGTTGTTGAATTTAAGAAGGAGGTATATTGCTTGCGACCTTTATTGTAGTTTAATATGTATTTTATTCGTGTTGGATTTTATTTTATTATATAATTTTCTATTAATATGTGTAAATTTACTGTGTCAAATGCTCAAGAAATGTCCATTTCTACAGCTAACGTGCTTTGTGGAGATTTTTTCTTATTTAATACATTGCTGATAGTATTTTTTATGTAGTGAAGTGTAGTTGTCGATGTACAGTTTAGGTTTTCATCTAGTTTTAAACTAGAACACCGACAAGACCCTTGTGCACAATCATCGGTGTATCAACAGACACCCGACCTTACTAAAAGTGGTCTACACAAACTTTATATTAGACAAAAGGGCCGAGCTAGAGCATCTCGTCAGAAACCAAATCTTAAACACCGTAGCCGTCACAGAACAATGGGTATATCTGGGTCTGAAAGACAGTGAGCTAATCGACAATAGGAAGTACGAGAAGTGCTTATGACAAACTGAGTTTTGAAGCCTTCCGTTGTGTCCAAGGATATGTCCAAATAGGGAAAAGTTGTGGTGTGAGTGCCAGACCTAAAATAGGTTTTGATTATTGGGTGCTTGTTTTAGATGCCAGACAGCCTAGAAAATTAGGAGATTTTATAAGCAATACTGCGCTATTCAAAGGCACACAATTTTAACACTTCCATTATTGACTGAAAGAAGGTCTGAATCGAGGTGCTCAAAAGGACTTTAAGCCCGTTTTAAAGAAAATTGCGGCCGTTCCATTATTTAAGCACGCCACAAAAGCGATGAGAACTGATTATAACGGAAGACTATCATTGACTGGTTTAGTCTTCAAAATCTAGAGCCTCTAAAGTCTAAACACTAGTGACCACTATAGATTGCTGTTCAACTGCAGAGCTACGTTTAAAGCTCCATTTGAGGTACTGCCATAAATCTACGTGGACTGTGGAGCGATAAATGTAGTGCTGAGAAATAACAACCTGATTGTGATTGAAGATGCTACAGCAGAAAAATATGTTAGTATTTTCAATAAAATACTACAAAGTTGTATTGCTTAGGGGTGCGTCTTTTTACCCAAATAATCAAAAATAAGCAAAAACAATATAAAATAAACTAAAATTTACTATAATAAAGCTAAATAAAAAAGATAAACTCGAAAATGTAGAATAGGACAAAAATTGGTCTAATTTTAAGCTTAACTTTACTCAAATAGACAAAAAAAA
This sequence comes from Nectonema munidae, assembly GCA_030549495.1. NCBI lineage: Eukaryota > Metazoa > Nematomorpha > Nectonematoida > Nectonematidae > Nectonema > Nectonema munidae. Next base: position 275,718 of record JAUIRK010000819.1, read on the forward strand.
CCTAAATAAACTGAAAGTCGATATAAATCTAAAGATTTATTCTTCCCTATGGATGCGATACCGACAACTAACTAAAAAAAACAAAATCTAAATAAAACAAAAAAGATTAAAAATTTCAAGACAGGACAAAAACTACCCTTTCTTTATGCCGAAATTTACCTAAACTCACATAAACTTTCTTCAAAATAATTTGCAAGTAACAAAATAATAAATTATTTTTAAAATCTCCATCAATTCAACTCAATTCATTGTTCAAAATTTTTGATTCACGACGGTTCACAAAGCTTTTTAACAATAAATTTAGTTTTCGAAAAAAAACTCTTCTTTCTACAAACTTGCAGAATTTTTAGAATTCTTCTTTTGTATTACATTTAAATCTGTCAAAAACTGATAAATCATAAAGTTATTTCAAACTTTCCTGGAGCTTTGTTGGTTTTTTATAATAAAGTTTTAAAATTTTTTGCTTTTACAATATACTAAAAACCAGGGTTTTGAAACGGTTTGGATGAGTTTTGAGTATTGCAATCTTTTAATTTTTTCATTTGTGCTTCTATTTTTAGGTTTTGTTCTACTTTTTGATCAAACTTGACGATGTTTGCTATTCTCGTATTGTACAAGACTTCAGTTGTATCAGCTTTTTAATGTTTTTTCTAAATTTCTAAATAAATTAAGTATTGCTATATTTCAATTTTAATAATTGAATCTTTATACAAGTGTTTCTCAAAGTGGGGCATGGGATTTTTTCAGTGGGGCATAGAAAACTTGGTGAAAATTATATATATTTGTGTTAGGACTATACTTTTTTCATGAACTTTGAACGATACTTATTGCGTCTATTACACTAGAGTGTCCACCCCGGAATTCCTCGTCCTCAATTCCCCGGGGAATTTAACAAATTCAAGATGTTCGTCCTCGAAGTTTTTTTCCTCGATTCCTCGGGGAATTTATTCACGAACGGGAATTATAAAAAGAAATTTTTGAAGTATTTTTAGATTGCGTTAAATATTTTTTCTAATAATTTTGAATAATTATTATTTGAATATTCTTCGTATAATTTTGAATGTTGAATAAAATTTCAATGGAGTACTTCAACTGAACTTGAGCATCATGAAAACTAAAATAAACAATATAATTATGTATCAAACAAAATAAAGTTTAAGTAACCTGGAACATCAGAAGTTTTTGCGTACTCTTTCATTTTTAGCTCTTTTTGTTTGATCCTTTTTCATTGCTATTTTTTCGGTGATTTCGTAATTGCGTATTTACCATTTGAAGAAGTGTTTGAAACTTACTTTACGTTTGAATCGTCTTTTTCAAAAACCGTTTGAAAAGTTCTTCTTTTTTTGAATCTTCCAAAGAATCCCATTTATTTTTGGTAATGAAAAAGTCTTTATAATTTGAATATAAAATATAATTCCCACCTCTAAAAAAATACCTTTTCGCGTTTAAATTTCCAATTCAAGTATTTCATAGAGTTTTTCAATTAGATTTTTTATATTTTGGGGCTTCCAATCGATTTTCAACTTAATTATGTTATTTTTAGACTCGGCATTATTATTAGTCCACAAATGGCTAGCTATTTTTTGCTGGTTAGGCTCTGTAACATACTTCTGTATTTTCAATTTGAGTATTTTTCTAAAATATGAATTGAATTTCTCATTTTTATTGCTGAAATTATTTCATATGATGTTTTTTCGAATTCAAAATCATCTTTTGCAAACACAAGACCTTTCTGTTCGAAAAAATTTTCCATTATGAACTTTATTTCATACAGGCTATGTTCCAGAGCCGGATTAACCATTAGGCAAAGAAGGCATGTGCCTTGAGACCACGAAAAAATCACAGGCCACTTTTTCTTAGGATCAGTTATGTGAAAAAAAATTTTTTTTATTTTTTACAGTTTGTTTTTAGTCAGTTCAGAAAATTTAAAGGATCTAAGATTTGAGATATAATCTCATTGATTTTAATTCTGTTTTCAAATTCTATTGAGAATTGATAAACTTATCTTTAAATAAAATGGCGCCGCCTGTTTTTTAGTTTTGAAAGTAGGTAAGTCGAAAATAAGAAAGTAAATCGTTTTCATTTTTAAAAACATTTGATATATTGAGTTTTTTATTTTTTTTCAGAAATACTTAATTTTTTTAATTTACATTGTTTTTCATGTCAAAACATAAAAGTAGCTGGGAAAGAGCCCAAGAATCGAAGAAGAAAAAGGAAATTTTCTCAACCTGAAACCGAGCAGGACAAAAGTTATAGCCATGATTTTGATGATGATGATGTAGAAACTTTAACCGGTATAGACATTCAGAGTTTACAATCAATTCAAGTTGTACCAAATGATGTTTGTTTGTTGGAAAACATAACAGAGAAAATAAGTGATGTACTCATTAGTACTGGTATGACCACTTTCGAAATAAAGCAAATGAATATCCAGAAACCAAACGCGAATATTCTGGGGTAAACCGCTTTCTTAATCATAGTGCATTTTCATGCGTTTTACCAAATGGGGAGGTTGTCGATCATGAGTGGCTTGTTTATTCTCCATCCAGGGATAGTTTATTTTGCTTTCCATGTATTTTTTTTTCAGATAGAAGTATAAAATTATGTACATCAGGAGATAATGACTGGTAAAATATTAATCAAACTTTGAAAGTTCATGAAACGAGCGCAAAACATATTGACTCTAATATGACTTTAGCTGAGCGCTCTTCTGCTGCTGGCAGCATTGATGAAAAGTCATACAAAAATATTATAGTTATTGGAAAAATGTGCTTACACATTGTGTTGCAACAATTAAATTTCTTTGTGAAAGGGGTTTACCACTTCGGGGAAGCAATGAGATTATAGGTTCTAGAAGCAAAGATAACTGGCACTTATGTGTATGAATTTGCTACAATAAAATCTAGAAAAGTTAAAATTTGAAAATGTGCAATACTAAAATCTAAAAAGTTGAAATTTTAAATTGTGGAATAATAATTTTTTTTGTATTTTAAAATTTATATTAATTCATATCAGGCTTATAACTATGGAATGACATCAAAAAAACTTTTCGGATTAGCTTATTTTGGTAAAAATTAAAGTTTCTCAAAAAAATTTTGGAAAAAACCCTATAAATGGATTGATCTTGTGCCAGCAACTTACCTCAAGCTGGAGAAGATTTATTGTGATGGAATTGAAGAAGGGAAGCAAGTAAATGTGCTCTTTATTAATTTCTGAAAGGGATTTGATAGCGGGTATCATGGTTACCTAAAGGTAAAGCTGAGTACAATGGGTGTTGGAAATCAACCCCATAAATGGATTAACTATTAAATCATACACCTTATAAGAGTTGTTCGAGTTTACTTGAAATGGGCAAATGTTCCGTGGGGTATACCTCAGGGTTTTGTAGTTAGACTTTTGTTTTTATCGTTTACATCAATGACCTGTCGGCTGAAATACGAACTAATATATTATTGTATATTGATGACGTAAAATATGTGTTTCCTGGATTTCCCATGGTAGTGAGAATCAACAACTTAGCCTTGGTAAGCTTCAAACATAGTTGGAAGATAATGCCATGCCCTAAATTATGACAAATGCTGTGTACTAAGCTTAGGCAATAAACAATTGAACTTAGCATACATACACCTTAGATGTAATAACATTCAAGCATTTCAATTATATAAAAGATCTTAGTGTCATTGTGACGAATTTGAAATGTGATATTCAATGTTATGTTGGTGCGACTTTTCAACGCTAGGGCGTAGCCAGGATTTTAGATCTATAGGGGCATAAATTTATGCGAAAATTAGGTAGGAGGCAAATTAAATTTTGATTTTTATATATCTCTTTATGAGATCTTGTGATAGTAGAATCTATGATACTTCAGAGCGAGGATTTTGCCGCTCAAAATATATATCATGTAATATTTGGATATTTTTTCTTCAAAAAATATTACATTTCGCTACAAAAAATTTCACATTTATTTATATCAAAATTTTCAGTCATAAACTTTAACACACTAAGTCAAAAAAAAGTTGCCAATTTAGTGATGAAGCAAAGAAAAATTGCTAGCTATTTTCAAAATTTTCTGTTGCTTCTTTGAATGTGGGAAACATGTTTGAAAGATCTGAAGAACTAGTTAAAATGTTGGTTGAAATCGATATTGTATTTTTTCAAGAAATTATGTATAATAGAAGCGCTTGTAATATTTTTGGAGTGAAAAAGATAAAGGATAAGCAGACTTTAGAATAATGGTTAAAACAGTGCTCAACGTGTTGTGTTTATAGTCAACTTTAACTATAGGAAAAAAGTACAACACACTATCACTTTTTGATCTGACTACGCATGCTAAATGATTAAGGTTTTTAGGTTATCCAAGCTTTTAAAATTTATTTAAAGAACTTAACGTATTTCTAGGAGATTTACTTCTCTTCTCATTTTTCAAAAAAATTGGTGGCTTCTAAAAAAAGTAGAACATATAAAAGTTTTAAAAATATAAGAAACTAATAGGAATGGACAGAGTTTAAACAGAAGAAGAAATAGATAACAAGCACTAGATAAAATGAAAATTTGTAGAGCAGTTTTTCTTAAAAGAGTAACAACTGAATGTACGTTTGTAGAAAGGTGTTAAATATTTCATTATATTTATAATGCCATCTTGAGACATATGGTTTACGAACTCTGTCATATGAAGAACGACTTGGATGGTAATTGCCCTGTGGGGTGTTTCATCAGCAGTGCCCCTGCTTGTATTGAACTATGAGAAAGTGTTCTAGATGCGTGGTCGATATCAAGACTTTCGAAACTCATTATCTAACCAACACTACTCGCGTCACTATAGAATGATGAAAATCTCCCATTAGAAGGCTGAAATGTCCACTATAAAGAATAGCAAATACTGAAGGGTATTTTTGGGATAAACTAAGACGAAAATTCAACAGGCTAAACTGCTGTGACCACAGATTAAGATTAAAGACTAGGCTCACCTTGTGTAGTCAATCAATTAAATTAAATTTTGTTTATATTCAGTATGGGCTTTTAAGAAGCGTTTGGATCTTATGTTAGCTCTGCAAACTGGATTGCCGAAGATATTTTTTGTACGCATTCTTTTTTTAGGTGGCTAATGTATGGATGGCGCATCCAACAACCTATAAACTAAAAACCATAAACAACGCCTTAACGTGTAAGTTTTGCTCTGGTTCTCATCTATCAAGTGTGTGCCCTGATATGTCTAATAAAGACATGTACAAATGTACCAACTGTATCCTTAAAAAAATCAGCTGTTTTAATCATAATTCTTTTGATGCTATATGCCCCATTCGAAAAAGTCAATATAATTTTGTTAAAAATAATACAAATTATAGTTATAATGATTATACATCGAATGCCAATAATGAATAATTTTTTTGCCAATTGCTCGGTTTTTTCCAACATTGATTTTAACTTTTTATGTGATCTTTCAGTCTTCCATCTTAATTGTCGTAGCTTGGACAAAAATTATGATATTAAATGATTGATTGATGAAATAGATTCTTCTAAAATTGACATATTTGCCCTTACGGAAATATGGAAACCTAGATGTAACAATGATATAGATGGATATAACTTTATTTGTTCTAAGCGTAAGCAAGGTAGAGGTGGTGGGTTAGGTCTTTACGTTGATAATATGTATGCATTCAATCTAGTTTGTAATAATCTTACTTTCACTTCTTTTGAAGACATGATTGTTGATGTTTCAAATTTTAGAATTATTATAATCTACAGACCTCCTTGTCTGGACTGCAAGCTATTTTTATTAGAATTAGAAACATTATTTTTAAACACCGATGCTAAGAAAAATACTTTTATTTTAGGAGACTTTAATTTAGATTTGAACAAGTTTGATATTTGCAGAAATGTTTCTAATTTTTACATTTTAATGTATGAAAAAAGTTTTTATCCCTGCATTTTAGGTCCAACTCATTTTGGTAAATCAACTTCAAGCTGCATTGATAATATTTTTTCTAATTTTAGTTGTGCTGGTAGTATTTCAGGTAACATAGCTTTGGATATCTCTGACCATCTTGCCAATTTTATTGTATGCAAAAATTACTTTAAAAATGTCAATCACTTTAATTTAAATGATGAATACTGCAGAATATATAATAACAAAAATTTTAAGAATTTTTATTAAAACTTGTATATAGAAGATTGGCTCATTGACATTAATAAAGGTGCAAATGAGTATTATGATGAAATGATAAAAAAAATTACTAAAATAATTGATATAAGCTTTCCTTTGGTAAAAAGAACCTATCGATCCCATAAAGTAAATACGTGGTATACGAGTGAACTTAATAGTATTAAGAAAGTCAAAGATATGCTGTTTCAAAAATTCTTGAAAAACAGAACCCTTGAAACGTGGAATTTATACAAGTCAATTAGAAGTAAATATAATAAAAAAGTAAGGTTTTTAAAAAATGAGTTTTACCGTACAAAGTTTTCAATTTTACGGAATAATGTAAAGGATTCATGGAAAGTTATAAACAATTTACTTGGGCGTAAACGTAATATGCTAATCCCATTGAAGAAAAACGATTTTAATAATTTTTTCTCTTCTTTTTCCTATCAATCTAATTGTCATCATTTTCCCAGCTTTAATATCTCCCCAGTTATGAATTCCTTCTTTTTTGATGAAATTTCTGTTGATGATATTGTAATTACAGCTACTTCTTTTAATTCATCTTCTTCTGCTGGTTGGGACAATATTTCAAATAAAATCGGTATGATTTTTATAAGTTTCTTATCTAAAAATATTTGTTTACTTTTTAACAAAATTTTTCTTGAAAGTTGTTATCCAATCAGTTTTAAAATCGCCAAAGTAATTCCAGTCTTTAAATCAGGTAATAAATGCTATCCAAGTAATTATATACCCATTAGCCTCCTTCCTTTTATAGGTAAAATCTTCGAAAAAATTATTTTTAACCGGATGATAAAGTATTTAAATAAATTTGATATTATCAATTCAAGACAGTTTGGTTTCCGGCCTGGTATGTCGACTGATTTAGCTGTTGGAAATTTAGTAAATTATAATTTAGAGACCTTGGACAATGGTTTGGAATCGTGTGTTATTTATATAGATTTTTCAAAAGCTTTTGATAGTATAAATTATGAATACCTACTAGCTAAACTACATAGATATGGTTTTAGAGATAAATTTTTAGAACTTTTAAAAAGTTACCTTTCCAATCGTCAACAATATGTTTTTGTAAATAACAGTGCGTCTAAGTATTCTAAATTAAATAAGGGTGTGCCACAAGGCTCTATCCTTGGCCCACTTTTATTTATTCTTTATGTTAATGATATTTTTTCTCTTCAAAATTCTGATTTTACTCTTTATTTGTACGCTGATGATTGCACTATTTTGTATCGAAGTAAAAATCTTTTTTTAGATCAATATATTATTAATAAGTTTCTCTCTGAATTTTATAATTGGTGTTGCACTAATGAGCTATATATAAATGTATCAAAGTCCAAATATATGATTTTCAGTAAGTTTAACAAAAATATTTGTCTTTTTTTAAAAATTGGAGAAAACTATCTTCAGAGGACGAATACTTATAATTATTTAGGAGTAACTATAGATTTTAATCTTAGTTTTTCAAATCATTTCAATAATGTTTTAAAAGATACCTCAATAGCACTTGGCATGTTGTTCAAAATTAAAAATCTCTTGATACTAAGACCAAAATAAATATTTATTATGCCCTTTTTCATTCTAAGATTCTTTACTCTAACTTTATTTGGTCTTCATCTAACGTGTCCAAACTCCCAACTTTACAGAAAAAACAAGACAGGGCTTTGAAAGTTCTATTCAATAGGGATGCTGAGTATATACGTAGTTTATATAAAATCCCGAATCTTTTATAAATTAGACAAATTCAATTATCTCTTTTTGTTCATAAATGTATAAATCTAAAACATGAAATTAATTTTAATTATTGTGAAAATCGCCAGTTTCATCATCACAACTTACGCAATAAACACAATTTAAGAAATATAAGATACAAATTTGCCAAAAGTAATAAATTTTTTATTAAAAAGTCCATAAAAACCTGGAATAGCCTTCCCATTTGTATTAGGCTTCTGAAAAACACTTGTAGTTTCAAACGTAAATGTAAAAATTTTTTTATTTCAACTCGTTAGTGTCTTTGAGTATATTTATTACCCATACTATATTTTATATCTTTGAGATTTTGGTACTCGTGCTCTTTTGTATTTTTTTTTTAGGTAATTCTTTTTCATATTCCCCTTCCAACCACAATGCATCTCTACATCCAGCATCAATTTTTCGCTAGTTCATCCCTTCTCTATCAGCAATAATTGATATTTGCTTTCTTCTCTCTTTTTTTTACGTATGTATATATATATATTTTGAAAATTATATGCTTTGTGAACATGTTTGAAAATTGTCTTTCTCCTATATTGATTTTAAAATGATACGTTTTGGAGTTTTTTTTATCCTATTATATAACTGTTCCTCACTTCTTTTTTTGCCTTTATAATTATTATCTGGATTTTTTCTCCTATTTTTTATATCATTTTTAAGTCCTGTTGTTAATATGAATTTAGTATAGTGTTCCTATTTTTTTATAGGTGTGACAATAACCTATTTGGTTTGATCCACCATGCTGTGTTATTATTCTTATTCTTCCCTCTTTTTTTTTATTAAAATATTAAAAAAAATTAAAAACGCATTCTTTTGTAACCAAATAAAAAAATGTCGAATTACTTTTCAAAAAATTACCAATTTTCATTAAAATTTTAAAGGTTGGTAAAACTATTTAGTTTTTTTCTTATCTAATTTATTTGTTAAATATAATAAAGTAATAAAAGTATGATTAGAAAATATAATCTTTGAAAATTCTTACTGTACTTTTCTTTTAATTTTAGGGTTCTAGATTCTTTTGTTACTCTATGATAATATATTTAAATTTTATATTTAAAACTTCTGTATCTATCACGCTGTATTGTATACATATAATAGAGTATTATATTTTAACTAAAAAATTTATATAAAATTACCATTTAATTTCCCATATTTAAACGACTATTGACTAAAGTTAGAAAGAGTATATGCTGAAAAAAATTTCTTGAAAATTTAAAATTGTGGGAGGGTATGAATTTTTTAATCATTTAAACTCATATATTTTGAATCAATGTATTCATTTTTATATAAATTAAAAATTACTATAATAATAAATAAAGATACAATTAATTTCATGATAGATAAAATGATGAAGAAAAGCACAGTTGCTAAAATGTGAACTGTGAATGGCAGTTATTTATAAAAAGATAGCTGCAAAAGTTAAAACCAACTACCAAATGATGCTTTAAAGCTAATAAATTTATGAAAATAATTATATAAATTGGTGTTTTTTGTTCATCAATAATTACATCAGAGGCGAGAATTAAGGGACTAATTATACACTGAAAATAAAATAATACAGATTTAATAAAAGATGAGAACGATTTATTATATATTCAACAGTCAATGCATTCAAAATATGATGATTTGGAGGTAACTTTCACTTTTCAGATTCCTTTGGTATGTGCGGCTTTTTGCTATAGAGAGCATCTTTGTAGATAGTCTTTCTACTATAGTAGTGACCAGTGGCGGATCCAGCCTCTGAGCATAGGGGGCGGCTATTTTTAAAAAAAAATTGAAAAAATCTATACATGTTTTTACTTAGAAAGAGTAAATAAAGATATTTATTACACTCAAAAAATATTAAAATATATTTTGATTTTTACATGAAAATTTTTCTCTGCTGTAAAGCAAACAGTTTGACAATTTGATCAACAATATATTTAGAGTTAATATCACGCCAATGCTAAACCTTCTCCCATTGTTGTACGAAGGTAAGATTTTTAGTATTTCAAAACAGAAAAAGTTCTTTCAGCGGTAGCAGTTGAAAAAGGAAGTGTTGCATATATCGTTAGAAGAGAATATATATTTGGATAAAATGTTGGATTACAATTTTCCAAAGCAGAGATACAATCATAGTTATCTTTAGGCAAAGACTGACAAAATGTCTTCCAGATTTCAAACTCGGATTCAATTTTAAAATAAAAGTTTGTATTAAGTTTGTTAAAATTAGTTTGTATTAATTGAAAACTGCGGCAACAAACCACAAAGAAGTAAAACAGTTGTATGATGACTTTCAAATCTTGTCTCTCTGACATATAATTTCATCCAAAAATGGTAAAAAATAGTCTGTCGATAATACTCAAACGGTGAACTTGCTGAAGCATTGTTTTTAAGAGTCTGACGTCTAACTACTTTTGGTAATTGCAAGGGATCTTCTCCATAAAATTTTTGAGCTTTTTCATGTTTTTGAATTTTTCCTCAGAGTTTCGTACATCTTGTAAATGTTGTTTTATGGTATGTGTACATGTTCAATGGCTGAAAAAAGATCATTCGAAGTTGATTGTGACCTTTTTTGTAATTATCATAATTGAGTTTAGTATTGTCAGAGAAACTATGAAATTCTGCTTTGACAATGAGTCTAACAAAATACGAGCATCAACTAATGACCTTGAATTTCCTTGACTTATTCTTTCAAGAACATCGATAATCACAGGGTAAAAGTGTATTAATTGCTTAGTGTTTTTCAATCCAACGAGTTTGACAGGGTATTTTTTTTTTAACTTTTAAAAAAAAAAAATTAATCTTTTTTTTTTTTTTTTCAAAAATTTTTTTTTTTAAAAAAATAGTAAAAAATTTAAAAACCCCCCCAAAAACCCAAAAAAAATTCGTATTTCTCTTACTTCTGATGCATTGACCAATGTGAGGTTTAAAGCATGCGTTGAACAATGAACATACTCGGCTTGCTCTCCACGCAAACGTTTTATCTCTGCCTGAACACCATTAAAAGCGCGACTCATTGTTGCTGCCCCATCACATTCTTGTCCTATTAAGTTATGTGGATCCAATCCAGCTCCTTGTAATATAATAAATATTTCAGCAGCAAGACCTTTAAGGGATTCGGGATTGAGGAATTCAAGAAATCTTTCTACAATAATATTTTTATTGACATAACGTATACTTACAGAAAGTTGAGACTTGTGATAAATCAGTCGTTTCATCGGCAATTACAGCGTAAAAATTTGCTTCGAAGGCTTCTTTGGCTACTTTCCGTTTAATGGCATTTGCCATGCAAGAAATAAGATAAGATGCAAGTATAAGTTTTTGACAAATAAGTTGCGTTACCAGCACTTGTAGAAAGATGATTTTATAAGCTTTGGTTTGAAAGAGAATAGAGTTGAACTAAAGAACGAAAGCACCCCTCTTTTTTTACAATGTTTTTAATGGAGGAGGGAGGGGGGAGGGGGCCCCCCTCTTCCTCTCCTCCACCAAAACAAAAATCTCATTTAAAAAAAAAAATTATCTTATTTTTTTTTTTTTTAATTTTTTTTTTTTTTTTTTTTTTTTTTTCAACACTCAACTGACTATCCATAGCAAGTTCTGGCATTGAAAAACGTAACAAGAATTCTTGAGCGGCAATTTTTGCTGAAATATGATAGTTGCATTTTTCATGACTGGACAAGTACCCATTTTTGCCGATTAGTCTAAAAAACCGTTTGCAGGAGATTGTCACCAGTTGACAAGGTTTCATATTGGATTTACCAACGTGTTCTTCAGCAAAAAAAACACAAAAAAGACCTTTAAAATATGTCTTGAATAAGTCAACCATTCATACTGTTTAAAACAAAAAGGAGTGATTCTTCTTACTTTACCTTCCTTATTTGTTTCACTAGGCCAAGAACTAGATTAACCTATTGGAAGACAAATGTGTTTGGACAAATATAATTTATCACTGTCTGATACTTTACTTGGCCCACCAAAATTCATGAAAGCACGAGCAATATCATTTTCTTGTAACGAATTCAAATCGATAATGTTCATAGACATAGAGTCACTGGCTTGGTCTTTCTTTGCTTTAGAAGCATTTGGTTCTTGACTAGTGGAAGCAGAAATAACTTCATTACATTTTTTGAAATAAAAAAATCTGATATTTTTATTCCTTTATTGCTTAATCTTTTTTCCATATCAACCAGAAAACTAAACATCAAAAAATAAATTAATATATAAAAATAAAGTAAGAGATAAATTGTAGAAATTGCATAAAAAAAGAAATTTAGTGATTGTACGAGCAAAGAAGTAGAAATATAAATGAGAACAAGAAAGTGAGTTAAGAATGATTTAAAAAACACAGTAAACTGACGCTATTTTAGACAGTAACAACAAAAAAATTAAAAGAAAATAAGTAAAAGAATAATAAAAGTAGAAAAATAAATTTTGATTAAGTTATCAAATACTAATTTTTCACAAATTAATGTTAAATATTTTATGTAAATATTTTCAAAAAATTTCACAGGGGAGGCCCAGCTCGGGTAGGCCTCCCCCTTGAATCCGCCACTGGTAGTGGGGACATTAACTCCGCCATCCTCCCAAGATGTTCCAATCATAAAAATTTAAATCTGGGCCAAAAAATATTACAAACTTTTTTCATGGCAAGCGCAAATGAACGGAATAGTTGACAATTTTTTTCAGTTAAAATATAATATTGGTTCTTATTATTTTGTTGACAAGCAAGATAATATTACGTATTGCACTCTTTGAATGTCTATTATCTTCACAACGGGGAGGTATTATATACATTATATCTTTCTCAGTACAGTTTGGAAAAGAAGATCGGTGTTCACAGATAACTTGCAAGAGGAAATGAATTTGATCTAATGTTTGAATCACGAATAAGAGCTACACCTTTCTTATCCCTGTCATTGACGATTACGAAGCCCTTCACGACTTCTAAAGCATGTTATTTTCCAAGAATACTGCTTCTACGATTCTTAGCATCGGAAACAGTAGTTTTTAATGGAATTTGCAGGACTATGCCATGCCTTGATTGCTAAGAAAGCGGTTAGAAATACCACAAAAAAGTGTTCTTTGAAAAAGCTATGTTGGTGTATACATTGAAGGATTTTTTTAATGAGTCTGAAGTCATTCAAAAAAACATAAAGCGCTGTTACCTACCAGACATTCAGATAAATCAGAACAGAATGAACTGAACGAGAATACGCTTTTCTTCCTAAGTCGTCATTTTGAATTATCCTTGATACAGTGATATCTTGATGGCATAAATAACTTTATACATTCGGCGTGCTTAGTGTATTACACCTAAGATTTGGAAATGAACTTTCTGTTCTGGAACATCTATAAGAAATATTATTGAGAGCCAGAGAAATTTTCGGTAGTCATTCCTTGGTTATTTCTTTGTGTATACTAGTAGAAACAAGAATATCTTCACGAAATGGTGCAACAAATTATTTAACAGTTAGATCAAAAAATAGGTTTTTAAGTATATGAACCTGAATTACCGTGTCTGATGCTGTCGTTTCAAAGCATTGTCAAGCACTGCATCATAACTCACATATGTTCTTAACCAGTTCCTAAAGTTAATTTGTGAACCATCAGTAGGTGTTTAACCTCAGCATCAGAGATAAGTATTAGTAAAAGGTCGTGGTATTTTAGATTTTCCTTCCACTTACCTTCACAGTTATACATTACGATTATTGCTCATTTGGTTGAAGGGTCAACTTTTGGATCTATCTTTAGTGTTATCTTTTTGGCATATTTGAAATTGTCAATTTCTTCAGGAGAAGAAGAATCAGCAGAAAGAACAACATATTTTGATGTTTCCAGTTCTTATGCTTTTGACATGATGACAGCTTTTCACCAAAAATTTTAGCTTCATGCGAACCAAAGAGATAAACATCACTCTGTTTCTTGTTTTCAATGAAACATCACTTATATATATCACTAATAGTTCTCAAAGTTAGAGATGAAAGAAAAAAATATCTTTATTAGTGAAGTGTGTATCTTGTAACACATAATATATACATGCAAATAAAATTCAAGAAGAAGGCAATTTTTTCATTTTCGATTCTAGAGCGCCACAAAGATATTTAGCCGAGGGCGTTTCTTTCATGAATGAAACAGACGAGTGGGTTGATGATAGTGTGAATTGAATTTCCTAAAGTCATACCTTATGGAGGTATTTCTGAATTATATTATTGGATCTGCTACAAGTCTAAAATAGGGCATAAGCTTACGAATAGGGTTGCACACGGCAACGGACAACGTTCGAGTACGTCCGTTGCCGTTCGTTCGTTTGTCCGTTCGAACCAATAATTGAAAATCTTTGGTAACGGACAAAAACGAACAAATTGTAAAAATAAAATTTATTAATAATATAAGGACTCATGAAATAATGTTATCATGAATAAATGTTAACATTTCAACGTTATCATCCTTCAACCTCGCTCTTCTTGAAGTCACAGTTGCACCTGTTCGTGAAAACAAACGTTCTGATGACATGCTTGTAGAAACAGCGGACATCCACTTTCGACTCAGCCAAGCCAATACAGAAAAAGTATCGCGATTGGCGTTCCACCATTGAAGCGGATCAAGTATTTTTGATTGCTTGCATAGCGATAAATATTTTTCCAGTTCAATTTCATCGGAACAATCTTCCTTCATCATTTCATCGCTTCCTGGTATGGAGAAAATGTCTCCAAGCAAGGCGTTATTTGTCCCTGAAGGACCGGCATCATCACGATACTTATGTTTCTCCACATGAAGAAGTTGTGGTGTGGCACTTTTCATTTGATTTAGAAGCTCTTCTTTTGCTGTGCTGCGCTCTTCTATAGAAAAGCCATTCAGGGTCCAGCAATATTGTCCAGAGCAGCGAAATCTGTAACCCTTGAAAACGGCTGGTGAATTCATTTAAAACTTCTCTCCGGAATGCTTCTACCGTATCAGCAGCATCCTCGTACCAAACAGTGTGGGAAACTCCCTGTAAAACTTTGTATTCAATCAAATGAATCTTGATCATTCTTAATACTGGCAGCGTTAAGGACCACGTCCGAAAATTTTCCCCCGACAACGCTTCTGTTGCTTCATCAAAGCGTTGTAAAATACAGCAAACATTTTCTAATAGAAACCACTGCTTATGTGATTTTGACGCAGTTTGAACACCTTCTTCCGTCTGGATAAATGAACAGAACGCATCTAAATGCAATCTAATGTCCAAGCACACTTTTAACATGTGTACAGTTGAATTCCAACGAGTAATAACATCTAACGGAATCTTCTTCGGTGGCTGATTTTTCCGTTTCATGAATTTTTTCAATCACTAAAATCCAATTATGCTACTACTCAAATATTTAGCATATTCTCGGAGTATTTCAATAGCGTCTGCAATCTCCTTTAAACATTTGGAAACAATGTCGGTAGCTGTTTTACTCTCACCCTTCCACCGAATCAAATTTTTGCACAATCAAACTTAGATAATGAGCAACACAACCTTGGTGATTTACACCCAATTCTCGCGCTGATTTTGCTGCATTGGATGCGTTATCAGTGACTTAAACAACCATATTCTCTAAGGACATGTTTGCATCCTCTACCGACTGCTTCACGATGTTTGCAATTTCGGAACTGGTGTGTCTTACTTCACTGAACGGAGCACATCTCAACGTAACGACTTTCATAACAAAATCCTCAGTGATGTAATGAAGCATGAACGAAATATATGCTTCAGATCTTCTTGATGTCCAAATATCACTTGTAAGTGAATAATAATAATCACATTCTTTTTGGATCATGGACTTGATGATAAAAAGCGTATCTGCAAATGTACTGCGCAACAACCTTGTTATTGTTGTACGAGAAGGCAACGTGTATTTTTGTTCCAATGCATTTAAAAAATTGTTGTATTCAATGAATCCTGGATCTTCAACAATTGACAAGGGCCGGTAGGATTTAGCGATCCATTTCAAAAGAAGAAAATGACCTTTTTGAGCCGATGATTCATTCACTGACTTCAATTTCTTGAACGCTTTTTGAATGGTTTGCTGTTGGAAGCTGCACTTTTTTTTGAGGAATTAGTGCCCAGATCTTCTGAATGATTTTGTTCTATGTGTCGCAATATTTGCTTTGAAGTACCCAAGGAATAATTGATTGTTTTTTGGCACTTTAAACAAAACGCACCGATAGCTTCTTTAGATTTCCACTTCTTTTTCTCATCGATTGGAGCCAAAAGTTTGATAAACTGCCACAATTCTTGTCTTTGTTGCCGCTCTGGATCGAACAAACGATTAACTATTTCTTCATGATTGGTTATTTTAACGATACTCATTAGTTTAGGTATAAATCAATATGAAAGTTAGATGAAATCGGTGCAGAAGTTTGGTGTGAAAAATGACAAATTGTCTCAATCACAATATTCAACTTTGCATGAATAGAAAAACACATGTGAAATAAAACAGCATTGTGATTGTCAATGTATGCTGGTTATATATGCCAATATTTTAGAGTTTGTGTGCGTATGTGTTTGTTGTGTGAGTGTGCGTGTGAGTGAATGAGTCTGTCTCCGTATGTAAGATTCACTAGTATATGATGTTCGCTAGTGTCCGTTATTGTTCGTGTCCGTTCGACTATAGCTTGAGTTTGTTCGTGTTCGTTCGAACTAAATTTTCGTGTCCGTGTGCAACACTACTTACGAAGCAGTGATTGCATTCGGTTAAAATTAAGCGATTATTAACCGCTTAATAAGGCTGACTAATTTACCCTTAATGACTCGTTAATTCAACTCGTAAAACCTTTGTCAAATCATATTAAATTAACATATATAAATATAGTACTTTTAAACGGTAACCGGAGAAAAGTATCCAGAAGACAAAAGTTACCACTTTTGTATAATACGAAGGTGATAACTCGTATTATACAAATACGTAATAAACCTAGAATATACAAAAGTGGTAACTTTTGTCTTCTGGATACTTTTCTCCTAGAACCCTTTTAAACTATTGTAATAAAATATCATGTGTAATTATATCATGTTTTCAGAGCGATCGCTTAAGATATTTGGCAATGAATACCGGTTAACGATAACACGATTAACTGCCATTACTATTATATACCTCCCAAATAAAGATAAAATATATTTGTACAAAAATACAACATATTGCAAAAGATATCAAATGTGAATATATCATAATAATCTTTTTGTGATTTTTTTATTTCTAATAAAGTTAATTTTACCATAAATTTACCGATAATAATTACCGGTATTTTGTAATATGATTAGAATGACGCAATCACATCCCCCACTTTCTCATTTATTTTACTTAAAATTGAGAGATTGAGAGAATTGGTTGGAGCAAAGGATACCTCCTAGAGTTGTGAGGGAAATGTACAAGGATTGTGGAAACTGTGTCACAACTCTCAAGACGCGGTGCTTGCATCCTAAAATCTTCCTTGTTTTCTTTACGCTATGCTTATAAAGTACGGAATATTAAATTCAATAAAAAATGATTTATGAATTTAATTAGCAATTTTTTAAAGCACCTTAGCAATCGCTCTTAAAAATTCTGAAGGACGAATAACCCTTTATATTCCACGAGCTTTTTCTGAAATCGAGTTTCTCTACTTTTTTTTCTACGAAAATCCTTTAATATCTTTATATTCTTAATCTAAATATTTTGTCTCAATTAATCTTGGGTAAGCAATCATACATTTTATTTGTCTTTGTGAACCTCTTATAGATGACATGATCATTTTTCTACATTTTCAGACTTTAATATTCAATGTGAATTTGAGATCGGGTTTTCCAAGAACTAGTTTTCAGAGAGCGATTTTT
This sequence comes from Nectonema munidae, assembly GCA_030549495.1. NCBI lineage: Eukaryota > Metazoa > Nematomorpha > Nectonematoida > Nectonematidae > Nectonema > Nectonema munidae. The sequence goes on from JAUIRK010000819.1 coordinate 293,447, forward strand.
TTGAGACCGAGTTTTCCTAACATCTTATATGCCCAAAATTGAGATATAACATTTTTAGAGTAAATAAATCATTTCAATATGCGACTCTTGATTATTTTATGCTCACTTTTTGTTCTGAATTTTCTCGTGTAGTCAGCACACTATCAGGAGGTACATGAGGATGTGAAGATATGCTTTAAATTTGATTAACCTCTACTTCTTTAACGCTAACAAGCTTCATTGTATAAAAAAACTTTTGCTTTTGAACCGGGGGTTTCTTGTTCATCCCAAGTGATTTTATATTTAACTTGGCACTTGGTACTTAAAAAGTTTTCATTTCCTATCTGAGATGAGACATGAAAATTATTTGGCTTTTTGAGCAAGGAAAAAAATTTTATTTATGTTTTAAACAAAATTTTTTGTAAAGTACTTAATTTCACAAGAACAAAATTTTGCAAATTTTGATTTAAAAGAAATTCGCGCGAATGTAATTTAGCGAATAAACTTTTTCGAAATATTTGTTTTTCTCAAATTTATCACCTAATATCAAAACAGTGATTTTTAATTTTGCATCATTGTTATAAAAATTTGGACATAAAAAACTTGAAATTTTGGAAATTAACTTCGACCGAATTTTATTTCACAAAATTTTTGTGTTTGCGAATTTCACGAAATTGAATTCCTCTTGAAAATTTCTCACTTTTCAGCAATCAATTTTCGTTTTGAAAGATTTCCAGATGTCTGTAAAACATTTGGTAGTGTAGCTTCCATGGACTCATTTTCACCCTTTCTTTTCTGCTTTTTCATACTTTCATTTCATTTTATACTTAGAGACTTAGATGCTTTTTAATTTCCCAACTTCGTTATGCCATCATCCGCAGAGATTGAAGAAGATCGAAAGTTTTTTGCGTCATGCTCACCTTTTTTCAACAGTTTCTGAGTCCTTGGAAGTTGCGAAAAGTGATGCCTCTCTTGATAACAGTCATTCGGATACGCTTGATATCGAAAGATCGACACTTACATTGCCTTATAAGCGAGATAAAGGCATGTACTTATTAAAGAAGTATTTGAGTGAGAAGTTTGATCAAATCCACGCTGACAAGTTGTCGAAAAACGATCTTAAGCGGTATCAATTTATCAACATCTCTCGAAATAACGTGGATCCTGAACTCACCTCTGTATTCCTTTTTCCGGGCGAGGGATGCCACTTTCCTGGGATGTGTAAGGAGAGCATGAATATCCCCAATGTTGCTAAAATGTTCGAAATCGCCTCCAACATACTCGGCTACGATCTGAAGAAGATTTGCTTGACCAGCTCCAAAGAGAAACTCAGCCTCTTCAAATATGCACATCCAGCTATATTTGTTTCTTCACTTGCTGCCGTCGAAAAATTATTTCTGCAAACTCCATATGTAAGTTTTTGGATTTTTGTGTAGGATGCGCTGTAGTAGACTGGCTAGCAGGGTTGCGAGTCCTTGGAAGTAGCGAAAAAATAAACTACAAAATTGGAAATTGTAAAAGGAAATTGAAAGAAAAGTTTTGGCTTTGAAAGAAGCCGTATTAAACTAAAGTTTTTGCTAAAATGATGCTTTTTATGGAAAAATATAGTAAAAATAGAAAATAGCTAAAATATAAAGATTTCAGAGAGAAAGAAGGAAACTTTAATTTTATTAATTTTAAGGTAAATTAAGCTTCTTGATAACAATAATTTTATCTCAACCCTATTATCGTTGGGCTAAATTTGTCCGCTTAAGTGCTGGGGTAAAGGGCCCACTATTTTTCTCAGATATTAATAAGTTTTTATAAATATTTTTAATTTTACATATATATTTCAACTATGCTGAATTCAGTAGTGATGTGCATTTTTTTAATCAAAATCAATCAAACCTGTCAAAAAATTGATTTAGATTTGACAGCTCATCTCAAAAAAGAATTTTTTATTGAAATAATTATATAAAGTTTTTTACACATATATACCCATTTTCAAGTATGCTGAATTCAGTGGTGATATTCATTTTTTTATGAAAATCAATGAAACCTGTCAAAAAATTGATTTACATATGACAGCTCATCTCAAAAAAGAACTTTTTATTGAAATAATTATATAAAGTTTTTTACACATTATATAACATTTTCACTAGTTTGTCCTTTTTCACTTTAAGTTCGTCTTTTTTCATTTTAAGTTTGTCTTCATTTTAAGTTCGTCCTTTTTCATTTTAAGTTCGTCCTTGTGACTTTAGCAAATCTGTTTCAATGGCATGTTCAAATAAAAAAAACTTATAACTATTTTTTCAATTTTCAAGATATTTTTTACCTTAAGTGTAAAAAAAATTAATTAAAAAAAACTAATATACAAATTAAAAAAATAATAATTTCATATTCCTTTTTGCAAGAAACTTAGTTAGAAGCTAAAATGAATTGATTTTTTTAGTTGTACTTCATGAAATTTATTTCTCATTTTCAATTGTTTGTGCAAGTTTCAAAGTTTTTTTGTTTAAATTTGGAACAGATTTCTTATTTAATTTTGCTGAATTTCAAAATATCTCATGAGCAAGCTCTCAAAATCAGTTCCATCTAATTTTTTTTTAAATATTTTACTTATAAACAAAAATTAAATTCGTTTTTTTATAGCAAAAACTCATAAATTTTCCACTTGGTTTTTGTTATTTTTATTTTTTTTTTGGATAAATAAGGTCATAAACTTTATACTAAAATGGATGTTAAAACAAACTGTTTTAAACTTCAAAATAAATTAAAAACAGTAATATCGTAGTACAAAAGTAGTAAAAACGAAGCATAAAACGAAAACAAATTGGAATTTATTTAAAAATCATGAATACATATTTGGATTGTATAAGTGTCCAGTTGAAGCTATGTTGACATTATTCATCATATGTCTGTTGTAGTTTGTACAGTCAAATCTTGAAATGGAGTTGACGCCTTCTTTGATTATTATAGAAGAAAAAGACATGTTTTGCGTTGGTGAAGTCATCAAGTTTCTTACTTTACTTTTCACTTTAGAGAAAACATTCTTGCAAGGATTTAACATGATAGAATAAGGTGAAAGAAACTTTAGTAGGTATTTTCAATTTTGTTGAAAAATTTCATCGACTACTTTACTTTTGTGAATTTTAGCATTGTCAAGCACAATCCAGGCATCGCTTTTAATTGTACTATCTGGGTTGCAAGTGCCATCTTCAATAATTTCATAGTGAATGACTTTGAAGCAATTCATTGCAAGAACTAGGGAAACATTCTCTCCCTGTCCTCTCTTTGTTGGTATCACCACACTTGCCCTTGTGACTTTCTTTGATCGCGCTTGTGAGCAACCACTTTCGTTAATGAAAATCAACGATTCTTGTGCTTGGGCACTATTTTGAAATTCTTGCGCGTAACATTTTCTTTTAACACATCTTCTCTATTTACATCTCAATCTGTTTATTAACACGCTTGAATGTAACTTTCAAATCATTCAGCAAGTAACTATGGATAGAACTTATAGCTATTTTATCGAGTACTTTTCTTTGATTTTATCACCAATTTCTTCAAGATTCATCATGGTATTGCTCTCTACTAAGCTTTCCAAAAAACAAGTCTTTCAGGTGTAAGAACCTTTTTTTATGTCCCCCGTGGGAATTTTTCGAGTTGTCTTCATTGCTTTGCTTATCATCATAATTTTGAAGTATAGACTTTGCAGTTGAGTATTTTATACCTAGGATTTCTGATGCTCTTTTTACTGATAAAAACTCTGTGGAAAGAGGCTTGATTGATTCAAGCTTTTTTTCATTTCAAATTTTGTTATACATGATAGAATAGGGGTAGAGGAAAAAGTAAAAATGATGATCAAAAATTCAACAGTAAAAGAAATGGACATAGTCTAAAACATTTCCTTTATATAATATTATTTAGAGAACCGATACCAATACATCACATATGAAATAAAATACAAAAAATGGGCAAATCTGTGCACGTTCTAAAAGTTTGAACATAAACTAAAAGAAAAGGCAAAGTCTTTTATTCTCTTATCTTACATTATCATGTATTCGAGTGATCATTACATCCTATAATGAAATCATCATACATGGTTTATAAACAAACAGCAACTCTTACTTATTGAAAATTATTGGGTTGAATGTCATTTTCGCCCCCCGGATGTGCGCCCCTGACTTATAGGTATTTTCAAATCCTAAATGTAAAAAATGAGTCAGAAATGAAACTAGCATGGCCGATTTAGTATAAAAACATATATTTTATGTAAAATTTGAAGGAATGTTTTATTAGATATATTTCTGATTAATCAAAATTTTGATCGACATTTTCTAAAAAGTATCCATGATTATTAAAAATAAATATATAAAGTGTTATGCGTTTAAAACTGTATATAATTTTAAAATTTCCAGGTAGTATATAATATAGACCAGCGTTTTTCAAACTTTTTTTACTGCGACCCATAGCAAGAACCTCAGTTTGCATCGTGACTAGTGTGTCCACTTTAAGGTCTTTTTTTCATTCCCCGGGGAACGAGGACCTCGTAATTTTTGAAAATTTCCCCGTGGAAGAAAAAGCTATTTTTTTACAGTAAAAACTGTTCAGAAAAGAAAATTTAAAAGTCTCATATAGGATTTTTATTGAAAAAAATTTAAATGCATAAAAGATTTATGTTTTAAAAAAATATCTAAGAAAAATTAGAGCGTTCAAAGTTTCATCATTCAACTGGTTTCTTATTTTTGTAGAAAAATAACCCATTGACGAAAACACTCTTTCGGCATCCACAGAAGTTTGTTTTATGCTCCTTAAATTTTTGAATAAAGTTTCTAAAACTTCGGGCCTCCTATTTGTTTCTAAATAAAGGTCAAATGTTTTTTTCATTATTTCCTCTATGCTTGAAATCTTGCTTTTAGTTTCACGTTCTTCATTTTCATTAATCTTCAGAAATTCGTCCAATTCCTCCTTCACGCTTTTCTTCTCTGTTTTTTGGTTGTTGACGATTAATCTTTCATCTTTCTTCTCCGTTACTTCGATATTTTTGTCGTCGGATTCGACAAAAAATTTTTTTCAAAAGTTCCCCGAGGAAATTTAAAATTTTTTTTCGAGGACGAGGATTTTGAAATTTCACGATTCCCCGGGGACTCGAGGACGAGGAATCCCGGGGTGGACACCCTAATCGTGACCCATAATACTTAGGTGTAATAAGACAAACTATGATCACTAGGTTCATTTATTCAGCATCGACAATTTATATGTCCTTTCTTTTTTGTCACTACCCATTTTATTTTTCACGCGACCCACTGAAGGGTCGGGACCCACAGTTTGAAAAACGTTGATATAGACCCTAGGTTATAAGGTTAACTACAGATAATGTCAAAATTTTATTTAAAATTTTAATTTTTGATTGACAGTTTTGGACATGAAAGGATCATTCAACTACCATGAAAATGGTATCAAAAGATGCAGCTAGCGATTTTAGGAAACGTCACGAAATTTGAAGGGATATGATTTAGCCAATTTTATACAATTAATTTTTTGCTGAAGGGGGGAGGGGCGTTTTACTCCCCCTAGCACTAATATGGTAAAGTTCTTTTTAAGAATTTTTATAAGTTATATATAAAAATTTAAACATCGGAAATTTTTTAGTCAACCCTTTCAGGCACAACGGGATACCCGTGTCCCATAAACTATAAAAATTCATTGAAAAACAAAGCAGAGCATTAACTTTAGCAAACCTATACTTGAAAGGGTTAAAATTAAAAAAATCGCTCCCAAAAATGTCAACCATGTGTGCCTCTGTTTTGAAATTATAGTTGCGTCTGTTCAATATGCCTTTTAATTTATAAACATGATAATATCAGCATTATACATGATCTAAAATTTATTGTCAAATGTGTTGTCATAACACAAATGTTCAGTTATTTTATTTTTAGTGTCTATTTTTATCTACTTTTTTAATATTGTACGATTAAAAAATGGCAACAAAAATAGTTTTGAAGTGTAGTTCCATGTGTAGCATAATTCGAATGAACAATGCCCTATCATTTGCTTATTTTCCCCTTCAATGCTTGTTTAGGCGATCGAAAAATGCATCATAACTGCTGGCATCGGCTTAGGAGAAATCACGTCGCTTTGCTTTGCTGGCGTTATTTCCTTTGAGGATGCGATCAAGATTATCCAGATTCGCGCAAATTTGCTTTCGAAATGTGCCAAAGTCACTAAAGGAAATCTGCTAACTCTTTTTCCTAAAGGCCGTTTAAGGTAAGACTTCATTTTATCCATTATGACAGTATTACCGGATTCTTCGTTTTTCTCTTTCAAACGAATTTTTGGCCCTTTTTTGAGGATAAAAAGTCCCGAAAAAACTAAAACGTTATAAAAGTAAATTATCAAAAAAAATTTAGTTTATTATTTTTTTTTAATTATTCGTTTTACTTTAAACCTTTTTTTTTTAAAAAACTTTAACCTTTTTTTTTTATTTATTTATACGTTTTATTTTAATAAGCTTTATTAAATAATCTGTATATTGAAAATCCTTTTAAACCGTTTTAATTATTTCTAAAATTAGCAACGACTCTTTCAAGTCATAGAGTTCTTATATTTTTTATTTTAGTTGATATAAAATCTTTTTTTTGTTTTGTGTATAAAATGACAAATAAATATTCATATTTGCATTGGCTCTTCAAAATTGTAAACTAGAAACTCTAATAATAATAATCATGCTAGAAGATAAAGATTGACTCATGATTTATCAGATTGACCAGATAAAGCAAACCATGATACTTATGGTGTATCTTTGGACAAACTAGAAGTTGTACGCGTATTTTTTTTCATAAATCAGATCGCCACTCATTTAGAAATAGTAGATCAAGGCCTTGCTCTATTTATTGAGCAGCATTCCACACCATATTCTTTTAACCAAAGTATCATATTTAGGCTTTTCCATCAATGCTATCACTTTTTTAAATTCTTATTTTGTTTAAAAAAATCCTGTTTACAATTGGTGTGATTCGAACCAATTAAAAATTAATATGAATAAAACATAACTGGACTATAATATGAAAGAACGAATGATAACTTTACATTGAGAACAATTAAAAACGAGTCAGTAACTACAACATTATCTAAAATTAGTAATCAAGCATATCTCAATAAAAAGTGTTTTATTTGTTAGGATTAGTTTTAATATATTTATTGTATAATTTGAAATAAAAAAATTATATGCTATATTTTTCTCCACATTTTTATCTCAATATTACACATTCTTCTTCGTTCCATTTATTTTTCAAAGGTGATTTTTTCTTCCATAAGGGTACACCTTCATCCTGACATATGAATTATAGGTTGATTTTTCATCTTATTTTATTTTTCAATTCTTTTTTCCATGTTTCTCTATCTTTAGCCTTTTCAATATTTATATTGTACTTCTTACATAATTCCATGTGATGCTTGGCCTCCCACGTTTGGTTTTTCCTTCAACTTCAAGGTACATCCCTTCTTTACCCATTCTTCCTTTCCAAGTGACCCTTCCATCTTAGTTGATTCCTACAAATAACCATTTCCGAGTTTTCAACCAATTTTTCTTCTTCTGATTTCACTTGTATGACGAGGCAAAGGAGACCTCAATACATTTACTTTTATATCTATAACTCAACAATTTTATACCTAATTATGAGTTTGATAATTTTAAAAATTCATGTCCAAATTAATTACATTTTTGAATAAATTCCTCTTCCTTTTAACATTTGAAAAGTTTTATGTTGGTTAATGGAGTATCTGCATGCCGAAAAAGGAAATACATGTATCCCCAAAAATGTTTCATTTTTCGCGCTTCTGTCTCCCAACTTTATAAGAAAAGTAATGCATAAATATTTAGAAAGGAATTGTATTCTGTTGTCTCGATTTTTTATCCTAGTTTTCTTCCTCTGAAGAATTTAACGGGTTTAACCCTTAGATAGTGCTTTGGCGACCCCATTCTACAATAGCTTGAATCATTCTAATCCCTAGATATTAACGTTGTTTTCCAATTTGGAGCTTTCGTATTGGGATTGTATCGATCACAAAACTGTATTCGTATACCTGAAATATAAATTATTGCAAACTAATAATCAACCTCCCCCTTCCATTGATCCCAAGAGAACATCTAAGAAAATTATTCAGGTAATGAAATTATCAGGATTTTGAAAAACAATGATTTTGCCATCAAATTTTGCGGAGTTAATATTATATACTATAATGAAACTAAAATAATAACTTTTCATAACTCAAATATTCCAAAAATGTCAAATTCTTAATTATTTCTATTAAAAAAATGTATCTTTTTATCTTTCCTGCGTTCAAGGATGAAGGGAGAGAGAAAAACTTTAAGGAAAAAATTTATTTATACGAATGATGAAGGCCGGATTGACAAGGGTTGGCGTATTAAGGTATAGCTATGCTGTACAAGAAGCCGTTCCCGGACTTTAGGGCAATGAAAAGTGAATGCAGATGCTTGGCTAGGCAATCCTGCCAAAGCTATGATATCCACACGATGGATGCTGACGTCACATAAAATTTATAACTTTTTTACAACAAAAAAGAAGAGAAAATAAAGAGTTTAGGCGGTGCGAGATGATTAAAAGCGCTCCTATTTTGATTTTTTCTTTTTTATTTAGATTCAGTTTGCTTCGCAAAGCAGCAATAGAGTACTTAAAGTACCTTGGGATCGATGAGCCAACGTGTGATATAGCTTACTACCTAGCTCCAGAAATCAGAGTCGTTTCTGGAAATGTTGAGGTTTTCTTTTTCACGCACACACATTTATATATATCTACGCAACTCCTTCTAAATAAGACTTCTTTCCAAGAATGACAGCTTATGCAATGTCACTCTTACGACCATGAAATGCCCATTGATTTTATCGAGTTTGATGAATTAGACATTTCCGTATAGACTTACTAATAACAGATACCACAAGTCTTCAATAGTATGCATTGTTAATTTTCTGAGTGTTTCATTGGCTCTTTATCATTAGATGTACTAAAAAGTTTAACTCATAAGATGTGGTAATTTAAAATTTTCCATTCATTCTTTTCACTTACACTTCTATTTCTTTTAGAATCATTTGATTCCACCCTCTTTTTTGAAAGACCCAAACGATTTCTTATTTTTAAATTATAAAATACTTCTGTATCTTTGATTGAAATCTTTTTTAAATTAATTTAGGAATGGGTTCATTAAATCATTTATCTGATTGGCCAGTCTGCTTTTAACATTTTTATCAGGCTCTTTAGCTTGTCACGAAATTAAAATTTTACGGAAAAAACGATGCCTCTTTCAATGTAACTATCTATCAGTTGACTAATCTACTTACTGACTAACTAATTATCCCTCGTTTTTTATTTTTAATTTATTTTTTTAATTTTATTTTAGTTGAAATTATGTGTTGTTCGTTATTAAGTCTCATATCGCAATACGGCGATAATTACAAGACAACGAAGAGTTATATGCATTTTCAATTTGAAAATCGCGTGTTATATATTTGTCAGGATTTGACAGCCTAAAGTTCTAGGAGTTATACTAATTTAAAACATGTCATTGACGTGTCATATTAAATTCATAGTTTTAAAAATAACGCGTTTAAGTTCTATGTAAATTTTTACGTTTTAAGTCTATAAAGCCAAAAAAATATTTTAAAAAATCGGTAAACGGAACGTATCTTATTCCTAAATAAGAGGATATGGTTATGAAAGACATGCTATAAAAGAAAATTAGGAGGCATGCAACAACTTAATATTTAGTACATGTTTAGAAGTTAAAAATAAAGACCATTTTATGGCATGCTAGATTGGGAACAAACTACGCCTGGAATTTGACTCCATCCCATATATACCTGATATGAGTATATATGTTCTCCCTAGGATATATATTTTACAATAGGAATATATAATCTGTCCTACAAGCAAATTCCTACAAAGGCTAGATTAGCCTAGCTCGTACCATGAAACTGTTTTACGACTTATACCTTGTGCCGACCCTAAATTTATGTAGACGGATCTAGTACTCAGAAAAATAGAACTAAGTTGACGAACGAAGAATTCCCTATTGTTTTGGTCCTAATGTATATGAATAGGCACCCAGGATTATTTTTCTCTTTTTTTTTTTTGCATATACACCCAAGAAGGCTTCATCCTGGGTTTGCGTGAGCTTCCAAGCTTGGGTGAGCAATACTGAAAGGGTTGTCATAAACATTTCTAAAAAGTTTGTACATAAGGTCGTCTATTTTATTCATCCAATTTTAGGGTAGGCAGGCATCCCTCAACATCTCGACCAAGACGTTAATAAGATTGATTTTCCCCAATTTGAATATATTGATCATTTTAACCCTGGATTTTTGTGAAATTATTTCTTTGCACGTGGCCAGCTTACTACCTAGATTAGGTTTTTAGTGAGGTTTCCAAAAAAACGAGCATAATTTAAAAATCCAAGTGGGTCAATGATCTGTTTCCAAATGCATTCAACGTATGTGATATTGGAATTAGTTCATATAAATGCATTTCAATAAAATCTATATAATTTAAACTGGGCCTTTTGAATTTTATTAAAAAAATTTTTGAATTGTAAATATCTTTTACAATTTTTTTTGCTAATTCAATAAATGAATATTGAAATCAATAGAGGGGCAATATAAAGAATCTCGTTTGATAATTTTAGAGTTTTTTTTTTATCTTATGTTATCATTGGAAATGTCTGTCAGCCAAAAGCTCTGGCGTCCCGATAGATACCCTATTCTGATCCTCAAAGGGATAATAAGCAGCTTTAAACATGAGTGCATCATTTTATTTGTCTTGTGCAAATTTCAATGAAATTATATGTAATATGAATTTGTTGTATATCACACGAATATTTTCATTCAAAATGGGTGAATGATTTTTGGTTCAAGGACAATTGCTCCCGATATTTCCCGCCCTTGAGATACTTGCCGCCTGGACAACTGCCCCTAGTATATACAATATACGTTTATTTATTCGTTTTTAATTTTTTTCTATTTATTTGTCCTTGAGAAAAACAACCAACTATCTCACTAACTAACTGATCCAAAGGGGACCGTTGTTCCGGAAGCAATTATCTTTCGATTATAAATGGATTCAATATCATAAAAGTCTTTTTCAATCAGATTGATAAGCAGAGGGCTTAACGAATAAAATTTAGAGTTTGTAGGTCTAAGGCGCAAGTTCGATTTTCCATCTCGAAATATCCGCATGTCAAGTTTATTTGGAAATTGAGTAAATTGTTAAACAAAATTCTTTAGGCTTTGGAATTTATAAAGTTGAATGGTGCAAAATTCAATGTGATGCGCGTCAAAGAATTGCCATACGACGTTGCTTTGCACAGCAAAATCATGAAGGATGTTAGTTCGGAGTTTTATACTAAGTTGACAGAATTCTCTTTTAACGTAAGCAGCTATCTTTACTTCCTAAGCTTATAACTTCTTTAACTCTTCATCCTAATGTAGATTTATTAAGTTTGATGATATCAATGACTTATTTTGCTTGCGTTTTTCTATAACTTCAACTTTGGATATTTATTTTGTTTGCATCGCCCTCACACCCTTCTAATAATGATTGAAAGATATCAGAAGATGCTGTGGGTAAAACGTTGTTTATAGATAACGTTGAAACTAGGGGTGCACCGAATAGTGAAATTTATTATTCGACCGGATACCGGATAGGTTTAATAGTGGATAGTTCAACCGAATAATATCTACTAAAAGTGAATGACTTTCATGTTAGAAGAGCATAGTAACTACTTCTTGTTCATAATATTACTCAACATTATCAGTATGCGATTTGATATTTGTATTTAATCATATTCTCATTAATCATCATCACTATTTAATGCATACATACACAATGCGTGCATTAAATAGTATTAATATAAGTGTATTACACATATATGTTTGTTCTTTTTCTTTTTGTTTAAGAAGTCTGAGAGCTAACGTTAACAATTACTTGCCTTATAATTTTGTGTTAATTTTTGGTCACGATGTCGAGCTTTATCTGGAGTCTTTTTAAGATTAATGATTCTTGCGATCCATCTGCGCGGTGTATGGTTTGTAATAAATTGATAAAAAAGGCAAGGGAAAGCCCAAGTCATTCAGCACGACACCTTTGCACAACCACGCGAAAGTTTTGCATCACAAAGAATACCAGGAAGCAAAATAAGGAATGCTTCAGAACAAAACCACACGAGAGTCCTCTGAAGAATATGATGAATCCAAGAATATCCCGCCTAGCGAAAGAAAAATGGTACAATTGTCTTTACAGAAAACGTTCGATAAAAAAATGTTGTGGGACATTTGATACTAGAGCTAAAAAAATTCATAAAAAGATTCTTCTCATGATGGCATTGGATAACCAGCCTTTCAGTATGGCCGAAGATGAAGGTTTCATGGTCTTATGGCGCATTTAGAGCCACAGTATGTCATACCTAGCAGAAGATTTTTCTCTGACAATGTTTTACCAGACTTCTATAAAGAACTACGAAATGATGTTGCTGTTGAGGTGTCAAAAGCTGGCCATGTTAGTTTTACATCTGACATTTGGACATGTTCCTCATCTCATGAAACTTTCTTGTCTCTTTCTGCTCACTGGATCACTGCCGAATATGCACGAAAGAATGCAGTTCTACATGCTTCTCACTTTGCCAACCCGCATACAGGTGTTAACATTGCTAACCAACTTAAGAGCATGTAGGGGTGTTGGAATATTGATGCTTCAAGAAGACATGTACTTGTTAGAGATGGTGCAAAAAATATGTTGCCTGAAGCAATCTTTCAGAGATCGAGTCTGATCAATGTTCAATTCATATCATCCAACTAATAATAAACGGTCTTATGACATTTCATCACACGACATTTCATCACACGACATTTCATCATAACGACACTTCATCACACGACATTACATCATATGCATGGGTTGTTTGTTGTAAAGGATTAAAAGTTTATTATACAATATTAATCCATATAGGAAGTATTAGAAACTTTTTATACTAATACTTTTTTACCTGGGTATGATGGGCTTTACCTGGGTATGATGTAGTAATCTTTTTAAATTTTTATGCCTCTTCTGTTCACCAACACTAACTTGCTAGTTTATTTCTTTTTGAAAATAACTTTACATTTATTTTCTTTTTCCTTTCTGTTTATTCTCTGTTGCTAAAATCATAAAGTTTTTGCACTTGAAAAATAATTATAATGGAAAACAATACAATTGAATATTTCTGTAATTTTGGAACAACTTCTAAAGGAAAAGAAACCGTGATATTCAAAAATTGCGAATATTATAAACATCGAGAAAACCAAGATACCTCTATTCGAAAACACATATATTAGGGGCAGATATAGAAGAAATGGAGCAGCAAGAAATGCACTTTTTCCTATTGCAAAATGGAATCATTTCCAAAATTGTGTGGAAGGAGTCGCTCGAACTACAAATGCCGTAGAGGGCTGGCATTACTCTTTCCAATTTTTGTTTCAGTGCAGCCACCCAACAATTTGGAATTTCCTAAATGTTATTTGCAAGGACATCGCGTTTCAACGTTTAAACTTAATGCAAGGAATTACTGGTGTTACTCTACCGGCCAATAAGAAATATTTGTAGATCAAAGAGAAGATCAAATGCCTAACTAGTCAATTTGGACAATCTGATATCATATCATACCTTAGAGCTGTTCAATATTCTGCCTGTAAGTAGTTTGTTTTCAACAATAAAATGTTTTATTTTTCTTATTGTTTTTTGAGGTAAATAAAATGATGATACTCTCATTCTTGAAATTTCATGTTTAAATTTAATTGAATAAATTAAATTAAAAAGAAAGAGTTCATGTGTTTTTCATCATTTTTCATTACTGGAGTAAGGTTTTTTTAGGGATCTACCGATTCCAAATATTACAAACAATTTCAGTTTTGTCAAAACATTTGACAAAACTAAATTAACATTTTGTTTATTAAAAAACCAATTAGATAACATTTTGTTTATTTAATATAAATTTTAGAGAAAAATATTGTTTTAGATTCAAATAAATAAATATTAATATTTTTTAAATTAATACAAAAATAGAATTTTTATTTTTAATGAAAAATACTGTTAGTTTTTTTTTTTATAAAATTCACAGTTTTATGTCATGAAATGTTGTATGATGAAGCGTTGTTGTAATGAAATGGAGTTGTGTGTGATGAAATGTCGCGTGATGAAGTGTCGTGTGATGAAATGTCGTAGCACCATAATAAACGATGCCATTCTATCTCAAAAATCTGTGAAAGATGTATTATTAAAAAGCCGTAGGTTGGCTACACACTTCAACCATTCTGCCAAGGGCTGTAGTGAATTCAAGGCTATCCAATTGCAGAATGCAGAAACGGGAAAGTTACCACTTTTACTAGTACAGGATGTTCCGACTCGTTGGAACAGTGCATAATTAATGTTAAAGCGGCTACAAAAGCTAAAAAGACCTGCGCAGCTATACATCTCTGACCATGATGATCTACCAATTTTTTCTTCTTGTGAGTGGCAAATTATTGATCAAATAGTAACCATACTTCTGCCTTTCTTCCAGCTCACTCTTGAAATGAGTGCTTTCAACCGTCATTCCAAATGTAAGCACTCTAGAAAGATACCTTGAAAAGGCCATGGATAAAGAAGGCATGAAAATGACCAAACAGAAACTCCTGTCTGCATTACGTGCTAGGTTTTTCAATGCTTCTGGTTCTGGTCTTGATATCATGCGGAACCCATCATATGTGCTGCCGACAGTTCTTGATCCACGCTTTAAAGTGCAGTTTCTCAACGACAAGACATTTGGAAAAACTTTAATCCTTAACACGTTACTTAAGCACCATAGTTCTGATATTAACAGTGTGGAGACTGTTGATGAATCTGGTCAACTTACCTGTCAAACTAACAAATTAGTCGAAGATAGAAGCAATGATGATTTCATGGCTTGCTTCGAAGAAATTGCTAGAACATATAAAGATTCAACAATAAGTATCTCCAAGAAAGATATCGAAGATGAGGCAGTCAGTGAATTAGAACTCTACCTCCGCATTCCACTTCTTGAAAGAAACAAATGCCCCCTGGAGTATTGGAAAATGGAAGATAAATTTCCACTGCTTAAAAAACTGACGGCTAAATACCTATGTACGCCTGCATCATCCGTTTACTCTGAGCGTCTTTTTTCAGAATACGGCAATATTTTTGAAGAAAAACGCACAAAACTTTTGCTTGAAAAGGGAGAGATGCTTCTGTTCATTCACCACAACGGTAGAAAATTTTTATAATAAATGTCATATGATACTTGATTTTGTAAAATTTTCATTAGCCATTGAATAAAGAAATGTTTTTTCACAAATTTATGCAGTTTATATTTTTTAAGATAATTATTAATTGATAATATCGGTTTGCAACTATCCGGTATATACGGCCGGATATGAGAAGTATCCTGCATTAATGCCGAATATTAAATAATCGTCAGTATCCGACCGGATATACTATCCGGTGCACCCCTAGTTGAAACTATTCCTTCATTTTCTAATATATCATGGGGTAAAAATATATTAGTCCCAATTTTCTTACATCTTTTATGAGATCTTTTGTACACAACTTCTCTATTTTCATCTTCTAAACTTTCTTCATTATAACTTCTTTTGAACTTTTTTTCTCAATTGCTTTAATTTTTATTTGCATTTTATGTTCAAGACATGTATTTTTTCTTTTGACCCTTCTTTCGCTTATTAAAAAACTTCGAATATCAATACTTCCATATGAAGCCTCATTTCTATATTCCATCATTTTTTTCAAAGACAAAATATCATTATCAATTTCTTTAAAATCAGTTTTTCTAAATTTCATATCTTCTAGCTTTTTCAAAACATTCCGTCGTCACAAAGGCATCGCTTTTTCCAATTTTTTGGTAAAATAACGCTTTTTGGATTTTTTTTCTTCATTTTATCATATTCAGATCAAAAATGCAACACTTTTTGGTAAATTTTGTTATTAGCTATTGTAGGTATGCTTGCTTTTTGATAGTGCTTTTTTATTTCTTCAACAACCATTTTTGAACTAAGCAACGCACTAATCTTTGATTGTTTCGAAGAATCTTCATTTCTTAACTTATTCAAATGACTTAAGTAGCATAATAAAACTTGTGAGAACGTAGGAAGTTTACATCTTTTACTTTGTACGAGTCCAGGTACAGGAATATCATTTAACAAAAAATTACGAGTTGTAGAAGGGATGGAAGAAGAGAACACTTTAAAAAAGGGGGAAATCGAAAAATTAAAAATATATATCTTTTCTATATTACTTTTTATACTTAAATGTTTTATGATATAAGTCAAAATATCCGAAATATAACTAGTCATTTTTCATTTGAAAAATATGAAAAAATACAAATAAAAATTAACGCCATCTACAAAAATTTTTTATTATTTGTGCAACGCCTAATTCTTGCAATTTTAAAGTGAAATTGCGAAATACCTTTTTTATATCAATACACAACACCAAAAATAGTAATAAGAATTTCCAAATGTTGGCGTAACATGTTGGCCTCTCTACCCTTCTCCCTCCGCACTAATATGACATTTACACGCTGAATCTCTCTTTCTTGGACAACTGGTCCTTAAAACAGTTGATGACTATAAAGTAAAAACTCACCGGAAGTTAATTTTGCGAAAAAATAATTTTTTCTCTCGCTATCATAAATTATTATAATGAGTTTTAGTGCTATTTTCGCATCAGGCTGAGGTCTGGCCCATTTATTATAACTATGGTAAAAACAAATGAATCATTTATTTCTTTGCGTCTCTAATTTTGCCTTTTTTCTAAACTCCTTCTTTCTCATATCATTTTCAACTACTTTTGTGTCTTCCCTTGTATTTACCTTTAGTTTCTTCCTCATAATCTTTTCTAGAACTATTTACATCACCAAACCATCCCATTTTTGGAGAATATAAGGCAAGATAAACAATTCTTTGTAATGTGTTTATTTCAAATAAAAAATATACAAAAAGTTTTACGTTTTAATGCTCAACCAAATGATGCCAACTGATCCAGCATGCAATGCTTCCGTGATTGTGAGTTTATCGACATTAACATCACCTACATATTTGTCAGAGTTCAATTGTAAATTTACGTGATCTGCATAACATTTTGAATTCCAATTTAGAAGAATGCTTTCTGAAAATTTAGAAAGTTTGCAGAACTGCAATCATTACGCCTGAAAGAAGACACAGTACGCGATGTATTCACTCAATTCTATCATGCAAATCCTAGAGGAACTGTGAATACGTGCACATCATTGATCTTAAGGGATTTCTATGCCATCATATAATTCTACTTAAAAGATATCTTCCTTAAAAGTGATGAAAAAGAAAGATGTGCCGTATCTGGCTTTAATAAAATAAGCTTTACAGAAAGCTTTCAAGCATCTCTATTCCCAAAATTTGTTTCTCGGTCTTCTCCCACAACGAGTAAGCGTGTTAGTTGTGCGTTTTATTTCGAAACTTTAAATCTTTGTTTCATTATGCCTACTAAATGTTGTGCACAAAGAATTCAAGCCTCAACATTTAAAATGATTCATAGACAAAGATATAAATATTTATTGAAAGCCAGTCCTAATATTCATCATAATTTACATTAGATTCGTTCATTTTTTTGATTTTTTTTTATTTTTCCTTGAAAAAACCATTTGGAATTGATTACTTTAAGTCCCGTGATGTGAAGGTTTACTAATTTTTGACGCGTTCCTTTTTATCACATCGTGATGGCTTCTATACTTCAGCGTCGAATACTGTAATTGTAACAATGATCTTCTTTTAAACATCATTAGGTGGTTTGAGTTGGGTTGGCGTTGAAGTCTGTTTTTTGAGTCATAAAAATCATTCTTATAAGTGTTTTTGGTTTTTGTAACGATGTGAAGACGCCCTTATTTTGTCAAAGTTATAGGTGAAGAGTTGGCGTTAAATCAATTAAGTGTTTAAGTCTTTGGCAGTGGAGGTCAAATTTTTGTAAATATAGGAGTCATAGTTGGAATCGGAATCGACTATCTTGCCTCCAACTCCGCAACCCCTATTTTGAAGTTATGCTAACTGAAACCATGTTAGTCAAAGGATAAGCTTAAGTTGTGTATACCCAATTCTCAATAGTATTTCATAGATTTTTTTCTTGGATGATATTTAATTTATCATTACCACTACTTCTTACCTTTTTCCACATTATATAATTATTTTTAATATTTTGAAGCATCCTGTTGTTCAAGTTTTCTCGAATTATACTGGAGAGTTGTACTATTCACAGGAATTCGTTGCCAAAAATTTGGCCTATCAATTGAGATTCCCCGTGCTATGTGAACAAATGATGCACTCAATTTATGATGCCTATCTAGATCACACACCAGTCACATACGAATGCTCCCCTAAATTGTTCATGGGAAGCATACTTAAACAAAATAACAATAAGTGTTACCAAAATTTCTTTCACATTGCTTCTTGACTTTCGTGTTTTCTCAATAAATGAATTAAATTTTGTCTTAACCGTAATTCTGCTACCCTGCTCTTTTTGCTCTTATTTCTTCATATGTATGCATGCATGTCTAGATGTTCTTTGCGTCAGACGTGCATTGACCCTTTAAAACAACATTATAACTTTTGCTTGAGATTTCTTTTTCAAAAATTAGTACTATTCTACTTCTAAAAAGTCATTTAATAATATGCTTGAAATAAATTATATATTATTATATAGGGTAATAATATTCAAGATCAAAAATTTATTTAAAAAAAATTAGCATTTGTGAATTGAAAAGAAAAGCACTTTTAATGCAAGCTTTTACTACAACTTTCACACCATTTTATTGTATTTTTTCTTACTCACATTCTTCCTTGACTAGTAGTCGTAAGAAAATGGTTTTGTCCATATAAAATAACAACATTAGAAACAGAGGTAATTTAAAAAAAAGAGAAATTATTATTATTATTTTTTTAGAAAAAATTTTAAAGAGATAATTTATCTATTTCAACTTTCATAGAAACTAAAGATATTGGCCTCCTAAATTCTAGTTTACCGTTACAATAGCAGTGAAGTATCTTGACAACAACTACACCCATCACCATTTTTTGTTCTAATTTTTGGTGTTTAAGCATCCAGTAATCTATCAAGTAGATCTACTCCACCCATGTTGGCGTTATATAAAGAAATACGTTTTGGAACGGGAACACCTATCCTTCTTTTGTTTTAGACAATAAGGCGTAGCCGTTTGTAAAGGATAAGCTCCAATCTAATTCTAAATCCCAGTAACTACATTATTATCATACTTTTCCATCTTCATAATAATAATAATAATCAAATTCTCCTGTTTTTTATTTTTTAAAAGAGGAGATTTCTTAGTCCTATTATCTCTTATTGTTCCAATCGATTTTAATCCTATGCTTGTTAAATATGAAACAAGGTCATGTGATGAAAAAAAGTTGTCAAAATAAAGACTGTGCTTTTCTAGCTTATTTATAACTGAAATCAAACTTTCAACAACTTTCGTTCCAAGTGAAAGATTTGTTTTATTTTTATTATCACCGTTGGCACCTGTATACATTTCCATAACAAATATTTAAAAACAAATATAAATTCTTTTTTTATTACATAATAATTTTATAATTTATTTTTACATAACAAATATGTAAAATTTATTTTACATCCAAATATTGTACCCGAAAGGAATTGGCTTTCCTCGCATGCATGCTACAAAAATAATTAATTAGAAGAAACTCCATGACCAAATTTTAGAAATTGATTTGAAGGATGAGCGTATTTTTGCTGCTTTACCAGCTCCAAGATTTGAATTATTATTTACTAGATGAAAATACTTATTAATATTTCGATATTTTAAATCAGACATTAATTTTGGAACGGTGTTCTGAATAAAACAATACCAAAAAACTGAACATGTTTATCAGAAGAAAACTTCAAAGTTTTTGTTCAGCATATAAATTTGCCATATTCAACTAAATAATTTATATAATAATAAAATCCTTATTCAATATATTCAATGAGTTTTATGAATGCAAAAGAAAACATTTTCCACCAAATTATTATTTTTGAAATATTGTAATACATTTTCAAACACATCCGTTTTCTTCCATGAAATAACTTTTTTCATAATTTCGATTTTTTTTAGAAAACTTTTTTTATTTGTATTAAAAGTTTTTTCATCATCTAAAAATACTTCAAGCGCCCCCATACTTCTTTAGGATCTACACCTTCAAACTCCAAATCGTTTATATCTCCAGTTTCAGAGACAAAATTACTATGACTTAGCAAAATGACAATATTTTCACTACTTTGCTTTAAAACATCTGATTCCAAAGCAAATTCTTTAGCTTCTTCAAAGGTTAAAAACTTTTTAGACATTTTAATTATCAGATAAAAAGAGCATTTAACCTTAGCAGGACGGAACTTTTTAGAGCAACACTAAGGACGGTTAATGGGAGTTTTACTCCAATTTTTAAAAAATATATATTTCTTTTTTTTTAATAAAGCTTTAGCATATCAAAGTCCTTTTAAGAATGTTTTTGTTCAGTTTGATATGTTTCCATGTTTTTTATACGAAAAAAATCAAAAAACTTATTTTAGAATTAACGCCATCTATAATAAAAAAAGTTTGTTTTAGTTAACGTCATCTATAATAAAAATAAAAATTGCATTCGAACTTCCATAACGTTTACACTTATTAGATATACATATCTAAGAAAAAAATTTAAATTCATCTATTATATTATTTGTTAAATTATTTCAACAAACGCTACTTCATATGCAAAAAAGGCATATTAATCATAGATTAATATTTAGTTTTTTTCAAATATATAAAAAAAAAATGAACTAACATTTATTCAACTATTATAAAAATACAACACACAAGTATTATAATAAAAAATTCATAAATATTTACAATTATTATGTGTTTCTGCACTTTTTACGCATAAATAAAGTATGGCTTTTACAAATGAATTTTCCACATACACTGCATTTTCGTGTTCCCCTTTTTCTTGGCTTACAATCAATAAAGGAGCAATATCCTCGTTGAACTGATGTAGTTGGGTTCTCGTCAACATCAAAAAACCCGTAAAAAGATAATAAGTTTCTGATAGATAAACGAGTAAATGAACTTTGACTTCTAATCAACATGCATTTTTCAGCTAAAAGTAGAGAAAGGTGTTTTATAAAGCATTTTCTTCCTCCTCTTGAAACTGACGGGTATGCATCTGAATCATTAGCTCTCATAATTACCCAGCTATTATTAACTGCAATATCAAGAAAATTTGTAAAAATTGCAACTGGCCAACGTCTAGAAGACTTATAACAGCTGTAATTTCTTGCCATACTGTTAAAAACATCCACTTCAGATTTAAACCTATTATAATCTAGAATAGTTTGAGGCTTTTTTCTGGGCCCAAAAGTATCTATTTGTGATAGATGTTGACTTGATAACACATAGACTGGTTTGAAGTTTTTTTTAGAATGTTTTTCCGGTATATAAACTGATAACGAAGAGGTTTCTGAATACAAAAATCTGCTCTCACAATCATTCAAACCCAGATCTTTTAAATGCGCTGGACGGACTACATGCGGCATGAACCTTCTATTACTTCTTACCGTACCACAGATTGTATAGTTTTGATTTTTGGCCCAATTACACAAATCCTGGGACATAAAAAACCTATCTGCATAAATACCAATACCGGTTGGTAAGCAAGAAATATTTACCAATCTTTTTACTATATTATTGGGTTTAAAATGATCCCTGTCCACTAAACCACTTTCATAAATTTCGCTACAAAAAACAAAAAAACTGGACGAGTCTACACAGTGATAAATTTTCATACCATATCGACCTGGCTTGGATGGGTCGTATACTTATATAGGTGACCTGCCTCTATACTTGACGAATATATATTTAATTTACTTTATTTCTGTTCAATACTTTGAGGTTGCAATAAATCTTTTATCTTTTAATAATTTTGCTTTTGGAAAATGGCTTCTCCAAACGAACTCATTTAATATGATTTGAATAATTCGTTGGAGGTACCAAACTGTCTTTTGGCCCGCATCCAAAGATTTTCAATGTTTTGCGTGTTAATGTTCATATCATTTGGGTCAACAAAGTTACGTTGGTGTATATCTACTCAATGATCATAAAGTCCATTATTATAGTTAGAAATGTTCCTGTAAGCAGGCCATCCGTCAGAAACAATAAGTGATCCTGGTAGTATGTGTCTTTGTATAATTTGTGTAAGAGTTGTTCGTTCCTATCTTCAACTTCAACTAAAAAACATTTCTTACTATTTCTTTCAATTGCTCCAAACACCCAATGACCTTCTCTCCAAGTCCTTCTGTGATATTTTTTATGAAAAAACTTGCTTTCATCAATTTCTACTATACTTTGTTCAAAGTTTTCATCAAAACCTACAACAGTTAGACAATTTCCTTCAACCCAACGTATAGCAATCTCTCTACAAAAATTAGCCCAGTCTACAGCAGTTCGTCCACTTCCAATAAATGCTTCATGAATAATAGCGTCTAATGAATAGTCACGACATCCATAAATGAACAAAATCATAGAATTTAAGGTGAGGTGGCTTTTTGCAAAAAAAGATCCTCATAACATTTCCAACAATATCCATTAGATACATCATTTCTCTTTATTAATTTACAATTTTGTAGGCAATCATTGCATTGGAAACTATTTAAAATAACTTTGTGGGGACAAACCATTTTAAAATTTCTAATTTATCATGTAACAGTGAAGAAAAATTCAAATTTTCAGATAAAATTGTATTCTCACTCAGAATAGTATCTGTAAGTTCATTCATTTCAGATGAAAATGAATTGATAGAACAGATTATGAAAGAAAATATACTTCTTACGCTCGTGTCAAAACAACTCGTCAAATTATACATGTGTCTGATCGATTTGAGCGAGTGTAGCATATGTGGGTGAATTTGGTTATATTTTCCGTGTGTTGTTTTTTATTTGTTTGGATGCATATGTGTGGTATCAAGTAATAACTACAAAAGAATGAATTTGTTATTCAAACCCATACAAAACACATCATACACGTAAGAATCAGTATTAGCACATAAGCGTGTTGCTATCTATGCTGACGAAACATCTTATACGAATACAACCAGAACCACACAACAAAATACAAACGCTATACGCAAATCGATCAGACTACTATAAATTTATGAGATGTTTTGATAGGAGCATAACAAATTTGTTTACCTACGACCTACATCAATACTTTTTTCACTTTCTTCAGAAGTGAATGCAAATTACTGACTACTCAGTTAACACGAAATTTTATCTAAAAATTGAAACTTCTGGTCTTTATTTCACGAATGATAAATTGGATTTTTAAAATAGTTAATAAAACTATACATTAATATTCTTATGTTCTTCACTTTGTTTTTAAACTCTTTGAAGGAATTATGTAACCTCGAGTATTGAACAGAGATAAAGTATGTATTTTTATTTTTAACTCATTTTTATAATTTTTTTTTAATTTACTCACTTATTTTTTGTAAATTATATCTAGAATCTTTAGTAAAATATATTCAACAAAATTTTATTATAATATTTGAATTTATGTTGTAAATTTTCTATTTTTTTTAAATTTACTGACATAGTTTTATATAAGTTAGATTTAGAATTTTTAGTAAAATATATTCAATGAAATTCTATTATAGTTTGAATTCCATAAAAAAAAGTTTTTTCAATTTTTGTATCATATGTTTCCTTACTAAGTAA
This sequence comes from Nectonema munidae, assembly GCA_030549495.1. Lineage (NCBI taxonomy): Eukaryota > Metazoa > Nematomorpha > Nectonematoida > Nectonematidae > Nectonema > Nectonema munidae. The sequence goes on from JAUIRK010000819.1 coordinate 317,248, forward strand.
TGTAAAATAAATATATTATTTATTCATTTAGATGTATGTTGTAATTTTTATGCTTTATAGCATTGCCTATATATTAAAACTACTTAAAAATTATATAGTTTGATTGACATCACAACAGCCAATAATTTGTCATAGAAATTTTTTGATTGACGGAACTGTAAAGTAAAAGATTACCCATTTCTTTATTTTAAATTTTGCATGAAACATGATTTCTTCAAAGTTGTCATTGAAAAAGCGTGTGCACATAAAATCCCATCCAACAATCGCGCAAATTAAAAGCAATTTCTCATCTTTATAATTCATCTTCCTTTGCTTTTTCGTTTTTTATGAGAAGAATCTATAATTTTCTTTTTTTTAGATATGCTTGTTCTTATTTCTCCTTCTTATATTTAAAAGGTGATCTTTAAAATTTTAATACTCTTGATTTAATTGCAATGGAGTGATCTGCCGTTGCGGACTATAGTATATTTTAATAATTGACATGTCATTTAATAAAAATGTCATGCAAGATATGATTATAATCTAAATTATAAATAGAGTAGTTGCGAACTGTAAAACATAAAATTAACTATTTTTGAATAAAAATATCGCTAAACGTAGATAAATTTATGGGAAAATTTTCATTCGTCTATTATTTATATGTTCTTCAAAAACTTCACTAAAAAATGCAGAAATCACAATTTTTGGAATATCTTCAAAACGCTATTAATATTCATAACAAATAAAGTTTATTACTATTTTCCAAACCATACTTAATAATTATCAACATACATTTTAAAGTATTTAAATTCATTTCGTTTTTTAGTTTATTTTTATTATTGTAGAGTTGACTATCTTACATTCCTCCCACCTTCTGCATTTAAATATAGCAAACAAAATAATTGACTAAAAAGAAAGAATAGGTACATTTCTTAGTTAACAGAGTGTATACCTTCTTGTATACTTTATTACTATTCAAGTGTTCTACCCAAAAATGCCGACAACTAATCCGTTTATCTATCCCACTTGTCTTCTCCGCTTGAGGATTTGATGGTGAAAAAGGATAAATGTCCATATTTTAGCGTTGATGCCGGACATATATTAAATGATGGACGTATTTTACGTTTTTAGGCTTTTCTACGTTTAACATCACAAATATATAGTGACCATAAATACCCAAAATTGGAAATGATTTATTAAAGATAAAGGTAATTTGTTTATAATTGTAAATTTAAATCCTGACTTATAAATAAAAAATCAGTGAGTGTAGTATAAAATATTCAAAATTAAATAAAGCTAATGAATAAGGTAGCTATATAAAAGAGTTTCAAAGAATCAATCAAATATTAAATCAACTTTTTTCACTTACCTCCATGTTAACTTTCCAAACACTTTTGTTGATTTTAACCGATTCATTTATTTTGAAAATTACGTTTTTGATCAAATTAAAGCCATTTTTGGGAGATGGAGAAGTTTGAGGTTGATGACGTAGAGTGAAAAAAGGAATCGCTTGTAAAGTTTGGCAAATGTATCGCAATGAGAAGATTGCAATTTCATTTATGATGCGTACGAATGCATTATTATCTTCAATTGAATGGAATTCTTTATAAAGATTTTGCTTTTTTGGTTGGTTTGTTGATTCTTTTTCTTAGTTAGTGAGTAAATCTTTTTTAAAAGTTAGTGAGTTGAGCTGGTTACTTCATTAATTCCTCTGTAAGGTGATTTATTTAAGATTTACCCCGGAATAGGTTATCTTTTAAGTGTCAAAATTGACTCTATAAAATTTTATTAGCTCTAAAGTAAATATGACTGAATTTATCTCTTTTTTATATACTATCTATAGACTATAGTATATAATTTTTCTTTATATTATTTTTCTTTATTTTTTAATTATAATTATAATTTTCCTATAACTTTCATTTATTTTTGTCGTGATATTCAAAAATTAAATATCCATATTTTTACTTAATTCTAGGTTTGTGCACTCCAATCACTATCAAAATAAGCTGTCTCAAACTCAATGAACAAGTTGACGTTGAAATAACAACGGAAGATACGGATACTGTTGAAATCTTGAAGCATAACATATATTTACATACGTCGATAAAGCTTCATTATTTAATGTATAACGAAAAGATACTTAACAATAAAATTTCACTTAAGTATTACAACATCTTACCCGGAAGTACATTGAACGGTTATTTTTGAAAGTGTAATAATTTCAACATTGATTAGTTTTTGATTAAATAAATTTCGCCTCTACTATTTCTATTCTATTCTGAAGGCAAAGAACGGTATCGTAGCTTCATAAAGTATTTATTCTCAAAGACGGGAGAAGTGGTTTTGTCTTTTTCCAAAAACAATGAATATTGACCGAAAAGACAACGATATATTTGAAAAGAATAAATATTTTTTGATTTTTTAAAGAATATTTTTCGATTCTTTGATTGCAGGATTTTATATTGATTAATATTATTTGACAAATATATTATTTAATATCGTGCAAAGTGCAAAAATATAAGTAATAACTTTTGTAACATCGTCTCCCCGAATGAGGTATATCATATCTTACATCTAGCAAAATATGAACTAACAGGTTGGACATGAACCATCGCAGTATACAGGTTGGAGATGAACCATCGTAGTATACAGGTATATAGGTAATAACTTATGTAACATCGCCTCCCCGAATGAGGTATATGAAATCTTACATCTAGCAAAATATGAACAGAAAGTTGAACATTGTCTCCCTAATCATTTGTACATGGAATAGAAACCATCGTAGTAGTATGCAGGTTGGAGATGACACTCAAGTTGTCTAACTAAAATATTTAAGTATCAATTTGCACGTTCAAATTTGTAAATACTTTATACCAAAAAAGATGAATAAGTATGCTTTAAAAAAATGTTAAAATTAAAGTTTTTACAAATTAAATAAAACTTCTAGATTCAATATTTTTCAAAATGGTACCTATATTTGACTAGCGATTCATATATGATGCGCCTGTTTTTTCTAATAGAACAATTTAATAAGTTCACAATTTTTGTAAAAACTATATTTTTATATTGATGTTGATAGTTCAAACTACAAATGATGTTATAAAATTTTTTCCAACTATTGTCTCAAATGACATATAAAGCTTAGTTATTATCAGTTAAAAAAGTCTTAAGAGAGATTTTTCCCCATTGCGATTTACTCTAAAATTAACGCCATCTTGTTTAAAAAAAACACACAGAAGCGATATAAAAAAGCAAAAATAAAGGCTTCCTAAAAATTTACGCTTTCAATGAGATACATATAATGTTAGCTAGATGAAATTGCACGGCTTTGGCAGATATACTTTGTGTGCTCTTTACAGGTAGATTTTCTGCAAACTTCACACTTTCTGGGTCTACAACTATAGACACATAACTATAACAACGGACTCTGTGGGGATCATTTCACCTCTTTTTCATTGACAACTCCCTCAATTTCAAGAATAGATTTCTTAAAAAATCTTTTAATTTAATTATATTAATTTTTTATATGTTACACAACAGTAGAAAAGGGCATCTTATGGAAGCTTTATAAAAAGTTGGGCATTCGGTTGCATGTGTCAACTCCTGATTTAAATTATTAATTTTCGAAGGTGTTAGGAAGACATAGCGTAAACAACTTTACAATCCTTTTTAGAATGTTTGTGAGGGACGTTAGCCGTCAATGAAGCGTACTCTGTGTAAAGAAATTTACTTTCACAGTCTTGCAATTTCATATCTTTTAGGTAGGCATGTCTGAAAAAATGAGGTATGAACAGTCGATTTGTCTTTTCTATTCCACAGATCGTGTAATCATGCTGGATCGCCCACTTACAAAGGTCATGTGAAGTAAAGAAATAAAGAAGTAGTGGCGTTAAAGCTCGCCACTAGTCTTTTGACTATTTCTTCAGACGAAAAATATCTTTTGTCTTGAAGACTTGGTATATAAATTTTCGCATTGAAAACGTAAAAAGTTTTTGCATCTTTAATGTTATCAATTAGCACTTGATACCATAGCGTCCTGGTTTCGCCTTGTCGTATATTCGAAAAGATGTTCTACCTCTGAATTTTATCAATTGCTCTTCGGCAGTCACGCACTCTTGGGGAGTATAATATCTGCTAAATGTTCGATCCCTTATAACAGGTATTTTATATTGAGGATTTCTTTCGATTTTATGTCTAAACAATAACTCAGTAGAAACATACCCCGTTTCATTGAAGCTTTCAGAAACGGCTCTCCATTTTTTTTGGGAAAAAAGATACTTGATGTCTAGCTTCTAGATTTTGCTTGGCCAATATAAAGTAAACAAGCAAAGTATGGGAGTAAGTCAGCAACACAAAATTTTTGAAAACAAAAATTAGTGCTTTGAAAAGCTTGTTCTTTTCTTAAAATACAAAGTTGGCTATTTAATAAAAAAAATAAACCAGATTGAAGTTTGAAAAACTCTAGGATACTTAGTAACATGTGACTAAATAAGAAAGATAAACTTAAACTAAGGTAAATTGCTATAAAATATATTATGACCGGTTATATTTTCCTAGCCAATTATCACACAAATAAAATTAAATTAACCCTAAACTTAAAATCTTGATATGATTTAAAAAATTATACTTTGCAAAAAACGTACGCAAAAGCTTTCTCCATCTTTATTTTCGTACAAGTGTAGATATGAGATACTATCTCATCGGTGAAAAATAATTCAAAAATTTTCAATGGATCATCCAATGATTTAGCCTTTAGAAACATATGGGTCGAAAATATTATCTCTAATGTCTAGAGTTGAAGGTCTACCGACATTAGTAGCAAGGGTATCCCATTGATATAATGTGGCATCATGGAGCTAGTAGAGAATCGGAGATCGTTTTAAAACTATCAATCGACTTTTCAGATTACAATTCTGAATAGCTTTCAGATAAGGAGTTAGAAGTTGTAGAAAAAAAAGAAGCACGTGAAGAAGACATAATGTAAGTGAGTTTCAAAAGAGAAATGGAGTACTGAGCAAAATGTGGAAGATAGAAAGACGATTCTAATGTGCTTCCGTGGATAATTTTATACAGAAGGAGCGTATCCTTTATGTAGGAACAGGTGTCCGTGGTAACAATACCATAAATATTAAACACATTATACAACATTAATCTTTCAAGGCAGAATATGGGAAAACTAGTAATTTTTATTTAGATGGCGTTAAAAATATTTAATTTTTCATATGAAAAAATTGAGGTTTTATATTTAATGTTTATAAACTTTCATTTTTTAAAAATATTCATTCACAAAATTAATAAATTGAAAAAATGCTTGATTTACTTTTATTTGATATATGGGAGTTTTATGACATATCTTTGGCGGATGGTAAATTGAAACGTTAAACATTTTTTTAACAATTTAAGAGGATATAAAACATAATATTTTCTTTTGCCATTCTTCATTTACATAAAAATACCTCTTTTTCAGAGTTTGCGTTATATTCAATCAAAATATTTTCCGAATCCTTACTCTTTTCTTTTTCACAGTCCTTTTTGTCCAAAGTGAGTTCGATAATTTTCCCAAAATTTCTTCTATTCTCAGGTGATATATCAAAAATGTTTTCAAGTTCTTTTTTTCAGGTAGTCTTTCTCGGCTTTTAATTTTTTTCAAGTTTTTAAATGTGGAATATCTTGAACATTTTTATTTATAACATGTTTTCGTAATTTTTAGCTTTTAAATTTTTTTGAGACTCGGACAGATCACGATTATAATTTGTGAACTTTTTAAATATATTCAAGACTTCGATTTTTTTTTTCAATATTTCATATTCTTGAATAATTTTGAAGAAGCTTTTATTTTTTTAGATGACAGTTTGATAATATGAGGACTTGATAGACTTGTTACTCTTGAAAATGCCACATAGGCTTCTCCTTCTTTAAAAATGGTGCTAGCAACATCACTGAGAACACTGCTCAAAGAGAAGCATTGCGATTTATCAATAGTTATTAAAAATTGTTCGCTACAGATATACGTTATGGAATATTCTGAGTGTACAAGTTACAAGTATAAAATTACCGTGAACTGGAAGAGCTAAAAAAGATCACAAAAAAAACAATCTTTTTTGAGCCAAACCACTCATTACTTTGTTCCTTATTTTCTGTATGAACGATGCCAGAGATCTTTAAGTGTATCAATAAAAGAATTTCATTTAATTATGATACTCTAGATATATTTCATGCCTGCTTGTAAAATTTGCAATTCGTTTGAACCCAATGGAAAGTACTTGTTTTCTTTGATGTCAAAACTTTCAAAGGGTGGTGAGAGAGTGCAGAACCTGCCCTCATATATTTGCAGCACTGAGTCTTCTTGGGGATCTAAAAATAATGTGACATGAATTTAAGTTACCAGGTAAATTTGCAGCATAGGCCATAATACATTTGATTAAATATGATTTGCCTGAACCTGCAAACCCATATATTGTTCCAGTATTGACAATCACTCCTCCATCCTAAATATTTTTCCATTTTAATCAATTTCTTTCTTTTTTGATATTCTCTTAAATATTTTTTTTATATAATTTTTATTAAATTGTAGATTTAAATTTTTTTGAAATGAAAATCTCTCATATTTGGAAAGGATAAAGTAGCATTTTTAAAGTTCTTTTTCTTAGAGCTTAGGTTTGTTCAAAAGTAAGAGTGAATGGAAATATTTTTCTTTTTGTTCCTCTGGATTGAAGATCTTGGTTGTCACAAGTGTGTTCTGTCTTCTTTTTATAATGTACATTTCTCCTTTTCCTAATGGTATGTTTCACCTGATTTTTTCATAATCCCTTTTGAAAGGTGAGACAAAATGATTGAGCTAAATGTTTCCCATACTTGACATCTTAATGGATAAAATGTTGAGATATAACCATTACAGAAATTTTCTTTGTTGTTTTCGTTTTCCAGTGTTGAAGGCTTTTTTAATACTTTCCTTCAATTTTATTTTAAATCGGAATTGATGTAGCAAAAATCCAGTGAAAAACAATACTGACACTTATAATCCATTTATTTGTAACTTCGTAGGCTCCTATTCTCAAGATTTCAATGATCTATAACCCCATTTTTTCACTTTTGATATAATGGAGTCGCTATCCAACCTAGAATTTGATCATCCAAACAAGATTTATGATTTTGAAACATACTCTTATTAATGTATTCAATAATCGAATAAGAGCTTTCATTTTTAAATTGAATATCCATATATTTCCTTTTCAAAGAATCAATAAAAGTGGATTATAGTCATTAATATAAATTTCCCATGTTGAACTCTCATAACTTCGTAAAGAAGTTTCTGAGTTTTGAATTTCTTCTTTCGGAATAAAGTTTGTCTGTAATTTTATTTCTGGAATCCAAATAATCAAGACCAAGTATTATTTTTAAATTGGACAATATTTACGGCACTGATGTATTTGATAACTTATTACAAAACTACAAAATTCAGAATTTCTTCTTTTACATGGATGATGACATGGTATTCTGTTTCGAATAAACTCTTAGAACATTTTCAGGAAAATCTTTACCGATTACAGGGCTATCCTCAATCCAGAATAAATAAAGGAAATGTGGAGTACCTCATGATTTGTACTCTACTCTGTAAAAACATTGATCGACAGTTCCCAAAATTTTTATTCTTATTATGAAGTTTAAAATACTTTTAAACCTTTGAATAGTAAAATGAGAGGCTAAAATTGGATCAAGCACTGCTAACTGACGTGTAGAATAAAGTATATCCTTATTATGCTTTTGCAAATATTAATGCAAGTCATGCCAATCATACTCACCTGGAGAAAAAGAAAGTTTTTGGTCCAAATTCTTCAACCATTGCTCGCAAATTATTTTTAGGCTTGAACCAGTATTGAGTAGAACTAGGTATTTTGGCAAGTACCCTGCTTAAGTTAATTTCAATTTGTCGATCATTTTTCTTCATCATCTCAATAAATTTTTCTACAATTTAACTGATTGAAACTTTTGACATTCCATAAAGAACAAAAATGTGTGACTTTAGTTCTCTTTGTTCGAGTCTTGGGTTAAGAAGAATAAGTATTGTATTTCTCTTCTGAAATGATTGACTGGAGAAAATTGCCTTCTTTTTCCGTAAATTTGATAACAGTTTTCAATGTTCAAAATTGATATTTCATCTCTTTATTCAATTCTTGTAGACAATAGTGATCAAACAGTGAATCAACTTGCTTTGTGTTTAACTTTAATAAAATTTTTGAAAATTTCCTTCCTCAGATATATCTTTTTCACGGAATCCCTTTGAATGTCTGCGGTAAAATTTCCAATATTTTTCTCAGAAATAATTGGTGTTTCAATTTGAAAAGTTTCTTTGAATTTTCTGGAAGAAAAGTATTTCTGTAGAGTGGATTGTTGTTATGTGCTTTATGGATTTTTTCTAGATCCAAAGTATTTCTGAATAAGTCCTCGTCTTTAATAATATTATGAACCATTATATATTTCAATGGATTTTTACAGCATTAATTGGTTTCTTCCTCTAGTGGTTTGAGTGTTTCTTCTAAAAGCAAGGACAGATCACTTCTGCAACCACTCAAAGCAGACAGAGCATATTTTTGAAGTAGATGAAAACAACTTGATGACTGTTTGAAAAGACTTAGCTTGTGATATAAATAATAATTCCATTTTGGAAAGTGAATATATTTCTTTTCGCACTTCTTGACGTCCATTTTGTCGAGTAGACTGCGTGGAGGTGTTTGACCTTTTTCCAAGTTCCGTTTGTAATAACTGCAAATTGCAAGATTACTTTCTTTTATCTTGGTTTCTTCAATTTTTTTTAGTTAAATAGTAACTTCAGATTTTAAAAGTTTTTCTTTCCATTAATTTTTAGGATCGAACATGTTTTTTTATTTCCAACGCAAGGCATATGTCATATTTCGCATTAGGTAGATGATGCCCCTTCACTTTCGTAAAATTGGTTAATATAATCAGTAAAACATGCTATATAGTAGACCGCAAAAATCAATAACAGGAACACACTATAATTTATATACCCTAGAGAACTTGTTATATGAATAATAATAAATCATTCGCATATAAGATGCCTTAAAACTCTTTTAAATGATTTTTTTAACACCAGATTAATTCAATTATACCACATGTAATGTGTTAACCTAAACACTACTTTAATTAACCGGTTATCGACCACAATCGACATATGTCGACTTTACAAAAATAAAATCGTCTGCGTTTATCAATGCTCTTTAAACAAATCTTCTGCTTTACATTAGATATCGTCTGATTATTCTTGTCGTTAGGGGGTTAAACTATACCTCAAAACGATGCTTTAATTGGCTATATTATACTTGCTGGTACAATTTTGACGCAACGTTCTTCAAAGCAACGTGTTTATTATTGCAATTGCAGTAATTGAAGTCAAAGTATAAAAATGATGACCACAAAAATAGCCTGTTTCCCTGCACAAAAATTACAAAAAAACTTTCCATTAATATCAAAAATGATCGAATCGAATATAAAATATGGTCTATTTTTGGACTAGCTTTCAATCAATATTTATAATTTTGCCTATAAATCATTTTAATTTTAAGTTGAATGGTCTGTTTTACACGGTTTTGTAATGACGTTTGTTTTGCACAAAATATTTTCCGAATGAAAAAATGTTTGAAACTTTACGGTGATCTGTAGAAAATTCGGAACACAATTTTAGGAAGAGGGGGAAAGAGGAAAAAGACTGTTCTTCGATATCTAAACTTTTATCTCGACGAAACTTGTTCATTTTTTAATGTATTCAAAGGTGAAGGATATGCAAGCAGAGAGTTTCTTTTCCTTCCTAAGTTTGACTTTTACTCTGTCACAACTTGAGAAGAAGCTTGTATGCCCAAAAGCAGTGCAGATTGAGTGCAGAGCAGCAGCAGCAGCATCACAGAGCACCATTTTACAGAAGCAAAATTCTTCCCTTCCTAAGAGTATTCTTATTTACATACACCATAATCTGGTGAAATAATACGTGAATCTAAATACATCTTACATAGACCCACGTATACACACACGCACACACCTATGCACATGGATTGAAGGTATAGGTGGATGATATTTGAGAGTGTAGTGATAGTGTATGCATGTTTTTTGTCTGCATGCACTACTACCTACTACTCACAAAACTAAAGTCGAAAAAGTCTTATTCAGAAAAAATTCGTATACAAAGTAGATTTGCTTTCCCTATGCCCAGTGCACATGGAAACCGATCGACACACTCACTCACTACTCACGTTTGAGTAATAAAGCGCACGTTTCCAAATTCCATTTTTCCGTGAATCTCGCCGCCTCCAAACACATTGCATGAATGCTGAAGACATGAAGGAGGCTACTCTATTCTAGCAAACATGAGGTAAAATCCATTTTACTCGTAAATAATTCGCTTCAAAACACACTACATAAATATTATGATTTTTATTGCTCCAATCGACACTCCCAAATCACACACTTTTCTAACATCTTCATATTAACATGGAAGGTAATTATGTTTAAATATCCACCCCATCCATCCATATACAAATGGATATGTGTGTGTGGGTGTGAAGAGAGATGAAAAGGTATTAAACAATCTTGTCAAAAGATTTGTATCAGGTCATTTAAATTCTCCACAAGTTTATAAGGTGTTGAGAGCACATTGGGAATACTAAATACGATATCTCTAATATATGTTTACTTACGCTCATGTTTATTAGATTAATTTATCGTGCTTATATAAAAAGCCTATTATATGGTGTATGTATTTAAGTGCTTTTGTTTTCACTCATACAAATTAAATTTCATTTATCCTGTTTCCATGCGTGAACGAGATTTGCAATAATAAAATGTTATATTTTGTGCAAAATGTCAATCAATTTTCCAATATCCAATCAGAAAATGAATTTTGCGTTTTCCACTTCGAGTACAACAATCAACCTTATTATTCAGAAGGCATATATTTAAAGTTGCTTAAAAAACAGGAATCACAAATATATAAATCACTTATATTTTTTATGATAGGACTGCTTTATGATAGAAATTAACAAATCCTTTATCAATCACTCTTACTTCTTATTACTATTTTGATGATTTGTATAAGAACATTTAGCTTTAATATTTCTTTGTATTCAAATTCACTTTCTATTTTTTAATATTTTTGAGAACCATTTATATAGATTTCCATTTTTTGGGACACCGTTGTCCTACCGGTCCTCAAAGGGTTAAAGAAGCAATTTCTTAAGTGCTATGAAAACTACTTCAAAAGTTGAAGCTTAGAATGTTATCTCAGTAAATTAACTCTTTCACCGTAGCTGAGATTTTAAAAAATGTTGCTCAAATATCATTTCTTTAACCTGTTTTTATTCTTATAATCAAGAGCTCACTTCTATAGAGTGGGGGAGGGGGGGGGCGTGGCTCAGATAGAAAAATTATTAAGAATAAAATTTCGGCCGGTCAATTCATTATTATGTTTTTTTCACTTCAATCCAGCATTTGGAATGTAGTTGAATATTAGAGTAAGTGCATATTCTATTTAAACTGATTTCATTATTACATGTGTTGGCATTTTTTAATTTTGAAGACAAAGAAATCATAAAACATTCATTATAAGCACACCTGTTATAAGCACAAAACCGATATAAGCACACATATCTGAAGTCCCATTTATTTTTAGGGTATCTTATATAGAAATTGATCGGATCGTTATAAGCACGTAGTGTTTAATGGAAAGTAAACAAGTTTCACAACCATTCTATTGGATTTTCATCGAATATGACTTTTTATAAGGACACATTATTTGACTTGCTCAAAAATACATAGCGCATTTTTGATTTTTTTGATTTACTATGCTCTCATATCTTATGGATTTATGTGCGTCTGTTTGAATTAGTCAGCAAAATTTATTTGAAACACATGTAAAAACATTCAATCATTCATATTGCTTCAAGCATTGACTAAAAAGCCATCTTGTGTGATTGATAATAATAAATATCGCTTAGTAGTATATGTGTTCATAGTGAGTGCTTATAGACAGGATACTCGTTATTATGCAATCATGATTGTATACATTTTTGGCAGTCATTTTCATTCAATATTGATTTTAACTTGCTTTAGCATAAGTTTGTTTTTGTTGTTACATCCATTTTTTAATTTCATTTGCTTTCTTGTAAACTTAGAATGTCCAATAAGCGTAAGAACTTTAGCTTTGAATTTAAACTTTAAGTTGCTAAGGAAGTTGATGATGGACAAAATATTAGTGGCATAACTAAGAAGTATCAAATAAGCCCCATTTAATCATTAGTAGATGGATTAAAAATAAAGAAGAACTTTCTAGAATTAAATGGAAAATAAAGATTTCAGAAGAAAAAGAAAAAAAACAGGAGTGTTGCCTGAATTAGAAAATTATTTATATGAATGGTTTTGTTCAATGAGTGAGAAAAATGTGCAAATTGCAGGTCCTCTTTGATTGAAAAGGCTAAATTACTTCATAATGAATTAGCTCAAACTTCTAAAGCAAATCCCATGAATTTTTCAACTAGTTGGTTGCAAAGATTCCAAAAAAGATTCAATATTGTTTACAGACGTCAAAATGGAGAAAAAGAAAGTGCAGATGTAAACAGTGCGGAAGAGTGTGGAAAGTTTTTTATTGATGAAATTTTGAAGAAGTACTCTGAAAGCTGTATATTCAATGCAGGTGAAACTTGCATATATTATTATAGAGCCACGCCAAATGGTACTCTTGCTAGAAAAATGAAGTTGTCAGTGGGAGTAAAAAGCAATGAACAAACTCTTTATTATTAGGAGCAAATATGTCTGGCACCGAGAAATTACCCTTGCTTCTGATAGGTGAATTTCAAAGTCCAAGATGCTTTAAAAACAAAAAAAATAATTTACCTACTGAATATAAGCACAATAAAGCTTACGTAGCAGTTTACGTTTTAAAACGCTTACCCTCTATCTATTTTTTTACAAGCGTTCACTTTAAGAATCTTTGATATTTTTTAACTGAAACTAATCAAACAAATCTTCCAATTTATTCCAGAGAACAATGAGTAGATTGTTCATTTTTTATATTAATTGCTTTTTTGAAAAAGAATTCTTCAATTAACTTAAATGAAAACTACTAAAATATGGAATAAAACTCTTTCTCAAAGTCAACGAGTTCGCCAGAAAAAGGTTAAAAGATCCAGAAAGCGCTTTCATAAAATTCTTCTTTTTCCAACAGGATTGCAACAGCCTTCTATATTCTCTCTATCTTTGCGCACCTTTAAGAAGGGCCTATGTTTCTTCTGGAAGAACACACTGTTTTTATTTACCCTAGAAAAATTCCTCATACTTTCTTTTTTCTCCGATTTTTAGTTATTTAGAATGTTACCATGAATCATATGTCTCTCATTTTCATTTATGTTTAGGGCGAATTTCACAGTCTTATTAGCATTTTCTTTTTTCTTTTAACAAATGATGTTATGACCTGTTAAGTCATAGTTAAGATATATAATTTATTTAGTTATTTATTAATTGGACTAAAATAATTTAGAAAAAGATTTCCGAAAATAATAAGGATTAATCGTTGAACAACTAAACTTTGCGAGGTCAATCATCTAGAATCATCAAAAAATGTAGTTTATTTGAACAAATGATACAACATGAAATAAACGTTAAAAAATGTGAAATAAGGCGGGGTATAGGTGAAATCCTACTAATTAAATTAGTTAAAGCTTTTGTCCATATTTTAGACAGTCCAAAGCCCCGCGTTGGCCACTAGCAGAAGCCACTCATAAACCGTAAGTACACGAAGGTTAATTAACAACAGGGTTTCAAAAACATTTTTTGAAATGAAACTTTTTGTTTCAAAATTATTTTTGAGAATGCTACACCTTGATACTTTTATATGCTTGTAGGCTACTTTTTTTGTTTATTTATTTTCCCAGTTTAGTATTTTATGCACAAACTAACCTAGCCGTGTATAAGCCAAACGGTTAAAGGTTTGTTCTTATCAAACGCAGCAATCTACATTAGTTGAGCGCCATTTTTGGAAGTTATTTTCCAAGTTAGCGAATGTGTATATTGAACCCTTTCTACTCTGAACATTTTAACGAAAAACCAATTGCTTTTATGCAGAACCCCTGGATTCCGCGAACCTTATTTGGGTGTAATTGTATAATACATATATAAGTGTGGAATGAAAGATATTTTCTAATAGATTCCAACTTTAAAATCAGAAGATAAAGAAGCCATTACTTCTCTTGAATCCGATTCCAGAGTCCAGACCCTTGTGGAATAAGCTGTGCCCATTAAATGAGTATAAGATATCTGTTCAACCTCGGTATGCATTATGAATCTTACTCAGAGATAAACATAGCAATCACGGATCATTTTCTCGAGTTTGATCATCCTTCTGTAAATGAATATTTTCTTTATTTTCAGTTTCTCTTGAATGACATTTAAAATCAATTGGTGGTTGCGCCATTTTATACTTAAGTAAGTATTTTATTCAAAAGTTTTTAACAAAATTATAAAAATCAGAAAAAATCTATCGTACAACCAAGAAGAATCAGAATTTTGAAGACGAATTCTCAGCTTTTTTTTCAATGGAATTTTATATAAATAAAGCAGACGCTTTCAATTTCTTACGACACAGATGGCACACTCGTCTTCAAAGCTTTTATCAAGTAATTAGTGATCAATAAAATTCATTATAAAATCATGTTGAAAAGGATAAAGGTAGAAACTTTTGAAGAGCACAGTATCTTAATAATACATTACTTCAAAACAAATTCAGCTCCACTTTTTTGAAATGACATTAATTGGTGCATTATTTGGAATCTAAAAAAGAAAAGAAAACATAATATAAATGTGATGTGGGTGTGATAGGAAAATCTGTCAAAATACCTTTCTTCTAAATCCATACCTCTTTGACATAATGCATTCTTCATATTTCCATATAAGCGTATCTTTCTCTACACAAAAGGAAAATTACTCTTGAAAAAAATGTTAATCAATTTGAGCTTTTGAAGGCCAGTGTCACAGTAGTGTGCCAAGAAATGAAAATTGTCTGCATGAAAGCTATATAATTCCTTTGAAAAAGAAATAGACGATAATTCTTTAAAACTCTGATCATCAAAGAGTTAAGACTTAATAATACGCTCATTACCATCTTTTATAGTTAGCAACTTTTGAATGATGAAAGCTAACACTTTCAGACATTGCTTTTTTTGAAATAGAATGTCTGCATCCTTTTTAATTGAGTTTTCAAATAACTTAAGGCAGAGGATTTTTATTCTAGTCGGAACTGGTGATGCCCCATTGTGCATGAAAGAGTTAAAGCCTATGAAAATGAGAGTAAGTAATTGTTGTATTTATTTTTTCACTATTGTGCAGATATTATCATATTTTAAACACTTATCTTTCTTCAAAAAACCAAAAAATTTTGGAATGAGGTTAACGGCCTAACATTAATATTAGAAGATCTTGGAAAAAATTTTAGCCCGAAAAAGGATCCATTTTTTTATTAAGTTCGATGACCTATAGCACGGGATGCAGCGGATTACATAAGGATCATTCGCTACCATGTGGTAAGTCTTATCATTTGGTAGTTCGCCCTCATGAGGTCACAAAAATGATTTATACGAAAGAACCGAGAGAGTTTTGTTTTGAAATATAAATAGCCAATCAAATCACCGAATCAAGCATCATTCAAAACATGAGTTTCGGATAATTCATAAGTATCCTTTCTCGTGAATTATGCGATTTGGCTGTGTGCCAGAGTCCTGCGAGGACCCCCAAATTCCACGTTCCTCGAGGGAATATATTGTATGCGTTCCCAGCGGTGAAGCATTTCCCACGTTATCCTTAATCAGGGAAGAAATATTTCGGTCGCGTAAAACTAGTAGTTAAATCGGGCAACATACAAATTAATTTTTATAAACGCTAGTTTACCTTATTGTATTTTTTGGTAAATAAGATTATCCATATACGAGGAGGCGTGAGTAAGTTGGTTCTAGGCTAAAAGTGACCAGAAGAGAAAAGTGACCACTATCTTGCTATGCACTTAAGACAATTTCACTAGTCAATTACGAAGCAATGATAGCTCTTTCTATCTGGATACTTTTGTCTTCTGGATACTATTCTCCGGTTACCCTAAGATTCCATCTATAGATCTATAGATTATTTTTGCATTTGGATTTTAAAATACTTATAAGTGTGAAACAAATTTGCAGACATTAATTCAAATTTTACATGAAATAAAACGCATTTTCATATCAAATCAACAATGTCAATTTCATTTATAGATTATTTTTGCATTTGGATTCAAAATTACCTATAAGTGTAAAATAAATTTTTGGTTCACTTCTAAAAAATTTTCCCAAAAAAAAATTTGCGGTTTACATCTAAAATCTGACTACGAGAACATTCATTCAAATTTTACATGAAATACACACATTTTTATAACAAATCAACAATGCCAATTCCAATTATAGATTGTGTTTGGATTTAGAATTTGAAAATACTTGTAAGCCTGAATCAAATTTGCAAAGTAGGTGTTTTACACATATGTACCCATTTTCAAGTAGGCTGAATCCAACAGTGATGTTTATTTTTTATAAAAATTAATCATACCTGTCAAAAAATAATTGACATATGACACTTCAACTGAAATAAAGGACTCCATGATTAAATAGTTATACGTAGCTATATATGTAATTTATTTTGTCACAGAACAAATAGAATTATAAGTAGGCAAAACAAAATTTCAAAAAAAAAGAAAATATAACTGAAAATGTTATAGAACTAAAAACGAGATTTTATACCGAATTCTTTAATGAAATTAATTAAATACAAAACAAGGACTCTGTAGAGGCATATTTTGATGCGCATCATTTTATTTGAAGGAGAAAGACAGTTCGTTTATACCATTCACTCTACAATATCTCGAAACAAGCTGAATCGGTCAATTTAAATATGTTTCGTGCTTGACCATTTGAGAAAGTTTTATACGTATAATCAAACAATATACAAATGAACGATTTATAATAAAAATTTGATTGTTTTTTATATCTAATCATTTGGTTGTCTTATCGTTTCCCTAAAATGAAAAAAATTTTCACCTCAACATGAGTTTTCTGCATAAAATTTGCTATTTTATTTAATGCAGGCAGTATTTAAAAGAAGTGAATGATCTCCTTTATTAAAAACTGTCAAGGATAATAAATATACTTTTAAAAAAAGAGAAAAACTTTATTCAAAAATTTGTCTTTTTAATAATCAAGATTCAAAAAAACAAAAATATTTATTACAAAATTATTATACGTATAAAAGGATAAAAAAATTATAAAACATGCAGAAAATTAGAAACAATTATACTGAAAAAAATATTTGAAGAGGCAAAACATTACAATCAGGACATACGATTACTGAATGTTTTTTACAAAGCGAAATACCGCATACATTACAAACAGACGATGTTTAGAAAGAGCATCTTTTCTTTTCTTTTGCTCGGTTCATTGAACTTCCTCAAGGCATACCTTGCACCTACGTCTAACAGTTGACTCGGGCAAAGAAAATATTGATTTTTGAACCTTCTTACCTGTTATAATAAATATGGATTATCAATTTTACTCAAAATTTCGCTTTGAAGACCTATTTTTTTCCTTGAATAAAGATAAGGGAGAATCCATTTTTTTATTGGTTCTACTCCTAAGCTTAATGAATTTACATTTCTTGATTAAAAGCAAAAATAGTACCTGCATTTACTCTTGCCGTATCTTATAGATAAGAAAAAGCGACTACTGTCCATTTTTTGTTTTTCTATTTGTGGAATAATTTCTTATTCTCTGATCGAATATATCAGTTCCACCCTTGGAAAAATCGTACTGTTTAAAAATTGCAGATTTACTTTTTTCATCGTCTACTGTAATTCCTAAAATGGAGAGTCTGGAAGTCAAAACGAATACATTTTTCTTTCCTTTTAATTTAGAAAATACTACATAACTATGAATAGATAAAAATTCTCTATCTATATCCCAGCAAAACTTATAAGAAAATTCATCTCTATTATCTAAACTTTTTATACTTTGCGGAATACCTTTTCATCTTGTGTCTATTTTAGCGACTATAATTAATCCTCTTTTATACAGCCAATCAGCTAGCTCTATAGAGGTATACAAACGGTCAATGGTTAAACTTCGACCTCTCAAAGATAAATATGCAGTGATAATGCCTCTTATAAGTGTATAAGTTCTATATAAATTTTTTCAATATATACATCGTTACCTTGGCAAAACTTGGATGGCATTTTCTGAAGAAGATGTAGCCTACTATATATATACAAATGTAAGAAGGTTTGAAAAGTTATAACTTCATTCCTCCAAAATAGAAACTTACCAAATTTTGCATATCTGTATGCACATCATATAAATGGAATATTCAAAGTTTGAAAAAATTCAAAAAATTTATACATAATATTTAAAAAAACATGATGTGATCATGCCAATTCCATTTGAAATATAATTCACAGCGTAATTTTCATTCTATAGTCTAAAAATGAAAAAAAAAATTTGCACATAAATATATGAATCAATTTTATAATATAATGATGAGTATCAAAATTAATATTCGTGCCTCATTGGAAATTTTGATAATGAAAAATTTGTTTTATTATAGATTCCAAATATAATCTAAACTTCAAAAAGAAATAAATTCATTTGTGAAATGACTAAAAATTTGAATATAGTCTTTGGAGAATAGCATGAAAACAAATCGTTCAAAAATCAGTACAATATATCTGACCGCAAACATACCACGATTTTAAAAAAGTCACAAATTAATCAAAAATGTTAATAAACGTGACCATTGAATTCAGTATACATGAAAACGGGTGTATATAAATAGAAAACTTTGTATAACGATTTAATCTAAAAGTTTCTTTTTTCAGTTGAGCTATCATCTATCAATCAATTTTTTGACAGGTTTGGTTGATTTTTAAAAAAAATAAACGTGACCATCGTGTTCAGCACACTTGAAAATGGGTATATATGTGAAAAAAAACTTTGTATAACCATTTAAACTAAAAGGTTCTTTTTTAAGTTGAGCTGTCATATATCAATCAATTTTTTGATAGGTTTGAATGATTTTTTAAAAAAAATTAACGTGACCATCATATTCAGCATACATGAAAATGAATATATATGTGTAAAAAAACTTTGTATAAGCACTAAATCTAAAATTATCTTTTTTCAGTTGAGCTGTCATATATCAATCAATTTTTTGACAGATTTGGTAAAAAAAAGAAACGTGACCATCGTGTTCAGCACATTTGAAAATGGGTATATATGTGTAAAAAACGTTGTATACCCATTTAAATTAAAAGTTCTTTTTTTAGTTGAGCTGTCATATATCAATCAATTTTTGACAAGTTTGATTGATTTTTTTTTTTTAAAAATTAACGTGACCATCGTATTCAGCATACATGAAAACGGGTGTATATAAATAGAAAACGCTGTATAACGATTTAATCTAAAAGTTTCTTTTTTCAGTTGAGCTGTCATATATCAATCAATTTTTTGACAGGTTTGGTTGATTTTTTTTTAAAAATAAACGTGACCATCGTGTTCAGCACACTTAAAAATGTGTATATATATGTAAAAAAATTTTGTATACCCATTTAAACTAAAAGTTTCTTTTTTTTAGTTGAGCTGTCAAATATCAATCAATTTTTGACAAGTTTGATTGATTTTTATAAAAAATAAATGTCACGATCAGATTAGCAATCAATCATTTAGTAGGAAAAGAGAGAGTCAAGGGTATTTACAAAGAAAAAATGGCATTACTCACTTTTAAGTTTATCAACTCGTTCATTTCCTCTCTGTAATCTTCCAATAAAATTCAATTTTGAAAAGACAAGAACTTCTCCAAGATATTTGTGTAAGATGATAAATCCATTATGTAAATATGAAAAGTCCAAACAAGCTATTCTTTATAAGTTAATTAATTTTTACAATAACAATATGACTCTATTTATGTATTCTTTTCCATATTTATCTTCTTTATATGAAAAACTTACAAGCGGAACCAGACTGCTATTTGTGTAAAACTATACTTTAGTCTTGACTTTTTTTTTTTAATTTTCGCCAATTGTTCTACTTTCTACACTCTTTTTTCATCGATTTATTGTCAAACTCTGTTGTAGGTTCTACCAGAAAGCGTACTCTAAAGGCTTTTGATATAAAAGCTTCAAACAATTGTCTTTTTTACTCACTCGGACATTATTATCTTTTTTTAATTTCCATATTTATTTTCACCACACATATATATGAGACTTTTTTTCCTCTCTGTATTATTAAATTGTGTTTGTTTGTAAGTAAACTACTGACTTATTTACTTAAATTGGATGCCTTTCTTGAAAATATATATGTGACATGATTTTGATGTTTATACGAGCATGATGTGATTCACATTCAACCAATGAAATATTAATTTATGAAATGAATAACATTTAATTTTACGCTCAAACACAAACATATGATGTCAAACAATCAGTCGTAGAGTGCTTGTATATAATATATATCTTATTGATCATTTTAATTTTTTTCCAAAAAAAGATTTCATTAACCAGCTGTTCCCAACCTGTTGTATGCGTACACTATAGAGCTCTACGCGGGTTGTAAAAATTTACTTTGAATTTTTATGATGTTATTAGATTTAAAACAAAATTTATTTTTCACAGCGCTGTTTTAAAATAGAATATCATGGACGGTTTACCTTTTTAAAGCTGATTAGCGAGACTGATCAACTTGTTGCCATCATACATAAAACATTGCGCGTAACAACAGAAAGTGTAGGAAAGTTCCTTCGATATAATAAAAAATATATGCATAATAAAAAATGCACTTTATCTAAATCAGGGATCGGAAAAGTGGTCGATATCGACCATTAGGCGTCGATAACAGT
This sequence comes from Nectonema munidae, assembly GCA_030549495.1. Lineage (NCBI taxonomy): Eukaryota > Metazoa > Nematomorpha > Nectonematoida > Nectonematidae > Nectonema > Nectonema munidae. The sequence continues at coordinate 338,182 of JAUIRK010000819.1, forward strand.
TCTTTAGGGGTCGATAAGAAGATGGACAAATTTGCCAAATTGTGCTATGCTTTTTTTACTTTATAGTAGTAATAAAGCTACTTTTTCTTTTAAAACATAGCTTAGGTGTCAAACTCGGAGTCCCATGAGGGCCAAAGGAGTGAGTTTGTGTTGTCATGAGGGCCGCACTCCTACAATTATATTTAAAGTTGTTCAATAAAAATTATTGCAGAATATTTTACTTTTAACTTAGAAACATGTAATGGTTTGATTATATTCAAAAATGCAAGTACAAAATCATGTTTAGTTAAACAAAATAATTTAATTAAAAAATTAGCAAGGATATAAATCTGTTCTTTATTTTATTATAAAAAAAGTTTATAAGGCAACATACATGGCCCACATGTATTTGAATGAACTACAAATGAAAAGCACATAAATAACAATATTTCAAAATAAACATTTATTATTAATTATTCAAATACTTTACATGTTCTTGTCCCGAGGCTTGACACCTCTTGTTATTGACAATCTTTGCTATGTCTGACTGAAATTTCTGTGCAGTGCGAACTTTTATAAGAGATGATAAGTGAAAATCAGTCAACCTAGTTCTCTGAGAAGTCTAAATCTACACTTATACATAAAATTATAATTAATAATACTGTAATCTGTGTGGGCCGCAAATCTGCTTGTAATGGGCCGTATGCGGCCCGCGGGCCGCATGTTTGACATGGCTGGCTTAGGACATTGTAGGATATATGAAACATTTTTGGTTTGTATTTTTTCTCTTAATTATTGGACATTGATTAAAGTTTTTGTGAAACATTTCTATGTGGGGTGGGGGTCGATGTGAAGACAAATGTTCTATGAAGGGGTCGACGCGTAAAATAGTTTGTCGATCCCTGATCTAAATAAACAAATGGAACGTTGATGATGAAAAGTGCCTGTGTGTAGGATGTACAGGTGATGTGATGTGATGTACTTTACTGATGTTACACTTTACCCAATCAGATACGAGGTATGAAAAAAGAATATCTTATAAAGTATGCCTTTTTTTAAGAATTAACAAATGACCTGCACGCGCAATTTATGTGCGGGTGCCGCAAAACCACGCCATTGGGCCGTTGCGCGTCGGCCTCTAGTGTACACCAATAAGGTAAGCGGAAATTCTTTAGTTGTAAACCGATAGATCGGAATACTGAATTTAATGGTTTTATTTTCCCTTTATATTTTAAATACAAAATTTTGATTTTTTTGTGCAATCTTTAAGCTTGTTATTATCTTTTTATACAACACTTGCATTTGGCATTTCTTTTTTTTTAAATAAATTTTTTGTACAAAATATATCGCTTTTACATCCCCTCTAACATTGAAAAAAATAATGACTCCTCCCTCTGGTGTATTATTTATTTATATCTGTAAAAATAGCCATAATTAGTTGTCGTAACTAATAAAGTTAGTAAAGACATCGTTTCACTAATAATCCAAAGAACAACTTTGCTAATCTAATTAGTAAGTGCTACTAAATTTTGCTCTCAATGAAGCACAAATCAAAATTAAGCTTTTACACAACTCAATATTGTCATCATTAGCATGAGATACGCGAAAACGTACACATTTTTGTTTTTCGGAATCACCCATGTTCAAAAAGGTTTGCAAGGACTACATTGGACTAACTTCTTTCCTGAATTTGAAGTTTTACGATGAAAAGGTAGATTTTTTGTATTTTATCTTTTTAATTTTAAAATTAGTTTCTCTAATTAAATTTTAAACAAATTTCTACATCATAAAGATTTTAATGATGCAAAAACGCACTCATACTCAATCATTTTAGATATTAATGCTGGATGATATTTCTATCTAAAAAATTCTTCCTCTTAAAAAAGAGAAGGCTTAGTATTCTTAAAATTAAGCAGTATCATCTCTATGTGTAAAAAATAATTTATGTTTAGCGAGCGTTGTCGCATATCCAATTATTTTCTCATTACTTGAAAAGTCTTGTCCATAAATATATGAAAAATTTTCCCAATTACTAAGAACGTGTTGACACATATCCAAAGTTATGTCAAGACTTTCCCCTTTCTCTGCCTGTGTTGTCTATGTGTAGTGAATATCCTTTTCCCATTTCTCCCACGTAATAATGAGTTTTTCGTGTCTTTTCTAAAGTCAAGCAAAAGCGCTCAATCACCATAGCATTAAGAAGGATGGGTGGGGGCTTTAAAGTATTGATTTGGAGAAGTCGTGTCGATGTGAACACAACTCTAACTTATTCACAAAAGTGCATCGTCATAAAATTTCGCAAGGATGACAATTAAAATGTTTGCAGTCTAGACAATAAATAAACTTTTGTGTCACAAAATTTAATTAAATCGTAAGAATGCATTAAAAAGGAAGGAACGCATAATAATGTTATATTCTTCTAATCGCACCCAACAAAAATTTTCAATCCTTTTAAAATTTAGGAGTTTAGCTGCGTCCACGATCATCACGACTCATTGTTTAGAAATTACAGTGTGTTCTCGTTGATAGGTGTGTTACTTGCAAATTCATTCTGATTATAATTATAATTATATATCCTTGTAGGTTGTTTTCTTTTAAATAAAATGGATTGATACAACTTCAATCATCTAAGAATTTTTTCATTTTTTGGTAAAGATTATTTTGTTTGAGAACTGTAAGAAACATATGTGGCGCGTTAGGGTAGAAATCTCAGTGACTAAGGGCTTTGTTGATCATGAGACCCATCAATATTCTGAGATTAGAAATTTTAAATACGATTTTTAAAGATTAATCTCATAAAGCTGAGGGGATTGAGTAATTTGATTTAAAAATGCTTTAAAATAAAGAAATTATTTGCGTCAGTTTGAACTGAGGATCCAAATGGAAAAGCTATTGGTCCTAATGCAAATTTCTGAAAAGAAAAAATCGAACGTAGGACAAACTTCCTCAGAAACGAAGGCATGATGCGTAGGGATGCGTGTAAATGAATAAAACAGGGAATTTTTTTAAATAGTAGCTTAGTGTTGCTATAGTTTTATTACTTTTAAAAATGAGACTAAATAAATTGATTATTATTATTGACTGCTTGAAAATGAGACTAAATAAATTGAAAAATTGAAAGAGACTAATTATATTGATTAAATGAAAAAAATTCATTATAATGTTTTCTAATATTAAAGTTTTTTGTAGCATTTTATTCCAATGCTATCTCAAATATAAATAATCGAAAATATAACATGATAACTCATTATTTAAAAATATATAACTTTACATTGGTGCAGGCAGGACATTTCGTACATAAGACGTTTGGTACCGGAGAAATTTCGTAGCAAGTTTTTTAAAAATTTTGCATACGAAATAACCAATTTAGGTACACATAGCGACCTCTAATTTTACTCGGCAAGCTTTAAATCAGGAGTTCTTACCCTTTATTCAGTTATGGACTCCTTTAACCCGTTAACGACCAGAATAATCAGACGATATCTAATGTAAAGCAGAAGATTTGTATTAAAGAGCTTTGATAAACGCAGACGATTTTATTTTTGTAAAGTCGACTATAGTCGACATGGGCGTTAACGGGTTAAGAAGTTGATGAAAGCATGAACCCTATACAAGGAAATTTCGGATAAATAGTCTTAAAAAAACTTTCCATTTAATTAACCCATTCCGTTAACGCCCATGTCGACTATAGTCGACTTTACAGAAATAAAATCGTCTGCGTTTATCAAAGCTCTTTAATACAAATCTTCTGCATTACATTAGATATCGTCTGATTATTCTGGTCGTTAACTGGTTAAGGCCAAGCAAAGCAGACGATATCCAAAAAAACGCAGACTATTTATATTCAAAGTCATTGAAAAAAGCAGACGAAGATGAAATTACTTATGTTCCAAAATAGGAACATTGGCCGTAAATAGGTTAATATTTGTACTTTATTTTATTGACATTAATTATTTGAACTCAAATGACGTCAAATAGAGGTAGCAAAGCAAATTTTGAATTCAAGGAGAAGATACAAAAAGCCACTACTTGCTACTTATCCAAACTTTAAAATTTAGCTTCTTGTTTCAGTTATTTTTACCCGTTGATTTTTTTTAATCATTTTAAGTTTTTTTATAAAAATGAAAAAGTTTCCCGGATCCCCTGAAATGCAGCCATGGACCCCTCAGAGGTCCGTGAACTCCAGAATAAGAACGAGGACTTTAAATGGCAGACATCTTCTCTGTATTTGATGAGTGCATATTCCACTTCTTATTAATTCACAAGCTCTAATAGTGAGCAAAATAATGAATGCTTTGTCTGGTGTTTTATTTACTCATATCTGTGACAATAGCATGAATAATAGCTTGACTAATAAAGTTAGTAAAGTCATCGTTTCCTAATCCAAACAACAAATGAATGTATAACTAATTAATAACTCATTTTGAATCTTTGTTCCTATAGAGCAGTGCTTCTTAAACGGTGCACCCTTTAAGATAGCCAGGTGCACCATGAATCCTAAGATTCCATCTAGATCAGTGATTCTTGACAAGGGGTGCACGCACCCCCTGGGATGCGAGACAACATAACAGGGGGTGCGAGAAACGACCAACTAATGGATAACATATGTAGTATGTACATATTTTTTATTTGTTATTTCATAGGTGCACCCTAGTGAATAAGGATTAGTCAAAATCCTTGGCTTCGCGTGATCTAAAATGGGTTATTAAAATGTAATAAATAGCTATACTAATTTATGTAATTAGTAAGTGCTAACATTTTTCCTCAGTGAATATGCTTTTGCCTTATGCTTTCCTTAATAAATATAATATAATATAATATATAATTTTCTACTTGCTAATCCATTTCAAATCCATGGAGACGGGAAAGCTCTCTAATGCTTACACATAATACTTCCTTATATTTCTTACCAATTTTCGGCATAATATTCTCAAAACTAGATGTGTAATGCAGCTCGTTAATTGTGGCGCGAACAATGACAGACACCATCCAACTAAAAGAATATTCATCAACTGCCTTGAGAGACGAAAAATTGGAATTATGAGATTATATCCAAAATCTATTTTGGAATCGAATCGACATCCTCTCTCTCTCCCCCCGCCCCTCCCCTTCTGCCTTCCTTGCGCACTTATTTTCTTTAAAGTTTCTTTTTTGGAAATTTCTTTCATACTCTCAGCTAGAAGTGACAACGGTAGTTTCGAACTAAACTAAAGTAATATTAAAAATCATCATCTTTTTAAAATTGGTTTCCTATAGGTCTGAGCACTGAATGCAATCAATCGTGAGAAAATGTTCACTAGAAGCGGATCGAATTGATTTAGTAACATTTTTTTAATGATTTTTCAAAGTATTCTACAAGACATACCGTAAGCATTCGTGTTGAATCCGCTAACGTGGATAATCCCCTTCCCAATTATAAGCTATTCCTTTCAGAAACATACCTAATCCGCACCGTAACTTTAATAACATTGAGTTCAATAGAATATTGATTATATAATAATAATAATAATAATAATAATATAAGTTCAATATAATTATATATATAAGGGAATAAAATGAAGAATTCGTTTTCAAGAGATTAATCTATATGCTAGTGGTATATTATATGCGTTTCGACTATTTTCGTTGAAACATTTTTCTATTTCAACTTTTTATTTTTTGAGTTTAATTCTGTTTACGTTAAGATAAACCTAACCCCGTTTTCACTCAAATAATTCTGGTAAAAAAGGGCGGATTAAACACGAGTTATTCTTTGAAATTTTAATAAAAATTGCAATTTTTCGAAGCTGCAGTAAAAAGATTTTTCCCAAGCGCCTTTCCACTTCTATACTACAGCATTTTTTGATTATCTCAGTTTCATTCAGATTATATACCATTTTTAGTTCTAAATTGTCTTTTTCAATTATAATTTATCTTTTTTAAGTTCTAAATTGTGTTTTTTTGAGTCCTAAGTGGTCTGTTTTCTATTTTATTTTGTATTTTAGTAAGAGCGTTAAGAATTTAAAAAAGACATTTTAGAACTTAAACAAGACAAATTAGAATTGAAAAAAGATCATTTAGAACTAAAAAAAGTGAATTTAGAAGTAAAAATGTATATATATTAAAATTGTGCCATTTGATATCTTAGTTCATAATGATTCAATATCTTTTAAAAATTAAAAACTTTTAAATATCACATTTCAAAAATGAAATTTTTGGAAAATTTGTTTATCCAATTTGAAGGTGAACATTTTTCAAAACAGAGTAATTTTTTTACATTATTTGTTTTCTAGTTGCAAATACGGTACCCTGACATTTGGACAATAGACATTTGGCCGACGGAAATTTGGCCAAACAAAAATTTTATCAAACGGACATTTGATCGAATGAATATTTAAATAATTTGAATTTCCAGACTTTCGCAACCAATAAAATAATATTGTTCTAACGTTAAAACACTAAAACTCAATAAAATACAGTATTACTGTGTAGGTATGTAAATCAGCCATGTTCCTACCATACATATATATAACTTTGAGTAGATGAATTATTCATCACATTATGTGGGTATAGAAGTTAAGAATAGGAAAAGAAGACAAAATTACTCTGCAGATTTGTATTGAACACAAGCTTGTAAATTTACTGGAAGTATAAAGCAAAGCGTCTACAATTATTCTAAAATATATATATTTTTGGAGGAAATGTCCTTTCGGCCAAATGTCGCTAGGCCAAATGTCCTTGCGTATAAAAGTTCTTCGGCTAAATATCTTTTTCAGCCAAATGTCCTGGAACTGCAAATACTGTATGTAAACCTTTGGAAGTAAAATTAAACATTGTAATCAATTTTCTTTGAAGTGTTAGACTATTTGTTTAGCGCATTTTTATTTATTTTTGAATTAAATTTCCGCGTATTTTGAATTAATTTTTTTGCATATTCTAATTTTTATATTTCATTGATATCCAAAATAAATTTTTAGTGAACACCTAATTTTTCTGTATCTAAGATACAGAAAAAAGTTTGTCACAATTGAATACAAAAACACTGTTTCATAGCTTCTACATCTAATGGAAAGAATGTTCCAAAACTTTACATATTCAGTATTTGAAAAGTACAAAACAATGCATGTCATAGAAAACCTCTCCAATGCACGCCGAACCCCACCCACATAACGAGAACGTTGAGGCAAGCGCGAGGATGAATGGACTTGCACAGCGCGCAAAGGTCAACGCGTGTAAAAGACAATTACACTTTAATTAGGAAGTAACAATAGGCAAAAAGTTGTTTGTATATAAAGAGTAGTGCTGCGTAGTAATAATGCTATTGTTTCCTTACTTGAAAAAGGCGTAATGATTTTCCTTTGTTTGGAGTTGTGAGAGAGAGAGAGAGAGAGTTTTAAAAAAGATGCAAAAAGAGTTCACACTTTCCAATTTTCCTTGTCTTCGTGCACGCGCGCGCGTGCTCGTGTGTGTGAGAGTGAGCGAGACAGGCAGCTCACATTTTTTTCATTTCAAAGTACTGCAAACCCTTTTCACTTGAACTTTCCATTCCAAGAGGATGGAGAGCCACAACGTTTCGCTTTAATTAAAGTTTAGACTTCATTTTTTATATATATATATATATATTAAGATAAGATGTTGTTGAAGCATCTGATCACATGAATCACTCCATGTCCAATAAAGCTGATTTCCAGTTTTGGCAAAATGATTACACTGCATTTATTTGTGGTTTTAATAAAAGGCACATACTACTACTATTTTGTAAAATTGTCACGTTTTTTTCCAGTAAAACAAACATATAACGTATCGAATAAATAAATACATACATACACATATATATGATCTATATATAATTAAATAAATAAAAAAACACATTTTCACTTGTATAGAACACACACACACACAGTGAGAAAATAGGCTTGTGTGTTTTTTTATTTTATTTCAAATGTAATTGCGTGATAATGCTGGTAGTATTGAGATGTATAAGTTTCATGTGAAATAGCGTCTATTTGGAAAAGGATAGCATCTTCTTTCTTCAAATATATAAATCTCTCATAATGAAAACGAGTTAATAATTTAGGGTTGAAATTTGCTTTGGGGAGGAGTGTATCATGGAATGTTCATTTTTAAAAATCTAAATAACTAAATAATAACTGTATAACTTGCTAACGCTAAAAAGGATGAAGCCATTCAATAACATCTCATAATTTTATTCAGTATAATCAATTACATATTAGTTTGCATTTGCCTAGAATTTCCTGGATTAAATTTGTTCCATTTGTGATTTGATATAATAAAAATGGGGAGACACCCGGTCTGTGAAAGTCATTCTGTTTTACAATATTCAGTATCTACATATTGCTGCCATGTACCTAGAATTTGCTTTGTATTTAATTTGATACTTTTCTTTCAATAAAACAAAAAGTAGTTTATTCGCAATCCCAAAATATAGGAATAAAAATCATTCAAGTTCTTTTCCCAATATTTTATCTAACAGTAGCTTAGTGCGTCAATGAGATTATTACATGTCAGAAAATTTTTCATTTTAATTGATTGAACAGCTAGAAAATTAAACAAAATCTATTGAAATCTATTGAAACTGTAAAACTACTGTTATAGTGTTAACTGTTTTTTACCAATGAATATTTTGTAGAGAAGATTTCACTAAGTTTTACATCTTACCAATTTTACAGGAAAGGATCAAAGATTATGGAAGATTATTAAGTAATTTCACTTGTCTCTTAGCAATTCTAAAATGTCATTATACATTTCTATTTTCTCTTCCTAAAATTCTCCTTTCTTCAACACTTTATCTCTAATGCTATATTCACATTTCAGTTTTGTTTACTAAAATTAAAAAGTTTAGTAATAATCGATTTGCCAATAAGTTTTAAAAATTTAACCTGGAAGACTTAAAATTAATCAAACCAAAATATTTTAATATGTAAATTCAAATAATGAATAACTGAACCAGTAAATTTAAGGAAAAAATATATTAATTAAAATTTAATGCAAAAATATCTTCCCTTGAAAAAATAGATATCATACGGATAGGCCGCTATTTTTGAGATTTAAGAATATCAGTGTATGTGGGTGTCTAATGTCGATATGCATGTACTATGTAGGTAGTATGTATGATGCATGCATCTATCTATGTACTACCCCTCTATACATGCATGTATGCTTGTATGTGTGTAGTATGTCAGTGGCTTTTTGTGTCAGACGCTTATAATTTATACAAATAAATAGTAAAGTTTGTGTCAAGAATGTCAAAAAAAGTATATATACTTATATATGTATGTATGTATGTACTTTTGCATTAACACTGTAAATGTAACCTCACCCAAACACTTGTATTAACCCTAAGATTAATTCTAATACTAACATTAATACTAATTCCACACTAATCCTAACCGCAACAATTGCTCCCCCCCCCCCGCAGGACATCAACAGGTCAAATAAGCTTAAACGTTTTTCATTTTTCTCATTAAAATTGAAGTGTTCCAGAAAATTGAAAATTAGTCCAGTTCTTTCAACTTTTCATTTTTGACATGTATGTTTTAAAATTTTCTTCATATTTGTTTAGATTTTTATTTTTGTTTTATTGCTATTATTAATTTATATTAACGTATATAACACTTATAGGATATTTAGTCTAAAATGACCTGATTTATGAATCATAATTATTGGTTTTTTAACAAAATATCTATCTTGATAAATTTTGAGAATGACTACACATGGTATTTCCACACTTCTCATAAAATATTTGTATTTAAAAAATCTATCAAAAATGATTTATATATGACAGCTAATATCAAAATTAAGATTTTTATTGAAATAACTTATAAAAGTTTTTTGCGCATATTTACTCTTTTACAAGTTTATAGAATTTAGTAATGAAGTTCATTTTTTATCTGTCAAAAAATCAATCAAACATGTCAATTAATGTCAAATATATAAACTCAAAATATTTGCCTTGTCTGCAAATTAGGTATCTCGATAAGGACTTATTTTGAAGTCAAAAGATTTTAGTTTGAATGCAAATGATTTATTTTGAACAGACTTTACACGATCTCAGAGCTTTCCTCTTAAAGAATCTTCTTGATGAACTTAGGCTTTCTATCAGCGCTATTTATTCTCAGGTAATATGAAAAGATATTCAGTCTGAATATTTGTTAACTAATTCCAGTAGAAAAGTTGTTTTCCTCATGAAACAATTGGTGATGTTAATTCTTCAATTACCAAAAGTTGTCGATCTTCATCATCTAAAATCTAAATAATGATAGTTAAATACAATTCAAAATATAAAATTATTTTGATAGCGACTAAATCTTCACATATTTTAGACATCTGTAACACTTTTGATAACTCTGACAAATTGAAATTTTTTGATTTCTCATCCATCTTAATGAAATTATAATTGTAATCTTAGCTGCTAAGAAAAAGATGTAATGATTTTTCATTTGGAAAAGAGCAATTTCTGGTTCACAGTCAATATCTTTTTTGAAACATCCAACATCATTACAAGACTTCCTACTTCATTGGAACATCGTAGATATTCCATTTATGCAAGATACATGCTTCTTTCTTAAAATTGTGTATCACATTTTTAAAACAACTATGCTGGCTAAAAATCAGAGACCTAGGAGTTACTATTAAAGTTTTCTTTTGGTCACACGTTCTCTTCTCAATTTGTTTTCAAGTCACCTCCTTCCCTCATACTCATCTTCAAAAAATTTATATTGTATTTTGGTTTTATTTTTTCTAAATAAATATTTCATACTCAACATCATTGAAGAAAGTATAATAAACTAAAAATTATAGAAAACTGTATATTTGTACTATATAACCACTATATAACCATTTTTTGAAGATATAAATGTTATTTTTTTGTAAAAAACTGATTTTCAGGCATATATAACTAATTCAATTGACACTTTCAAATATTTTTTAACCGCTTTTGCAAAAAATAAAATACAGAAATGAAGTAAGCATAGTGGAGTTTGTATAAAAAAAAGTATGTTTAACCCATTTACGACCAATTTTCCTATTTTGGAACATAAGTAATTTCATCTTCGTCTGCTTTTTTCAATGACTTTAAATATAAATCGTCTGCGTTTTTTTTAGATATCCTCTGCTTTGCTTGGTCTTAAATGGGTTAATTTGAAGGATATTTTTAGAGAGAAAATAATCCTTAGTAAAAATTTTTATTGATGATTTTCAGTGAAGTAGCGATTTTTATCTCTATGCGCTTGAAACTGTATAGAAATATAACTTTTCAAGAGTGTATTTGAAATAAACGCAAAGTTATAAATGATATCTAGGGATAAATTCACAATTTTATAAATGCATAGGATTTCAAATGATTCTCTATCATAATAAATCAGTTGGAAAGATGAATTGTCATACTATGCTTTTGAAAACCGTGGTAACGTTGAACCAACATCCACAAAAAGAGCTGCTTGTTTCCTTTGTGTTTCGAAAGGATACAGGACGTCAAGGCAATGTACAAAAAGCAGAAAAAATGGTGTGTTAAAATCATTCTAAAATTTCTTCTTCAATTTGCTTTTATTCGATTTACAATAACAATTTTTAACGCCATCTCAAAACACTTTTGTTGAAAATCAGGTTTTTAACTGTTTCAGAAGGATTTTAATTTTTTTTCTGAAAATATATACTATATGAAATTATAAACATTTGCATGATGGTTGTGAATATGATTTTTATATATCGATGTTTAAAAGTTAAGCGCAAAAAACATAGCATCCGTCAAGCGAGGGATTATTAAAGATGTATGAATATTTTTGAAGATTTTTGAGGCTATTTTGGTTTGTACTTTTACACATTTTCACACTCTAATTGCAAAAAATGCATCCATAAATGAAACTAGCAAAGTCGATTTAGTATAAAAACAGATATTTTTTAAAAATTTGAAAAATGTTTTATTTTCTCTCAGTTTTTAGACGAAAACCGCAAATTTAATAGAAATGCGAATTAGCTTTTTTTGTAAAAAGTATCCATGTGTATTGATAAAATTAAATATATATAAGTGTTATGCGTTCAAAACTCTATATAAATATAAATTTTCAAGGAAGACACGTAGGGTTCTACGACAACTGCTCCCTAAACCTTTGCCCCTGTAGGACAACTGCCCCCCCCCCCCTTTTCTCGAAATTTTCCATCTTGCCATTTGTAAGTATTTGCTAAAGCACCACTTTCTGTGTACCTGATCCTTGCAAATATTGTTTGCACTTTCACATTTTGTAAATATTTCTAAATCACCATTTAATGTTATATATGTATATAGGGCACTTCTCCTATACTTTTATCTTTGGAACTTTTTTGTGTTTGTCTGTCATTCTAAATTAATTCCTAACTTCACTGTCCTTATTTCACAACACATACATCATGGAGTTCATCCGAAGTGAACGTGGAAAAATGAAGTTTATTTATAAAGGATACATCTATGTGTGAAGCAGAAAGAATTGGCAAATAATGTTACATCTTATGTATGTGAAAAACGTCGCCAAGATAACTGCAAAGGCAAAGTATAAGTTTGTGAAAATGAAATAGATGGTCATGTAAATGATCACACACTTGCTGTTGACCTATCCCGCCTTGAAGATACAAACAAGCTGCCGGGCTCCTCATCCCATTCCTTCAAACATATCCGACTTGATCATTCCTTCCGAGTACAAAAAAACATATAATGAAGACATTGGTCACTTCTTATGTGTTACCATTTCTTCCAAGGTGGGGGCAGTTGTCCTACGGGGCAGTTATCGGGGCAGTTATCCTGATACCGACACTTAGTTATTAGATTAGCTACACATCATATCCAAAATTGTTGAAAACTTTTAATTTTTGACTTGATTGATAATTTTGACATAAGGCTAGTATTTTGAAGAGATATAATTTTCTTTGATTGCTGAGAAATTTGTATCAAAAATTGATATTATTCAAAGATCAAATTGACATGTTGCTGTCTCATACATATCAAAAACTTGCTGTCTCACGGGTTAAGGCCGATTTAGAAATTGGTTAAGAACTTGTCAACTTTCATCAAATTGAGGAACAAATTTGAATATTCCAAATCCGCAATAGAGTGTATTATACTTAAAAAAATAAAAACAAATTGGCATAAATGTACAGACTATGCTTGACTTAATTGATATTTGACTAGTTTGCGCTGAATTTGTTCATTTGAATTTAATTAAAAAATGTCACTATCGGATCTTTCCTGTTTGGTAGACGTCACTGAAATCTATTTTAAATAAAAAAATTTCCTACGTATTTTTGTCCGTAAAATTCGAAAATGATAACTGTTTTTTGAAGAAATATATAGTTTTAGTAGTATGCTGACATACCTAACCTAACTTAACCTATATATTTTGCAGATTTGCGCAAACGATATCCTAAACCATCCTGAAAAAATCGGCGGTCTTGGCAAATCACTAGAAGTTGATGAAACTGTTTATTCTAAACGGAAGTACGACAAAGGCAGCAGTCTTCCAGAACAGTTGATGTTTGTTGGAATATCTAGAAAGGATGGCAAAGTTTTTCTTTGTGCAGTTGAAAAAAGAGACAGGGCAACGATTCAATCCTGCATAAAACAATGCATTAAGCCTGGCACAACGATTTTCAGTGACATACAGCGGGCTTATAGCGGCATAGAGAGGTTTGATTTCAAGCACTTCACTGTCAACCACACTGAGAATTTTGTCCACTTCAAAACTGGCGCTCACACCCAGCAGATCGAGCTTACCTGGAATATTCTAAAAAGAAGAAACAAAATTCACTGTGGAACTGCAAGGGTCATGATTGATTCCTATCTGTGCGAGTTTATCTGGAAACGCTGTCATTCTGGAAGCGACTATTTAACTGAAATATTGAGAAGTATTGCCAATTTCGATGTAAAATAAAGAAATACATCATTTTCTTTCCTTTTTATGTTCATAAAGTACTTTGAAAAATATTAATTGAATAAATTTGAAAATAACCTAAATTTTATTAAACTTTGTGTTTCTTCAGTAATAGATAGGAAAAAATAACTTTCAAACCATTTTACTCAAAAACCAGAAGTTTCTTCAAAAAACAGTTATCCTTTTCGAACTTTACGGACAAAAATACGTAAGAAAAATTTATTTAAAATAGATTTCAGTGACGTGCACCAAACAGAAAAGACCCTTACTATCAAATTAAAAGTAGTGTAAACTATATACATTGATAAATCTTTGTGGGACCTTATGAGCCGCTGGATTATAACAACTAAACTTGGTATAATAAGTAACTGACATTGCTCGTATATCACTATTATATATTACATCTGAAGGAATAAGTAGGATACGTGAAATAACTATATGCTTCAAAATTACTTTATGTTGTAGCAAAATTTGTTTCGTTAAAACAGAGAATTTTGCAAAATTTTTTATCCAATCAGACTCAAAAGTTTGCGAACTCCGTGATGCCTACAATGGCAAAAAAACCATACCTTTTCAAATATATAATATATAGATGATTGAATCCAAATTGAGAATAAATGATAGCAGAAAAAGTGATAGATAAATTGGGATTTTAGAAACACAGAATAGAATGGCAAGAAGATAAGATTCAAAATAGAATTTCAAGAACTCCTCTCCTCAAACTTGTGTGGTATGTCAACTTGAAAAAAAAGTGGAAAAAGAAGTTTCATGTTATTTTTGGTTGATTAATTTTTACATTAATTTGAATTTGAAAAATCGTGGTGGAGTGTTGAATTAATCAAATTTCTTAAAAATTATAAATAAATGAAAGATGAATCTCATGACAATTGCATGAACAGCATTATAAAGCCCAAAGAATGATTGATTGCTTTAGTACAATGAAATATTTAAAAATGTTCCTATAATAATTCATACTTTCCATATTTTAATAAGAGATGAATATTTCGAAGAAAGAAAAATAATTGCATAATATATTATCTATTTACCTTAAAGATGTTTCTCAAAAACAATCAAATGCGCTACTAAGGAGGAGAGACAATTTTCAAATTGTCTTCAGACAATTTTATTCATTTAATTAAAATTTGAGAACAGTTACTCAACATTTCAATTATTGATAAGCCCCTCTCCCTATTTACAAATTATATATATATATATATATATATATATATATATATATATCGAATAAAGATGTGTCTATTTAAATTATTCTGTCTAATTGATTGGAAATAAAATTTAAATTGGCATTATTGAAATTTAGATTAATAATATAGCATATATATAATATATAACTTGTAGTACACATATACAAGAAAGAAGGGAAGCAGGATGATGATGATGAGTGGAGGAAGATGATGATTGGCATCATGATTATCATTGTTTTTATTAATCGTGAGGATAGACGTCAAAATAACATTATCATTATTATTTAAGAATTAAAAAGTCTATTTATACCAATACGTGTCTTGCGAGCATTTTTGCAATGTTGAAATGCCAATGATTGGTAGAATAAGAAACAATATAATTAGGAACTTCTTATATATCTGTATTGCTATCCATATATCCTTTGCCATATATATATATATACATATATTTAGAAGATAGAAGTAAATTTGTATTCAGCAGCAAGTATAAAATAAAATTGAAAGATTTTTTTGTAAACTCTAAAACTTTTTCACCATAACTATCACTACGACTACTAATACCAAAGTGCATCATCAGTCATTCGTCGAGATTTGAGGAGTGGAAGCCTCACTGCATCATCCTCACCTGCAGCGCGATTAAACTTATCTAGTGTGGTTGATCGCAGTGGGAGAGTGCTATACTTTCCTTGTTGGAATAAGAAGAGCCCTGGCTTCTTTCCAGTTCACGCCGTCTATTCCAGCTTATTATGTATTCTCTTCCCGGAATCCACTCATCAAATTCATCTTCATCAGCTTCATCCTTCTTTGATAGCCACAGTACAAACTTTACGCATACATGGTAGGAATATATAATTACTTTTTCCTTATTGCCAACCTTTTGTACTACATAGGTTTTGTTCAAAAAAATACACAATTTTTTTATCATCAAAGACACGTAAAATTTCATTCACTTTACACCACCTAACTTCAATTTTTTCTTCTTCCTCCAGAATATCAATTTTCGGAAATAACTATTGTCTTCAATTCTTGAGGAGTATAGGTGAACCAATGAAATTTTAATTAGCCCACATCCACGTTAATTGATTCCTGGTGAATGAGAGGATGATTTGCATATTGCTTAAATTCGGTAATTAGATTTTTAACACTTACTCGTTTATTCCCTGATTTAGTGATATCCTTTTTATTCAAGTCAAAAATTATATTATGAATTTTAATTAAGCCATTACTGCACAATATGCGAAGATGAACACACATATATATATATACGTAAACAAATACTACTTACAAATACATATAAGACTTATTGGAATTCAGACGTATACACGCAGTCATAACTCACAGATGAATAGACCACAAGTCTGAGAAATCTTCAATATATGTAAATAGGATTTCATTGCTACGCAATTTTGCCTAAAGGCCCGATTAAAATCACACTCAAAATGCATTCTAAGCACATTTTTAACGTATTAGGAAAAAAGATATGACTATAGTTAGTGATTGTCATTCAATGTAAAGGAATTAAGGTTCCAAAATCGCATGCCATCTTCCTTCTCCCATTATCATGAATTGAAAGAACATTTTGATCAAATGTAAAAATAGCCCACCAACTTCGGCCAGTTTGATAAGCTGTAGAATGTCTATTCCAACATGAAAATTTTGTTAATAAATTAGAAAGTTTGCAAGTTGACTTTGATTAGTTGGTGAAATATAGTTAGACGCGGTGGCGATGTAGGAGGGGATATGGTGACCCGGTTCTCCCCTCCTAACTAAGCAAGTTCTACATCCCCCTGATAAAATAGCAAATATGCGCTCTTATGTGTTCACATTGAAACAAAACATTCCCCTCCCACCTCTTCAAACTTTTAACTGCCTTTTTCTTCAAGAACAGTAGTTATGTTAATGGCTAACACTGTTTAAAATAATCCAAATTCCTCATCATCTGTGCTCAGTAAAGCCTTTTTTGATTAGGGCATCAAATTTCGATTTATTTTTTTAATTAAAATTAAAAAATATTTTTTTTTATAAAATTATTATAGAAAAAATATTTTCTTTTTTAATAACTATTATAGGAAAACTGGAATGATATATAAAGAATTTTATTTTATTAATTAAATCACTTTTACTTATATCGATAGTTTATGACTTAAAGTTAATATACAGTTTCTTAAAATATTTTCGAGGTTTTACTTTAAAAACATTTTATAATCTAAGGTATCATAATAATTTGCCATAAACTCTAAACTATATGATTTAATTTAAAAAATAATATTAATAATTCCGAATTTTTTCAATATCCAAACGAATTTTGAATTTATTTTTTCATATTCCTACGCGTTGAGTGTAGTTAGCTTGTATGTAATATCTTAAATTGTATTATGCGTTTTTATTCTAACATTTGAGTGTCCTCTGTTGATTAACACTGTTTTGCTACTTGATATTTGATAGCATCGCAAAAATTCAAGATTTACGACAGAAAACGAATAGTAACGAATTGTCAAATCAAGATATATTTTCTCAAAATTTGCATTTACTCAAGCAAAAAATAATAACTCTTGATCCAGATTCAAATCGCTGTAGCATTTTCTAACAAGTATAAAAAAATATATAGAAATTCAAGATAAAAACAGGGCATAAATATATAGAGATGTTCAGTGCCGATTCTGGACATCAAGAAGTGCGGGGGGGGGGGGGGGGGGGTGGGGGGGTATTCGTAGCCAGGTTTTTTTAGGCCGGGCAAAGTAGTTAAAGAGAACAGATTAAGCCCCTAAATTTCGCAAAAAAAAGTAGTTTCATTCCAATTTACAAATCTGACTGTGCTCTTTTCCAGCTTCAGAATGTCAAGAATTTTATTCTACTTTGAGAACTATATTTGACTTTAAAATAAAAATAGCGAAACATTGAACGAGAGAAAAATTAAAATTCAGTTCGCACGCGATAATACCTATACAACAAGGTATTTGTGTAAAAAATCATTTATTGAAATCATCAACTGAAAAATATCAATGCAGGTATCAAATTCATTTAACAAAACTATCCAATCTACTCTCTCGACACGCGCTCTTTCAATGGACTGTAGCGCGATAGCACTAAATTTATGACTAGTCATAGAATTTCGCCTCGAAGTCAGAACATAAACAGGAAAAAACTTCTTTTTTCAAATTTATTTAAAATTAAAGATATCGTTTGGGTAAAATCAGTCATCAAAATTAGAAAAAAAATAAAATTTTGCAAAAAAGTTTTTTGAGGGATATTATTTTGCGGGCTGCAGCAGATATATAATTTAGCGGCAGATTGTGCATCTTGGACTACATGTATGTAGGTTATATATAATCAAATAAAAAGTTGAAACAAAGTATATTTCAATGTTCATTTTGACTCCTCAGATTTAAAGAGAAAGAAAGCAAAAAACTTTCAAATAAATATTGATAAAATACTTTTCACCTTCCTTATTGTCTCCCATATGACGAAGCACATGCTCTACATATAGCGTTAATAATGACTATGAACATTTAATATATAACAAAAACTCAATTCATTAGCGTGGGCCTTTTTTTATGAAACATTTTATAAAATTGGAGTGTTGATTCTTAGATAGGAGAGTAGTGAATTCTGGGAACGCTTATCTTCAACTAGAATGTGAACAAAAAGTGGAAAGGGGGGGGGGTAATTTAGGAGCAAGCTGGCCTCCTTCAGAAACGCAATTGGAGATGTTTGAAGCTTCGTATCAATGCGAAAAAAAGTTGTTCGATGATATACAAACTAAAGTTAGAATGAATGAGATTTTCCAAAAATGCAGTGAATCTTTCGAAAGTCCATATGGTGTTTCTACATTGAAGGGAATTCAAAATGAAATTTTTGCAACAAATTTTGTGAGATAGTTTTAAGCAACTGAATCTTATGCATGCTAGCTGATCACTAATGCTTTTTAGTTTGACTTTTCTGTGAAAACGGTGTAGGTAAAGGCTATTTTTTAGGGAAAATCCAAATGTTAACGATTTTTTAAGCAAAAGACTTTTGATTTCTCAATTTCTATAGAGAGAACAATATTTGGTACAAAAATGATTTATTTACTGCATTGATAGAGAATTAATATTTGGACAAGTTTTTGCAAAAGGTCCAAATATTTAAAATTTGTAGAAATTCATCACGATTCATTCATTCGTTTTAAAATTTTGATTTTATTTTTTTTCTCAATTTTCCAAATTATTGAAAACTCATGAAGAATTAATATTTTCAATCAATAATTTTTAGCTTTTTTACACACTTTTTTTAAACATTTTATTACCTACATTTCCCAATTTGAATCATATTTTTTACATCGGCAATAAATATTTTTTGAATTTAGATTATTATATTTAAGAAATTTTTCACTCATTCAATATAAAAGTTATTTTCCCATTTTGATCACATTTTTTTCATTTAAATAAACAATTTATTTAATTAATATTAAATAAATATTACATATAAAAAAAATATAAAATATTTTTCTATTGAAAGTGCACCAACCTCGAACTTTTCAAAAAAAAAATTTTTATTTTATATTTAAATTTAAAAATTGCAAAAAATTAGCCACATTTTCTATTTTTTTCTAGATGTTATACATATAAAAGTTGAAAGTAAAAGACCTGGATAATAAGATATTGTATTTAATAGATTTTTCAGATTTTTTTGTTAATTCAATAAAAGAACATTTTAAGAAATTGATTATATTTTTTCCATACAAAATAAATATTTTATTCGATTCGGATTATCTTTTTCGCCAAATGTCTTCAAGCCAAAAATGCCAGACCACGCTAAGCCCATTGAAACAACTATATGGAAGTTTTTTAAAAAATGCATATTTATAAAAAATATCATTTATGTTTTCATTAAATTGTGCATAACTATTCATATAAACCAATGACATTTTCATACACACTTTTTTTTATAGATTTTATTCCTAAGATAAAAAATCATAATCAGGGGTTAACAAAGTGCTTCTGGTGAACCCTTTATATTTGAGTTATCGCTAAGTAAAAATTATTTTTGAAAAAAACATTGTTTGTAACTTTTTCAAAAATTCAGCTCAAAAACATGAAAGTTTTGTAACATTTTAAAATAGTTTTTCCTATTTTTTTTTAATCATTAAAAAAATGAGGGTTAAAAATTATGCAAAAAAACCGCGGATAATTTGAAATTTGCATTTCCAACCAAGTAGTTAAGTAACCAGGATATTTGGCATGTACTAATTTGTGTTTAAAGTTTTCATCTAACCGAATTTTAATTAAAACTTGGGCTAATTTCTGTCAGTGAATCCTAGAGCTCAAAAGTATTGACCACCCTTGCTCCAAATGATTAACGGACAGGTGTTCGAATATGTACAATGTACATGAATAGCGTTAATCGAGGATACTTGTAAAAAAGGGCCTATAGTTACAGTGGTAGGGGGATTAGGGCCCAAGTCCCCCGCTCTGCCCTCTGGACATATTAGGTAGAGGGACATACTATATTTTGTCTCGTCCACATTTTTGAGAATGTGTAACGATTGATCACATTTCTTTTTTTACAGCTTGTTATGCTCAAGCTGAGAGATATTTTAGAGCTTTAAGAAAGCTCAGAAATATTGATTAACAGCTTCCATGACTTAATAGAGATTAAATGATGTTATACTTTGTCATGTGGATAAGGATCTTCTAAAAACTTATTTGGAAAGTTTCAAATCAGAAATCTATACAAACATCTTTACTTAAATTTTTAAATATTTTGATATAGCAAATATTTTTGTGTCTTCAAATCGTACATTTTTAAATCAAATAATAAATTTAAGTTTTCTTAATCATCAAATTAACAAGATTGAAAAAATTCAACCTGAGTAACATTCTAAGTAAACATAATAAAAAAGAAAAAAATATACATTACATATATGCTCTTTTTCTAAAAAAATTTTCAAGAAGATTCCTTCCTGATTTTAATGTCAGAGAATTTAATAAAAGTTCTATTTGAAAAGAGGATTTTTTAGTTTATTACAAACATAACAAAACATAACATAACGTATTAATTAACCTAGAAAGACCATATTTTTAATCAACATTCAACAACCAAGGGTGAATCAATCCATAAAAACTTTAGTAAACTTCTATAGTAAAAAAAGTATGCTTTAAACTTTTGATAAAAAAAAATTATGTACAAATCACCAATTGAACCAATTGATTATTAAGAAATAAATTTGAAACAAATCGTTTTAGAACAAGAACCACATACAAATCATTCGCTCTTTTTACATTTTATTTTACTTTTGTTATGTTTGCAAAGTAAATACCGTTTTCTTTGGTTCGATACTTCTTATACTGGGATTAATATTTCACAAGATTTAATGTCTTTGGTATTTCTACACTCTTGTGTTAAAAGTAAAAATGAACTACTAAATTTTGTGATATTAGCTTCTTTGCACAAAATGAAAGATTTCAAACCACACATATCCAAAATATTGAGAGAAAAAACTGTCATTTACCTCCTTTAAGCAGATTTTGTTGGCTAGTATTTGATCACCTGTATCTACACCTCCTTTTAAATTACTGTAATTTATTACATTGGAGGGTTTTATTTTGGGGTGCTCTCTCAATGGTGCCTTTCTTTCCTCTTTTTTACCAGTATATGGGAACCCATTCAACACATAACCATTTTTGAATCATTAAAAAGCCAAAATTTTAAACGATTTGCTGGAATATACATTGGGTAAACTACACTTGTAAG
Source organism: Nectonema munidae (assembly GCA_030549495.1). Taxonomy (NCBI): domain Eukaryota; kingdom Metazoa; phylum Nematomorpha; class Nectonematoida; family Nectonematidae; genus Nectonema; species Nectonema munidae. The sequence continues at coordinate 359,993 of JAUIRK010000819.1, forward strand.
ACAAAATTTCTTCATCTATACAGTAAAATTTTCACTTGTTACCCAGCATTTCATGAATTTTTCCCATAATTGGGGTCATGCATAAATAACGTCCCCCAAAATATTTAAGTTTTTGAACCAAGTCGTGATTTTTAAACTTTCTGCTCTATTTTTTAAAACAGAGCATCTAGAATCAGTTTACCCATTTCTCCTTCCTTTATGGAACATCATATATATAGGATCCCTTTCCCTTATCAAGCAAAATTTATGCTCTTGGCCGAATATATACTTTTTTGAAATTTCTCTACCATAGACTTCATTCCAGAAGTTCCTTAGAGGTTCTTCTCTCCCTTTCAGAATTCTTCTTGCAAATCACAAACCAATAAAAACTATGCCTTCATGAAAAGATAAATCAAAATGTGAATCATTTCTTCTTCTCCTTTAGCTAATGTTTATTTGCTTGCAAATAAAAACCTATATGTAAAAAACATTTGTATCTTCACATTTGAAAAAATCAATATTCAATTGCAATAAACAACATTTCTATAAACAAAAGTAAAAGGGGTGAATTGATGCACTTTGTACTTTTAAGACAAAAAAGATAAAAAAAATTTAATGGAAAAAAGATCTAGAACTCAGAAAAAAATAGAACTATATCGCAGAATACAGAATTCCCTATTGCTCGGGGGTTATTGTATATGAATAGGCACTTAGGATTAGGGTTAAGAAAAATAGAAGGCAGTTAGCTGTACTTAAATGGTTAAGAATAAATAACAAAGCTTTTATAGGATCAAATTTCATCAAGCTTTTTTGAAGGTACTAATCGTGTGAGAGTTAATTACATCATCAGGCAAAGCATTCTCCTCATTAAAAACTCCATAGGTGAAGTAGGTTTGACGATAATAAATTATTGTGAAATCTTACCTAACTTAGCAAGTGAAATTAATTATAAAAAAATTAATTTTTAAAAATATTTATAATTTTTGAAGGAATACACATAACTAAAATAATAATGGGAAAAAGATTAGCTTTAAACATTGAAACTTTTACAACGATATCCTACACAGAAAATGAGAAATTTTAATAAATGTTAAAAACGTTTTAAAGTAATAAATAATATGCCTTGTTCTACAAAAAAATTAACTTTTCACACAGAGAGATTCGTTTAAAATCGCTAAAAAATATCCTCATATGTCACTTTTTCAGAGTCTGATCAACGCCCACCCAAACTAACTCGCCCCAATTACATTTTGCAAAAGGTATTGCAAAAGGGGGGGGGGGGGGGTTGGCTTTGGTACGCGTTGACTGTAAACCCACTTTTTCACTTCTTCTACATAATGATATGTCTGTCAGTGACTGAATTGGATCGACATTCTCCTCTTAAAATTTTTTGAGAAAAACAGAGTATAATTCAATCAAATTAACTCTCAAAAAGCAATACTCTACTAGATATAGGCATTCAATTTTAATGCTTTCATATACTGAATATTGAGAAAAAAGATTTAAGAAAAGAAATTTATATCATCGATGGGGGAGGAGGTGAAATTTTCTTTCTTATGTGATTCGGAGCCAATAATTTCACTTTTAAAATTTAGCAAAAGAACAGATGGTCCTTAGATAGAAGTATCCTTATGGAGTCTTCTATACATTTACCCTACGAATAATTTTCTTTATCTCTTTTATATTACTGTAATTAATTGTTAAAAGAAAATTATTTTGAAATAAACGAGTCCTTATATTTCGAAAAGAAACTTCTCGTTGGCTTCCCGCTTGCAGCATTAACACTCTTACAGTAAGATTCTGAAATTCCTGAAATTTTGAAGGAATTAGCGAAAGCACTGCTTCATTTAGGAATTTTAAGAATTCACATAAATCCCTAGGGATTTCATGTAATTACTGAAATTTTAATTTAGTCATTTCGTGAAATGCCTAGGAATTGCATGAAATCCCCAAGAAATTTAAGTGTTTCCTCAGTGAAAGAGTTATTTCACCAATTTCCCTGAAGTATCCCTGACTTCACAATCTTACTGTAACAAATACACTTTATATAGAAAATGAATATAAAAAATTATGATTATATTATTTAAAATGTCTTTAAAAATGATTCCAAAACATTTAATTTTTGGTTCATAAAATAATTAGAAAAAAATCTCATACAACGTTTGACAATTTTCCAGGATCTATCGCCAAATTTAGATAAATTTTTTAAGTTTGCATATTATCATAATTTGATTTTTTTTAATTTTTTATACATCTAGGAAAGAGTTCGTTTTTTGTGTCAACTCGCCAATATAATTGCTAATTTTTAAAGAATCTAATTACATGGAATAGTTTTTAAAAATAAAGTATAAAAATTATTAAAATTAAAAGACAAAATAAAAATAATAAAAATATACAACAAGTAAATACAAAATCGTTGACTTTCATAAAATCTACCTTGTTGAACGAACAAAATTGTATATATTTTTCATATCCTCGCATAAAATTTTAATTCACAAACCTTAATCACATATGAAGTAAAAAAATGATCTTTTAGTGTGTGTATTCATGATATTTTCTCCAACATAAAATGATAATGGATATATCATTACATTTTTCACTTTAAATTAGTGTTTTTTAACCCTAAATAATTTCTTTTTGGTCATCTCATTTTTCGTTCAATTTTCTCCCATTTTTCACTTTAAAGTATATATCTCCTTTTCATTCTATTTAAAATGGATTAATTTTGGATCATCCTCTCTCAAAACCTTTTTATTTTCAACAAAATTCTGGATTTTATCTCATGGACTTTTTAAAAATTTTAAATGATCTTCTTGTGACTTTTTTAAGCAAAACTAACATACCCGATCCGTACACCCTTAAAAGTTATCACTTAAAAGGGAAAGAAAATTGAAAACGAATAAAAATATAAAAAAAAATTTTGAGAAATTTTGCAATTTTGGGATAATGGAGAGTTGCCGAAAAGTAAAAAAGGAATATTGTTAAAGATTTAAACAATTTTAGAAGAATTTAGCAAAAAATAACTGAACCCTTTGTATATATCACAATTTTATATGTTTGAAAAAGTCAATGATACAAGTGTGAGTGCATAAATGTATAAAAAATACGCATTACAAGAATATTTAAGCTTTAATTTCCCAAATGAAAACCGGACAACTAGCAGATGAACAACTGCCAAATTTAGAAAAAATTTGTTGGAAAATAAATAAATTTGTTAAAATCAATAAAAATTTTTTGAAAGTAGATCCAACTTAAGAAAACAGCATTTTAAAATAAGAATACACTTAAAAAAAACTAAAAAATTTTTTTTTTAAATAAAAAGCAAACTAAAATAGTAAAGTAATAACAATATCCTAAATAAAAAAATAAAAAAAGTTTGAAAAAAAGGAAATAAATATTAAATAAATAAAGTTTAACCATGTAATGAATGTAGTGCTAAACAAATAAAGTGCATGTTATTTTATGGGATAATGAAATCCTAATTTCGCTAAGAAATGCCTTCTTCAAAGGAAAAAATATATATGGGAGAACACAACCGAAATTTGAGGGAACCAATATTACTCAACTTACGAATTTATATACATAATACTTTATATTCTTATTTTACCAGTTTTTTCTTTGTTTAGATTCAAAATCCTTTTTATTTCAAGAGTATTTTTCACAGAATAAAAAAATCAATTCCTAATATATAAACAATTTGTCAAACCGTACAGATAACGGAATGGTAAATGGAATAAATATAACTTTACAAATGTCATAAGCTCACTAACTGTTCATGATTGTCGAAAATCTTATACGACCTAAATAGAGAAACTTTCAAATGTTTTAATTTATACAAATAATATTAGGCTGACTAATATTGAGTGAACAGAAATATTAAATTTCACCAATTTTACTTGTTGTTCAAAGTTTGCATAATGTTGGATGAAAATAAGTAATAATTGGGCATCCTAGTCAAAATCCCGGAAAACTAAAATTCCCGCTACCAAAATGCTAGAAAACTAAGGTAACAGTGACTTAAATTTTCGGGGATATCAAGCATTCCGTGCAATCAGTAAAACTCAATTGATATCGTTTTTTTTGTCTAACCATATATGTTATATATTATTGTTACGCATTTTGCAGTTGTGTGTGGGGAAGTTGACCTAGAACCCTAAAAATGGGATTTAGAGAACTTGTCTGCCTCCAAAATGCGTAAACTCGGAAATTTCTTTACATTTTTTTTTTTTTACTTTTTTTTAATTTTTCAGAAAAGAAATTTTTAAAATTTCCGATTTGCTCTAATTTTTGTAAGTCAGGAAGGCCAAAATTTAAGAGTCAGACAGTTGTTTCGGCCAAAAACTTTGGCCATTGATGCCCTAATTGATGTGATCCTAAGCTCAGAAAGATGAAAAGTTTGTAAAGTTAGATAACACTAAAAATAACAATAAATATATTTCATTTCGAATGTGTTGTTGTACAGAGTACACACACACACACCACACACAAACACAGAGATCAAATATTTAACAATGTCATTATGATTATTTTATTGCTCTTTCGATGATGATCATGATGATGATGATGAGCTCACACTTTCTTAATAATGGCATCGTGCCACTAATCATCTTTAATATTGGAGAATTTAAGAAATTTTTAATAAAAATTTTAGACTGCCAAAGTATGTGGGATGATGATGATGCATCGAGGATTGAACGTGAGGAAATTCGATCGAAATTTATTCGATGATGCTGCGCACAGGACGTTCATTAGATTGAATTTGTTGAAACTCAGCAGCAGCATCAGAGCATTCCATGGATTATGTGTGATCTCTCTCTGAGTAGTATGTAGAGGAATGGGAATACAAAAAAGTCATAAATCTTGTCACTGTCAACAGCTCTCTACTACCAAAAACTTTCCTCCACACATCACACATAAAAATAGATACGATGAATGCAAACACTTTCGATTCCTTCTCCTTCAAAAATATTATTAAATTTCAATTTTTCAAATCTTTAGCCTATCTCTTCTGAATAAGTAAAAATACAAGCAAAAAATATTTTTTGTGTCCACTTGCTTTCAATAATAATAATCAGGACATCACAGTTGATTGATTTTCCTGCAGGGTCCATGCAAACTCTACTACCTTCTAATTAATCCCAAAACCTAGGTCACTTCGTCTCTAAATATATTGATATATTGCGTTAACAAAGAAGATCGTAAAATTATTTTGACTGCAATCATGCACTAACAACAATAATATTAGTTTGCGAAATAATAATTAGCACACTCAATTTTTTTTAGAAATAAAATTCTGTAAAGAACTTCAAATTATTGATACTGTTGATACAATAAAAAATTTTAAGTCCCTTTTTTCAGATCAATATTTGTTTTTTATTTTTTTATTGTATTTTATGAAGTTTAATAATTACTTTGATTTTTTTCTCATTTTTGCCTTATTTTTTAAAAATTTTAATAATGAATCCAAATTTTTGCCTTATTCAATGATCCATATGTGTTTAATTTTTAGTTTTTGGTTTTACTCATTCAAACGGTCAATTTTAAAAATTAATTAATTTTGAAAAATAATTTTCATTTAAATAACCATTTCCAATAATTTGGGGACGTAACTTTTCTTAAAAAACGGATTTAAACCCAAAAATGAAAACTAAATAATTTTTTGACTAAAATCATAATGACTTTTATGAATTATGAATAAAATTACGAATCAATAAATGTTAAAATTACCAGCTGAAAACAGAAGGGAAATTTTTCATTTAAAATATAATAGTCTAATCTTCAAAATATATATAAAAATAGCATATTATAAATGTATAATATAATATTTTGGAGCAAAGGATTTTCAGATGTGAACAACTTTAAAAAGAGCCACTTGGCATTAGTATCCGTATATCACTTTTGTTCACCTATAATAAAACATATGTGAAAACTTGTGTTGATACACTAGCCAATTGAAGGAACTACAATGGACCCCGTAATTTTGGTTGGAAACGCGAAAATAGGAATTTCAGTAATATTTAAAAGGTTATAGTTTTTTGTCGCGGAAAAGAACGTGGAGAACACAAACTCATTAATGTGATTGAGAAAAAAATCAATTTACACTAGAAGCAGGCAATGCTTCTTGAAATAAATTTTGACTATTCAAATGATCTGCACAAAAATCTAGGATCTAATTGGCTAAAATTCAATAATTTTCAACCATTACAACGTGAGTTAACCAATAAGACGTGAGTGTTAGTGTTGAAAGAAATATACTAGCCATGGGAAAATATTATTCAAAATTGTTTATAACGAAAAAATTAGCACTAAATATATGCGATTTTGAAAAGTTTCAGATAAACATGAAACTTTATTTCACATGTCTGTGATATTCTTTTCAGTTTTCTCTAACAAAATTTTTATTCAAAGGAGGATATATATATCTATATAGGTCCCTTGTGCTCTAGGATATTTTGTATCTAGTTTTGGACGTGGTTTGTAGCCCGTTTTTTTTTTAATTTTTTGGCACGAAATGACCAATTCAGTTACCAAATGTCTAAGTTACAAAATATCTTCAACTTGCACCCGGCATACATAAAAAATTGAAGAATAAAAAATGCGAAATTGACAAACTATTCAAAAATAGTTTACTTTTCCCACTTTCAAGTTTTCTTTTTGCGTTTTCAAGTTAAAAGTCGTGTAGCTATAATATTACGGCTCCTCCATTTTAAAAAAGAGTTTTTCAACAACTTGCTTATTCCAATGATATAAATCGAAAAAATATATAAAATGAAAATATAAAAAAAAAGATGGATATGATGGTTTCATTTTGTTAAGATGGGTCTGTAATCAAAAAATTAAAGTTAATAATATTCGTAGTGGGGTATGAGAAATTAAAATAAGAAATATGGAACAGCAGACAGACTAATATAGTAGAGAGCTGATATAAGGAATATTTCTTACTTTAATTTGAGACACATCATGTAAGTAAACATGCTCTCAAAATTAAGTGATTATTAACTGGTGAATAAGGCTGACTAATTTGCCGTAATCGAGCCCTAACTAGCCCGTTAATCCAACTCGAATAACACTTAGCAAATCATAAAAAATGTAGATATATTAAACTATTATAAAATAACCTTTTGCGTAATAATATCCTGTTTTTTTAAAAACGTCATTGCATAACCTTATAAAAATGTTTTGGTACTTGTAACAGTATATGTTCCAATAAAATTATGTTGGCTATTTTCCCGTTTTCTCAGCAACTATTTTAGTATATTATATGTATATATGAAGCCAAAATTTCGGCTAAATTAACCAGTTAAAAGATATTAGGCAAAGAATCAACCGGTTATCGAAAACACAGCTAATTACGATCGGTAGTGAACATATATAGAGTAGTTTAAACAAAAATTCCTCGCTACTACACTTCCTATATATCATATCAAAACGTAAACTTTGAGATGAGCTTAAAGCTTAATATCAGATAGCTTAATATGTTACTAGTGCTACTAGGAGCTCAGACTAATAATAATAGTCATCCAAATGTTCTCGAAAGTTCTCAGCTGATAATTGCCATACAGTAAAACTCTCATCATGAGCAAATTCATTACCAGCCAAACAACACTCTCTATTGCGTTCCAAAACATTCGTCGCATTTGACATATATGATAGGATCAATTGGGATTTACGATAAAGATATCTTGTTTATTTTTATTTTTTATCTCCTGAGCGGAATACTTTGCTCTTTATCTATGGCTTTATTGATGAAAAAAGCGAGAATACAATCGATGGTTGAATTTCATACTTAATTAAAATTGATTGATTAAAATCTCCTAATTACATCCAAATTATGATCCTTAGTCAAAATTGCAAATTTCTTACAGCAACAAGCGTGAAATATTTATATTTATAGATTCTTTACATTTTATATGTTAGAGTAAGATTATGAAACCATGAATTTCAAGAAATCCCAGAAAAATTCGTGAAATCACTGTTTCTAGCAATTTCATCAAATCACTAGAATTTCGGGACTTTCCTAAGAATTAATTTATGAATTTACTGAAATGAAACGATAGTTAATTCATGAAATCCCAAAATGGAACTACATATCTGGTGATTATTAGGAATTTAATCAAGTGGAATAGTGTTTTCATGAATTCGCTGAATATTTTATGGAATTGATGAAATCTCTGGTTTCTCACTTTTTTACTGCAACATTTACATATATTTTAATTAGTTTTATGAATTAACTTGGAATTTCATTGGGTAATATCATTTTTGAAATGGAATAATTGAATATTTCTACATTAACATGTAATAAAACTTTTAATAAAATAAATATATGGTGCAATATACATATGTTAACTTATGAATACGATTGGCATGAAAAATTGAATTAATACTAATTCTGTGTTAGTCCTTTCAGGCAAAATGTATATCTACGGGAAGAAAAATCAACTTTATATTAATAGATCAACTTCATTAATGGTCTATTTTTTGTAAGTACGTTAACTCTTTCAGGCATTGGTTTCCTATCTTCCGCTTTCTTTCTCAATGAGTTTTTATATTTTTTTACAAACAAAAAAAAGTTTTTAACAGTTTTGAAATGGCTGTAATAAATTGAAGAGTTCATAAAGCATATAAAATAATTTCAATTTTATGATCAATAATTTGAATGGAATATTTTTAATACCTTTTCTACTCTATCCTGGAACATTAATAAGATTCATCTCTAAGTGATCTCAAAAAGAGCTTGAAATAGAAAAGAAAACGTGTGTTTACTTTTAAATGTTGAAGCAAAGTAAGAAACTTCAGCTGGTAAACTTCTCAACGAGTATTCAGGACTATTTGTGTCTTGTTTCGTGGATATTTTGCACAACCGAGTCTTGAAAGTTGAAGGATATTTTGTGGTAGTAAATGAAAAGATATTCAGTAAATGGAGTACTAATTTTTAAAAGAATGAGAAAAGTTCTTTTGACTCGTTTCACCACACTCTACGATCACAAAATTAAGAAAGTGTCTTAGTGCTGAATCTACTTTATGCAAACATGGAAAAAGTGATTAGGATTGCGGAAAAATTCAAAGCAAACATCTTGGCTAAGAAAGGGAAGAAATTAGTAAGAAGAGAATCCTTTGCTTCATGTCATGCTAAATCTGGAAAAATAATTGAAGAAGAGATATTCCAATTTGTCCCCCAATTGGCATAATAGTTGACAAGCACTCAACCAATTTTTAAACATGCCTTAACCCATTTAAGACTAAGCAAAGCAGACGATATCTAAAAAAACGCAGACGATTTATATTCAAAGTCATTGAAAAAAGCAGACGAAGATGAAATTACTTATGTTCCAAAATAGGAACATTGGCCGTAATCTCCTATTTTTTTGTATTAATACACGTCTGACACAAAAAAAACCTCTAGACATACATAGACCCATAAACTGAAATGAATCTCAAAAACAGCGATATAGTCTGACAAAAAGAATTGGTATAAACGAAGTGAAAAACATATGAAAAATAGAAGTATATATATTGGCATAAATATTATTTTCTTCAAGGTCCACAAGCAACCATAATGAGTGGCAAAAATGGTTTTCAGGGATAAAAAGCTTTTGCATTAAGATACCACCATCTTTCTAAAAGAGAATACCTTAAACAAAGTTCATGCAAAATGAATTTTGGATCAAATTTTTATGAATAAAGTAAAATGTTCAAAGTAATTATGTCACTTTTGAAGAATTTTTAAGGCATCTTTTGTTGAGACAAGTGTTTTTCCGTGTTTTAGCGTGTTGGAGTTGCGTAAAGAAAAGTCGAGGGATGCCGCTCGCAGCAGAAGAGGAAAAGAAAACTACGAGTTCTACCAATTGGCCAAGATGCTGCCTCTTCCCAACGCAATCACCACCCAACTGGACAAAGCGAGCATCATTCGCCTCATCACAACGTATCTGAAGAGCAAGAAGTTTGCCAGCTCCGGCGACCCCGTTTGGAGTAACGCAATTTCGATCAAGGAGAAAAGCAGTAAGCTCAAATATAGCATTTCAACTCCAATCCTGTACTTTTTAACTTTAATTCATTAGATCACAGAAAAGGTAGATACCATTGAGTAGTTTGATATAAACTACCTTGAAATCAAGAATTCAACTCAGGTCTTTAAAAAGCATGATACCAAACCTAATGAGTTAAATTCGTCGTCTTTCCCTTTAAGTTCATCCTTTTTCAATTTAAGTTTTGTCCTTTTTCACTTCAAGTTTATCTTTTTGTTTTTGAATTAAAAAGTTTTTTACGTTTATAAAGAAATTAAGGTTGAAATATCAGGAATTGAAAACAATAGTATAACTATCAAAAATATTTAATTTAAAAAAGTAAAATTATATTTACTTTTCTCTTTTACTCTTTCTTTTTTTGTGTGTTTGAGCAACTTTTGTGGAAGTGGCATGCATCAAAATAGGTTTTTATTCATCCACACCAGAATACTGAGTGCGTGTTCTACATCAATTTTAAACCGTTTTCTATATATTTTTGTGATTTTTAGTTTCCATTTTTTTCTAAGTTAAATGGAAAATGTTTTAGAAGAATCTTCAATTGATAAGAAACGGAAAAGTATTTCTTGTGGGATAACTTTTAAAAAGTTTACTAACGTTTAAAAATATGAGAAAAAATTTAAAAATAATAAATAAATACAAAATTATTTTACTTCTCATAGTCTAAGTTATTTTCTGTGACAGAAAAATTTCGTTAAACAGTGAATCTTACATTTTCCAATGTTAAATTAAAATGAATTTTTTAGGGGTCGAAATTGCATCCAAAGGATAATTGGAAAGATAGGGGATATCATGATCGAAAATGTAAGGCAGAACTAGCGAATCGAAAGAACTGGATCTGCCATCATCTGTCAATATTCAATCTATTAGCTTGAAGTCTTGTTTTTCTAATATATGCTAAAATCTAAAACTTATTAAACTCCAAAAACGTATAAAATTTGTTAAACTTAAAAACCTATTCTGGTGTAAAATAAGATGTAATTTTGGAAGTTAATGTTTGTTTCACAATTTGCGTACACAAAATGAAATACAAAAAAAAATCTTACAACTTAGCATTATTTAAAATCTAGAAAGGAAATCCACAATAATATCATTTTGTTTGATATCTTCTTTCAAATGAACTTTGCTCTTTAGAGTTTTAGTCCCAGCAAATTTTAACATTAGAATTTTCTAAAATTTCTTTACAAATATATGCAGGGGCTTCAGTATGAAACTCTAAAAATAAGAGTTTGTGTCATTTTAATAAAGTGTTTAAAAAAATTTCTGTAATTTAGTAACTAATGTAAAATAAATATATATTACAAGATTTAGATAAAATATTGAATATATAACGCGAAACGTTATTTATTCTACCGTGATTAAATTTCTATCCAGGGATACTGAGCGCTCCAATGGGGCGCATAATCATCCTAATTCTTTACTGTGGTTGTAAGTTTATTTAAATTCAATGGAAGCTATATTAAATTATAATGTTTGTCAAAACAAGAAAATACTCTCTTACTTTATAAAGTTTGTGTAAAAGAGGTTCAAGTTATTATGCCAACAAAAAGAAACCTCATAATTAATTGGCCTAACTTTGTAATATTATATATATATTATAAATTATTATTTAGACTTTGTAAAAATTTTACAGTTTTGAAGTGGCACTTATAAAGTATTTCGTTTTTATCATAAATATTTTTATTTTAAAAGAACACTTTTAAATATACGCAAAAATTTTTGATTCCTCCATTGCGGAATATATATTATTCGTTTAATTGATTATTTATCAAAGATCTTGTGATGTTGGCAGATGGCCTAGTGGTGTGAGCATAGCGTCTTGATCCATTTGGTCTGGGTGAGATATATGATTCCGCTGTGATCATGTATGTATAAATAATTTAATTTCTATCACAAAATATCGCATAACCGTATGATAGTGTTGATGACGTGGCATCGTTGACGTAAATAAAGTGTTGAATCTATATGGGCTCTTGTGGTAAACTCATTGAGATAAAGATTTGTAGTAGTACATATATGTGCACACAAACTATGATAATTTTAAATTTACTGTATAAGGTAAAAGGTAAAGTGGGGTGTTTTCATCGAGAAGGCACAATTGCGCCGATTGTATCGAACTATGAGGAAAGTAGGCTTGATGCGGGATCGAAGCCAAGACCTTGTGTTATCGAAACCCACTACCTACCCTTAAAAAAGTAAGTATGCTGTGCGCCATCAAAAAAATTAATTTTCGGAATCAAATTAAAAGTTGTATATCTAATTTGGTTGAGACAAAAATAAAAAAATGATTTATTTACAAAAAAAAATTCAATCTTTTTTTTTGATTATAATGGATTTCATTATTAAAAAATTACTTTTCTTATCTATGTAAAAATTTCCTTGTTTGTTTTGGGTTTTCCTTCTTTGTTTTTTACAACATTTGAAAATATTTGATAAATACACATGTCTTCAATTTCTACAGTACTCACTAATGAGACTGGGATAATTAACTTTATTAGCTTTTATTTGTTAGCAGTTGTAGAAGATTTGATGGAAGTAATATTAATGTGGTCTAGAAGGATGAATATAATCAGTTAATTGGTGGTGATCAGAATGCTGTTGATGGGCGTGTTTAGATAGTTGCGTCCACGCATTATTCCTTTTCCTTTGAAGAAGGCAGAGTCTCTTGCCGAAAGTAGACAGGATTTATTTATCTTTTCAAAAATACCCTAATAAATTTTGGCAATTATTTGTTTATCAAATTGAGAATTTTTAATTAAAATTTGGTCCAAGTTTTTTTCTCCTTCAATTTCTACTCGAAAGACTCAATTTAAACATTTTTACTTCTAGAGTTAAATATAGATTGAATTAAAGTTCTATCTTAAGCTTAGTTTTGAGAAAATGGCAAAAAAGTTTGAGCAAATCTGATTTAGGGTAAAGAATTGTGACTTCAAAATATTAATATCCTTTATTTGTCATTTAGGAAAGACACAGAAAGATGGTTTGATTGATTTTGAGTGCAATCTGGGTGATAACATCCTACAAGTAAGCGCTCTAAACACCTAAATTATAATCCTGCCTTGCACCGGTAAATCTCTTCCGAGAAAAAGACAAATTTGCTGACTTTGCTACTTCACTAACACGCAGGCAACATCTTTGAGATGTCAAAAATTTAACTTTCTTATTACTGTAAATGAGTTTTCATTTTCAAAACATTTGTAGGTGAAAAGATTTGAATTATATACTACTTAAATACCTATAGAGGGATATCCATATATACGGATACATATATAAATGGAAGCCAGGAGAAGATATAGAAAAAAGTTTATAACACACTACGATTTGAAAACATTTTTTGGGAAATGAACTTTTTCTGCTTATTATATATACGAAAGCAGTTTCAATGAATGCTTGCTCATCTAGACTGCAGAACACTAAATCCTAAACTTTATTACTTCTTTGACAGTTCTTGAGAAATTTTTTTGTCTGTTTTGCCCACATAACTCAGAAACAAAGTGTCCCATAAAACATCCCAAGTCATGAAGCTTTGAATGAAATCAGCTGTGCCCGCCAAAGGTATATACATATATGCAGTGACGTAGGCAAAATTTTTATCTCCAGAAAAAAGGCTTCTTAAATAAAAGTCCCTGACTTTTCTATGACCGTGTTTGTCAAAATTTACTGACTTAAATGCCTCGATAATTACTGATATTTCAGTTCGATTTTTCTTTTCCCAAAAAGTTTTTGCATCTATATATTTTACTGAATGTTTTGAACTCACTTAAATTTCATAAAAAGCCTTGAATGGATGAAAAAGACATGTGTGACTGTTCTGATACCCTGGTTTGAGAGAAAAAATAGATTTATTATTGATATTACAAAAAGGTAAACCTGCATAAATATGACCAAAATAAATCAAAACAAATTTCAAAATCTATTACAGGCAGACTACATTTTACTGTAGGATAAGGTACCTTGAAAATAATGTGATAATTCTAATCTAAAGTTTCTTTAATGGATTATTATTATGAATAGCAATTATCTACGCATCTAAACATCATATAAAATTTGATGAACATTATACACGATTTCCTGAAGATATCTCAGAATTCGATGACATTTCAATGATTTTTCTATATAAAAAAACATTTTATTCAAATTCTCTAAATTAAATTAAAATTTAAGCATATGAAATCCTATTTATTTGTTTAAAAAAGTAGATTAATTAAATCCTAAGATTTACTATTTCAAATAATGAAAAATTATTGAGATAGTAGAAGAGTATAGTGAATTTACCATAATATCACGAATTTTACTTTATTAAGTAATAAAATTACAGATAGTAATTAGACTACCACTTTTCATAGTAGCAACTACTACATTTTTATAGTGAATTTATTGTATAAAAATTAACAAAACATCACATTTCTCCTAAATAAAAAAATAAAGATTTTCGCTTTTAATTGAAAGAGTTTGGGTAAACATCGTTCTTTATAAAATGCGATCAATCAAATTCCAGTATGTAGTAATAATGTTTGAACATGCAAAATCAATTCTTTGAAAAACGAACTAAATTTTTAATCCAAAGTTATGCGTAGAATATGCGGCGTAAACTTTTACTTAAATCTGGATCTAGTAAGCTTTTCTCACGCCCTCTATAAGAGAAGGATGGTATATGTAAGGTAAAAAATATTAGTAAAGAATTTTTTTACTAAAAATAAAAAAAAATAAAAAAATTGATTCGTTAAAAAATGAATTAAATTTGGTTAGTTAGTTATTTAGTTAATTACTCAGTTAGATAATTAGTTAACTTTTTTTTTAGATTCTAAAAAATCCTTATTCTTAGTCAAAATAAACAAGCAAGGAATTGTCTTGGTGGCGAACACCCTTTATAAAATTCTGTTTCAAAGATTATATAATTGTGTATATAATAGTGTATACATCACAGCTATTCTGCTCTTCACTAGATTCATTAACACGCACAATAAGACAAAATTAATTTATCTTCATTGGAATTTCTTAACCATATAAAAACTTTTCAGAGAGAGAGAGAGAGAATGGGAGAAGGTTGTGAGTGAAAGTGTGCTGACAACCTCTAAAGATTTATCCAAGAGACCTTTTGACACGTGCACAATTTTTCATGTTTCCATTTTTAATTACACAAACGCACTACAACGAAAAAAGCTAAAAGTGATTGATCACCTTTTCATCAGCATCCTACGCTCACTCCTTCATTTCTCTTCTTTTCTTGCAATCCTTGTGTTTTAAAGTATAAAAAATGTTAGCATCTTCACCGCTATCATCATCAATATCATTATCAAATCAATCATCAATCCACGTATCTTCTTTTGACAGCCCAAAAAAGTTCGTATAAATCACGCAAAATGCTTTCATCCAAAAATAAGCTAGCCCCCTTTTCCAAATCTTCATGTAAATCAAACTGGCTGTAGTAAATTTGTAGTAGATTTGATGCCTGACAAATAGGTAATTTGATATATCCTTGCCATAAAATCAAGAAACCATCAGAGTTATCTAAAGATAATGATGGGATTCAATGGATTAAAAGTTTTAAGAAAACTTCAAAAGCTGAAAATTCAATATGCAGGTATGAAATATGGCGCGATTTCAGAAAGTGAGGAGACAAGTAGTCCCTATGCATCCCGCTAACCTTACTTTTTTGGTAAGGGAACATCATATCCTTTGTTCCCTCAACTTTTTTGGGTAGGTGGCAAATACCATCTTTAAGAATGTGTAAAGATTGTAGGTGGAAGATATCTTAGCGCTTTTAGATGACTCAAAACTTGGTTGAGAACTTCAATGACTCAACAGAGATCAGAGCATATTTTACTTTATCATGTACATAGATAGAGATCTGTTAAAAAACAGTTCAGTGGCGATAGCTAAACTGTTCATCATGTGATTTAGGGCGTATTCGAAAAGTTTATAAACAGAAAACGATCTAATCATCTTTATCGCCATTTTTACATTTTTTGATATATTATAAATTTTACATTTTTAAGTCAAGCAATATTGAGGACATTTTTCTGATCATAAATTTACTTTTCCAGAAAAAGACTGAATAATGCAACGCGAGTAAGATAGAAAGGTTTCTTCCCAAAATCCCCACCACTTATATTTTAAAATGAAGGCCAAGAAGCCGTTATACAAATACACGGACGAGAGGGATTTTTCTGGCGATGCTGATTAGCGGAAAACAGCAGACTTTTACAAATGCTCATAAGATAAAATATTTGGGAAATAAAATGACAATATTTGTATTTTTAGGCTTTAGAAGGATTTGCATTTACTTTATCCAATGATGGACGTATTCTATATATTTCAGAAACGGTTTCAATTTACCTTGGCCTATCACAGGTAAATTTATTTTTTATTATTCTTTAATTTCATCATTATCATCATCACAATCATCAATATCATCTTCATCAGAATGAAAATCATCCAGGGCAAACAGAAAATGTGTCTTAAATATATCGACTTTTAACTCAAAAATCTCAAATGGACTTAAAAGTTAAAAAATTGACTATGAAATCAAATTTAAAAACTAATTTTTTTTTGAAACTCTTTCATGTAAAATAGAAATAAGTGTAATAAGAATCATAATAAAAAATTGTGTAATTAAAAGTTTAGAGCGAGGAACATTGACCTTGAAAATTGAAGAAAAAACAAATTTAATTTGACAAAAAATTTATCTAACTTTAAAAAATGACACAATATATATCCAAGAAATTTTTCAATAATTCAAGTAATTTTGTATTTTACTCAACTGTTGGTAATCAAGTTAGAACTTCTATTTTCTTTAGCAATTGCCTACTTTAAAGCTCTCTTCAAACACATTTTTAGATTCCCAACAAAATAAAACTTTAAATTTTGTTACAAGAAATAGAACCACTCTTTATTATCAAGTTTTTTGTCCTGATTTCAAATATTATGTCAAATTTGCTCCAACACATAGAGATTTTTTGTAATTACATTTTAAAATATCAATTTTACTGCTTTTTAACGAAATTTATATATAGAGATTAAAATATAATAAGTAGAATTTTATTAACAAAAAAATTTTTTATAGAGTTTATTTTGCATATATTTTCAGGTAATAATATGTTTTTGTTTATTTTTTTTCATTCTTTTAAATTTATTCTTACTTTCTCGTTGTAAAAACCAATCTCCCATCATATTTGGGTTAAATTTTCCTTGATATCTTTTTTCCATTATTGCAATTTCTTGATGAAAACGTTCACCATGCTCATCGCTGACAGAACTAAAATTTTTAAGAAAAAAGTCGAAATGAGAATGTAGAAAGTGCATCTTCGATCTAAGTTTAATATGAAGGGGAGGAAGAAAATAATTACCAATAATTAATTCATCTCTAGGAGACCAATCTTATTTTTCATAGTGAATATCATCATTTCTACTATTCCACAAGCATAAGAAACACATATATTTTGTGTAACCTAATTGAAGTCCAAGAAGTAAAGAAACAACTTTTAAA
This sequence comes from Nectonema munidae, assembly GCA_030549495.1. Classification (NCBI taxonomy): domain Eukaryota; kingdom Metazoa; phylum Nematomorpha; class Nectonematoida; family Nectonematidae; genus Nectonema; species Nectonema munidae. The sequence goes on from JAUIRK010000819.1 coordinate 377,483, forward strand.
TCAGCGCTTATATTCCATTTATGATCGCTGTAATTCAAATATTTAAACTCATCTTCATAGTTTCCTTTATTTCTTCATATGCTGTTGCAAGTAGCAATGGAATTGAAGGTTTTTGGCTTTCTTCGTATAACAAAATTGCTTTAAGACATGTTTTACTAGAATCAATATAAAGCCTCAATTTTTCAGAATTTTAGCTCAATAATTCTAAATGCCGATAACGAAAACTGGAAACTTTTGTTTCAGGAAGAAGTAACTTCCATTCTTTTAATCTGGAGCCAAGTGATTCTGCCTTTTCTTTTGAAAAATCCAAATCTCCAACTAGATCATTCAAATCTGACTGGGAAAGCAAATGTGGTCCATCATTTTCATAGAATTCAGCATCAACACATTTAAACTCTGAGTTATTTTCTGATTCATCAGTAAAATTGCTAATGTCAGGAGGAAACGGTGGCTGGTTCTTTAGGTTCCGGTAAAATTGCCGATTCACAAATTGGGTAAATAATCTTGGATTTATTTTTTTTTGAAAAACCTGTTGTGACTGTTAAGCAAAAATAGCAGTCATCAAAATGATTTTTTGGTTTTCGCCATGCCACCATTGGAGTATAAAAAGGCATTGCTTTTTTTTCCTTGCATCCATGCCAGCAAAGTTGTGTTTCAAAATACACAACAAAAATGAGGTGCCCATTGTTTATCTTGATCTCCTATTTTGCATCTATATATGGGTGCGTGAGTAGCGTTGGTTAGCTGCTGGATTCGATAACTCAAGGTTGGGTTCGATCCTGCATCAAGCCTGCTTTTCTCATAGTTCCATACAAGCGGCCCAATTGTGCCTTCTCGATGAAAACACCCCACGGTACCTTAAATTTTGCATCCAAAGTAATATTTATATGCGACTTTAAGATTTTGAGTAAGATTTCTTCTTTGTGCTTTGAAAGTGTATTTACCGCAAATGTAACAAAAGTTGTCTGGATGATTTAAAAAGTACGTTTGTTAGCAATCATTTTAAATCTAAAAAGTAAAATATATTATCAAAAATTTAATAAAATTGTTTTGTATATAATTAAAATAACTTTTCACAGAAAAAATGAAAATGACAAATATATCTTACCTTACAAGCAATATCTAATATATAAAAAAAACTAGATGTGATGAAAAATTTCCATTTTGATTTAAATTAATGCTGAGACTAAAAAGCAAATATACTTTTCCACGTTGCAATAAAATTTAAATATTCTGACAGATGGGTCCAGTTGAAAACCCTTAATTAAAACCCTGGTTTTCAACCCGTTAATTAGGATCTCTGGACCATCACTATCATCAGTGATATCAAACTCATTGGGCAGCATAATCATTATGATCAATAAATTCATTATTTATCATCACGATTGACTTCGTCGTTGAGTCAAAATTATGATCATTATTGAAACATCGTATTTTTCATTTTTAGGTAGAGATGACGGGTAACAACATTCTTGACTATGTACACTTGAATGATCAGCGTCAAGTCGCAAAAAAACTTGGCCTGAAACTTTCATGGTTTCCTTTCACTTCTGCGTCATCTTGTGATAAAAGTAAGCTTTATTCTTAGTTTTCTAATGAACTGTTAATTATTCTCCATGAGATTTTTCAAAGACAATAAATAGGCTATCAATACGTTATGAAATACCTTGCATTTTGTATTATTTTTTGTCTTGAGGATGCAAATATCCCTATACTACGGCGTGAGTAGGAATTGGAAAAAATCTTTTCCCTCCATGATATTTTATTTCATGATAATTATTAAAGAATCTTTTTTAAGAAAAAAAAGTGAAAAAGTTGGATTTCAACTACGACACAACATTTTGCATTCGTATGAAATCGACTCTCAGCAAACGAGGAAACCATATTCGCCAGTCTGGCTACAGAGTAAATTACAAATCTTTTCTTCAATTCATCCTACAAAAGCCTATTTAACTTAAGAAATCTAAATGGAATTAAAAAAAACTTTTACAATATCAATAAGTATTCTTTATATTTTATAATTTATTAGAATTGAAAAATTGATTTTCTACTTATTTAAATATATAAATAACCCACATTATAATCATGATGTATGCATTTATGCCTCACTCCGAAAAAAAGGTATAATTTAAACTGTCGTAAAAGAAGACAAAATTTCATCATTATCATTTTATATTAATTTGATAAAACATTTATATAGAATTTTATTCACTATGAATAAATTGTAATAAAATATTTTCACCCAAATTAAGATTTTTTTATAAATTTTAACACAAATTTAGCGATACAAATCTTATTTAAAAAATATTTTAATTGAAATTGTGTGTATTTTACTTTCACTTTTAGGTTTTGCAATTATTCACCCATTTTCGTCCAAATCTTTCCAGCAATACTTCTGTCGATGGGAAACAGTTGACATCAGCGGAAAAAGACATTTTGGGCACAGTTGGCATTGTGATCGCCCCGCCATCCCCTGCCTTGCACGAGATCAAATTGGAAAAGGAAACCTTCATCATGCGATTGGCTGTCGACTTCACCATTCTCAGTTGTGAGGCGAAGTAATTTTTTATTTTCCATGACACACATATGTGCACGATTTACACGAAGGACACTTTAAAATATTTTCGTCGCCATGGACTGCAATAAGTACATTGTTTTTCAAAAGAATCTTACAATTTTTGTAACCGGCGTCAAAAAATAGCATGAGATACAAAATTTGCATCTTATAAATCTGCCATTTTAGAAGTTAGGAATTTATTATTTGAAACAAGAACAAGACAATATGTTTATATGTTCTTTAATATAATAAAATAAGCTTATAAATTTGTTTTTTGAATTTATATTAATTTACGATAAGATGGTGAAAACTGTCTATCAATTCTTTCCATATATCGAAACGTGTACTAATTAAAAATATCAATTACTGATTATAAATACATTATCTGAGCATATTTTAAAAGAATAAAAGATAATTTTTGAAAGTTGATGGTAAAACGTAAGAATTTATAGCAAAGAAAAACATCAAATCAAATCAAAGAGGATCTTCACATTGTATTTTAGCAAGACTATTGAAAATTTAAAAGTATGTCTGTAAACTTAAAAAAAGGATAATAATTTTTTTGGTTAGAAGAAAAAAAGAGGTTTATTTATCACAAGATCACAAAATTGTATTAGCAGAGACAGTAAATTATATAATAATAAAATAATACAAATGTATAGATTATCGTATTATTATTAATTTTCAGAAAAAAAATTAATTGGATTGGATTATCAAGTTTAAAGAAAAAATGCTGCCTTGTTGTTGTTGTTTTATTTGACACAGCTTGTAAAATGCAAGGATTTCGAAAGCTGGCATGAGGCTTTTACAAATTTAAGATGATTAATCACAGTTTTTGTGAATTTGTTTTTTTAGCATTGGGAGCCTTGGGGATCGAACCCCTGACCTTCAACGGTTAAGCTGAGAGGTACACCCTAACAACCATGAGGCTCAATGCTGCCTTATAAATCCTTCAAAATTGATCTAACAACTTAAAAAATTGACTTTAAAGGTTGAATTAAAAGTTTATTTTGCTATCACTTTTCCCAAATAATATTATTGATATTATTATTGTAAAAAAGAAATAGAACTAGAAAAAAATGAGAAAGAGAACTAGAGGTAGGGAACTTTTTTGTAAGGCCGTATGGTGAATAAGGAAGATGACTGAAAGACTGGAGTTTTTATTAAGTGATGTAACAAGAAAAAGCGATTGTTTATATATAATGAAATATGAATAAGTGTATGGACAATTTGTAACATAGTGACAACCTTCAAATAAGAAACCAAACAAGTTTTAATATAAAGAGATAGGTTGTAAAGTATATTCAAACATAATAATTAAAATGAGTGTTATATTCAAATGTAAAAAGAGAGAAATGACTTTCTCTATTAAATTTGAATATTACAATCATCCTCACTTAGAAGAAATCATCAACTCCAAGTCGTCTGACGGGTTTCCGTTCTCTACTCGAACGCCTAAGTCTTGAAACTTCCGGGACATCATCTACCTCGGGGAATTCTGCATGACTTGCTTCTGGACCATGTGATTCGTCTTCTTTTCCTGGATCTGATGAAGTGACTTTTTGGGCACTAGGAGCTAGATGCTTTAATGCGACGGTGTTTTCATTTCCACCTTGGTATCTCTTACGCGCACATTGTGGATTTACTTCCAGGATTTCCACCAATTCAACATGTGGCTTTGCTTTGGAAAGAATCGGGAATTTCTTTATCCAAGCAGCCTTGGAATCAACAAGCCATAAAGGAAGTTGTGGGTTTATCGCATTTCTTTCAAACGTAAAAATTCGATCATGCGGCGTTTGGTTCCTCTATCAGAATGAATATATTTTGGATGCCCAAACATTGTGAACAAATCCTGTAAACAACTAATAACAGTACCTGATGACAGGTCTTTGCAAGCGTAGGCGAAAAGATATCTTGAATATTCGTCTATAATGGTAAGAATATACCTGTTTTTCCCTTCTGATGGCAAGGGACCTTTGAAGTCAATTGACAGTCTGTCAAACGGTTTAGTGGACTTAATAATGTGATGATTACCAGAGCTGTAAAATCTTGGCTTACACTTGCAGCAAATTTGACAGTTATTTGTTAGGACCTCCTCCATTGAAAAGGGCAAATTGTTTTCCCTTACAAAGTGATACATTCTTCTGACTCCGTGATGAATCAATCGGTTGTGCAGTTCTCGCAAATCTAGTTCATATTTAGTGATAGAGCAGGATCTTGATAATGCATTAGCTGATATGTTTTGAATTCCTGGACGATACTTGATGTCAAAAAAGAAAGAAGCTAACTCCAGGCGCCAACGAAGCATTTTATCTTCTCGTCCAGCTTTCTGGTCCGTCACCACTGTGAAATGCTGTCCAACTAGAAAGTGTTTCCAATGCCGGATGGCCTCGATAATGGCATACGCTTCCTTCTCCACAATATGAGCATTTTTCTCGGCTGAGTTGAGCGTTTTTGAGAAAAAAGCAAACGTTCTTCCTTTCTTGTAGAAGGCAAGCAGCATTTGTTTTCTCTAAAGCATCTGTCTCCACAACAAAGGGCTTGCCATGTTCGACTGTACATAGGGTTGAAGTTTTGATCTCTTCCTTCAAGGACTGTATTACTTCTCTTTGCTCTGTGTCCAAAAGAAAGGATGAAACTTAAGTAAGGGGTTGTATTTTAGTTGAGTAGTTACGAATCCACTTTGCATAGTATGAGAAAATCCCATCATTCTCCTTAGTTCAGCATTATTTTTAGGTTTGGGCATCTCCATCAAAGGTTTCACTCGATCTTGGTCTGGTTTCATTTGCCCGTTGCTAATCTCGTATCCAAGGAATTTTATGCACGTTAAGGAGAATTTGCTTTTTCCCCAGTTGATCTTGAGGGATCTTGCTTTAATTGCTTCAAGGAATAACTTTAGATTGTGGTTATGTTCCTTAAAAGATCTGCCACAAATAAGCACATCGTCTAAATAAGAAAAAGTATTAGCAAGTTTATTGAATGAGATGAAATTGTTAATGAAGCGCTGAAAGGCAGATGCACCGTTTGTTACTCCCATGGTCATTTTCATGAATTGGTAGAGTTTGCCGCACGCTTCAAATGCAGTATACATTCTTTCATCTTATCCCAATTCTACTTGATAATAAGCTTCAGAAAAATCTATCAAACTGAAATACTTGAATCTTGATACTTTGGCCGCCAATTCGTTGATCTCAGGTAAAGGATAAGCATCAGGTAAGGTATATTTGTTTATAGTGCGAGAAAAATCGATTACCATTCTTTTATTTCCCTTAGATTTAGGTACGAGTACTATTTGGGCTCGCCATGGACAGAAAATGTGCTAGATTCTTCAATGACTCCAGCCTTCAGTAAGCGTGAAATTTCAGATTTTATAAATTCGCCATCTTTATGGTTGAACTTTATTGTTTTTGTAGCTATTGGTCGGCACTTAGGTGAAAGAAACATGAAAAGTTTGGTATCAGAAAAGTCCATTTTGATTGCACAATTGTTTCGAGATTTAGAAACCCCACATTGGAACCAAAAATCCAGAGAAGCTTCCTTTCCTCCGAAACTAATTCTGATTTCTTTGTGTTTTTTAAAAAACTCATTCCCAGAATTACTTGTTTCCATAAATCGGGTAAAACAAGAAATTCTTCATTTTCGTATTGCCTATTGTGGATTTGCAACGAAGCTTGAACCTTACCAAGAACCTGAACTTTGAACTGACATGAAGCCATGCTAACTTGCTCTCTGCAAGGGTAGAGTTCCAGCTTTAGAGCCATTGCAGTTCTCTTATCGATAAAATTGTCAGTACTCCCAGTATCCAAGAGTGCGTGGCATTTTGCACCTTCAGATACACAACACTCTTCCAGTTTGATTGAGTCGAACCTGTATTGGTATTTGAAACATTCTTGAGTGACGATTGACAAACCTTGCCAAAATGCCCAATTTTTCTACATTTGAAACACGTTTGAGTTTTTGCTGGACACAACTCTCTTTTGTCTTTATGATGCCTCTTGCCTCCACAAAAATAGCATTTTTCATTTTTTGATGACTTTAGACAGGAAGCACAAATCTGATTGTAGACAGAATTATCTGTAGGATCCTCTTTTGAGGTTGCTGCAAGTGCCAATGAATTTGACGCATAGCTTTCATTCCTATTGATTGCGTGTTCCATGGCTCTAGTTTGATTGATGGCCGTTTCAAGATTCAGTTTTGGATTTTCCAAAAGCCTTGTTCGAATCGCATTATTTTCTAGTTTCACATTAGGCGTTTTATTTTAAACAGTTTGCGTCGTTCATTGTTTATGGTTTCTAGTTTGTAGGTTGTTGGACTGGTTTACAAGATATTGTCTTCATAAAGACCACGTTTTTTTTAAAATGCTACTAAAGACATTTTTTTATTTAGCTAAATTACATAAACAATTAATGACGTTTTTGCTTTTGTTAAATTTTCAGAGACCATTTTGATTTAAAGGTTCCATCATAGTGGCTCGCAGTATCAATTGATCACGTAAATCTTCATCTGTTATTTAATTGATAAGAATTCTCAATGGTTGTTAGGGTGTACCTCTCAGCTTAAAAGTTGAAGGTCAGGGGTTCGATCCCCAAGGCTCCCAACTCTTATGATAAGCCAAGTGCCAGCTTTCAAGTTTCGACAACTTACAAGCTGCGTCAATTCAACAAACAACAACAACAAGAATTTTTAATTAAGTTAAATAAGAATATGGTGAGTCAATAATAAATAATTTTTTTAACACATTTGTAGCTTATGAAATCACCTTTTCAAAAGTTGCAAGTTCCCCACTTCTGCTTTAAAAGAGACATTATTAAAATTGATCTTTCCTGTGAATCTTATAGAAGATGATATATATTTTGAGAGTTATACTTCAATTTTTCATATGTTTATCATTCCTCTTCATTAATTCTTTTTGGCATAGACTTTCATATACCAGATATATCATCTTTAAATTTGATATTCCCATAAAAAGGCACCGTATCTTTCATGTGCAAACTTCAAGATTTTGTTTTTGAAATTATTTATCCAGATTTAGCATAATATGAAGCAAAATATATTGCAAGTATGATTACTTTATAAGTTTTCTTTTCCCTTTTCTAAACCAAAATATTTTTACGATTTTCTGTCTAGATATGCAAGAATATTTTCCCCTTAGATGCGATGCAGAAAACTAAAAATTTATTTGAAGGCTAGAGAGAACAATTAACAAGCTTTTCTTTGCGACATGTATATATGTGTAACCTAAAATTTGGGTAACCGACTTTTGGCCGAGGGACATTTAGCCGAGAGACATTTGGCTGAAGCGACATTTAGCAGAGAGACATTTGGCTGAATGGACTTTTAGCCAAATTGACATTTCACAGAAAATGTACAAACAATTTTTGTAGGCGTTGCTTTAGTTCCATTAAGACTACTCAAAACTATTTTTCCAAATGTATTTTGATATGACATAACTGATTACAAATCTACAGCGTAATTTTTGTATCTTTTATTATTATAGATAAATTTTATAGACAAATTATGTGATGAAAAATTTTAACTGCTAGAAGTTACATGACAAATGATCCATTCGGTCAAATGTCCGTTTGGAAAAATTTTTCTTAGGCCATAAATCAATGGGCTAAATGTCCATTCGGCCAAATGCCTATCGTACAAATGGCCCGTAACATGCATATACCCTTTAAGTGATTAAAAAGTGTTGAAATAATTTTTAGTGTTATTGATGCAAAATTAAGAATCCATATCTTTCTATTCACCGTAATTATGTTTCTCTACATAGTGATAAATTGTGTTTCTTTGACATTAATTAAAAAAAGGTGGGGATTAATTTCTTTATTTCATTACAAAAAAATATTAAACACTTTGGAGAAACTAAAAGTAGTCTCTCAGCACAGATGTGCATGTAATTTAATTAATCATATTTCAAGAATAAAAACTTCTTTCCCAAAATATTAATCAACAGTTTTCTGAAACTAGATAGGCCTTAAATCCTCAAAGTATTCCAATTTTTAATGCCATTAGTATATTCTAATTGTGAATATTAATTTTCAATTTTACTTTTAGATTTCTAAGTCTATTTAACATAAACTCAAACGAACTCGTTGGAAAAGTGTTTTACCATTTTTGCCACAGCCTTGATCTTCCAATGCTAAGAAGAACTCATCTAGAAGGTTATTTTTTCCAAATTCATTGTATTTATTGAAAATTGGGTCTACTTTTAGACTCTTTGTTAAAATGATTAATCAATAAATGAAAAAGTAAAAAATTGTCAAAATTATTGCTATTGCTTATTGTCATCTTCAAACCACCTCCCTTAAAAAGTCAAATATAAAAAATCCTTTTTATACATATTTTATATTTTTTTTTTATTTTTTATATTTTTTAAAAATTTTTATTTAAATATAAAAAAAGCAAATTCAATAGAAGGTTTAAATGGAATTAAATTAAATTAAAGGGGATTATCAATTTTAGGAAAGCTAAAAATCATTATTAATACGGAATATGTGTTTATTATTTGTTTTAATAAACATAAATATATATTTATATTAGTATTATTAAAGCTCGGTTTAGAAATTAGCGCAAGAATTTAGTGCAGACCGTTTTCGGCTTAGACCTTTTTTCGTGCCAAAATTTTATGGTGCGAGTTTTTTTTAGCCCGGATACTATTTGGCCCAGTACTACCTAGTTGATAAATTAATTAATTAGTTAGGTAAGATTTTTATAGATGTAGTGATTGAACAAAATTCACTACTAAAACATTCTTAAAACATTTAAATTCTAATACGTTTGCGCTAAGAAATGCTTGTGGTAAACCGTCCCGAACCCGTGCTAGAAAAAAACGTTTTTAAATGTAAAGTTGAAAGATAAAAATGTTTACTCTGGGGTTTTTGAAGTAGAAGTTTTTACATATTGCAATTGTTGTTAATGTAATGTAGGAGAGGCGAAAATCTCGTCTCTCTTACTTTTTCTTCATACAAAAAAGTTTTTTTATTTCTCTTTATAATAATATCATTACACATAAAAATGACTTATTTAAATTTTGCACTGTCCAATCATAAGTGAATGTGCTGCTTAACTTAGAGGTATTTGAAGTAAGACAAAAACTATTGCAATTATTTGAATTATTTTCATTGTACCTTTTAGTTATCAAAAGAGGTCAGGTCGTGAGTGACTATTACCGATTCATCAACAAAACGGGTGGATACGTGTGGCTTTTATCAAGTGCAACATTACTGAACACTGCCAAAAATTTTCAAGAGGAGAACATTCTTTTCATCACACACATCATCAGGTACACTTTTAACATTTTTGCAAGTTGATATCTCCCATCAATCACAATATTATAAGTGGTCTGGAAAGACTATAGGAAGCAACTAAGAACATAGAATATAATGTATGTAACAATGTAACATACACTGCATCTGCAAATATGTGCTAAACTACTGCATATCTTATTTATAAAGGCGATGAAATTTAAGGTCTCATTTTCACACAAAGTTTTTCTTCCAAATTTTGCATAACTTTTAAAAAATATGAAAGATCAATGATTTTATGAATTTCATAGAAAATACAAAAGAAAGAGAACTAGATATTTTTTTTGTAGAAGTAAGCGATATAATATTATAGCTTTGGGAAATAAGTCTGATTTATAAATATATATGATCTCTGGTCGTATACAACCCCAACATAAAAGTTAAGGAAGGCAAAACACAAAAGGCTATAAAAAGGCAAAACTTTATTTTACTTTAAAAAATAAACATTAAATATGTTATGTATTATTACAAGTAATACAAATCTAGAACTATTTGTTTTTCAGACTTTATTTCACAGTTTCTGTAAAAGCTGTGTAGACTATGTGGTAAAAAAAAGAATTATTATCTCAATTCACAAAATTATATTAAATTTATGTCTGAAAGCTTTGTGCCTTGAAAATAATTCTTTTAAACTAAAAAATGCCTTTGAAAAAGGTGTGTTACGAGTTTTATACTACTCCATAGCTTTTCTAGTGTTAAAGCATATGGATTTTTCAATATTCCAGACTATTTGTTATTTCAACTGATTTTTTGTATAATATTTTGTAATCTTTACCCACCCTGACAAAGTTTCCTTGGATGCCATAATTGCAACTACAAGCTACGAAATATTTGAAATTATTAAACATAAAAAGCAGACTTACACGCATATCTCAATACTTAAATTTGTTGAACAATTTTTTAATTAAGAAAAATTTGTAATTATGCATTTTATTAAGTAAACGAGAAGAAACGAACTCTTTATACATGACAAATTGCGAATTGCACGAAAAACAAGAAGAATCACCTTCACAAAAGGACAAAAGACCACTTCAAACACCAAACACAATCCAAGGTAAAGAAAGTTAGCTAAGAATTTTATGCCTTTTGAGTACCTATACCTTATTAGTTTTACTTTTAGAAGACACTCAAGGATCTGCGCAGGTAGAAATTTCCCATCCAGGTGAGGAGAAAAAAGTGAATTATGACGTCATGTGTGAAGAGGATATCTACAAAGATGAGGAAATGAAAACCAGTTCAAAGAATAAGAGTTATGTTCATTGCCAAGAAGAGGAAATGAGTCTTGGGAAGTATGAGAAGTCAACGGAAGACGCAATCTACACGCTCGGAAGCCGGATGAAAAGCAATCACTTATCCGTGGTGAGTCAAAGTACAATCCACGAAAAAAAGGAGAATATCGAGAAAAAGGTTAGACCGTCATCGTCGCAGTGTGAGACGAAGAAAAAAATGTGTTTGACAAAGAACTCGCTTCTCATTTCTTCAATGAATTTGTTCAACACTGCCAAAAGAAGGATCAAACTGAGGGAAAGTGGAAAGGCGTATGAAGATCTGAGCGAGGAAGGAGACCACGATGCTGATGATGATAAGCATTCCAGCCTTCACTTACCTTTACAAGACCAATGCTATCTCTTTGCAAAAGTGAAGGAAGAGGATGAGGATTGTAGCTGCGAAAAGAAGCCAGGTAATGCAACTACATGTTGCGAAGATTTCAAACAAAAGTTCTTATTTGCTTTTTAGTTAAAAGATTATCATAACAGAATTCAAGATCGTTAGTAGGTGTATTTCGGCTGCGCATAAATCAAGTTTAATTTGCGAGAAAAAGAGTTGAGCTAGCTGTTTACACATGTTAGAATGAAATAAGAAAGAAACGAACGACAACTTTTGAATAGACTATAAATAATAGAGAGAAAAACTCTTTCAAATTAGGCGTACGTTCTGTTGAAGCAATTCTTACTTTTTACGCAGATTTTGATTGGTTAAGTCTGAACGCTATTTAGACTTTTCAAAATTTTCATCTAGAATGAAATGTTTGACTAAGCCTTAATTGTGTTTTAGTTTTACTGAAAATAAAAAACGTTTAACCATTAAAAAATGAGATTATAATGAGAGGCACATTTGCCTTCCTCTGAAATAATATGAAAAAGAAGCTTGCACTAACGCTACTTTTCATAGATAATTAAAAAATCTACTCTTTTCCACATGATGCGTATTATACGTGAAAGCTTATTTATGATACTTTAATTTTAAAGTACTTTTAGGCCGAATGTGACACCTGTGTCCCATTAAATAATAATTGTCATCCATAAGTTTTCAAAATTTCATTTTCAAAAACCAAGACCAAATAGTTAAAGGTGACTGCTTGTTGAACATAAAAACTGTTCCAAATTGATTTGAAAAGTTTTTTTCTCATTACTTTCTGCAATTCAAGCATTAAAACTCATTCAGGATTAACGGGTGCTAGTGCCCCATAAGATAAAAATTGTCTGCTTTATTTTTTAAAAACTCATTGAAAAAGATGAGCAAAAAATTTCAAAAATCTGGAAATTGACACTTTCTGCGATATTAGTTTACCTCGTTCTTTTAATGAATTATTTTATTTCGTGGTTCTCTGGTGACCAATTGCGTCGGAAATGGTAAAAATCATAAAAATAAAAGAGTGCTTGATCAAACTTTAGAATTTGTCAACGAAGAGTTGGGAGGTGGTCGAAGCATAAAAGAAAGGAGAACTACAATCCCCCACTTTCCAAACGCGCTCTTATTTTCCTCCTCACTCAACTACGATCCCACGCACATTCCGCCATCATCATCCTCATCCTCATCATGGGATAACGGTGCAATCTACACTGACTCAAAAATCACAAAAATAACACAATTACCTTCCCTTGAAGGATACTTCTATCACCCGCATCAAAGCAAAAAATGTGATACCTCCACCACTACCAAATCTCAGGTCCTTGATTCCCCACTCTCTCTCCTCCCACCCAACAACCCAAAGAAGAAGGAACGAAGAAAAGATTTGCGATGAATCTTTAAAAACCACCAAATCCTGCTTGCTCACTCGTCATGCAATTAATCTAACTGATATTAAATATTTACCTATTGAACATTCCATTGAACTCGGTCACCAAAATAAATTCAGACATCACACGAATTATTATTTGAACACATACTTTGACTCTACACACAACACATTTATATTTTTCATTGTTTTCCAGAATGCGTTTGATAACAAAAATATAATCCCTTACTTTTTTCCAAAGTATTTAACATTTCATCGGCAATACTATATACAAAATTACTTTGTTATTTTTTCACGACTATACATGCATATGTTTATATATCTATATATATATGTGTGTGTGTGTGTGCATCTATATATTATTTATACATGCATATATCAAAAAATGGATTAATTTGAAAGTTTAAAGAGAATTTATAAAAAAAATAAAGAAAACACGCATTTTTGCTTTTTGCCAAGTTGAGGTAGGATGGCTTAATGTTGGACTTGAACTCAAGTGTTTTGAGAATGAAGCTTCCCAACTTTGATTCCTTTTTATTTCTTGAAGATATAGATCAGCATTAGAATGTTACAAAGAGGGAGAAAAGAAATAATTTTTTGAACACTCGTTGTTTCTTAGTACTAAATACTGTATATAAGCATTTAAAATAATAATAATAATAATAATATAATAAATCGGTTTTACGGCTACTTCAAACAGCAAGCTAAGGTCTAGCCGGTGTTGCAACTATGAAAACACATAAAAAGACTACATTATTTTACATTTCCAAAATTCCCTATTTTGTTCATATCTTTAAAAACTACTTTTTTCCATGTTAATTTTGGTCTACCCTTAGATTTACCTATTATTATTTGCTGTTTGTACGCTATATTAATTAAACCTTCTCAGCTGGTCTTCTGTTTACATGCCCAAACCACCTCCGTTTAATTGCCGAACTTATTAAAAATGTGTTATTCAACTTTTGCCTTGAATATTTAGTTTAAATATACTTACCTTGAAATGAAATATAAAAAAATGATAATGATGAACACGTTTTATATGCAATGACAGACCGGTCCATAAGTGGACCATTGGCGAAAAGTGAAATCAAAATTTTTTTGAAAACAAGCATTTATTGACAAAAGAAAATAAAAGTGGTTATTGATGATAAAGAGGAAAGCAGTCTCGATGGACGTTTTTCTGGCACGCAAAGCAGCATAAAAGTGATTTTTTTTTACAAACCACGCATTTTCGTTGTTGTTGCCTTAAAACGGACACTAAATAGTGCCCATTCACACTTCTAGAACTTTTAGAAAGATGAGAAGAAGGCCCTGGTTTTCTCTTGGTTTGCAAACCTTTCAATTGAAGTAAGTGTAGCGTTATTTCTCTACGGAAGTTTAGATGAGATGATTTTTTTCTGTGTTTGTCCTTTCATAATCCTTCCAGGCACCAACAACCGAAACGTTTATTGCATGCATTGCCAAAGGCCACCACCATTTTTTCGCCTTTACTCTAGGCCTATAAGCAGCCAATAACTTGTCAAACACATCAACCCCTCCCATTCCTTGATTGTACTTGCTAATGAGGAAAGGACAGCTAACTTCGATCTTTTTCTTCTCTAAACGTGAATACCTTTTAACTGTTCCAACAGGTTCATGCGTACAAAAGTTGGATCCAACATTCACACAAGCATTATCCCTCCATTTACAAAAATATACTCTTCCATCTGATCTATAATCGTAATACCCTCTATTTTTCTTCTTGATTTCTTTATCCTCAATCAATGGACATTTACCGGTTCTATTACTTCTAACGGTGCCTACTGCTTTTATACCTTTTTCGCTCAATGTTTTTAAGAGGGTGTACGATGTAAAAAAATTGTTAAAATAGAATGTATGTTTTAAAGGGTTTTTAATTGTTTGGACAAAGTTTCCTACAACTTGCATGCCCAATGGCATCTTACTTGAACCTCTCTCCTTACCTTGATATATGTGTAAAGACAAGGGGCAGCCAGAAGAGGAACACATGCACCATATTTTATAGCCAAACCTAATAGGTTTTGCTTTTATAAACTGCTTACACGAATGAGGCCCATAATAAGGAACTATCGATTCATCTATACTTATCTCTTCATAAAGTGAACTAAACTTCAAAAATTTAGCGTTTAACATTTCATAAATAGGCCTTACTTTTGCCATTTTGTCTTCTAAATTAATTTTAGTATTATCGACAAGATGAAAGTACTTCTTTATTTCTCGATATTACCTGACTCACTAATGTGACTCCAAGATCTAATTGAGTCGACCAAAAGTCTTCCTCTCTTGGCAATGTATGATACCCCGATAAAACAACAAATCCGATAAAAATACCTATGTCCTTCCAATCTAGATCAATTGCTTCGTTTTTTTGATTAGCATAAGAAGTGGATAGTTTTGCCAGTGTTTCCATGTATTCTTTTGGGAAAACTTGAAAAAAAAATCAATAGGTTCATGAGCTACGTCTTCGGCTAGCTGAGGACAATCGACGTGTGAATAAGAAGCTAAATTATTATCAAAGTTTTTCATTTTTTTCCATCTGCAGGTTTTATCTTGATCTTCTTCTACTTCAGGGTATGTTACTTCTATTTCTCCGCATGTATCTTGAGGAAAAGTATCAAGCATATCATTTTCATCAACGTCTTGGGTATCGGTAACAACATTGTTTTTATCAGGAGGAAGTATAACTAAATCAATAGGAGTGCTATTTTCCAAAACCTCATCTTCTTCTAAGTGCTCCAAAGCGGAAGATAAATGCTTGAACATTTCTCGCCATCCACATTAGGAGATGGATGTGATATAGTGATGAATGATACATTTTTCTTTCTTTTGATCGTGCCGCTTTCACACTACCACTCAATTTCTTGCCATATGTTAGTATTATTTTCCTCATCACTTTTCTCTCTTGTCTTTCGCAACAAATATTTTCCTTACCACTTCTCTCTCGTGTCTCTCGCAACTATTATTTTTCTCATCACTTCTCTATATCTAGCAGCATCACAAACCATTCAGCAAACACAAATGCACAAACTCACTTTTATAAACATTTATAATTCACATTTTTAACTTGATTCTACGCAAATCATATTATTTTTAGATATACTCATAAATATTAGGAATTTTATACTATTAAATTTATAGATTTAGTTGTAAAATATTTTTTAAATATACCTGAAAATGTTTCATGAAGGATTTAAGTATTACAAAAGAAGGGAAGATAGTGATCAGATTGCTATTACTGCAGTAAAAGTTCTAGTTGTCCTGGTGAGAGAATATTTTTTAAGTTTGTCTGATCTTAGTAGCTTTTGCAACTATAATCATACAATACACAAATTTTAGTTTTATAACTTTATCTGGTCTACCTTTTTCGCTATCAAATTTAGCAAATATTGGCACGTGCTCATTCATCTTGCTAATTATTTAAAAAAAGCACAAAATGATAATAATTCATGGCTATATAAACTGCACAGAATTTTTATTTCTACAATCCATAACCGTTGTGGGAAAAAATCTTGCCCAAGTATTCTCAAAATTTTGAAATCATAAAAAATATTTTCAAAATATCATTTTTATCTATACTCAACAAATGTTTATTTAATAATAGAACTAAGTATAAATGCGATGTTTTTTCAGTTTTAGTTGCATTTAGTTTTTTTAATTTTCTTTCAAATAAAATAAAGCAAAAATAATATGAATTTGAATATTTCGTATATTTTTAATCAGTTTTTCATTGATTTATAATTTATTTTTAAATAGAAGATATTGTTTAAAAAAAATTTATTTTGTGCTTTTCGTATTATACAAAATTTTATTAAAGTTAAAATTACAAAGTAATTATTTTTAGTTTTTCCCATGATTTTATATTTTTATAATTTTTGAACATTTTTTTAGGTAAAGTTATAGTTAGAAATGATGAATCCAATAACACTTTTCCTTTTTTGATCATAATCATGAGAAGATTAATGAGCGAGTTGAAAAGTTTGACCAAAATATAAAACATGAAGCTAAATATTCATATAAAACAACTATTTAAATTTATCAGTATTTTTTTATTTTCAAAAATTTATTAAAACTTGTCAAATTTACTTTATTCGAAAGGAAAATATAACAAATCTTACCCAAGAAGATGGAAAAAATTATACATTCAAAAAAAGCATCTTGAGAAAAATAAGATATAATAAAATAGGAACAAAGCCTACAACGGATTTAAATTTTGATATACCTGAAAAATAAACATCAGCAAATCGCCTTAATTTTTTGCAACTGGATGCTTTTACAGAGCAAAACAAAAGATTAATCATTTTTCATGAAAAGATATTGGAACATTTAGTTCAAACGGCTCATGTTTCTGAAATATATATAGATGGAACTTTTAAAAAAGCGCCACTTTTATTCTACCAAATTGAAAATGAAAAAAAAAAATTGAAAACTTTTTTCCGAAGTTAAATAGCCGTTCTAATGACATTTGGATCACCAGACCTTTTTCAGTGAGCGAAAGTAGCATTGATGACTCTGATGCTGCGTGGAGTTTCTTCAAATAAGAGAAGACAGTCAATTAAAACTCGATTTTTCTGAGCAAGCACTTCCATCATTCTGGGCCAAATTAAAAACCGTTTATCCCATTCTTTCCAAACGTGCTATGATTTTTTGATACAGTCACCTTCAACTTATCGTTGCGAGACTGGATTTTGTGCAATGATGTCCTTAACCTTCGCATACCACTGTTGAGCTTTTTACTCCACTGTTTTTTCAACTCAAAATTTAGGCCACAAAAAAATATGTAAGGTGGATGAAAATTAACACCCAAATTTGAAGAAATTAATGAAGTTTTCATTTTTCACTTCGATTTAAATTTTTAACAAAAATTTCAGGGGTTGATGACCCAAAAGTCAACATGACTTCAAAAAAAAAATTTCAATATTTTTTGAATTTTTGTAAGACTTCGATAAGACATTTTTTATATAAAGATTAGAAAACTTCTGTTATTTTTGATGATAAAATCTGATGAAAAAATGATTTTTAAAAAACAAGCAAAAAAATTTATTAACGCCATCTATATATTTTAAAATACAATGCAAAAACAAAAATGTATAAACTTATCTGCTATCAGAGTGACAAGTAAGACATATCAGATAAGAATGCCTTTTGCAAATAAATTTTTTACAAAACGAGCATTTTCTGGTATCCCTGCTTCTGGGTTTGCATTCCGGAATAGTGCAGTATCCTCTGCTATTCGAACTACTTTCATTTATTTCTCTTTGAGGGAGAAATCCATAATACGATAAAATATTTTTGATAGGTCGTGATATTTGTGAAACTTTAGAGCGTACAAGCATTGACTGTTCACAAAGTTTGAGAGATAAAAGCTTCAAAAAAAAATTCCTGCCTCCTTTTCTAGTTGAGCAATGTGTATCGGAGTTGAAATTATAAATTTCCCAAGAGTTGAACGCTGTCGTATCTAAGTAATTTGTAAAAACAGCCATAGTCCATCTTCTACTAGGCTTATAGGATGTAAAATCCCTTGCCATTCTGTTTAAACAATCAACACCGCTTTTATACTTATTGTAAAGAACAAAGGTTTCGGGCTTGTTTTTATACGATGTTATAGCCACACCCCGAGTATGTTGGGAAGATAAGATATAAACCGCTTTAAAATTTTGCCTAGCATGTTTCATCGGAATGTAAGTTGAAATAGAAGCATACTCTGAGTAAACGAACTTACTCTCAGTTTCTTGTAAGTTTAAATTACGAATGTATTTAGGTTTCAGAATATTGGGTAGAAAACGACGATTTGAGTTTATAGTGCCGCAAATAGTTAAATCTTTGCTTAGGGTCCACTTCGCTAGTTCATGAGATGTGAAAAAGCGATCAAGAAAAACTCCACATCCCCGTGGTAAATTTGATACAATTATTAATCTTTTACAAATTTCTAAACTAGAAAAATAACATTTATCAAGCAAACCAGAAATGTAAATTTCAGGCTTCATTACATAAAAAGTGTTAGCATCATTCATATGATATACTTTGATTCTATAGTGGCCGGGTTTACTCTTATCATATATTTTTATGGGACATCCTCCTCTGAACTTGACTAGTTGCTCATCAATAGTAACTGCATCTAGAGGCGTCCAATACCTATGACAATTATCAAAAAAATGACTATGAATCACTCTGATTGCTGACAGTTTATCATTTTGATTTCTATCAATTGAACAATCAAAACGAATAAAAATTTTTATATATGTGAACATCCTTCTTCCCATCGCTGCACGCAAAAAAGCGTCGCCATTTTTGGAGAAAAGATACCGCGTCGCTATTCTATGGTCTTTAGCTTGTCCAATGTAAATAAGACATCCAAAGTAAGCTAGTAGGTCACTTATATTAAACCTTTCATGACAAGCCTTTAACTCTTCCCATTTTGAAATGCTTTTACTAAATAAATTATTTTTACTATACATCTGATGTCGGACAAAATATACACCCCAAAATTCAGTCTTTAGAACTTCATAAATTAGAAAGTTTTATAGGAATCATAAAAAATAATGAAACTTATATAGTTCAGAAATGTCTTCTAAAGACTGAATTTTTGAGCATATATTTTTATAAAGTTGAAAAAACTTACTTGTAATTTTCTTCTGCTTTTTCTTCGTCATTTCAAAAATATGGGTTATTATAGTAATATCAAAGAACAAATTGAAAATTTTGGACAATATCCTTTAGATTTTTTGCTTCATTTGTTGGACCATATGGACGTAGAGATAAATTACGGCAATTTCGAGCTTGAACACGACCAGTGATGGAGTCTTGAGATTCCCAAAAATATCTTGTACCGTCCGGGGCTATAAAGTTTTCATCCAAATTTTCCAGAGTTTCTTCTTCTCTTTCCTCAAGTTCTTCAAATGACTCTTCTCTTGAAAGGGGAACTTCTTCATATATATCCGACGCTGAATCGTCCGAGCAATAAAAGTACTCATCAGATTCGGTAGACGTTGAATATTCGCTTGAAGTGTTCATGATTGTGGCAAATAACAAAATAATGAACGTGAAAAAACTTATTCAACACAAAGCTTTGTATCGTAAATCAACGGTGAATGCTGTGCAAAAGGAATTATTTTCCACAAAGAGAACGCATAAACAAATGCCAAACAGATATTGATTTTTATTACGCAAGGTTTGCTACATACTGTCATATAAACAAATCGTCCAAGGAGCAACCAACATTATTTATTATGATAATCAGGTCCCTTTTATTCTTAATAGATATAGATTTTTTTTTCCTGCTATCAACAAAAGGCAGTCTATAAAAGCGACTTGTCCTACTTATAAATTTATTTACCAAGACAACGCCTGTAAATATCACTGGAAAATGAGGCTTTTTTACAAAAAGTTGTAGATAAAGATTTTATAAAAGCTATGGTATTTTAATATTATATTCAATTTATTATTATGCCATTCATTTTTTTTATTTACAAATATATTCTCGTAAATATTTCTGTTTTTTGAAAAAAAAAGATGGCGTTAAATTGAATATAATAAAACTTTTATTTTTTGTTGATTTGCTTTCTAAGTTTTTTTTCAGAAACATTGGTTAGATGAATTATTATTGAGATAAAAAAAACCTCAAAAACAAAAAATCAGATGTTTTAAAGTTATTAAATGTTTCTTATTTAGATCTAACTTTATTTTAACTTGAAATTAACAGGACATGGGCTTTTTACTCCAGTATTGTGGCATTGGTGTATTATTATTTATATACTGTGGCATGCGAAAAACAAGTGCACGTAATAAGCTTGCAAATGATTCAGACACGAGATGCTGTTTGTCGAGCATTACACCATGTTTTGAAAAACTTTTGTTTGACAAACAATACCAGCCTTCCAATTAAATTATACTGAATTTGTTAGATTATATTAATTTAAATAAATTTTTTCAATTAAATTTTCTAGTGTTTGTATTATAAAATATAACATGTAAATTTTCTTGTTTTTAACTTTAAAGGGCTGAATCAAAATGAATTTTATAGGGGTCATAAAAAATTTTTCATAATATTTAGGGGTAAACAGATCCTAAAGGTTAAGAACCACTGTTCTAGTGCCTTTTAACTTCTAACAGATATAATATAAGATTGATCGATGAATTTTTGCCAAAAATTTTTTAACGAAAGTTAACTACTTATTATTTGCGCTTTCTAATTATAGTAATGGCGCTTCTAGTTATATTAACTATATTTTTTTATTTTGAACTAATTATGGTAGCAATATTAGTTTAATTATAACTCAATGAATGGTACAATTCATTTTATTAGTATGCAGCTAAAATTCAGGTACAATAAAATTGGGATATTTAAATGATTACGATACTGTTTATGACAAATTTTTGTAATTCTCGAGAATAAAAAAATTTCTTATAGTGTTGCTTATTGCATATTTTTTACTGAACGTTATAGAGCAAAATTTACTTTTATATTATATTCAAATTTTTTCAACATTGACTAGTTTCATTCTTTAATATGATCAACTTGAAATTAATTCAAAGAGTATAAGTAAACACAAAAAGATACAAAATGCATCACCAACTAAATACGATAAATCTGAAAAATTGTTTCAAAAACAAAATAAGAGATAATTTTATTGTTAGATTTTTTTTATCAATTTTCATGTAGTAATAAAATCAATAAAATGAAATGAGTAAAATATAGCCCTTAAAAGGGCTTTGGTTTGAATATGAGCAAAGAATCAAATTCTTTCAAATGATTTCAGATTGCCATCTCTTTAACTTTAAGCAAAATCTACTTCTAAGTATTCCTAGAAATAAATAAAAATATTTATATATTTTTGAAATATCAGACATAAGGTTCAATATTATCAATAAATTTTGGAAAGTATGAAATTTAAAGAATAAACTTATCAAATTTTTTCCTAATCACCCTGCTGCTTCAAGATTCCTTATGGAAACGGAATTTTTCAATTAAAAAATGTATAGGCTAGATATACAATGATAAGATAACAGCCTAATTATTCTTATCAACTGTAAATCTTAACTTATAATTACAAATAAAATAAAACATCGACTTCATAATTTATTTAACGAAAATACTTCTTTTGAAACAAAAAATTAAACAGGAAAGATATTTATGAAAAAAGATGAAAACCACACAATTCTAAAACGTGTTATGCATAATCATGATGCACTCAACGAAAACAAAGAATTATTCAAATCAAATTTGAAGAAGGAAGCAAGAAACACATTTAAAAGTACAACTAAAATATACAAGTAAGAATTAATCTAAAAAAAAAGAGCAACTATATAATTTAAATTTTAGTGATTGTATTGCTTCTCTGGATGAAGAACAAAGAACCTCATTAAAAAAAAAGAAGTATTCTACGATTCATACGAAGAAGCAGAAATAGGATTCCATTTCCTAGGGATATTAACTTTTTGATTCTTGAAAATTTTCAGTCAGCCAACAATTCAAGATTTTTACAAGCGGATTTAAGATTCGACAATAAAAGAAATCTTATTTTTCATGGACAAACATTGCGACATATAAGCCAGGTTTCAGTCATTGATACCCTGTATATTGATGGAACATTTAAAAAAGCTCCAGATTTATTTTATCAAATCGTCACTATTCACTGTTTCCATAACAATATTCAAGTACCTATTGTTTATGAAATCGTATGTGATAAAAGAGAAGATACTTATTGGTAATTTTATTTGTTTACATTTCTTCATTACAGTATCATTATTTTAGTCATTTGTATACTTCTCTTAATTCCGTGATTGACAAGAATACTATCAAGAGCATAACTGGAGACTTTGAAACATCAATCATTTCTGCATCAAAAAAGGTTTGAAGTTGTTTTTAATTTTTATTTTTAAATGCATTATTTTTAGTGCTTTCATGAAGCTCAATACCAGGGTTGCTACTTCCATTTCTGCCAGGCAATATATCGTAAAATTCTTAATCTTGGATACAGTTTTTTGTATTCAAAAAGCAAAAGTTTCAGAACATGCATGAAAATGTTAATGGCCATAGCATTTTTGCCTCTTGAAGAAGTACGACATAAAATACTTTCTTTAGAATATTTTTCACCGAAAGTTTTTTAAGATAAAAGTAGCATACAGGAAATTAAAGAGTGTGATGGATCCTTTTCAAATTGCTCCCTTTTTTGAATACTTTGAAAACACCTGGCTAATTGAAGACAAAATGCAAATGTGGTGTGTTTTTGGAAGAAAAGTGCGAACCAATAACTACTGTGAAGGATTCCATAACTCGTAATATAGAAAAAATACTATTATTTTTTTTAATAATTTTTTTACAGTTTACATGCGAGTCTTCAATCAGAGAAGACTACTGTTTGGGAAGTAATGGAATTTTTCATCAAAAATTAAGAAAAAATCACCAAAGACATGCCTGAAATTGAGGAAATCAATTCAAGATACAACTGGAATGGAGACAGCAATGCTAAAAGAATAGAGAAAGAAGAACTAATACAAGGAATATATGATGAATATTATGAAAATAGAAATCTTTACTTCTTTCTTACACGTATTTCCTCACTCATAAGTTCAGCCAAGAATATTACCGTTGAAGATGCAACAGATAATTATCAGATCAACTACCAAGGGCTTAATCAATAGTCTAATTTTAGTATATCATCATTATTAAGGTAAAATTCAGCTTTATTTTATCAATAACAAGTGTTATTATGTCATATTATTGATAGTTCGTAGAAGCTGACACGTTTTCAAGTATTGAAGATGTCGATTTATAAGATTTCAAGGTAATTTTTTTTTGTTTTTGTTTTTTAATTTCAATTTTTTTTAGAATAAAGTGGACAAGAGCTCTTTGCGAAGCCACTATAAAAAATAACGTGCCTAATGTAGTACCTCATAGGTGGTATGGAAAACTACATAAAACCTGTGTTTTTGGAAAACTCAATCAAGATACAACAAAATAGAAGTTCACAAAAAATTTAGAAAAAATATTTTTTATAGCTCATAAATATGATATGCATATTTTTTTTTATTTAATAATAAAAATTTTTCTTTTTGTTTGCATTTGTATGATTTTACTCATGGTGATCAGATCATTTCTTTGTTTGTCCGCATAACATTGTTACTCATAACCATAAGTTTTGAACATAATCTATTCTTAATATGGTGGTAAGGCTTTGGATTTTTAATTAACACTAGAAAGACGAGAAAAAAAGTATACCTATAAAGACAAAAGGGTCAAAATTACAACTTTTTTTTTAATTTTGAAATTATTTAAAAAAGATTTTACAAAAAGTTTATTTTTTTACTTTTAATATTTTGTGTGTGTCAAATATCAAATTTTCACTTTTTGTAGCATTTTCTACATATGATTCTTCTTTTAATAACACATTTTCCACAAGCAAATTTTCCACATCTTTTACATTTTTCCACAGTTTTGTTTTTACAATTTTTAGTTTGGCAAAGCTTTCTTCTAGATGTACTTGCTTCCTGATCATCGAAAAGTGAATCCTCCAATGAAGTTTCTGAAAGTTGAGAGCTGCTAACAACTAATTCTTTAACCAGCTTTAAGATAAAATTTCGGCGAGAAATCAAAGAGTCATTAATTTTTTTGTACAGTATGTAGGCGTTGATGGTTGCTAAATCCAAAACATTAAACCATACTGCCAAAGGAAATATTCGTCTTACTCCAGATTTTGAAGTATATAGCTTAGTCATTTGGTCGATAATATCAACTCCATATTTTGTAGCATTATAAAACAAAAGTTTCAGGCTTCTTCTTCTTACCTTCAGAAATTTCAACAGATTTTGTGTGTAAAGAGCTTATTATAAGAACAAGCTTGTTTTTTTGGCTTTATATGCGGTTAGTGATATGTCATCCTCGCTATAAAAAACCTTGGATGAAAATAGAGGCATTTTATTGGTTTCTTTCAAAATTTTAGGGATTTCTTTTTTACTAGATTTAATTGTTCCAACCAAGCTGGTTTTTTGCTGCGCTAACTTTTGACATAATGCTTTAGAAGTGAAGAAGTTTTTAAGAAGTCGCCTTACCATTCGTGAATTTTGATAATGAGTGCAAATGCAATGGCTGTAGTTTTTTCAACAGTATGGATCAGAGTTCCCAACAGGTAACTAGTGGTATTCCTTTAAGCAAATCATTAGTATCACAGCGCAAACTCCAAGTAAATTAGTTCTCTTTCAAATAGATGAATTAACTTTACCTGATAATTCTGCATTCTTGATGCCATTTGCAAGGGTTCTTAATGTTCATGATGTAAAAATTGCTTTTTACCATTAAGTTAACGACTGACAGTAAAGGTTAGTATATATTTTAAAACTCAGTCTATTTTGAAAAGAAGGGTGTAGCTTGTGAAACAAATGTCTCTGGTGCTATGATTGGGAAATATCGTGGATTCACTGGTTATTTAACAAAAGTGTTCCTGATGTCGTTTGTTGTTGCGTGTTGTTCAGCAAAAACATCTGATTGCCAACAGGACGTTTAAACTTAATGTTATCAACGGTGTCAACTTTTAGCAATTTTATGAAAAGAACGACGAGGAATTTCAAGGACTTTTATTGCATACTAAGACAGATGGCTGTCACAGGGTAATTGCCTGCATTTCTTTCCCACTAGGGCATTGTTATCTGTAAGGGAACAGAACTTCAACTGAAATTTGTTGATTGCCTGACAGAGCCTGTTTCTGACAGAGCTCTGTTTGAGTGCTCCTTCTTTATGTCTGACTGTGTTTGGGTGCTCCATGTTTGTTCCTGCCTGTTGTTTAAGTCCTACCTGTGTTTAAGTGTTCCTTGTTTGTGCCTGACTGTGTTTAAGTGCTCCCTGCTTGTGCCTTCCTGTGTTTGTGTTTGTGATGATAGAAAACTTTTAATATGTGAGGGTAGTTCAGAAAGGGAAGAACGAATTTTCATTCTTTCTTCTGCTAAGGCAAGGGCAAGCATTTTGATGAAAAATTTTCTCTCACTCTTTTTGCCTTTGGGGGAAGCTTGTGGACAGTTATAATTCAATATTACCCAATTTTTTAGGGCACATATGTCCAAGTAATTACAAAATCCACTAAGAGTCTACTTGTTGGTTTATAAGCACGATAACTTCTTATGATCCTTTCCCACATCGACACCACCCTTCTGTTCATTTTAAGTTAAGATACTTTTTCAGGTTGTGATTTGAACGTTTTTATGTTGAAAAGGATGGTATATACACTACTTTAAAATTTTTACGTGTGTGTCTTTTAGGGATAGAAGCGCAGATAGAAACATAATCGGAGTAGATTATCCAATTTTTACACTCATTAGCCTTAGCTCTTTCAAGTGCGTTGGTCTGAAAATTATTGGAAGGAATCTTCTGTTGGACATTATGGTGAGGAAAAGACCTTTATATTACGCCCAGACAGCTAACGCACGGGAAGTGAAACGCGATCCGTATAAAGACCAAAACCTGGAGGAACTTTCAATTTATCAACTAATCTTTTGACTATTCCTTTTCTAGAGAAATAATAAGAGTCTTTGATACCTGAAATAAATATGATCGCATATAATAGTAAGATTTAAAATCGCAAATATGATAGAACTTTGAGCAGTATTTTCCAGTTTTATAAGAATCATAAACTTTTACTGGACAGCCTCCTCTGAAACTGACCAATTGCTTATCAATGGTAACAGCATGATAAGATGTCCAAAACTTTGAAAGAACATCAACAAAGTGATCGCGAATAAAGCGAATAGCACTGATTTTATCATTACTATCGCGCCTTTCTTTGTCATCAAATCTTATGAAAACTTGAATAAGGAAAAACACGGCATGCCCAATCACAGCTCTCGAAAATGGGATAGAATAGGAAGAAAACAAGCTTTTATTTTGATTTTCTGGTTCCCATTTTGACCAATATGTAATAAAGAAGCAAAATAAGAAAAAAGCTTTTTCAAGTTTTTGCATTGTCATGCTGTACAAATGATGGATAATTTCAGGAGTTAAAAAGACTTGAAGACTTGTAAAATTTGAAGTACCCTGAGGACCAGGAGAACGTCTAACATTTTTCTGATATTTATGATTTCAACTCTACCTGTAAGTGTAGAGGGAGTATTCCAAGAGTACTTAGTCGAATCTGACGCAACCAAATTCTCATCGATTTCTTCCTGCAAATCTATCGAAGAATCTGAAGAGAAATTTGTGATGATGAATTGGAAAACTCAGAGATGAAGATAAAAGTGGCACAAGTTTGTTGTAAGAGCTCGATGAAAAACTCAGCAAACAAAGAAACAGCTGTGCGGGATTAGAAAGAGTTTCACCATGAATGCTTTTTCGTTCGCGTAAACCATATGGTTTTCTATCTGATATGCAAAATTTATAACCACATTAGCAAGGATGAGATAAATACAATAAGTGAAATATGGAATGCTTCTTTTATTTGGTTATAAAATATTTTTATGTATGTCACATTTCGCACATCAGAATGCTTATAATTATAATAACATAAACACTATATAATAAGCATAATTCCTTGGAATGAATAAATGCAGTCATATATGATGTAATCATGATATGGCAAGCATGAGATGAAAAAAATACGTAGTAATATTATAGAATGCTCTTATTGTTTATTTAACAATCTTCCGCTAATATGCGCTTGGATATAATATGCGAATCGGTTAATATGCGGCAGCATCTTGGACACCAAAAAAATACGGCGCACACCGAATCTCGCGGTTTCTCGCATATTCATGTCTTTCTCGTTCTCATATGAGATCCAAGATGGCGGACATGACGGAAGCTAAAATGCGCTCTCACTCAATTTGTAATTTTTTTCTTTCGTATTATCAAATAAATAATTTTTCAATTATTTTTCTTTTCTTTTACAACATAAAAAATTTTCTCTGTTTGTGCCTGTCTGTGTTTGAGTGCCCCCTGTTTGTGCATGCCTGTTGTCTAAGTGCTAGCAGTTTGTGACTGTCTCGGTTTAAGTGCTCTTTGTTTATGCCAGTCTGAGTTTTAGTGGACCCTGTTGGTGCCTGCTTGTGCTTAAGTGTCCCTATTTGTGCCTGCCTGTGTGTAAGTGCCACCTATTTGTGTCTGCCTGTGTTTAAGTTCTCCCTGTTTGTGCCTCCCTGTGTATGAGTACCCCCTGTTAGTGCCTGCGTGTGTTTAAGTGTCCCCGGTTTGTGCCTGCCTGTCTTTGAGTGCCCCCTGCCTGTGCCTACCTGTGTTTAAGGAATCCCTATTTGTGCCTTCTTCGATTTAGTGCTTCCTGTTTGTGCCTGCCTATCTTTGAATGCTCCTAGTTTGTGCATGCCTGTCTTTGAGAGCTCCCTATATGTGCATGTCCGTTTTTGAGTGACACTGTTGGTGTTTAAGTGTTTCTTGTATGTGCATTCCTATTATTTAAGTCCTACCTGTGTTTAAGAGCTCCCTGTTTGTGCCTTCCTGTGTTTGATTGCCCCCTGTTGGTGCTGGCCTGTGTTAAAGGATTTCCTATGTGTCTCTGCATGTGTTTAAATGTTCTCTGCTTATGCCTCCCTCTGTTTGAATGCCCCCTGTTTGTATTTGCTTGTGTTTAAGTGCTCCCTCTTTGTGGCTCCCTTTGTTTATGTGCTCCTTTTTGTTTAAGCATGCCTGTGTTTGAGTGCTCCCTGTTGGTGCCTGCCAGTTGTTTAAGAACTCTCTGTTTGGCTGCCTATTATTTGAATGCTCCCTGTTTGTGCCTGCCTGTTGTTTAAGTGCGCCATGTTTCTGTTTGCATATTGTGTAAGTCCTACCTGTGTTTAAGTGCCCCCTGTTTGTGTCTGATTGTATTTGAGTGCCCCCTGTTGGTGCCTGCCTTTGTTAAAGTGTTCCCTATTTGTGCCTGCCTATGTTTAAATGTTCCCTGTTTGTGCCTGCCTCTGTATAATTGCTCCCTGTTTGTCTAGGCGTGTGATTAAGTGTCCCTGTTTGTGCCTGCCTGGGTGTGAGTGCCCGCTCTATATGTCTGCCTGTATTTAAGTTCTCCCTGTATGTGCCTCCTGTGTTTAAGTTCTCCCTGTTTGTCCTTGCTTTATTTAAGTGCTCCCTGCGTTTGATTGCTTCCTGTTCGTGCCTGCCAATTGATTAAGTGCTTTCTGTTTGGGCCTGACTGTGTTTAAGTGCTAAATGTTTGAGTGCCCCGTGTTGTTGCTTGCCTGTGTTAAAGTACGCCTCGTTTGTGCCTGCCTCTGATTAAATGCTCCCTGTTTGTTCCTGCATTTGTTTAAGTGTTCTCTGTTTGTGCCTGCCTCTGTATAAGTGCTCCCTGTTTGTCTGTGCGTGTGTTTAAGGGTCCCTGCTTGTGCCTGCCTGTGTGTGAGTGGCCTCTGTTGATGCCTGGCTGTTGTTTAAGTGCTATCTGTTTGTGCCTGTCTCTGTTTAAGTGCTCCCTGTTTGTGCCTTCCTTTGTTTGATTTTCCCATGGTGGTGCTTGCTTGTATTAAAGTGCTCCCTGTTTGTGCCTGCCTCTGTAAAAGTGCTCCCTGTTTGTGCCTGCCTCTGTAAAAGTGCTCCCTGTTTGTCAATGCATGTGTTTAAGTGTCCCTGTTAGGGCCTGCCTGTGTGTGAGTGCCCATTTTATGTGTCTAACTGTGTTTAAGTTCTCCCTGTATGTGCCTACCTGTGTTTAAGTTCTCCCTGTTTGTGCCTGCTTTTATTTAAATGCTCCCTGTTCGTACCTGCTAGTTGTTTAAGTGCTTTCTATTTGTGCTTAAGTGCTCCATGTTTGAGTGCCCCGTGTTGGTGGTCGCCTGTGTTAAAGTGCGCCCTGTTTGTTCCTGCAAGTGTTTAAGTGTTCCCTGTTTATGCCTGCCTGTGTATGTGCCTTCCTGTGTTTAAGTGCTCTCTGTTAGTCCCTTCCTGTTGTTTGAGGGCTCCCTGTTTGTCCCTTCCTGTTGTTTGAGGGCTCCTTGTTTGTCCCCACCTGTAGTTTAAGTCCTAGCTGTTTGTGACTGTCTCTGTTTAAGTGCTCCTTGTTCGTGCCTACCTGTGTTTGAGTGGCCCGTGTTGGTGCCTGTCTGTTTTTTAAGTGCTCCCTGTTTGTGCCTACCTCTGTTTAAATGCTCCCTGTTGTCCCTGCATGTGTTTAAGTGTCCCTGTGTTTGCCTGCCTGTGTGTGAATGCCCTCTGTATGTGCCTGCTTGTGTTTAAGTTCTCCCTGTTTGTGCCTAACTATGTTTAAGTTCTTCCTGTGTGTGCCTGCTTTTATTTAAGTGCTCCCTGTGTTTGAGTGTTCCCTGTTAGTGCCTGTCAGTTGTTTAAGTGCTTTCTGTTTGTGCATGCCTGTTGTTTGAGTGCTCCCTGTTTGTGCCTGCCTATTGTTTAAGTGATTGTATAAGTCTCTCTTTAAGTACTCTTTGTTTGTGCCTACCTGTCTTTGAGTGCACCCTGTTG
The DNA here is from genome assembly GCA_030549495.1 of Nectonema munidae. Classification (NCBI taxonomy): domain Eukaryota; kingdom Metazoa; phylum Nematomorpha; class Nectonematoida; family Nectonematidae; genus Nectonema; species Nectonema munidae. The sequence continues at coordinate 407,791 of JAUIRK010000819.1, forward strand.
GGGTCTGCCTGTGTTTGAATGCTCCATATTTGTGCCTTCCTGTGTTTGAGTGCTCCCTGTTAGTGTCTGCTTGTGTTTAAGTGCTTCTTGTATGTCCCTGCCTATTGTTTAAGTGCTCTTTGTTTGGGTGCTCCCTGTTTAACGGCCTGTTGTTTGAGTGAACATTGTTTGTTCCTTCCTGTATTTGAGTGCTACTTGTTTGTATCTGCCTGTGTTTGAGTGCTTCCTGTTTGACCCTGCCTATTGTTAATTCCTACCTGTGTTTAAGTGCTCCATGTTTGTAACGGCCTGTTTTTTGAGTGCTTGTTGTTTGTTCCTTCCTGTGTTTGAGTACTCCTTGTTTGTACCTGCCTGTGTTGGGGTGCTCAGTTTGTGCCTGCCTGTGTTTGAGTGCCCCATTTTGGTGCCTGCCTGGGTTTAAGTGCGCCATGTTTTTCTTTGTCAATTGTTTAAGTCCTACCTATATTTAAGTGCACCTTTTTATACCTGACTGTGTTTGGGTGATCCATGTTTGTTCCTGCCTATGTTTGAGTGCCCCGTGTTTGGGACTGGCTGTGTTCGAGTGTCCCATGTTTATGCCTGCCTGTGTTTCAGTGCCCTGTGTTGGTGCTTGCTTATGTTAAAGTGCACCCTGTTTGTGTCTGCCTCTGTTTAAATGCTCCCTGTTTGTTCCTACATGTGTTTAATTGTTCTTTGTTTGTGCTTCCTGTGTGCGCCCCCTGTTTTTGCCTTCCTGTGTTTAAGTGCTCCCAGTATGTTCCCACATGTGGTTTAAGTGCTAGCTGTTTGTGAATGTCTCTGTTTAAGTGCTCCTTGTTTGTGCCTGTCTGTGTTTGAGTGGCCTCTGTTGATGCCTGGCTGTTATTTAGGTGCTATCTGTTTGTGCCTGTCTCTGTTTAAGTGCCTTCCTTTGTTTGATTTTCCCATGTTGGTGCTTGCTTGTGTTAAAATGCTCCCTGTTTGTGCCTGCCTCTGTATAAGTGCTTCCTATTGTGCCAGCATGTGTTTAAGTGTCCCTGTTTGTGCCTGTATGTGTGTGAGTACCCCCTGTATGTGTTTAAGTTCTCCCTGTTTGTGCCTACCTGTGTTTAAGTTCTTCCTGTTTGTGCCTGCCTTTATTTAAGTGTTCCCTGTTCGTACCTGCCAGTTCTGTAAGTGCTCTCTGTTTGTGCATGCCTGTTGTTTGGTGCTTCCTGTTTGTGCCTGCCTATTGTTTAAGTGTTTGTGTAAGTCTATCTTTAATTGCTCCCTGTTTGTGCCTGCCTGCGTTTGAGTGCCCACTGTTGGTGCCTGCCTGTTGTTTAAGTGCTATCTGTTTGTGCCTGTTTCTGTTTAAGTGCTGCCTGTTTGTGCCTTCCTGTGTTTGAGTGTCCCATGTTGGTGCTTGCCTGTGTTAAAGTGCTCCCTGTCTCTGTATAAGTGCTCCTTGTTTGTCCATGCATGTGTTTAAGTGTCCCTGTTAGCGCCTGCCTCTGTGTGAGTGCCCATTTTATGTGTCTGACTGTGTTTAAGTTCTCCATGTATGTGCCTACCTGTGTTTAAGTTCTCCCTGTTTGTGCCTGCCTTTATTTTAGTGCTCCCTGTGTTTGAGTGCTACTTATTCATGCCTGACATTTGATTAAGTGCCTACTGTTTGTGCCTAACTGTGTTTAAGTGCTCCATGTTTGAGTGCTCGGTGTTGGTGCTTGCTTGTGTTAAAGTGCGCCCTGTTTGTTCCTGCATGTGTTTAAGTGTTCCCTGTTTATGCCTGCCTGTGTGTGTGCCTTCCTGTGTTTAAGTGCTCTCTGTTTGTGCCTTCCTGTTGTTTGAGTGCTCCCTGTTTGTGCCCATCTGTTGTTTAAGTCTTAGCTGTTTGTGTCTGTCTCTGTTTAAGTGCTCCTTGTTTGTGCCTGCCTTTGTTTGAGTGGTTCGTTTTAGTGCCTGTCTGTTGTTTAAGTGCTACCTATTTGTGACTGTCTCTGTTTAAGTGCTCCCTGTGTTTGAGTTCGCCATGTTGGTGCTTGCCTTTATTAAAGTGTTCCCTGTTTGTACCTCCCTCTGTTTAAGTGCTCCCTGTTGCCCCTGCTTGTGTTTAAGTGTCCCTGTGTGTGAGTGCCCTCTGTATGTGTCTGCCTGTGTTTAAGTTCTCCCTGTTTGTGCCTACCTGTGTTTAAGTTCTTCCTGTTTGTGCCTGCTTTTATTTAAGTTCTCCCTGTGTTTGAGTGTTCCCTGTTAGTGCCTGCCAGTTGATTAAGTGCTCTCTGTTTGTGCATGCCTGTTGTTTGAGTGCTCCCTGTTTGTGCCTGCCTATTGTTTAAGTGATTGTGTAAGTCTCTCTTATAAGTGCTTTTTGTTTGTGCCTACCTGTCTTTGAGTGCACCCTGTTGGGGTCTGCCTGTGTTTGAATGCTCCTTATTTGTGCCTTCCTGTGTTTGAGTGCTCCCTGTTAGTGTCTGCTTGCGTTTAAGTGCTTCTTGTATGTCCCTGCCTATTGTTTAAGTGCTCTTTGTTTGGGTGCTCCCTGTTTGTAACGGCCTGTTGTTTGAGTGATCGTTGTTTGTTCCTTCCTGTATTTGAGTGCTCCTTGTTTGTATCTGCCTGTGTTTGAGTGCTTCCTGTTTGACCCTGCCTATTGTTAAGTCCTACCTGTGTTTAAGTGCTGCCTGTTTGTAACGGCCTGTTTTTTGAGTGCTCGTTGTTTGTTCCTTCCTGTGTTTGAGTACTTGTTTGTACCTGCCTGTGTTGGGGTGCTCAATTTGTGCCTGCCTGGGTTTAAGTGCGTCATGTTTCTCTTTGCCTATTGTTTAAGTCCTACCTATATTTAAGTGCACCTTGTTTATGCCTGACTGTGTTTGGGTGATTCATGTTTGTTCCTCCCTATGTTTGAGGCTGCCTGTGTTCGAGTGTCCCATGTTTATGCCTGCCTGTGTTTGAGTGCCCTGTGTTGGTGCTTGCTTATGTTAAAGTGCACCCAGTTTGTGTCTGCCTCTGTTTAAATGCTCCCTGTTTGTTCCTGCATGTGTTTAAGTGTTCTCTGTTTGTGCCTTCCTGTGTTTAAGTGCTCTTTGTTTGTCCTGCCTGTTGTTTGAGTGATCCCAGTATGTTCCCACATGTGGTTTAAGTGCTCTCTGTTTGTGAATGTCTCTGTTTAAGTGCCTTGTTTATGCCTGTCTGTGTTTGAGTGGCCCCTGCTGATGCCTGGCTGTTATTTAAGTGCTATATGTTTGTGCCTGCCTCTGTTTAAGTGCCTTCCTTTATTTGATTTTCCCATGGTGTTGCTTGTTTTTGTTAAAATGCTTCCTGTTTGTGCTTGCCTCTCTATAAGTGCTCCCTGTTGTGACAGCATGTGTGTCGCTGTTTGTGCCTGTATGTGTCTGCCTGTGTTTAAGTTCTTCCTGTTGATGCCTGCCTTTATTTAAGTGTTACCTGTTCGTACCTGCCAGTTGTGTAAGTGCTCTCTGTTTGTGCATGCGTATTGTTTGAGTGCTCCCTGTTTGTGCCTGCCTATTGTTTAAGTGTTTGTGTAAGTCTCTCTTTAAGAGCTCCCTCTTTGTGTCTGCCTGTGTTTGAGTGCCCCCTGTTGGGGCCTGCCAGTTGTTTAAGTGCTATCTGTTTGTGCCTGTCTCTGTTTAAGTGCTGCCTGTTTGTGCCTTCCTGTATTTGAGTGTACCATGTTGGTGCTTGCCTGTGTTAACTGCTTTCTATTTGTGCCTGACTGTGTTTAAGTGCTCCATGTTTGAGTGCCCCGTGTTGGTGCTTGCCTGTGTTAAAGTGCGCACTGTTTGTGCCTGCCTGTTTAAATGCCCCCTGTTTGTTTCTGCCTGTGTGAATGCCCCTGTATGCCTATGTTTAAGTTCTCCATGTATGTGGCTACCTGTGTTTAAGTTCTCCCTGTTTGTGCCTGCCTTTATTTAAGTGCTCCCTGTTCATGCCTGCCTCTTGATTAAGTGCTTACTGTTTGTGCCTAACTGTGTTTAAGTGCTCCATGTTTGAGTGCCCCGTGTTGGAGGTCGCCTGTGTTAAAGTGCGCCCTGTTTGTTTAAGTGTTCCCTGTTTATGCCTGCCTTCTTGTGTTTAAGTGCTCTGTTTGTCCCACCTGTTATTTAAGTCCTAGCTGTTTGTGACTGTCTCTGTTTAAGTGCTTCTTGTTTGTGCCTGCCTGTGTTTGAGTGGCCCGTGCTGGTGCCTGTCTGTTCTTTAAGTGCTACCTATTTGTAACTGTCTCTGTTTAAGTGCTCCCTGTGTGTGAGTGCCCTCGGTATGTGTCTGCCTGTGTCACTCTATTTGTGCCTACCTGTGTTTAAGTTCTTCCTGTTTGTGCCTGCATTTATTTAAGTGCTCCATGTTTAAATGCTCCCTGTTGGTTCCTGCATGTGTTTAAGTGTTCCCTGTTTATGCTGCCTGTGTATCTATCATCTGCTTATGCCTTCCTGTGTTTAAGTACTCTCTGTTTGTGCATGCCTGTTGTTTGACTGCTCCCTGTTTGTCCCAACATGTTGTTTAAGTGCTAGCTGTTTGTGACTGTCTCTGTTTAAGTGCTCCTTATTTGTGCCTGCCTGTGTTTGAGTGAAAAATGCTTGCGCCTGCCTGAGTTTGAGTGCTCCCTGTTTGTGTGCCCCCTCTTGGTGCTTGAATGTGTTAAATTGCTCGCTATTTGTGCCTAAATCTGTTTAATTGGTCCATATTTGTGCCCGCATGTGTCTAAGTGTTCCCTGTTTGTGCCTGCCTGTGTTTATTCAAAGATAATTTGTACCGAAAAGATGATGGGTACCTTCAGTAAATTGTTACCACTTTAAGGATCATTAGTACGCCTAATAAACATTGATATCTCACAAAAGGATAATTAGTAGAGGTAAAGATCAATGTTACACGCAAAGATGAGATATAATAATTTACTACATAAAAAAGGAATTAACAAATTAAGAATATAAAAAAGCGCATCATGATTTTCAATATAAAATCAATAGAAACTGTTTTAAAATAATATAAAATAAAATATGATTTATCTTTTACTATATTAAATCTTGATCAAAATTAGATAGGTGTGTTTATTTAAAAGGAAAATAAATTTGCATAAATCTAATGAAATCTTTTAATACTTAATAATTAAAATTTTAAAGTGAAAAAATAAAATTTATAAATTAAATAACTTAGATTAAAGAAAGAAATGTATAATTAACACTTAACATATTTAAAAATTATATATAGTGGGTATTTTTCATAGAAATCAAAATTATATTACTAATAAAATTAAAAAAAATAACTTAGATAATTTTATTAATAAATTAAAAATATAGATATGAAATAGTAACAAACAAACTAATTATATTTCTTGAGAATGGTAGGCATAAAATAAGCTGCAAAGGTAAAGCCTTGAGTGGTAAAAAAAAATTTTTTTTAGAGAAAAGTCAAAATTTGCCTTCCATTCTTGTTACCTCGATGTTGCAAAATGTCTATGCGAACAAATTAATAAAATATTTTCTAAAAATATATTTTCATTTTTCAAAAATATTTAATAAAATTTTTAATTTTTTTAAAATTAAAAAGCATATTTTATCCTCTTTTATTTTTAACAATGTTCTTTATTTAAAATTTGAATTAAAATATATATTACTAGAAATTGTAAGTTCTCTTGTATTTGATCATCATATTTTAAAATATTTTAATGTGATTTGTTTAAGAGTTTGATGCTTAATAAATTTTTTCTTCTTCTTCTTCTTCTTCGCTATTGAAACTTCATTAATTGCATTTTTGGGTTCAAACTAAAAGGTTTGAACTGGCATTTAGTGGGGGGGGGGGAAGGTGGGCATCAACAATTGAAAGACTTTTTCACCAACCTTGAAATACAGTTGTTTTATTTCACCTGCATTGAAATCCCGTTTTTTCAACCCCTTTAAATCCTGCTTTGTTTCTTTTGTCCCCCCCCCCCCCCCCATTGAAATCTCGATTGAAAGTTTATTCACCCCCTTTAAATCCCTGTTTTTTTACCGGCCACTCCCTGTTTGTTCCTTCCTGTGTTTAAGTGCCCCCTATTTGTGGCTACCTGTGTTTGAGTGTTCTCTGTCTGTATTTGACTGCTCCCCGTTTGTGCATGTCTGTGTTTGAATGCAACCTTTTGGTGCTTGCCTGTGTTTAAGTCCTCCCTGTTTCTGTATGCCTATTATTTATGTCCTCCCTGTTTCTTTATACCTATTATTTGTCTAAAAAAAATTTTAATCAAAAAAGTTTATTAAAACAAAAAAGAATACGAAGTATACTATTACGACATGTGAGGGTATTATAACTGAAGATAGTAAACTGACAGAAGTTTTCAATCAGCATTTTACATCCACTGATCACCCTATTCATGTTGGAAATTGGATTGAACCACATTGTTTCGATACTGAGCAATCTTTTTATTTGAAAAAAATGATATCATCTCAGCAATGTATGAAATTAAGGCCAAAAAAGTTGTAATATTTTTGACATATCTATCTATAAGCTGAACCTTGTAAAGGACTTTATCCTGGATTCACTAGTTATCGCTTTCAATTCATGTATCGAATTCGCTGTTTTCCCTAAGTCTCTGAAATTGAGCAAAATAGTACCAATTCTAAAAAAAGGTAACAGACATGAATTGGAAAATTATTGACCAATTAGTTTGATCCCGACATTACCAAAAATATTTGAAAAAATTTTACATTTAGAAATTTCAGCTTACTTAGAAAAATTTGAAATATTATATAATTTCCAATTTGCGTTTCGGAAAAAATATAATACCGAATACCTGCATGCTTTTTTCATTGAAAATGTTCAACAATATTTAGAGAACTCAGAAGATGTTTTAGCAATATTTCTAGATTTTAAAAAATCCTTTGATAGCATCTCTCACCAAGTGCTTATTTCAAAATTAATTCACATTGGCTTCTCTACTTCAGCAGTCAAATTCTTCAAATCTTACCTTTCCTTCCGAGAACAAGTAGTTTGTATAAATAATTCCATGTCTGCTCCCAGATTCACTTTATCAGGAGTACCACAAGGCTCAATATTGGGGCCGTTACTGTTTTCAATTTATATAAATAGTATCTCTGAATCTAATTCAAATTTTAAGTTTTATTTATTTGCAGATGATGTAACACTACTTATTCCTCTTTCAAAGCTTACGAAAAATGACCTAACTCTTACTGAATCTTTTAAATCCATTTTCGTCGAATTGGAAAAATGGTGTAAAGGGAACTTTTTAACATTGAACTATAATAAATCTAAAATGATGTTAATATCCAACAAGAAAAATAAAAGCGTAAAACTAAATACTGAGTCAATTGGTATTGAGTTGGTAAATAAATTTAATTTTCTAGGGCTGTATATAAACCAAAATCTAACACGGAATGACCATCAAGATTTGATTTCAAAAAAGGTGAATCCGATACTTGGAATAATGCGACGTTTTAGAAATTATTTTGATATCAATATTAAGCTGACTTTGTACAAAGCTTTGATTCTACCCCATTTCACATATAGCGTGATAAATTGGGGTTATTCAAACACATATAAACTTGAAACTCTACAAAAAAAATAATAAGAGTAATTTTCAACCTAGGCTTTAGAGATCACACAGAACTTCATTTTATAAACCAAAATTTATTGAAAATTAATGATATATATTTAAGTCAATTATGTAAACTAACATACAAATATATGAATAATTTACTTCCTGAAATATTTTCGAAGTGGCAAAACATTGTACATCAAAAAACGAGTTACTTTTTGAGATCTTGCAATAATTTAGTTATTACACAGTGCAGACTTAAAGGTTCTAAAAAGACATTAAAATTCAGAATTGCTATGTTTTGGAACACAACTCTTGAAAAAACTTACTTTATTGATGAAACATTCCATATGTATAAAACATTACTCAAAATTTTTTTTATATCCAAGTATGGTACAAATTGTAATGATGAAATTATTTATATATGATGCCAAATTGATTGTATATTAACATAAAATTTAAAATTGATGAATATTCATAGTTTTAATCATAATTGTTTGTAAGCTTATCCAGTAAAACCTGTAAGAAACGGTACCTTTAGTAAGCGACTTTCTGTAAGATAAGGTTGTAAGACATTTCTTCAACTCTTTGATAAATAAAAGGTTATGTATTACCTGTGGTAAACGTACCTGTGAGTTACAACTAACGACTCGTTTACTAAGAAATTAAAAAAAAAACCTCCATTTTAAGACTTTTTTTCCTAATTTAAAATGGCGTTTTTTAGAATGTTCTTTCTGTAAATTTACACTTTAAATTTGTGTGTCTTTTTGAATATTGAATTTTATTTATCTATAGATAATCAATTTTTCTTGAATAGAATCTCCGGATTTCCTGATAGAAAAATTAAATTAGAACTTCGTTTTTAAACTACCGCAGACTCTCAGTTAAGCGACCACCATTACGACTCGTCATAAGTGATGGCCTTATTAGAGAGAGTAATTAAATACTTCACCCCCATAAGGAAAAAGAGTTAAACATAAATACATTAAAATTTTAATATGAGGCGGTTTAAGAGCAGATGTTTTAGCAAAGGCGTTTTAAAAGTTTTAAATTTATACGGTGAAAGGAAAAAATGTTCTTATGTTACAATACCCGAATATCAAAACATTGAAAATGTTTTGAAACTTAAATGAGTCACATCCTTGATGTACACTAACAAAGGCTTCCGCTATGCATGCAAAATAGATATTGCTAATGCCTTTTATGGCATCAGCATTAACCAAGCCTACTTAAAACTCTGGATTCAGAATAAGGAAAGAAAAGTATGTCTTCAATTGTTTACCCATGGGAGCAAACTTTGCACCTGGAGTGCTGCAGTTTGTTCGCCAGAACCTGATCAACGTATTCAACGAAACCAGAGAAGAATGCGATATACAAGTATACATTGACAACATCATCATTCTTGGATATAACTACGAATCAACACTAAAGACTTCGCTGCCTACCTAAAGCTAGAATGTAATGTTACAATAAATACCTCAAAAAGTGTACTCATACCTACTACTAGAATAAAATATCTTGGTGTTGAATTAAACCTTGAAGCTAAAGAACTAACGCTCCTCCCAAACACGAAGACAAAATGTGAAAAGGCAATCTCAACACTAATGCATAACAAGAACATCTCAAAACAAACTCTCTCTGCCACGGCATTCGAAAACTATTACCTGGGTACTATTCCTAATAGATTCAAATTACTCTCATGGGCATACACATGCCCTCCAGTTCACATCTTCCTCTGGAAAAAATATTGGAGCACGCTCAGACGGTACCTAAAAAACTCAATTCCCTTCTCACAGAAAGTTACACCTACCAAAAAAGTGTTTGTGGACGCCACCGAAGATACTATAGGAATTTCGAGTAAACATATTAACATCACCTTAAAATTTAGAAATAAGCGCCGAATCGAAATTATGGAGACAATGGCTATCTGCATTGGGCTCAGATTCACCGACAACAACTGCAAGATCCTTTCTGACAGCACTACCGCTATCCAAGTATGGGAAAAGTCAGGAAGTTCTAACATATGGCTCAACATCATTGTCAACTCAGTACCGAAAAATCCAGCTAGACAAATCGCCTATGTCAACACGAAAAGAAATCTCGCAGATGCATGGGCGTAGCCAGAGAGGGGGGCAAGGCGGCAGTGCCCCCTCCAAATACCAAATATTTTTACTACTTAATTAAAGTTCTTATTTTATTTCCAATATGCTTGCCCCCCTAAATTCCTTGCATGCCCCCCCCCCCCCCAACTTCCATTTTTTGGCTACGCCACTGCGCAGATGCCCCATCACGAGAAGAAAACATACCATGGCAAGCACTATATAAGCACCTCTCATGACAGAAAAATTCATTCTTTTACTCTCACACAATCAGTCAACTCCCACCCACCCTCCCATGAAAATCTATATTTTATGTGTGTTTTTGATATTTGTGCATATTATGATAAATTTCTGTAATTCTTCTTAATAAACAATAAAATGGTTGAAAAGACAAAAAAAAATGAATTTGTGAAATGAATTATTCTCACCAGAAACTTGTGAGAAGTCTTCTCCAAACGTTACTCAAATGTTTCAGGTGTTTTGGTTACAAAAATTTTGATTTTCGGGTGCTTTGAATTGAAACCGAAAAATCTTTAATAAGTATAGAAAACATCTCTTGTAAAATAATCTAGTTTCTTAAGCGATCCAATTGATAGAGAAAAATGATCACTAAATAAAAAAAAAAGTATCTCAGCATAATTCTATTTATGTTTGAAAATCTATGCTGTTTTTTGGTAAATCTAAAATTCAGTATTCTTTTCACTCTATTTTGTACATTAAATATTAACAAATCTACGAGAAAAAAATATATCGAGACAAATTAAGAAGACTTTTTGCTATAAAGAATATGATAAATTATGTAAAAATTTGTTTATATGTTGTATAACTTTTAAATTAATCATTTTTTAAGTGCTGTATATTTGATATGTTATTCTTTTCCTTAGTTGATTTTTTATAGTTGAACTTTTCTCAAATTTTTGTTTTGTTACACAACCTGTTTTGAAGGTTAAAAGTAATATACCTTAGTTTTTGTAGTTTTTTGTATTTAAATGAAAGCTAAAAAAAATTATTTTTTAGAATATGAAAAGCAAATCGCGCGTTCATTTAAATCTTAAGCAAAAGGTTGAGGTTTTAGAGAAATATAAAAACAAAGAAAACTGCTGTTCTATTGCATCATTTTATGGAGTTGGAAAAAGACAAGTACAAAATGTAATTAAAAATAAAGATAAAATTCTTTCTTTATGGCAATGTGGTTCAAGTGAAACAATGAAACTGGTGAATTTAAGAAAAACTGCTCAACATGATGTCAACAAGAAAATTTTTGAATGGTTTTGTGACTCTCGAAGCAAAAAATTCCTATTACTGGAGTTTACATTCAAGAGAAAGCAAGACAAATTGCAGAGGAAATGAATATAACTGATTTTAAAGCATCCAACGGTTGGCTACAAAGTTTTCAAAAAAGGCATAACATTCATTGTTCATACTTGCATGGCGAATCTTCATTTGTTGACCCATTTGTCGTTGATCGATGGAAAGAAGAACTTGAATCTCTTTGTGAAGGTTATGAATTAAAAGATATTTTCAACGCTGACGAGACAGCTCTCTTTTATAAGATTTTGCCTTGTCGATCGTTAGTATTAAAAAGTGACAGTTGCAAAAGTGGCCGAATGTCGAAACTTAGAGTAACTGTATTGTTAGCTTGCAGTGCTACTGGAGAAAAACTTGAACCTCTCATCATTGGAAAGTATCAAAACCCAAGATGCTTTAAAAACAAGTCTGCTAAGTTACTTCCAGTAAAATATTACCACAACAAAAAGTCATGGATGACATCAACAATTTTTTCCACTTGGCTCAAGTCATTCAACAACAAAGTGATACAAGAAAAAAGAAAAGTTCTTCTATTTGTTGATAATGTGTCTTCACATTTAGATCTAAAATTGTCAAATGTAAAAATAAAGTTTTTACCCGCTAATACAACTTCAGTTCTTCAACCTCTTGACTCTGGTATCATTAAGAGTTTCAAATCTCATTATAGAGTAAAGTTTTTAAAAGACCTTTTTATGGAATTGAAGGAATGGAAACTGCAACAGATAGCTAACAAAGTGGATCTCTTTGATGCATGCCAATGGATTTCTTACGCTTGGAGCAAAGTTGAAGCTTCGACAATAAAAATTGTTTCAAGTCTTGTGGATTTAAGTTTTTGCATGAGATATCTTCTTCTCAAATATCTGTAATGCCACCAAAAGAATGCTTTGTTCTCTTGTAACAAGTGTCGTGGGTGGATTATATAAACTGTGATGAGAGTACTTCAACAATTTTTGAAGAGGAACATTCTGAACAAATTTTTGAAAGGGCTTCTTATGATGAAGAAGAAACTACACATAAAGAAGAGCAAATAAAGAGGAACCAAGTATTTGAAAGCCTTAATATCCTCAAAAAATTTTCTATTCAAATTGGATCTGAAGATCTTTTAAAAATTTCCCAAAAAGCAACTGGAATTGTTGAAGAACATGAGCTTTCTCAACTTAAACAACTTGATATTAGAAATTTTTTTGTTAATAATAACTAGTAATAAATTTAAACATTTTTATTTTTGACCTTTGTATAGCAACTACCTTTTAGATACGGTTTTCAGACATGGTTTTTTTTGGCTCGGTCGCATCTTTCAGGTTTAACTGTACCAACATGGTACACATACATACATATATACTTATTTATATATTTTATATTCATGTACTTGTATTTTTGTACAGTACGATTTCCTGTTATAGTTATCAATGTAATATTGTCATATTTTGAAATTCTTCTGATATCTTCATTTATTTTATTCTTCCAGATTTGTATAAGAAACTCAGCGTTTTTGCAATTCCTCACAGGGTGTATATACGAGCGGCCACAAGGCTTTTTACACACCCTTGCAGAACAAGACATGGAACTCTCCATGATTTTTTTTTCAACAGTTTGTTTTTTTTCCAAAAACAGTTTGGTTTTTGGATCTATATGTGTACTTTTTTTTGATTCTGGTGAATAAATTCTTTCTTCTTTCTTTCTTCTTCTTAAGTGCTCATTATTTTTGTCTGACTGTTTTTAAGTGCTCCATGTTTGTGCCACGTGTTTGTGCTTGTCTGTGTTAAAGAGCGCCCTGTTTATGCCTGCTTCTGTTTAAATGCTCCCTGTTTATTACTGCATGTGTTTAAGTTCTTTCTTTTTGTGCCTGCCTGTGTGTGTGCCAATTTTGTGCCTTCCTGTGTTTAAATGCTTTCTGTTTGTGACTGCCTGTTGTTTAAGTGCTCTCTGTTTTTCCCCCGCATGTTGTTTAAGTGCTAGCTGTGTGTGACTATCTCTGTTAAAATGCTCCTTGTTTGTCCCTGCCTATGTTTGAGTGGCTCGTCTTGGTGCCTACCTGTTTGTGGCTTTCTCTATTTAAGTGCTCCCTGTTTGTGCTTGCCAGTTTAAGTGCTCCCTGTTTGTCCCTGAATGTATTTAAGTGTCCCTGTTTGTGCCTGCCTGTGTGTGATTGCCCCTTGTTTGTGTCTGCCTGTGTTTAAGTTCATCTATTTGTGCATGCCTGTGTTTAAGTTCTCCCTATTTGTGGCTGCATTTATTTAAGTGCTCCATGTTTGTGCCTGCCTGTGTTAGAGTGCTCCCTGTTCGTGCCTGCCAGTTGTTTAAGTCCTCTCTGTTTTTGCCTGCCTGTGGTTTGAATGTTCCTGGTTTGTGCATGACTGTTGTTTAAGTGCTAGCTTTTTGTGTAAGTCCCTGTTTAAGTGCCCCCTTTTGGTGCTTGCCTGTTTTAGAGTGCCCACGAGTTGGTTCCTGCCTGTCATTAATTCCTCCCTGTTTGTGCCTGCTAATTGATTAAGTCCTAAATATGTTTAAGTGCTGTTTGTACCTGACTGGGTTTAAATGCTATTTGTTTTTGGCAGCATGTTGTTTGAGTGCTACCTGTTTGTGCCTGACTGTATTTGGGTACTCCATGTTTGTAATTGCCTATTATTTGAGTGCTAACTATTTGTTCCTGCCTGTGTTTAAGTGCCCCATGTTTATGCCTGCCAGTGTTTTATTGTCACCTGTTGGTGTCTGCCTGTGTTTGAATGCTCCCTCTTTGTGCCTGTCTGTGTTTGAGTGCCCCATGTTGGTGACTACCTGTTTTTAAGTGCTCCCTGTTTGTCCCTGCATATTGTTTAAGTTCTCCTTGTTTGGATGCTCTCTGTTTGTACCGGCCTATTGTTTGGGTGCTCGTTGTTTGTTCCTTCCTGTGTTTAAGTGCTCCTTGTTTGTACCCGCCTGTGTTTTAGGGCTCCCTGTTTGTGCATGCCTGTTGTTTTAGTGCTCCCTGTTTGTGCCTGCCTGTTGTTTTAGTGCTCCCTGTTTGTGCCTGCCTGTTGTTTAAGTGCCCCTTGTTTTTATTTGTCTATTGTTTAAGTCCTGCCTGTGTTTAAGTACTCCTTGTTTGTGCCTGACTGCGTTTGGGTGTTCCCTGTAGATTGAGTGCTCGTAATTTGTTCTTGCTTCTCTTTGAATGCCCCTTTTAGTGCCTGCCACTGTTTGAGGGCTCCTTGTTTTAGAGTGCCCCTGTTGGTGCCTGTCTGTTATTAATTTCTCCCTGTCTGTGCCTGCCTATTGTTTAAATCCTAAATGTGTTTAAGTGCTCGGTACCCGGACATTTAGCCGAAAGACAATTGGCCGAAAGACATTTGGCCGACAGACATCTGACCGAATGGACATTTAGCCGACGTACATTTGAGCGAACAGACATATCACCGAACGAACATTTGACAGAACAGACGATTGACCGAACAGAAAATTGATCTTTTGGCCAAATGTCCGAAAACGGTAAAGATGCGTATGTTATCTTACGCTATTTATAACACAATTTTGTATATGCTCACGTGCCACCAATGAAATGTATTCGTCTACAGAGCACAAGTTCCCACGCTTATAACTGCATTCGGAACTTCGTTCATCGAGTATTAAGCATCTATGTAATCAATCACTCTTGCTCACTCAGGACTAATTTGCTATATTTTTGTAGGTTATAAGTGTCTAACTAATAACTGACCCACAAAAAACTGTCCCACAATATTCCATTTTATGGTTGGATTTGAAAATATGCTATACTATACTAACATCGACTCTAAGACTAACAATATTCTAACTATGGTAAACCTAACTCTAAAACTAACAATATTCTAACTATGCTAAATCTAACTCTAAAACTAACAACATTCTAACTATTATTCAAACTATGCTAACACAAACGTTAAAACAATATTTTAACTATAGTAACACCAACTCGAAGACTAACAATATACTAACTATGCTAACACTAACGTTAAAACTAACAATATTCTAACTGTACTAACACCAACTCTAACTATACTAGTAAAACTAATTCTAACAATATTTTAAATATACTAAGTGTTTATTCTAAATTCTAAAATCTATTCTAAATGTTTATTCGATCAAATGTCTGTTCGGTCAAATGTCCGTTTGGTGAAATGTCGGTTCGGTCAAATGTCTGTTCGGCCAAATGTACGTCGGCTAAATGTCCATTCGGTAAGATGTCTGTCGGCCAAATGTCCGGACACGAAGTGCTCCTTGTTTGTGCCTGACTGTGTTTAAATGTTACTTGTTTGAGTGCTTAGCTGTATTTAAGTGCTCCAGGTTTGTGACAGACTGTGTTTGGGTGGTCCATGTTTGTTCCTCCCTTTGTTTAAGTGCTCCATATTTGTGGCTATCTGTGTTTGAGTGTCCTATGATTATGCCTGCTTGTGTTTGAGTACTCTTATTCTGTCCCCATTTGTGGTTTAAATGCTAGCTGTTTGTGACAGTCTCTGTTTAAATGCTCTTTGTTTGGGCCTATCTCTGTTTAAATGCTCACTATTTGGGCCTTCCTGTGTTTGAGTGTCCCATGTTGGTGCTTGCTTGTGTTAAAGTGCTCCCTGTTGTGGCAGCATGTGTTTAAGTCTCCCTGTTTGTGTGTGAGTGCCCCGTTTATGTGTCTGCCTGTGTGTTCTTCCTGTTTGTGCCTGCCTTTATTTAAGTGCTCCCTGTTCGTACCTGCCAATTGTGTAAGTGCTCTCTGTTTATGCATGCCTGTTGTTTGAGTGCTCCCTGTTTGTGCATGCCTATTGTTTAAGTGTTTGTGTAAGTCTCTCTTTAAGTGCTTCCTGTTTGTGCCTGCCTGTGTTTGAGTGCCCCCTGTTGGTGCCTGCTTGTTGTTTAAGTGCTATCTGTTTGTGCCTGTCTCTGTTTAAGTGCAGCCTGTTTGTGCCTTCCTGTATTTGAGTGTCCCATGTTGGTGCTTGCCTGTGTTAACTGCTTTCTATTTGTGCCTGACTGTGTTTAAGTGCTCCATGTTTGAGTGCCCTGTGTTGGTGCTTGCCTGTGTTAAAGTGCGCACTGTTTGTGCCTGTCTCTGTTTAAATGCTCCCTGTTGGTTCCTGCCTGTGTGTCAATGCCCCCTGTATGTGTCTGCCTGTGTTTAAGTTCTACCTGTATGTGCCTACCTGTGTTTAAGTGCGCCCTGTTTGTGCCTGTCTGTTTAAATACCCCCTGTTTGTTCCTGCCTGTGTGTGAATGCCCCCTGTATGTGTCTGCCTGTGTTTAAGTTCTCCCTGTATGTGCCTACCTGTGTTTAAGTTGTTCCTGTTTGTGCCTGACTTTATTTAAGTGCTCCCTGTGTTTGATGCTTGCCATTTGATTAAGTGCTTACTGTTTGTGCCTAACTGTGTTTAAGTGCTCCATGTTTGAGTGCTCCGTGTTGGTGGTCGCCTGTGTTAAAGTGGGCCCTGTTTGTTCCTGCATGTGTTTAAGTGTTCCCTGTTTATGCCTTCCTGTGTTTAAGTGCTCTGTTTGTGCCTTCCTGTTGTTTGAGTGCTCCCTGTTTGTCCCCACCTGTTGTTTAAGTCCTAGCAGTTTGTGACGGTCTCTGTTTTAGTGCTCCTTGTTTGTGCCTGCCTGTGTTTGAGTGGCCCGTGTTGGTGCCTGTCTGTTCTTTAAGTACCCCTTGTTTTTGCCTTCCTGTGTTTTACTGTTTCTGTTTAAGTGCTCCCTGTTGGTGCCTTCCTGTGTTTGAGTTCCCCATGTTGGTGCTTGCCTTTATTAAAGTGCTCCCTGTTTGTGCCTGCCTATGTTTAAGTGCTCCCTGTTTGTGCCTGCCTATGTTTAAGTGCTCCCTGTTGTCCCTGCATGTGTTTAAGTGTCCCTGTGTTTGCCTGCCTGTGTGTGAGTGCCCTCGGTATGTGTCTGCCTGTGTTTAAGTTCTCCCTGTTTGTGCCTACCTGTGTTTAAGTTCTTCCTGTTTGTGCCTGCTTTTATTTAAGTGCTCCATGTGTTTGAGTGTTCCATGTTAGTGCCTGCCAGTTGTTTAAGTGCTCTCTGTTTGTGCATTCTTATTGTTTGAGTACTCCCTGTTTGTGATTGGGTAAGTCTCTCTTTAAGTGCTCTTTGTTTGTGCCTAGCCTACCTGTCTTTGAGTGCACCCTGTTGGTGTTTGCCTGTGTTTAAATGCTCCCTATGTGTGCCTTCCTGTGTTTGAGTTCTCCCTGTTGGTGTCTACCTGTGTTTAAGTGCTTCCAGTTTGACTCTGCCTATTGTTAAGTCCTACATGTGTTTAAGTGCTCCCAGTTTGTAACGGCCTGTTTTTGAGTGCTCGTTGTTTGATCCTTCCTGTGTTTGAGTACTCCTTATTTGTACCTGCCTGTGTCGGGGTGCTCACTTTGTGCCTGTGTTTATGTGCTCCCTTTTGGTGCCTGACTGGGCTTAAGTGCGCCATGTTTCTCTTTGCCTATTGTTTAAGTCCTACCTATATTTAAGTGCTCCTTGTTTATGTCTGACTGTGTTTGGGTGATCCATGTTTGTTCCTGCCTGTGTTTGAGTGCTCCATATTTGTGGCTGGCTGTGTTTGAGTGTCCTATGATTATGCCTGCCTGTGTTTGAGTACTTTTAGTTTGTCCCGACTTGTGGTTTAAGTGCTAGCTGTTTGTGACGGTCCCTGTTTAAATGCTCTTTGTTTGGGCCTATCTGTTTAAATGCTTCCTATTTGGGCCTTCCTTTGTTTGATTTTCCCATGGTGGTGCTTGCTTGTGTTAAAGTGCTCCCTGTTTGTGCCTGCCTCTGTATAAGTGCTCCCTGTTGCGCCTGCATGTGTTTAAGTGTCCCTGTTTGTGCCTGTATGTCTGTGAGTGCCCCCTGTATGTGTCTGCCTGTGTTTAAGTTCTCCCTGTTTGTGCCTACCTGTGTTTAAGTTCTTCCTGTTTGTGCCTGCTTTTATTTAAGTGCTCCATGTGTTTGAGTGTTCCCTGTTAGTGCCTGCCAGTTGTTTAAGTGCTCTCTGTTTATGCATGCCTGTTGTTTAAGTGCTCCATATTTGTGGCTGCCTGTGTTTGAGTGTCCTATGATTATGCCTGCCTGTGTTTGAGTACTCCCAGTTTGTCCCCACTTGTGGTTCAAGGGCTAGTTTGTGACGTTCTCTGTTTAAATACTCATTGTTTGTGCCTGTCTGTTTAAATGCCCCCTATTTGGGCCTTCCTGTGTTTGAGTATCCCATGTTGGTGCTTGCCTGTGTTAAAGTGCCCCTGTTTGTGTTTGACTGCCCGCTGTATGTGGCTGCCTGTGTTTAAGTTCTCCATGTATGTGCATACCTGTGTTTAAGTCTTCCCTATTTGTGTCTGCCTTTATTTAAGTGCTCCCTGTTCGTGACAGCCAGTTGTTTAAGTGCTTTCTGTTTGTGCCTGACTGTGTTTAAGTGCCCTGTGTTGGTGCATTCCTGTGTTTAAGTGCACCCTGTTTGTGCCTGCCACTGTTTAAATGCTCCCTGTTGGTTCCTGCATGTGTTTAAGTGTTCCCTGTTTATGCCTGCCTGTGTATGTATCCCCTGTTTATGCCTTCCTGCGTTTAAGTGCTCTCTGTTTGTGCATGCCTGTTGTTTGACTGCTCCCTGTTTGTCCCAACATGTTGTTTAAGTGCTAGCTGTTTGTGTCTGTCTCTGTTTAAGTGCTCCTTGTTTGTGCCTGCCTGTGTTGTGCAAAATGTTTGCGCCTGCCTGAGTGCTCCCTGTTTGTGTGCCCCTTCTTGGTGCATGAATGTGTTAAATTGCTAGCTATTTGTGCCTAAATCTGTTTAATTAGTCCATATTTGTGCCGGCATGTATCTAAGTGTTGTCTGTTTGTGCCTGCCTGTGTTTATTCAAAGATAATGGGTACCTTCAGTAAATTGTTACCACTTTAAGGATCATTGGTACGCCTAATAATCATTGATATCTCCCAAAAGGATAATTAGTAGAGGTAAAGATCAATGTTACACGCAAAGATGAGATATAATAATTTATTACATAAAAAAGGAATTAACAAATTAAGAATATAAAAAAGCGCATCATGATTTTCAATATAAAATCAATAGAAACTGTTTTAAAATAATATAAAATAAAATATGATTTATCTTTTACTATATAAAATCTTAATCAAAATTAGATAGGTGTTTATTTAAAAAGAAAATAAATTTGTATAAATCTAATGAAATCTTTTAATACTTAATAATTAAAATTTTAAAGTGAAAAAATAAAATTTATAAATTAAATAACTTAAAGAAAGAAATGTATTATTAACACTTAACATATTTAAAAATTATATATAGTGGGTATTTTTCATAGAAATCAAAATTATATTACTAATAAAATTTAAAAAAATAACTTAGATAATTTTATTAATATATTAATTCGGGGGCGTGAGTAGGGTTGGTTAGATGCTGGATTCGATAACTCAAGGTCTTAGGTTCGATTCCGCATCAAGCCTGCTTTCCTCATAGTTCGATACAAGCGGCGCAATTGTGACTTCTCGATGAAAACACCCCGGGGTACCTTTACCTTAATAAATTAAGGATATAGATATGAAATAGTAACAAACAAACTAATTATCTTTCTTGAGAAGGGTAGGTATAAAATAAGATGCAAAGGTAAAGCCTTGAGTTATAAAAAAATTTTTTTTTAGAGAAAAGTCAAAATTTGCTTTCCATTCCTGTTACCTCGATAGTTGTAAAATGTCTATGCGAACAAAACAATAAAATATTTTCTACATTTTTCAAAATATTTAATAAAATTTTTAATTTTTTTAAAATTAAAAAGCATATTTTATTCTCTTTTATTTTTAACAATGTTCTTTATTTAAAATTTGAATTAAAATATATATTTATTATATATTATTAAAACAAACTCAATATTTCCAACAAAAAATTTTTTTAAAATCCGGGGTAAAAAATTAAAAAAACTTCTCTCCTTTTTTTTCTTTTTTAAATATAAAAAATAAAAAATTTTATATAATAAAAAAATAATAAATTAAATATTTTTTATTTTTTTTTGGTTTATAATTTTATATATATATATATAAATATTAAATTTTATATAAAAAAATTATTTTTTTTTTTTTTTTCCCTTTTGGTATATATTACTAGAAATTGTAAGTTCTCTTGTATCTGATTATTATCACTAAGCGTACACTGCCAGAAAGACAGGTTTCGCTAGTGAAACTTCATTAATTGCACTTTTACCAACCTTGAAATACAGTTGTTTTATTTCACCTGCATTGAAATCCTGTTTTTTCACTCCCTTTAAATCCTGCTTTGTTTCTTTGTTCCCCCCCCCCCCCCCCCCCCCCATTGAAATCTCGCTTGAAAGTTTATTCACCCCCTTTAAATCCCCGTTTTTTACCGCCCACTCTCTGTTTGTTCCTTCCTGTGTTTAAGTGCTCCCTATTTGTGGCTACCTATGTTTGAGTGTTATCTGTCTGTATCTGCCTGTGTTTGACTGTTCCCCATTTGTGCATGTCTGTGTTTGAATGCCAACTTTTGGTGCTTGCCTGTGTTTAAGTCTTCCCTGTTTCTGTATGCCTATTGTTTATGTCCTCCCTGTTTCTTTATGCCTATTGTTTATGTCTAAAAAAAATTTTTAATCTAAAAAATTTATTAAAACAAAAAAGAATACGAAGTATACTATTACGACATGTGAGGGTATTTAAACTGAAGATAGTAAACTGACAGAAGTTTTCAATCAGCATTTTACATCCACTGATCACTCTATTCATATTGGAAATTGGATTGAACCACATTGTTTCGATACTGAACAATCTCTTTATTTGAAAAAAATTAACAAAAATGATATCATCTCAGCAATGTATGAAATTAAGGCCAAAAAAAGTTGTGATATTTTTGACATATCTATCTATAAGCTGAACCTTGTAAAGGACTTTATCCTGGATTCACTAGTTATCGCTTTCAATTCATTTATCGAATTCGCTGTTTTCCCTAAGTCTCTGAAATTGAGCAAAATAGTACCAATTCTAAAAAAAGGTAACAGACATGAATTGGAAAATGATCAACCAATTAGTTTGATCCCGACATTATCAAAAATATTTGAAAAAATTTTACATTTAGAAATTTCAGCTTACTTAGAAAAATTTGAAATATTATATAATTTCCAATTTGCGTTTCGGAAAAAATATAATACCGAATACCTGCATGGTTTTTTCATTGAAAATGTTCAACAATATTTAGAGAACTCAGATGTTTTAGCAATATTTCTAGATTTTAATAAAGCCTTTGATAGCATCTCTCACCAAGTGCTTATTTCAAAATTAATTCACATTGGCTTCTCTACTTTAGCAGTCAAATTCTTTAAATTTTACCTTTCCTCCCAAGAACAAGTAGTTTGTATAAATAATTCCATGTCTGCTCCCAGATTCACTTTATCAGGAGTACCACAAGGCTCAATATTGGGGCCGTTACTGTTTTCAATTTACATAAATAGTATCTCTGAATCTAATGCAAATTTTAAGTTTTATTTATTTGGAGATGATGTAACACTACTTATTCCTCTTTCAAAGCTTACGAAAAATGACCTAACTCTTACTGAATCTTTTAAATCCATTTTCGTCGAATTGGAAAAATGGTGTAAAAGGAACTTTTTAACATTGAACTATAATAAATCTAAAATGATGTTAATATCCAACAAGAAAAATAAAAGCGTAAAACTAAATACTGAGTCAATTGGTATTGAGTTGGTAAATAAATTTAATTTTCTAGGGCTGTATATAAACCAAAACCTAACATGGAATGACCATCAAGATTTGATTTCAAAAAAGGTGTATCCGATACTTGGAATAATGCGACGTTTTAGAAATTATTTTGATATCAATATTAAGCTGACTTTGTACAAAGCTTTGATTCTACCCCATTTCACATATAGCGTGATAAATTGGGGTTATTCAAACACATATAAACTTGAAACTCTACAAAAAAAAATAATAAGAGTAGTTTTCACCCTAGGCTTTAGAGATCACACAGAACTTCATTTTATAAACCAAAATTTATTGAAAATTAATGATATATATTTAAGTCAATTATGTAAACTAACATACAAATATATGATTAATTTACTTCCTGAAATATTTTCGGAGTGGCAAAACATTGTACATCAAAAAACGAGTTACTTTTTGAGATCTTGCAATAATTTAGTTATTACACAGTGCAGACTTAAAGGTTCTAAAAAGACATTAAAATTTAGAATTGCTATGTTTTGGAACACAACTCTTGAAAAAACTTACTTTATTGATGAAAAATTCCATATGTATAAAAAATTACTCAAAATTTTTTTTATATCTAAGTATGGTACCAATTGTAATGATGAAATTATTTATATATGATGCCAAATTGATTGTATATTAACATAAAATTTAAAATTGATGAATATTCATAGTTTTAATCATAATTGTTTGTAAGCTTATACCAACATGGTACACATACATACATATATACTTATTTATATATTTTTATATTCATGTACTTGTATTTTTGTACAGTACGATTTCCTGTTATAGTTATCAATGTAATATTGTCATATTTTGAAATTTTTCTGATATCTTCATTTATTTTATTCTTCCAGATTTGTATAAGAAACTCAGCGTTTTTGCAATTCCTCACAGGGTGTATATACGAGCGACCACAAGGCTTTTTACACACCCTTGCAGAACTCTCCTGATTTTTTTTCAAGAACAGTTTGGTTTTTGGATCTATATGTGTACTTTTTTTTTTTATTCTGCGGAATAAATTCTTTCTTCTTCTTAAGTGTTCATTATTTGTCTCCATGTTTGTGACTTCCTGGGTATTAGTGCCACGTGTTGGTGCTTGTCTGTTTTAAAGAGCGCCCTGTTTATGCCTGCTTCTGTTTAAATGCTCCCTGTTTATTCCTGCATGTGTTTAAGTTCTTCCTTTTTGTGCCTGCCTGTGTGTGTGCCAATTTTGTGCCTTCCTGTGTTTAAGGGATTTCTTTTTGTGACTGCCTGTTGTTTAAGTGCTCTCTGTTTTTCCCCAGCATGTTGTTTAAGTGCTAGCTGTGTGTGACTATCTCTGTTAAAATGCTCCTTGTTTGTGCCTGCCTATGTTTGAGTGGCTCGTGTTGGTGCCTATCTGTTTGTGGTTTTCTCTGTTTAAGTGCTCCCTGTTTGTGCCTTCCTGTTTGTGCTTGCCAGTTTAAGTGCTCCCTGTTTGTCCCTGAATGTATTTAAGTGTCCCTGTTTGTGCCTGCCTGTGTGTGACTGCCCCTTGTTTGTGTCTGCCTGTGTTTAAGTTCCCTATTTGTGTCTGCCTGTGTTTAAGTTTTCCCTATTTGTGCCTGCATTTATTTAAGTGCTCCATGTTTGTGCCTGCCTGTGTTTGAGTGCTCCCTGTTCGTGTCTGCCAGTTGTTTAAGTCCTCTCTGTTTTTGCCTGCCTTTGGTTTGAATGCTCCCGGTTTGTGCATGCATGTTGTTTAAGTGCTAGCTTTCTGTGTAAGTCCATGTTTGGCGTGCCCCCATTTGGTGCTTGCCTGTGTGAGTGCTCCCTGTTTTAGAGTGCCCACAAGTTGGTTCCTGCCTGTAATTAATTCCTCCCTGTTTGTGCCTGCTAATTGATTAAGTCCTAAATATGTTTAAGTGCTGTTTTTGCCTGACTGTGTTTAAATGCTACTTGTTTGTGGCAGCATGTTGTTTGAGTGCTACCTGTTTGTACCTGACTGTATTTGGGTACTCCATGTTTGTAATTGCCTATTATTTGAGTGCTAACAATTTTTCCTGCCTGTGTTTAAGTGCCCCATGTTTATGCCTGCCAGTGTTTGAGTGCCCCCTGTTGGTGACTACCTGTTTTTAAGTGCTCCCTGTTTGTCCCTGCCTATTGTTTAAGTCCTACATGTGTTTAAGTTCTCCTTGTTTGGATGCTCTCTGTTTGTACCGGCCTATTGTTTGGGTGCTCGTTGTTTGTTCCTTCCTATATTTAAGTGCTCCTTGTTTGTACCCGCCTGTGTTTTAGGGCTCCCTGTTTGTGCATGCCTGTTGTTTTAGTGCTCCCTATTTGTGCCTGTATGTTATTTAAGTGCCCCTTGTTTTTGTTTGTCTATTGTTTAAGTCCTGCCTGTGTTTAAGTACTCCTTGTTTGTGCCTGACTGCGTTTGGGTGTTCCCTGTAGATTGAGTGCTCGTAATTTGTTCCTGTTTCTCTTTGAATGCCCCTTTTAGTGCCTGCTTCTGTTTGAGGGCTCCTTGTTTTAGAGTGCCCCTGTTGGTGCCTGTCTGTTATTAATTTCTCATGTCTGTGCCTGCCTATTGTTTAAGTCCTAAATGTGTTTAAGTGCTCGGTACCCGGACATTTAGCCGAAAGATAATTGGCCGAAAGACATTTGGCCGACAGACATCTGACCGAATGGACATTTAGCCGACGTACATTTGACCGAACAGACATTTCACCGAACGGACATTTGACAGAACAGACGATTGACCGAACAGAACAGAAAATTGATCTTTCGGCCAAATGTCCGAAAACGGTAAAGATGCGTATGTTATCTTACGCTATTTATAACACAATTTTGTATATGCTCACGTGCCACCAATGAAATGTATTCGTCTACAGAGCACAAGTTTCACGCTTATAACTGCATTCGAAACTTCGTTCATCGAGTATTAAGCATCTATGTAATCAATCACTCTTGCTCACTCAGGACTAATTTGCTATATTTTTGTAGGTTATAAGTGTCTAACTAATTACTGACCCACAAAAAACTGTCCCACAATATTCCATTTTATGGTTGGATTTGAAAATATGCTATACTATACTAACATCGACTCTAAGACTAACAATATTCTAACTATGGTAAACCTAACTCTAAAACTAACAATATTCTAACTATGCTAAATCTAACTCTAAAACTAACAACATTCTAACTATACTAACAATATTCTAACTATGCTAACACAAACGTTAAAACAATATTTTAACTATACTAACACCAACTAGAAGACTAACAATATTCTAACTATATTAAAACTAACTCTGACAAAATTCTGACTATAATAACACTAACAATATACTAACTATGCTAACACTAACGTTAAAACTAACAATATTCTAACTGTACTAACACCAACTCTAACTATACTAATAAAACTAATTCTAACAATATTTTAAATATACTAAGTGTTTATTCTAAATTCTAAAACCTATTCTAAATGTTTATTCGATCAAATGTCCGTTCGGTCAAATGTCTGTTCGGTCAAATGTCCGTTTGGTGAAATGTCGGTTCGGTCAAATGTCTGTTCGGCCAAATGTACTTCGGCTAAATGTCCATTCGGTAAGATGTCTGTCGTCCAATTGTCTTTCGGCCAAATGTCCGGACATGAAGTGCTCCTTGTTTGTGCCTGACTATGTTTAAATGCTACTTGTTTGAGTGCTTAGCTGTATTTAAGTGCGCCAGGTTTGTGACAGACTGTGTTTGGGTGGTCCATGTTTGTTCCTCCCTGTTGTTTGTTCCTCCCTTTGTTTAAGTGCTCCATATTTGTGGCTATCTGTGTTTGAGTGTCCTATGATTATGCCTGCTTATGTTTGAGTACTCTTATTTTGTTCCCATTTGTGGTTTAAGTGCTAGCTGTTTGTGACGGTCTCTGTTTAAAAGCTCTTTGTTTGGGCCTATCTCTGTTTAAATGCTCACTATTTGGGCCTTCCTGTGTTTGAGTGTCCCATGTTGGTGCTTGCTTGTGTTAAAGTGCTCCCTGTTTGTGCCTGCCTCTGTATAAGTGCTCCCTGTTGTGCCAGCATGTGTTTAAGTCTCCCTGTTTGTCTGTGAGTGCCCCGTTTATGTGTCTACCTGTGTTTAAGTTCTTCCTGTTTGTGCCTGCCTTTATTTAAGTGCTCCCTTTTCGTACCTGCCAATTGTGTAAGTGCTCTCTGTTTATGCATGCCTGTTGTTTGAGTGCTCCCTGTTTGTGCATGCCTATTGTTTAAGTGTTTGTGTAAGTCTCTCTTTAAGTGCTTCATGTTTGTGCCTGCCTGTGTTTGAGTGCCCCCTGTTGGTACCTGCTTGTTGTTTAAGTGCTATCTCTTTGTGCATGTCTCTGTTTAAGTGCTGCCTGTTTGTGCCTTTCTGTGTTTGAGTGTCTCATGTTGGTGCTTGCCTGTGTTAAAGTGCTCCCTGTTTGTGCCTGCCTCTGTATAAGTGCTCCCTATTTGTTCATGCATGTGTTTATGTGTCCCTGTTAGCGCCTGCCTGTGTGTGAGTGCCCATTTTATGTGTCTGACTGTGTTTAAGTTCTCCCTGTATGTGCCTACCTGTGTTTAAGTTCTCCCTGTTTGTGCCTGCTTTTATTTAAGTGCCTGTTCGTATCCATGTTTGAGTGCCTCGTGTTGGTGCTTGCCTGTGTTAATGTGCGCCCTGTTTGTGCCTGCCTGTGTTTAAATGCTCCCTGTTTGTTCCTGCCTGTGTGTGAATGCCCACTGTATGTGTCTGCCTGTGTTTAAGTTCTCCCTGCATCTGCCTACCTGTGTTTAAATTCTCCCTGTTTGTGCCTGCCTTTATTTAAGTGCTTCCTGTGTTTGACTGCTCCCTGTTCATGCCTGCCATTTAATTAAGTGCTTACTGTTTGTGCCTAACTGTGTTTAATTGCCCCGTGTTTGTGGTCGCCTGTGTTAAAGTGTGCCCTGTTTGTTCCTGCATGTGTTTAAGTGTTCCCTGTTTATGCCTGCCTGTGTGTGTGCCTTCCTGTGTTTAAGTGCTCTCTGTTTGTGAATTCCTGTTGTTTGAGTGCTCCCTGTTTGTCCCCACCTGTTGTTTAAGTATAGCTGTTTGTGACTGTCTCTGTTTAAGTGCTCATTGTTTGTGCCTGCCTGTGTTTGAGTGGTTTTTGTTGGTGCCTGTCTGCTGTTTAAGTGCTATTTGTGACTGTCTCTGTTTAAGTGCTCCCTGTTTGTGCCTTACTGTGTTTGAGTTCCCCATATTGGTGCTTGCCTTTATTAAAGTGCTCCCTGTTTGTGCCTCCCTCTGTTTAAGTGCTCCTTGTTGTCCCTGCATGTGTTTAAGTGTCCCTGTGTTTGCCTGCCTGTGTGTGAGATCCCTCTGTATGTGTCTGCTTGTGTTTAAGTTCTCCCTGTTTGTGCCTACCTGTGTTTAAGTTCTTCTTATTTATGCCTGCTTTTATTTAAGTGTTCCCTGTGTTTGAGTGTTCCCTGTTAGTGCTTGCCAGTTGTTTAAGTGCTCCCTGTTTGTGCCTGCCTGTGTTTGAGTGCCCCCTGTTGGTGCCTGCCTGTTGTTTAAGTGTGCCTGTTTATGCCTTCCTGTGTTTGAGTGTCCCATGTTGGTGCTTGCCTTAAAGTGCTCCCTGTTTGTGCCTGCCTCTGTATAAGTGTTCCCTGTTTGTCCATGCATGTGTTTAAGTGTCCCTTTTAGCGTCTGCCTTTGTGTGAGTGCCTATTTATGTTTCTGACTGTGTTTAAGTTCTCCCTGTATGTGCCTACCTGTGTTTAAGTTCTCCCTGTTTGTGCCTGTTTTTATTTAAGTGCTCACTGTTCGTACCTGCTAGTTGTTTAAGTGCTTCATGTTTGAGTGCCCCATGTTGGTGCTTGCCTGTGTTAAAGTGCGCCCTGTTTGTGCCTGCCTCTGTTTAAATGCTCCCTGTTTGTTCCTGCCTGTGTGTGAATGTCCACTGTATGTGTGTGCCTGTGTTTAATTTCTTCCTGCATGTGCCTACCTGTGTTTAAATTCTCCCTTTTTGTGCCTGCCTTTATTTAAGTGCTCCCTGTGTTTGACTGCTCCATGTTCATGCCTGCCATTTGATTAAGTGCTTACTGTTTGTGCCTAACTGTGTTTAAGTGCTCCATGTTTGAGTGCCCCGAGTTGGTGGTCGCCTGTGTTAAAGTGCGCCCTGTTTGTTCCTGCATGTGTTTAAGTGTTCCCTGTTTATGCCTGCCTGTGTGTGTGCCTTCCTGTCTTTAAGTGTTCTCTGTTTGTGCCTTCCTGTTGTTTGAGTGCTCCCTGTTTGTCCCCACCTTTTGTTTAAGTCCTAGCTGTTTGTGACTGTCTCTGTTTAATTGCTCCTTGTTTGTGCCTACCTGTGTTTGAGTGTTTCGTGGTGGTGCCTGTGGGCTCTTTAAGTGCTACCTATTTGTGACTATCTCTGTTTAAGTGCTCCCTGTTTGTGCTTTCCTGTGTTTGAGTTCCCCATGTTGGTGCTTGCCTTTATTAAAGTGCTCCCTGTTTGTGCCTCCCTCTGTTTAAGTGCTCCCTGTTGTCCCTGCATGTGTTTAAGTGTCCCTGTATTTGTCTCCCTGTGTGTGAGTGCCCTTTGTATGTGTCTGCCTGTGTTTAAGTTCTCCCTGTTTGTGCCTACCTGTGTTTAAGTTCTTCCTGTTTGTGCCTGCTTTTATTTAAGTGCTGCCTGTGTTTGAGTGTTCCCTGTAGGTGCCTGCCAGTTGTTTAAGTGCTCTCAGTTTGTGCATGCCTGTTGTTTGAGTGCTCCCTGTTTGTGCCTGCCTATTGTTTAAGTGTTTGTACAAGTCTCTCTTTAAGTGCTCCCTGTTTGTGCCTGCCTGTGTTTGAGTTCCCCCTGTTGGTGCCTGCCTATTGTTTAAGTGCTATCTGTTTGTGCCTGTCTCTGTTTAAGTGCTGCCTGTTTGTGCCTTCCTGTATTTAAGTGTCCCATGTTGGTGCTTTCCTGTGTTAAAGTGCTCTCTGTTTGTGCCTGCCTCTGTATAAGTGCTCCCTGTTTGTCCATGCATGTGTTTAAGTGTTCCTTTTAGCGCATGTCGGTGTGTGAGTGCCCATTTTATGTCTGACTGTGTTTAAGTTCTCCCTGTATGTGCCAACCTGTGTTTAAGTTCTCCCTGTTTGTGCCTGCTTTTATTTAAGTGCTCCCTATTCGTACCTGCTAGTTGCTTAAGTGCTTTCTATTTGTGCCTGACTGAGTTTAAGTGCTCCATGTTTGAGTGTCCCGTGTTTGTGCTTGCCTGTGTTAAAGTGCACCCTGTTTGTGCCTGTCTCTGTTTAAATGCTCCCTGTTGGTTCCTGCCTGTGTGTGAATGCCCTCTGTATGTGTCTGCCTGTGTTTAAGTTCTCCCTGTATGTGCCTACCTGTGTTTAAGTGCGCCCTGTTTGTGCCTGTCTCTGTTTAAATACTCCCTATTGGTTCCTGCCTGTGTGTGAATGCCCCCTGTATGTGTCTGCCTGTGTTTAAGTTCTCCTTGTATGTGCCTATCTGTGTTTAAGTTCTCCCTGTTTGTGCCTGACTTTATTTAAGTGCTCCCTGTGTTTGATGCCTGCCATTTGATTAAGTGCTTACTGTTTGTGCCTAACTGTGTTTAAGTGCTCCATGTTTGAGTGCTCCGTGTTGGTGGTCGCCTGTGTTAAAGTGGGCTCTGTTTGATCCTGCATGTGTTTAAGTGTTCCCTGTTTATGCCTGCCTGTGTGTGTGCCTTCCTTTGTTTAAGTGCTCTCTGTTTGTGCCTTCCTGTTGTTTGAGTGCTCCCTGTTTGTCCCCACCTGTTGTTTAAGTCCTAGCAGTTTGTGACGGTCTCTCTTTAAGTGCTCCTTGTTTGTGCCTGCCCGTGTTTGAGTGGCCCGTGTTGGTGCCTGTCTGTTCTTTAAGTGCCCCCTGTTTTTGCCTTCCTGTGTTTTACTGTCTCTGTTTAAGTGCTCCCTGTTGGTGCCTTCCTGTGTTTGAGTTCCCCATGTTGGTGCTTGCCTTTATTAAAGTGCTCCCTGTTTGTGCCTGCCTCTGTTTAAGTGCTCCCTGTTGTCCCTGCATATGTTTAAGTGTCCCTGTGTTTGCCTGCCTGTGTGTGAGTGCCCTCGGTATGTGTCTGCCTGTGTTTAAGTTCTCCCTGTTTGTGCCTATCTGTGTTTAAGTTCTTCCTGTTTGTGCCTGCTTTTATTTAAGTGCTCCATGTGTTTGAGTGTTCCCTGTTAGTGCCTGCCAGTTGTTTAAGTGCTCTATGTTTGTGCATTCCTGTTGTTTGAGTGCTCCCTGTTTGTGCCTGCCTATTGTTTGTGATTGGGTAAGTCTCTCTTTAAGTGCTCTTTGTTTGTGCCTACCTGTCTTTGAGTGCACCCTGTTGGTGTCTGCCTGTTTTTAAATGCTCCCTATTTGTGCCTTCCTGTGTTTGAGTTCTCCCTGTTGGTGTCTACCTGTGTTTGTGCTTCTTGTATGTCCCTGCCTATTGTTTAATTCTACCTGTGTTTAAGTGCTCCCTGTTTGTAACGGCCTGTTGTTTGAGTGATCGTTGTTTGTTCCTTCCTGTATTTGAGTGCTCCTTGTTTGTATCTGCCTGTGTTTGAGTGCTCCCCGTTGGTGCCTGCCTGTGTTTGAATGCTCCATATTTGTGCTTGCCTGTGTTTGAGTGCCCCTTGTTGGTGGCTGCCTGTGTTTAAGTGCTTCCAGTTTGACTCTGCCTATTGTTAAGTCCTACCTGTGTTTAAGTGCTCCCAGTTTGTAACGGCCTATTTTTGAGTGCTCGTTGTTTGATCCTTCCTGTGTTTGAGTACTCCTTATTTGTACCTGCCTGTTTTGGGGTATTCACTTTGTGCCTGTGTTTATGTGCCCCCTTTTGGTGCCTGACTGGGTTTAAGTGCGCCATGTTTCTCTTTGCATATTGATTAAGTCCTACCTATATTTAAGTGCTCCTTGTTTATGTCTGACTGTGTTTGGGTGATCCATGTTTGTTCCTGCATGTGTTTGAATGCCACGTGTTTTTGGCTGCCTGTGTTCGAGTGTCCCATGTTTATGCCTGCCTGTGTTTGAGTGCCTTGTGTTGGTGCTTGCTTATGTTAAAGTGCACCCTGTTTGTGTCTCCCTCTGTTTAAATGCTCCCTGTTTGTTCCTGCATGTGTTTAAGTGTTCTCTGTTTGTGCTTCCTGTGTGTGTGTCCCCCTGTTTTTGCCTTACTGTGTTTAAGTGCTCTCTTTTTGTCCTGCCTGTTGTGCCCCCTGTATGTGTCTGCCTGTATTTAAGTTCTCCCTGTTTGTGCCTACCTGGGTTTAAGTTCTTCCTGTCTGTGCCTGCCTTTATTTAAGTGCTCCCTGTTCGTGCCTGCCAGTTGTTTAAGTGCTCTATGTTTGTGCATGCCTGCTGTTTGAGTGCTCCCTGTGTGTGCCTGCCTATTGTTTAAATGTTTGGGTAGGTCTCTCTTTAAGTGCTCGTTGTTTGTGCCTACCTGTCTTTGAGTGCACCCCGTCTGTGTCTGCCTGTGTTTGAATGCTCCCTATTTGTGCATGCCTGTGTTAGAGTGCCCCTGTTAATTAGTATTAAAAAAAATTGAAGCCAAGAAAATTCTTGAAATTAAATGAATATTAGTTTTAAAGTATTATTTAATATATAAGATTAAAATTATGTGTTTAAAAAAAGTTTTCTCGAGGTTGGCACTAAAAAATTGAGGTTGGCACAAATTAGTCAAGCCGTTTGGGTACTCCATGTTTGTACTTGCCTGTTATTTAAGTGCTAACTATTTGTTCCTGCCTGTGTTTGAGTGCCCCATGTTTGTGCCTGCCCGACTTTGAGTGCCCCCTGTTGGTATCTGCCTGTGTTTGAGTGCCCCTGTTGGTGCCTCCCTGTGTTTAAGTGCTTTCCTGTGTTTGAGTGTTCCTGGTTAGTGGCTGCTCTGAAACACAGATTTACTTTTTCGTCCAAGTCCTATCATGGTGTTACGTAATTTAATGTCATAACTTTCATTTGTACTTTACTAACCCTATTTTAACTTATTTCTTTTCCCTTTTTTCTCCTTTATCTTCTCTTTCTTTCTTTTCCTGCATTTTGTGCTCACTCTCAAGTAATATAAGTTTTTCTTTCACTGTCCTACCTTTCAATGCCAGACCTAGTATCCCCTACCGCGAAAAGAGCTAAAACAGATTCGATTCTCGAATCAGATATAGTGATTTCCTTAAATTTAATTGAGGAGAAGTATTCTCATCAGAATAATGTTGATTGTATAGAATTGCATGCACTAATTAAGAATATCTTTGCAGATGTGAAAGATGTTATTATTGAGAAACTTGTTAGCAAACTGGTTTGTACGACCACTGAACATTCTTTGTATCAAACTAATCTCACGTACGCCCAAGTAGCTTCATCTGAGAAACCGAATGCCCCCTTTTTTCAATCCAGCGAATTGTGTTAAGGTCAAAACTAACACAACAAATCCTGACAGATTTAAGTTTAAAGAAATAAAAGAAAAAATTGTATCAGTAATTCAACTAAATACTAACAAAGTTCAATTAAAAGGTATAAAGGTTACTGCAACAATTCCTTGAGAATAGGAATGACAAAGATATTACCGCTACAAGAAACTTTCGAACTTATTGAGAATAAACAATTCAAACCTAGATTTATTATTAAAAACATAACTAAGTAGCTTAATGAGACCGAAATATTTAATTCCATTTATACATGCAATTACAATGTTGCTAAATTAGGGGGAATTGGTATAAAGTAATTCAAACAAGACATAATTCTTTAATATGGCGATCATCGAGCCTATGAGTCAATTTTTGTGGGTATTCAGCTCTTCCGGTCGAACTTTGTATCAAGAAAGTACACTTGTGCAGTAAATTTGGGCACAGCTCAACCGGTTATTTCTCTAAAAATCCGAGATGCCTTACTTGTGGTAACCTAGGTCACGATAGTAATGTATGTACCTCGAATAAGGTTTTTTGCATTAACTGTCATGGTGATCCCTGTTTACTGATCTTAAATGCCCAATTTATATCAAGAAGGAAAAGAAATTTTGCCTTAAACTCCTTTAATACGTTCATTGAAACCGAGTGATGGCTGTTTCAATTTTACACATACATTTGAGAAAATCATTAATTGCTTTTAACAACCTTCAAGTTTTTTTGGAACAAAATTCGTATGATATAATTTCTCTAAACGAACCGTACATTTATAAAGATAAGTTTCCCTTTTTCCCACTGAGAAACTACAATATTGTACATAGCCATCCACCTTCTCTATCTTCAATTATTCATAGAAACAATCTTGATGCCTCTTATACCCAACCTATCCAATCATTTTATTACTACAACCTTGTGCCGGAATAATGGTTTCCCCTTTTACTGTATTTCCATTTATTTCCTACCTTATTCCGATGAGTATATACGCTATTTTTGCTACAATATTTTATCCAAGCTAACTTCAGAAACGTTTTCATTATTGGTGACACTAATGCTCGCCATTCTTTATGGGATGTCAAATGTAATTCAAGAGCGAGACTTTTATTTGAAAAATAATCTTATCATGAGAAACGCCACGTTTTAAAGCCTATTTCTTCTGACGAACTTTTGTTTTGTTTCAAAAATGTAAGTAACAAGTCTGCTCCTGGGTATGACAAAGTTTCTTTCACCTCAATTAGAATAGCGCTTCCATTTATTGAAAAGGAACTCCTGACTTTGTATAACTTCTTTCTCGCTTTCAGCTACTTTCCTTAGATCTTGAAACGGGTGAAATTGTTTTGATCCCCAAAAAAAAGTGTACTAACTATATTGAAGATTACAGACCAATCACATTGCTTCCCTGCTTTGGCAAAATGTTCGAAAAAGTAATGCGTGTTCGTCTAATCTAACTGTATAAACAAGTTTCAATATGCCTATGTTTTCAAAAGGCCATCAGAAATTGCAATAGACAGAATAACCTCTGAAATCTTTTATTGCTACAAAAAGGATCATCGCTTTACTTCTTTCTTCATTGATTTCAAGGGAGCATTCAATTCAGCATGTCATTTCTGCATCATAAGAAATATGATCAAGATGAAGTTCCCAGATTACATTTGAATTCATGAAATCTTACTTGAGAAGACGGACGATATTTCTGAAATCAACCTCTAAAGGAAAAAACACTGTTTTGCTCTACTCTCCAGAGACCCTGCTTCTCAGACTTGCTATTTATCACACTCATATACCCTCTACTGGATTTTTAAGGAATCAGAATTGTTTTTTTCAAGGATTTTCAGATGATTTAGTTGTTGGCGTCATAGGTACCAATCCAACAGATAATGTTTTGCGCTTAGAAAAAATACTAATCAAAACACAACAATTTGCGTCACTTTTGAATCTATCCTTTAATCTGAATAATTGCTCTCTTGTACACTTTTCGAAAAAATGTCGAAGTGTCCAGATTTATACTTCAATAATCAACAATACTCCCTTGCCACATTAGTCAGATACCTTGGATATCTGATATTGCCAAATCACTACATCTTCACGAAAACGCTACTTATCAGTGTAATTCTGCCATCTTTCACATATGGAGTTGCGTCATGGTGTGTGATTCTCAAATATAAAAGATACTCAAAATCTTTCAGTACTCTGTTTTATTCAATTCTAAGATTTGCCCTAAAAGCCAATATTTCTACTCCTAAATTGCTTCTTACTATTTCGTTAATAATTCCACCTCCAATCCTGTATCTCGAAAAAGTCATATTACCCAAAAAGTAATCCTTCATCCACAAGGAATCTAACTATGCAAATTTTCGACTCTCCTTTTCCCCAGAAAAGTTCTTTTCAAACTATGATTGTTTTCAGAAACTCTTTCATAAATATTTCAACTCTTAATTCTCATCCAATTGGCACGTGGAACCCTCTCATAGGATAACCGACCCCAATATAACGGCGTATCAGTTCGAACCTCAGTTTGTTCTTCAAAATTAAAAGCAATCTGTCTTTGTAATAAAATCATCCATTCGACGAATTCCCTTCTGATTTTCACTGACGAATCCCATGATCCCATCTCCTCTGCATCAGCCGCATCTTTTGCCTTTTTTCGTCCGAAATACTCTGAACTTATTTATTATAAATCTTTCAATTTAAGCGAGTTTTCCACATCCTATTCAGCAGAGTGCTCTGTCTTACTTGAAGCTTTCACCCACCTCTCGAAGAACTCTAGTAAGTTTTCCGAATTTTTATTAGTAAATATCTTTTACATTTTTCTTAATGATGCAGACTATTAATGTCGATCTTTCTTCTCCCACGTACAGTGTGGAAATTGTCTTCTTTCTGGACACACCATCTCCAAATGTAAAAATCTGGTGGATCATCAACATGTGTTTGCACAAAAATACTACAAGACCCTTTGAGACACTGTGATAAACATTGCTTACTTATTGTGTGTATATTGAAATGATTATTATTATTATATAGCTCTCACATAGTTTGTAAAATATTTTTCTCCCATTGATTATTTATTATTATTATTATTGAATTCAACATTTGACGATACTGTTTTGTAAATTTGCTTGCATGTATTCTAGGATATAAATGATATATAGAAATAGAACTTTCTTTTGACTCTTTACAAATATTACAACTACACACACCTTATAAATGTCATAATCTCTTTACTTTAAACTACATGATGTAGTTATAACTTTCAATCCATCTGGAAGATATATAAAGTATAGAACAAAGTGATGCAACAATCTAATAACAGATATATTTAACTCTTTAAATCTGCCAAAGGAGATATTAGGAGTTCAACATTAGTAAATTTAAAGAACACCTAAATCGCATTGTAAAAAACATTATAATCATGAATGTATGGTTAGGTGATTCCTGTTTTGCTTGCAATCAGGCCCCAAACAGAATTATGAGCTCACATATAAATACCTACGTGACTTCAGTAGTCTTTCCCAATATCCCTATTGTATACACTCCTGGCATACTATGGGCTTTATATCTCCAGTTAAAGTTTAATTTATTCATTGATTTTGTGATATAATGATAAATCTTTTCTCTTAGTAATTTAGGGTTATTATGTGTAACTCATTATTTTACTAATTTAGTTAATTAGTTAACTTTAATTACTTGGACTTAAGCATTGACTGATTTATTGGTGAAAATGATGACAAAAACTTTGCGAGTAGTTTTTTCACTATGAAATAAATGTAGTAGCTGCTACTATATAAGCGGGTTATTTATATAGTTTTAGTCTAATTATAAAGTTTTATATCAGAGGCGCACATCCTCAAATTTACTTCTTTTTTTTATTATTTTAAAATTTATTATAAAAGAATTTTTCTCAACATTATTACCCGACATTATACTTGCGCTGTTTCTCCCAATCACACCATAACTGCAGATAACTGCCGGGATTTTATCAAGTCAAATTACCTTGTTTGTAATTCTTATTGCATCACTACCTTTTAGCTCAGTGGTTTCAAAATGGAGTCCGTCTTGCCCTAGGGGATTTCAAAGCAGTTCCAAGGAGAGCGAGAAGGCGTCACTCAGGGATCGGTTTGCGCAAAACATTGCCTCCATATTGGGCCATTTGCAATTTTTGCCAATAAGTCACATTTAAAAGAATAAATAATTTTGTCTTTGAATTGTGTACTATTTTTATTTTTTTATTGATTTTCAGTCCTGATTTTATAGATGTAAATGTGCATTTTGGTTTTACTCTCTGGTTGGGAAGAGGAACATAAGTCTTTTCCAATAACCCATCCTGCCTCCTCTAGCTAATTGTGCGTTTGGAGTAAAGTGAGAAACGAATGGTGAAACCCACTAGCATGTTATTAATGAATTTCTACAAATAAAAGAAAAACCGTAGAAAGGAAAATTTTTATTGTAGAAAATTTGGAAAAATAGTCGATACAATAAAAATTAACTGATGCAGGAAAATATTGGTAGGAAATCTTTTTAAGAGACTGTTTTGATGAAAAAGTTCTGAAATAAATAAACAGATATTATTATTCCAGAAATAAATAATTTTCATTATTTTAAGAATATATGAGACAGAGGGTCAAATCTAAATGCACTGACTCAAATTCTCATCATAAAAAAATACTAAAGGGGTCAACTTTATGACCTTTCATTAATATACATTTAAGTGTTTGGACCTTTAAGTCTATACAAAGCTTCTGAGGCCAATACCCAAATTTAAATACTTATAATTACAAAAGAATAAAAAAAATCCTAAATGAAGAGCATGAAAATCATAGTCAGTAAACGCAATATCAGGTTTCACATCAAAATACACAAAAGTTTTTTTATTTTAAATCAGAGTGTTTCAAATATATACTTCTAAAAACCAAACCGGCCCCATTAAGACATTTATGAAACTTTAAAGTGAATTTTTATTGTGATGAAGTTTCAATTAAAATGATATAGGAAAATTAATTACATAATTATAAAAGATATTTACAATTTTTAGATATAACTTTAAAGATGAGATAGATAGGTTACTGACGGTAAAAATCAGACAGCGTTATTTAGGTTTTCTCTAATTTTATCTGTATAAACTTTTCATCGAACTCACCTATTGTTCAAGATAGATGAAGTAAAAATGCTCTATCAACGAAAAATTGTATAGTATAAATTTCAACTTTTCATATAAATGTAGTTTAGAAAAGATTCAAACAAAGATTTTTTTAATTGGGAAAGTTTATTTTGAATATTACAAACATGAAATCACACGATGAGTCAAAAATATTTACCTATTCTCTCATCATCCTTTTGTGAAAATGGTGATGATACTTGTAACATTAAAATGTTAGAGGTACATGTAAAATATAATCACCCAATATTTCACACTTTATTTAAATTAGACACACCAACAATTTCAAATCCAATGTCTCAATCATTGGATACATGTAAATACATATATTTACAACATTCAACGTTACTTGTATACAGGGCCGGCCTTAGGCCACTGCAACCTATGCGGCCGCAGTGGGTCCCGCGCTTCTCATTTTTCATTTTGATGATATATTGTATGATTTCGCTAAATGCAAGTTTCGCAAAGTAAAGTTACTTTGATCGTCATTTTGTGTTAATGAAAAAGTAATAAAACAAATCCCTTTTCTTTTTTTCAAATCTTATTTCTCACTTTTAATCTTTTTTCCTACCCAAACTGAGCCCCGCGCAATCCATTTTGCATAGGGCCCCGCGAACACTAGGGCCGGCCCTGTATGTATATGAAATAAACATAACATAAAAGCGCAACTAATGTTCAATTACATGTCACGAAAACACATTTAGACAATATATATATTCAGGAACACAAAGAGACGCCACTAATCCAAGATCTCTACTTAAAAGCCTAGCATATCTACCACTTTGCATCACAGCTCTACTCCAAATTTATTTGGAGGAACAGTGGCGAGCTTTACACTACATTCAGAGTTGGTTCCTGGCATAATTGAGATTCGCGATAGTCACTCTTCAATAAATACTCTTTCCTTTGCATTTTGTTACAATATTCATAACATGTCATAAGCTATTTTTTCAAACATCACTAAAGATTGTTTCATTATCTGTTGTATTGACGTGTGTGTGTGTGTGTGTGTGTGTGTGTGTGTGTGTGTGTGTGTGTGTGTGTGTGTGTGTGTGTGTGTGTGTGTGTGTGTGTGTGTGTGTGTGTGTGGGTGTGTGTGTGTGTGTGTGTGTGTGTGTGTGTGTGTGTGTGTGTGTGTGTGTGTGTGTGTGTGTGTGTGTGTGTGTGTGTGTGTGTGTGTGTGTGCTTATTGTCTTTTCGGCTATGTGTGTTTTCGCTCAAACTCTCAAATGTCCTGTTCTTCAATTTTTTACACTATTTTCTTTATAATTGAGAAGCAGAAGCGTACATTTGCTTGGAAAGGGGCGCTCAAATATTTTATTTTTCAGATAATGAAAGTATCTTGTTCAATTATTATTTTTATAAAATATATTACTTATTTTTGAGTACCGTAGATGTGTAAATACAAAATAAATCAATTTTGAAAAGCAAAGCTTGAAAAACTAAAACGTTAAAAGTAGGCCTTAGGGTTAAGGTCAAGACAATTTTATCCTGGAACTTAGTTTAGGAGGTTCTGGTTATGGGACGTTTGTTTGCAATGTTTTGCCAAGAAATTAAATTCGTGTGATTATATCAAGTTTAATATATTTTAACAAAATATTATTTCGGTTTAGGCTCCCTTCACATTTTTACTGATACAAAAATTAATTCTTAAAAAATTAATTTTATTACACTAGTATTTTTAATCATATATGATTAATGGAGTTATTAAACTATCAAAACTAATGTTTTATTTTAATCTTCCAAAAACTATGAAATAAAAAGCAATTTCTTAAATTCAATAAACCATATCCATTCTTATTCATTTGATTACTTAGTTCAAAAATAGTTACCTATTAATTGCTTATATTGTTTCTTAACAGTTAAATTTTCTTCAGCCATTCGTTATCAATTTCTAACAGAAGAACCAAAAACTTTATTTTAAATGGAAAAACTTTATGGGATTAGATGCAACATATTCTTGAAAATGATGAATTCACATTTCAGGGGAGTACTAATATAGTAACTCTTTAAAAATAGATAAGCACTGATTTTTGATTTCTAAGCAAAAAAAAATTATATATAATATGCCAGCCACTATATCTTAGGTTTAGTGCCGGTCCTAAGCATGATAACTTGATGAAGGTTGCGTCAGGATGGGCAAAGCGTAAAATGTTGCACCAAAAGCAGCAATGGCAAAACGTCCAAATATGCGAAGGAGCCAGCCCTAACGTTGCAATGGTACTGCACACCCCTAAGTCATCAAGAAAAGGGAAATCTTATTTAAGATTTGGAATGGCACTATTATGCACAATTTAAGATTGGCACTATGGTCGAAAGAAGTACGAGCAGATTTTAATTGAAATATTGGCAAAACGGTGATGGAATGGATACGAAGGAATTCATGGAGAGTTCACTGTAGGCTCAAGAAACGAAGAAGGCAGAACGGTATTAGAAATGTGTTGAGAGTTAGCTAACGATAACAAATACATGCTTTAAAAATAAAAGAAAAAAACTTTCCATTCATCTTCAAACTCTACTCAAATCTTATTACTTACAGATATGAAAACATGAAAGGAAGTAAAAATGTGCTTCCTGGTGAACTTCAGTATATAATGGAATTGTTAGTATTGAACAAGGTCAGAAGTAAAATAATAAACTCCGCAGTTTTGAAAACAATTCATATACCCAAAAGTTGTTTGCTGATAAGTTAAATATGGTCTGTGACAAAAACAAAAAAGTAAATGTATAAAACAAATTCAAATCTCACGCAGCTCCAAAAGAATAAACGTTATCCTTTGCACAAACACAACAACCTATGCAAATACATCGACAGTAATAAATGCCCATCTACCGATATAATTTATCACATTCCAAATCATCTCTGCTCCGAAATATAGGAAAAACAAAACTACGAGCCATACCACACTTCACTGAACACATCCATGACGTTCAACACAAAAGGAAAAAACAAAAGAATGAGGATTCACTGCCTGCATAAACACTTAAAAATCTCCTCTTCCCAAATACACCTTACAATGAAAGTGTTGTGCGTACACCTACCTAGAAAGAATTTTCTATGAAGAACATTGCATATTAAAATTGAAGTTCGCAATTAACGCCTATTTAAATTCAAACACCCATAAGCCCTCCTTCATCATCTTTTTATTTTATTGTATTTTGTAATTGAAAAAGGTCGTAACGACTTTATATTGAGTCTATACTATATCACTCATATTCTAATAAAGTCGTGTTTTTCAAACAAAGTAATTTGTTATTTTTAACTTTATATTGTAGGTATATTACATGAAGAATATATTTGCGTAATGAATCAATTAATCGAAATTTGTGAAATATCTTTGTTACTAAATGCATGCTATGCCTTTTAAATTTTTTAGGGTAGTATAATGGCCAACGCATTTTAAATCTCATCAATAATAATCTGCCCTGGAAATAGGTGGTCAAAGGCACTAAAAGTTGCATTAACACTTAAGAGGCAAATTTGAAATTATTTTCATAATTTATATCTTTAATCTTTTTAGAAAAGTAAAAAGAGACACTTGAAGCAGATGAAATTTCTGAAACGTTCATTCTTACAGACATGCATAAAATATAACTTTGTGTGAGTGAGCGAGAAGAATAAGGCAAACATATGGGAATGTACAAAAAAATAGTGAGAAGAAAAAGCGAAAAAACCTTGAGAATCTGGGAAGCATCGACGCCTTGCAGAACAAAAGAGCGCAGCCAAATAGCGATAGAGGACTCGTGCAAGAAGAGTTTGTGGAGTGCGTGGATCGAGCAGATGACCGGCAGTAGATGACGCTGGCGAGCGCATTCGTATTCCCTGAGTCCGCCAGGAAACGCTGAAGCAAGAAAGGGTGTATGTGGGCGACAGTATTTCACCAATGCGTCGATTCCATGCAAACGCAATTTTCTATGGAGAGAGGAAGGGGGGAGGAGAAACGGCCCAAAGTGGTGTTGCCTTGGATTAAGAAGAAAACGCCTAAAAGACTAGCTAGCTGGTTACGATAGTCAAAGAGGCGTGAAGTGTGTTGAAGCTACTAATTCAAAAAGGGAGGCTTTACTTTTTGATCTTCAAAAGCATTGCGATAAGAGTTTTTAATGTTTTATTCAATTTTATAGATTGGAAAAAATTGAAAGCATCTTAGATCTATCTTAATAAGAGTAGATATTATAATATGCCTACCTTGGTAATAAATGATTTTATAGGTGTACTGTGTTTCAAAGACTTCAAATATACTTAACTGAGGTTGTGAACACTTTTAACAAGGACAACACTTTTCCTTACATACGTGTTTACTTAAATTGGATTAAAGAGTTTAAAAAACCGGTTTTGCTTTTTTTGCTTCCTTTTTTGTCTTACGATTCAAAGCTCAAGGGGGGGGGGTGATTTACTGGCCATATTTTTGGCCTTATCTGTAATGTGTTGTATAGATATTTTATTTTAGGAACTTGAGCTAGTTTAGTGTGCGATGGATTTAGTGAAGTCTGCGTGTTTCTAGGCTTGTTCTTCAGCTGAGTCAGCTTGAAATGAAAGGTGAGTTGTTGGCCTCGTGGCAGAAAAGGAAAATAGTTAAGATGCAAATACCTATGTCATGGCCAAGGAGGAGAGAAGCTCGGAGAGACTGAAATAGCTGCTGCACGTCTGCAAAGCCAAGGTTCACGCCTTGTCCAGCCAAGGGATGC
The DNA here is from genome assembly GCA_030549495.1 of Nectonema munidae. NCBI lineage: Eukaryota > Metazoa > Nematomorpha > Nectonematoida > Nectonematidae > Nectonema > Nectonema munidae. The sequence continues at coordinate 449,626 of JAUIRK010000819.1, forward strand.
ACTCGATGCGCAGCGTCTCTACAAAAGAGCAAAAGGATCACGCTATGACGCTTCATTAAAAGTTAAACACATGTCGTTTTTAAAGTCCAAACACATTTCAAGAGCGCTAAGTTTTCATAGCAAAATCCTCATCACAAACACTACGACACAATAAAGAGCTTTCACAGGTGAAAACTCAAAAATAGCATCATTACAAACATTTTAAAATTCTAATGACATTTTTTCTAAAAAATATTATGTAAAGAACTCTTAGTACCCCATATAACTTTGAAAATAAATTAAGAAAACAAACTTATATTGAAATCAGGGTTGCAAATATCCAGGCTTTTCTCGATAAAACTACCGGCTTTGGTTTTCGTGAAAAACCCGTGGTTTTTTGGGTTTTACAGGTTAAAATTTACTGTAAAAAGATTTTCCAAAAATTAAAGTCTCAAAAATGGAAAAAAGTTTCCTACCTCAAAAATTTTTGCATTTACCAAGAAATGCATCTTCTCTTGATAACAATTTATCATATGCCGTAAGACGCGTACTTCGTTTTAACTGTCGTTTTCTATGGACTACAACTGAACACACACTTATTGTTTTCGATTCTTATTCACTTAATTTACCTGTAGTTTGCTGTCATGTAGTTACTTCATACATTAACCCATTTAAGACCAAGCAAAGCAGACGATATCTAAAAAAACGCAGACGATTTATATTCAAAGTCATTGAAAAAAGCAGACGAAGATGAAATTACTTATGTTCCAAAATAGGAACATTGGTCGTAAATGGGTTAAAGAAGATTTGATGCAAGAAGGATATTTAAATCTCATATTTTTTTCAAAGTCTACATATAGAGCCTTAATAGCATCAAAATGGACGGACCTCGTTTGTGAGATATAAGGTGGAGGCGATAACTGACCTAAAGATCATTTTAACACGTTCCATTTATAAATAGAAGCAGCCTATAAGCAATATAGATGTTGAAAAAAAGAAGGAATTTCAAAATTTGTGGACAATACTCTAACCAAGTTGAGGCTATTTCCAACAAATGCGAAATAAATAGCAAACGCACAAAGTGTATGACACAGACATACATGAGGGATTAACATAAGAATGGGCAGGGCAATCTGATCATGTATTTTTGTTATTAGTGGAAAAAATATGTAATAATATCTGTTAGGGTCTTTGAAAAAGAAGGGAATGAACATCATGAATCGTTCCACAGGATTACAGCATATCGAAGAGAAAATGTGAGTTGATCTATGTGTGAGATACCTTTAGTGGAATCCACCATTATTAAATAATATTTTAAAAGAACGTGTTTGTTTAAGCAGTAAATATTTTAAACTTTAAATATTGTTGATAATAATAATAGTTTATGATTTTTTGATAAAATAATTCTCTCAAAAAATGCGAAATTAAATAGGGATTTCTTGAGAATGTAGAAAACAGAATAAAAGCTATAAACAAGAATATGAATACAAAAATCTAAAACTTATTTTTATTAAAAAAAAATAACTTTTCAAAAAAGCTAAAGCGTTATTGACTTTTTTTCAAGTTTATCTTTTCTGGAATAAAATGTTTGATACAATTTAAAAATTACTTTCTATCTTCCTTGTCATTTTTATGTTGGAAAATAACATCCCTTTGATTCCGGTTGTTGAACTCCGCTTTGGTAAACAGAGTTTCTTGCTTGGATAATAAGCGAGAAAAAGTAAGAGGCATTCCTCAGTTTAAGTTTGAACAAATTTTCCGATAAGCATATTGTCTCCATACCATCTCTACCATAATAACACTAGTTAGCACGAGATTTAATTAGGATAACGCGTGTTCTTGGAATGGCAGAGTTGAATTTTTCAAAATGAATGTCCTTTTTTTGCCATTCCCAGCTACTTAGATGAATGCTAAAAACTCTATGCTTTTTCCGTGAAACATTCCAATCTCTTCTAGCAAAAACATTTTACAAATAAAATTTGCATGTACTCTACTAAGTTTTTTTAATTCAGAGATAAATAAATCTGCGATTTGTTTATTTTTATCGCTGATTGGTGGAAAAAGAAGAGTGGATGTACAAAGCAAATACCAAAGAGTGTGTGGGGCAAGTAACGGCACTTAGAATCAACTCCTTAACACGCGTAACTCAAAAAGATAAAAAAAAAAGATTCGTACCCTGCGATGGCGATGCGGTGCCCAACAAAACGACTGGAGAACATGAAGCCGAGAGGAAAAGCGATTCTACTGTTGGCAACGATCGTAGAGATGGGAGGTGGGTACTGTCTCCCAGAGAAAGCTTAACAAGCAATCGATGTAGTTTGATAAAAAGGGAATATCATTAGAAATGCACCCTCCCTGAGACTTAGCTGAGAAAGACTCTTTGCAAAGCTCCTACTGCCATCTATCAAGTACTCCTTTAAATGAAGCAAGTAAGAGAGGGGCGTTTTCTTAATATCATTTCTTTTTAGATTGTAATCTGTGTAAAAAAAGACGCAAATTCTCAAGCAAGGTTTCAAGAGATGTGCACAAAAATTAAAATCTACCAAAATTTTTATTGAGAGAATAAGTTCTTTCTTATATAATATCACAAAAAGATAATCAAATATCAAACAACTCCTTACACTCCAACTTCAAACACAACTTTCTTGAGAATTATGACAGCCTCAAAACCAGTAACTGCGTATACAAAAAAATTTGCATTGGTTGCATTGCAACATACATAGACAAGACCGACATACCGCTCCAAAATCGAATCGAAGAACACCAAAACATCGTCTCAAGGCATAAACAGAATCTCCATAACAATATGCTGCTTCAACACCTATTAACTTATCCCGCACATTCTTTCGACTTCGAAAATACAAAAATCAATTCATAGCGTATACACGCGGCAAACTTTTTTTAAAAAAAAAGTATTGATTTAAATACACAAGAAAATCTTGGTATATTAGTTGGCTGACGAGGCAACGGAGAGACAAAAAATATGCAGAAAAAGCTTGCCACACTACTTGTGGATGTTGAAAATTTTACAAGTCATCATACAAGTAGAAATTTAAAATGCTTATTGAGAATGATGTTTTTAGCTAACAGATAAAATTTCAAGTAAATCAAAGTTTTTATTAACGTAGTCTACAATAACCGTCCTAATTAAAGTTTCCTAAAGTTATTTTGAAAACAAGAAAAAATAAAATTCTCACCTATATATACAAAAAAAAGTACCCCTTACTTATGTATATGTCTATCTATAGACGATCATTCTAAAACATCATTTTTCAAAGTTTAATAAAAACTTTATTTTTCTTCCGATTTGCTTGCAATTTTATGAGTTAGCTAAAAACATCAATCTCAATTAGCTTGTCAAATGTCAGTTTGTCGGATGACTGGTAAGATAATTTTTTTGATGAAAAATTTTCAATATTCTTATTTGTTGCCTCTCAGTTGGCCTGCCAGCCAACTAATATATAATTGTATATAGTAATATGTAATTAATTATAGTGAATAAAAATACGAGAAGTTTCACAGGTCTCTTCATCTTTTGAACGATTTTCATTGCGAAAGGTACATATGAATTTCAATGTTCAGTTTTTTTACATATACAGCTTGCGGTTTTGAAAGCTTAGTTGAGCATAGTAAGAAAATTACATTTTATAGACTCTTTTTTGAATAAAGAGAATTTTTATCATGTGAAGTTTAAAAATACTTCTCTTTTATTAAAGTTTACAATCATATTTTAAATATATGACATATATATTATATATAAAAGCAAGAAACGCCATATTCACTTTCTTTTTACGCTTTGCTCATCCTACCCACCCACCCGGAAATCTAGATAATATACTTACTCATCTCATAACCTGAATTCTAAAAGGATCTGGGTTTGCCTTCAGGCACCTTTTATAATTTCTAACCTTTTATAATATTCACTTTCTTTTTACGCTCTGCTCATCCTACCCACCCACCCGGAAATCCGGATAATATACTTACTCATCTCATAACCTGATTTCTGAAAGGATCTGGGTTTGTCTTCTGGCACCTTTTATAATTTATGTTGAATAAAGCAATTACCGCCTCTAGACAGAGTCATCTCCCCACTTTAAAGTTTTCAAGAAAAAAAGTTTCGTATCTTATTTAAAAATTGTTAATAAAGTTACTTAATGACCCTACAAATAACCAATATCAAATAATTGTGCCGGTTTTTTACCCTGGTTTTCTTCCTCTGAAGAATTCAAAGGTTTTTACGGTTAGGTAGTGCTCTAGCGACGCGATTCTACGTGGTTAGTAATCAAGCTATCACTAGACAATAAGTTTGTTTCCCAAATTGGGAGCGTTCGCGTTAGGATTGTATCGTTCTCTCAGTTGTATTTATATATTGTCACATAAATTCTTGTAAAATACTATATATAATAGAGCTATTCTTTTGTAACAAGGGCCGATTGGTGTTTAGTGGGGTGGAAAGTCCAGTTAGACTTGGACTCAGCATTCCGGGCGGGCCCCGATATCCGAAAGGATGGGTGCGAACGTCACAAAACAACTTAATTAATTAATTAATCAAATAATTGAGTGATTTTTTTCCAAGTAAACTAAATATCAAAAAAACTTTTTTAAAACTGCAATAATGAGTTTAGAGTGTATACTATTATATTGCTAATATATTTAGAACAGCAAGTAAATTATATATTTGCGCTCAATTTCTTCGATGTCACGATCATCAACACCAAGAATGGAAGTTATTCAGACTTTATTGGCAATTTTATTTTATCAGACGAGGAACTAAAGAGCACGATGGACTAACTCATTCGTATCCAGATGCAACGAAGTGATTCGCTTGCGCCGGTTTATAGATCACCCAAACTAAAAAAGTAATGCTTTGAATAATGCAATAGCGTACTAACCTGTATTGCAGAGGGAGAACGCATCTTGCATGTTGGATAGGACTTTCTGAAGAGTGGGCGAAACTTCATCCTCACCCCACTTAAATAGAAACAGGCGTGTTTCCGCAGAAATATTTTTTATTGTCTATGAATGGTGTTTTCAAAATGAAAACATTTTAAAATGTATTCTTTCGTAATTTGATTTGTAAACTGTATATAATTTGAAGAAACCTTCTTTATTTTATAATATAAATATTATTTACTTCAAAAGGTTAGAATAACCGAGACATCATCTAGCGCAGTAGTTCATATTTCGAGCGCAGTAGTTTTTCTGTTATGTATGCGAAAGAAGGGATATAAAACTAAAAGACACATCTTATATTCAACTTGATATGAATATAAATAAATTAAAATATTATGTATTTGAAAGAGATGACATGAAATCAAAAAAGACAGATTAATCGTAACTTCATGTGAGCTTGGGGTATTCGAAAATCAATTCTAAGGTTATGTATTTTGTGAGATACTTATTGAATGCTGGCTAAATTCATCGAGTGGTAAGGTCATCGATGTGTGAATTCATCGACAATTATTACATGCACACAAATATACACATATAGTTAAAAATTATTCTTTGATAAATTGAAAAATAGAAAGAATATTTAAATTTTCAAAAACCAGTTTTTTGATTTGATCAGGCAATGTATTTCGATTGTATTGACCCGCTTGTAAAATTAGTTTAAAATTCTTTTCTTTTTTTTTGAAGTTGAAATAAAATCATAGCAAATGTTTACTCCTTTTTCTGCTCCATCGTTGACAGCTGATAAACTATCAATGATGTCTTTCCCTTTTAAAATGCTGGTTTTTTTATCCAATTACTGTTTCAAATATAAAACTCTATCGATGTTCATTAAAGCAAATCAGATTCAATCAAAAAAAAAATATCTTTGAATTTTTTTATAAACGACTTTTAATCTTACTATTTGCGTATTTTTTTCTTTATGACTTTCAATAACTGAGAACTGAGTATTTTATAGAAGTTTCTAAATCTGAAATAAATAAGCTAGTTGGAACAAGTTCTTGAGTTACAAAAAATGTCTGGATATAGAATTTAAAGAAGATTTAGCACATACGGAATCAATTTCAATATATTTGATAAAAATATTTATTATTTCAAAATCATTATATCGAGATGAAGAAAGTGTAGGTACTTTAAAAAACCATGTGACATAAAACAAAAATCTGGTTTTTGTCCTCCACCAAAAAAATTTTCTGTCAATTTATTTGATATTTGTTTATTTAGCATATTAATTTTGAAACAATATAAAAGTTTTGACATCTATCTAGCTTTGTGTAAAGCTCTAGGTTTCTTAAATTGAGAAAATGTGCATTTTTTCCTTGATCGCCAAGTTCTTGATAATTGCTTAAATTTCATTTCATAACAAAAATTTAAAATTTATGTTTTTTTTAATAGTTTTTGATCAAAATCCGTGAAAGATAAATCTTAAGTTTTTAAATTTAGAGCGTTCCAAACACTTATCAAAATTATTTTGCCCATATTTATGACGACAAGTAAAGCATAATAATGGCTTGTTTAACTTGTTTTGAAGAGCCACAAATATTCCAATGTTTAATATCAGTATTAGAAGGAGTCGATTCAAAAAGCATATTAGTTTTACACTTGCATTCATCTTATAGATTTAAACAAGCTTCATCATTCATTTCTCCAACCGGTGTTAAAACTCTTTTTTTTGAGCTCCAAAAATTTAATCCCATCTGATTCCTGAAATGAGAACAGAAAGTTTACCTTCTTGATCAGAACTATGGAGTATATTAATCAGTTTGCTATCTCAATGTGATATATCTGGAGGTAGATTTTGTTAGCGATTATGTTACCCTTAAAAATCGACTGCGTTGTGCATAAATTAAACTTAAATTTATAGCATTTGGATCCCCTCCACATTCTGAAATAATTGTTTTTAGGGTTATTGAGATGGATGTTGTTCATAATATATTTCTTGAATTTGAATGAACTAATGCATTCGACTTTAAAATATCATGAAGAACAAATAGAGTTGTACCGGATTTTATTTCCTTTAATATAAGTTTTCCTCTCCGTTTTCCGTTTCATCATCTTTCATTAGTAAGATGTATTTCTTTTGCACATATTTTTATTTCACTCATCTTTTTAAATCTAATAATTTATAACTTTTTTCTAGTATTTTATCTTCGCAACTATATGATGCTGTTCTATCAGTCATCATTCTCTATTTTCCATTAAATACAATATTTTATTTCCAAAATTACATTGTCAATAAAAGCTTAATTTTGAAATGATTTTTTTATTGTTGCTTCTTACAATTTTAGATTCAATACGAAAACTTTATATTTTTTCACATATTTTGAAATCAGAATTTAAATCCACATTAGCTTTCCTATAATTTTTTAAATTTCTTACACAAATTTGAAGCTTTTCTAGTTTTAAATTCTTACTTGTCTTCACTTCTCAAATTGTAGGTTTTGGCCATAAAACATAACAAAATTTGTTCATATGTTGAAAGCAGAACACAAGTGATTAACTTTGAAGTTGATCGCGAATTTCTTATTTTTATTGGAATAAATAAAACGAGAAAATTTTTTAAATTAAAAAAATGCTCTTAAAATAATGTATTAAAACAAAAATATCCATGTGCTTAAAGTAAAAATCAATACTTTTACTGAAAATTTTGTGTTTTGCCTTACTGACCAGTTGCTATGTTAAACAAAAGTTCATTTTTTAAACACATTTATTTATTTATAAGGAACAACAGATTCACTCTAACACACAAATAAAGGCATACACACTAGAGCAGGGACCGGGAACCTTTTTGACTAAAATAGCCCAAAAAACACATATTTTAAAATCTAATCCTCTGAGAGCTATAAATATTTTTAAATACTGATTACAACTAAATGGAAAAAGAAGACCAAGAATTTTATACTATAATAAGACTCTGAATTTATTTTAAACAACATTGTTTTGTCGAAGTTATAAATAAGCAAAGTCTGCATCATCATCAGCTTTATTTGTGTCATCGTGATTCGCAATGATGACGAAATTAAGAGAGTGTAGAATTGGCAAGAAGGACATGCATTATCGCAATACTTCCCTTTATCCTGAATGCCACCTGATTTATCTGAGAGCCAGATGCAGTCATCAAAAGAGCCATGTCTGGCTCGCGAGCCATAGGTTCCCGACCTCTGCACTAGAGGATCAGACTAGAGATTTTTATTTTATAACTAAAGGACTAGAGATTTTTTATATCTTACATAATCATTTATAATTCAAGCACTTTTATACGAAATATAGAAGTCGGTGTGTAGCGAAAAATCAATAAATACAGCGATCGCATTCATGGACACGTTTCAACAAGTGTATTACTTTTTATGGCCTCTAGGCAGTCGTAATAGAAGATAGAAGATTATAGTGTTAATAACCCAATAACGTAGTATTCAATTGGGTTATACGTTTGATACAAGTAGAAATATATTATATATAAGAATGTTCCTCATGAACTAATTATTTAAAATATTTTTGATTATTTTAACGCCATCTAGATAATCTAAAAATTTAATAAATTTTTTACAACTAGATTTAATTTATATATAAACACTTTATAAATTTCATCAAATATTTATTTATATGCATGAACTTTGGTTAATTTTTTGTGAGTCTATTAGGTAAGTGATCAAAAAATGAACTTTTATAGATTATTATTTATTTGTGCGTAGAAAGCGGGTATAAAATTTCCAACTGGAGTTTTTTGCTAATTTGTGGTCCCCCATGCTATAAATTTTTAGTTGATCTTGCAAGGATTATTAATAGGAAATCTTTGTAAATGAACAAAGTCTGTTTTAAATAAATCTTTAAAAAAGTTTTTTAGAACACAGGTTACGAAACTTAATTTATGATAAAAATAGATCTACAAAAAATGGATCATCATAGAAGGAATATCAAAATTACATACTGTAAAAGTATAAAAGAAATCACGTAGAGCCTTGCTTGCCTTTCCTCATATAGATATCATGTTTTCATATTTTTTGTGAAAACGTATGATGTAATGCCTAATATATGATGAAAATAGGGAAAGAATAAGAGCAGAGGCAAGCAATTCAATTTTTGCCCATACTCTTCATATAAGCAATTTATCTTATCCCCTGGAACTTCCATCAAATATATGAGTGAATACAGTTTCTTATAATCCTGGCCCAATCAAAATATGTTTGCCTCCTGTACTTGGACTCGGGCAAAGGGACTGTACAATACTAGCTCTATGGGAGTATATTAGACATTTCTTAGCTTATATAAATATTCATTCACAGGAAATTCTTTCCTTACATTTTCACCACAGACTACGCTTTCTGCTTAACATAAGTTGAAAAAGACTCATAGAATCAAAATATCCTTTTTAATCAAAATTGGGGGAACTGGGATAAGTTAGTAGAAACAAAGTTTCACTTTACCCGAGTTTTACGGGAAATCTGTGTGTGAACTAAAGAGTCCACACTGAAAAATGTTAAATAACGCCAAAATTTAGAGCTGCGTATGTAGACATTGAAGAAGTTTAAAAAAAGTTTAAGTTGTTTTTTGAGTTATTTATTTTAGAATTCATATTTAAAACAATCTAATGAATAGCCAAGCTGAAAAATATTATTCTTCACGTTTTTTATCCTTGATTTAAGATAACAAATCGATAACGTGTATGAGCAAGTATAAGGAACCCCTTGATTTTTGCGGCTTCATTTCTGAAATCAAATTGTAAAACAAATTAAATAGGAAATATTTTGTATAATTGCCGGTCAATGCATTAAACTTCCTTAGAATAAACAACACTTCACACGTTGTCTAAAAGGGAAATGCGCGAGTAAAATATACAAAGTATATGGGACTAAAACAAAAATATCAAGACTTTGAGGAATCTTTGAAATATTGATAACATCATTAAATTATTTTATAGTAATAAATCATTATGGAATAAAAATATTTATTAAAGATCTGGAATTTTTTACAATTTAACTCCTTATATACAGGGGACGTATCTAGAGCAAATCTTCTGTGCGTGCGTGAAAAACATCCCACCCGGGCCTAACTCCCTCTAGACTCTAGACAAATCAGCCAGAAGCCGAGACAAAAGACAAATAGATACCAAGGCTTCGTTCAGCGCATCCACAAACTGCGCGTCGGAAAGAGAAAGGAGTTTGCGCGCCTTGTCAGAAGTCACGTGCCAATTAATACAACTCGTTCTGTTGTCGATGGGCAGGATGCCGATGGGGCCTGTTTCCGTGAATCTTTGCCACGCCGTCTCATTCGTCGATGCCTGAAGAAAAATAAGCGCGATGATTTCAAGATCCGTGTTTTTCAGATACAAGTATCCCTTCTTCAAAGAGACCCCATATATCGCATGTGCTCAATTCTACAAAGTTGCCTTTCTTAACAATTATTATTTATCCCAAGCCAAATTTAGTTTCACTAGATATCACAAAGCTCTTTGGGATCCACTCAAATTTTTGTTCACTGAATGTAACAACGCTTAGAATTTGGGGAATGACGAACTTATAAGGCATTTTTCTTTTATAACATCAATTTATATATGTGTATGGGAATACTAGTCAAAATGTCAACGTATTCACCAATATTATAATGATAACATAGGCAATAAATTTGCGTCTAAACTTGTTGAACAAAAAATAGAGATACATAAAGTTTTTAACACATAAAATATTATGCGCTACCCACAAATTGTATGTCTCTTAGAGATGGGTGATGCAATCGATATAAGCTTGAACAGGTGAGACCTTAGCCTCTATTAAAGCAATGCTCGATACTACTAGATCTTCAAATCGAGGTTAAAAACGAATCCAGGTAAGCAACACAAAAAACTTGATCTATAATTTAACTGTGCTTGTAAAGGTAGCTAGCTATACCACTAAAAACTTAAATAAAAATTTATTGTAAAGATATATGTATATTTGTGAAGGATTTCATTGAGTTAAATATGGCTGATTTATGCGTTAAAATCACAGAATGTTTGTACTCATGTTCGATATTTGTGTGTTAACTAAAAAAGAATAAGAACCTCGGTGAGAAGGGCAGTCGAGACAATGCATGTTTGGTCGTATTCGAAGTCGATGACAGGACAAGTGAGAGCCGAGCGAACTCGAGAGTTGAAGCCGTCACATCCGATCTGGAAAGAAGAAGCAAGTTGCATTATCAAATTCGACAACATCTATCGTAAATTCACCAACCATAGCAGGACAATGGCTCTCTTAAAAAACAGGCCCTTGCAAAAAAATTGATTTGAGGGATGAATTACTAGGGTAGTGTATCGGTACTCCTTCACCAACGCGTACTGCTAGAATTGTTTGTTGCATTTGAGAAAGAAAAATTTTATAGTTGTAGGTATGGCATCTAAGGGAATAAAAATTTCCCATTGTTGGACAAGGGATAGTCACGATACGGAATAGAACAAAGACCCTCCGGGTCGAGGTACTAAGGTCACAATACAAGGCCATCTAAGAAAACAGAAATAATGAACCCTAAAAAGGAATTACTATTATAGACCGGGGATAAAAAGAACTATTGGTTGCCAAAATGAAAAGACGAATTTCCGGAAAAGTGTTGAAATGACATTTCATAAATGTAAAGCCTTTTTCAAAGTTGTTTTGGCTTTGCATACTGTCTTCTTTTTACTCTAAGAATGCACAAAAATGCCTGTGTTTTTTATGTCTTTTGGTTCATAATTTGCATTGTTATATTATACACATCATTTACTATTCACTAAAAAAAAGTAAAAAAATTTTACAGGAGAAGAAAAATTCTTACGAAACACTTGCAAAAAGAGAAGTATAAATACTAAGATGAGCATAAATCGCATCAGAGATGCAAAAATGCAGTGCAAGTGCCTAGATCGAATCGAGCTATTGTGATAAGACGCCAATAAAAAAATTACAATGATTCGGAGTGACTTAGTCAGTAACTCAATTAGTTCCTCTTAGTTACTTTTAAATCAAGTTAGCTCTTCACTATCCCAATTATAAAATACGATCAGTACTTATTTTAATAATAATTTTTTGGTCAACTTTTGCAACAGGTTCGGAAGTGAAATTGTTTCAAAGCTAAACTTCAGCTCTAGGGTTTCGACTTTAGAAAAAAGTTTTCAAACAGTGATGCGGAACGATCCTTTGTCTGAATATGTTGTCCCATCATATTTTTCTATGTGTTGGGATATAAAGAAAACAAAAAGATCTAAAAAGTCTAGAAGTTGTTAAATGCTGTGAAAAATATTGCCTTTCGCCCATTAGTTGAATCGTTATCAATTAACTCCAAATTTTCTCCTATACTTTGTATCCAATCAAATAATTAAACTACATGTTGTTTAGCAGGTTTTTATAATTTCTCATTTTTAGTTCAACTTTGTGAGTTAGAAAGCGAACTTTAGGCTTCCCAATAATTGCCATATAATTTTTTTTGAGAGCACTTTAATTGCAAAGTCCATTAGACGTATCACGAATAATGGTTCAATTTTATCTTTACTATCTAAAAAATTCTAGATATTATACTCTTTTTTATACTGTACTTTTCTTCTTCTGTTGAATACTTCATAGCACGCTCTAACACGAAAAACTTTCTTACTATGACATTGAGACACTAGTCTTTTTTTACAAAATTACTTATAAAACCATTAATAATAGCTACAGTAGCATTAAATGAAACACTAAATCTAATAGATGCAGCAACAGAATTGTAAATATTGAGAGTTTATATTTCAATTATTTGGAATTCTTGCGTTGACTATTTAACATTACCATGAATGAAATCATGAGTTTCAATAGTTTTTTTTATATTATAAACTTCAACACAATCAATACTTGAATAGTCGTAAGCAAATGATGTTTAATGCGTTCTATAGTTTAATTGGCATTGTGGTGTCTAAGGGGTAGTCGTGAAGAGTGAACGAGAAAGACTTTCCATTTTTCTCTTCGAGCTTTGATCGAAAGTCCCTTTTAGGTATCCTTAAACTATATTCACATTCACAAACACAATGATCATCACAACATTTGTTACATAAAAATATTGTGCAAAAATCAATATCAAAAAGTTAATCGCATTTAGAATTCGGCTCATATTTTGTGACTGTCTGCTTTACCTCTTGAGGTTTCTCAAATTATAGACCAATCATTATTGAATCTTTGTTCTATAGCTTTTTGAGTGCAAACAACTGGATCCTTAAATTCACTGTTTGAATGTGACCACGTTAGTACGTTTTCAAATCCTACTTTTTCAAATATTTCTTTCATATTTACCTTAAGTTGATTTTTTTGTCCAAGAGATGATTTTCTTTCAGATAGTAATTGTTGCAAAGAGTGACGTAAAGTTAGAAACTCTCAGTTAGCAAGAATTGTTTAGAATCTCCAGGATATTGAGAAAGTTTAGAAGTCAAACAATTTCTCGGAACAAAATCAGCCATTTTTATACGAATAAATAAAAATCATAATAATTTCTTTAACCATATAGTATTCTTAAAACAAGACTGTAACTTTTATAAAATGAGATATCTCAGTAGCAGTGGCGGATCCAAGGAGAAGGGGGAGAGGGAGGGGGGGGGCTCATGGGCCTGGCCCCCTTATGAAAAATGGCTTCGAAAATTACCCTTACTAATGTATACCCTTACATGAAAATAAATTTTTGCAATTTATTCATGGCGAAATAATGTTAAAAATATGAAAACATAGGTAATTAGTGATTCTAAAAGACTTAATACAGCTGTTGTATTCTCTGAAGACTTTTAGCAAAATTGCAAAAAATTTTAATTGATTTCGCCCCCCCCCCCCCCTATAAGAAATTTCTGGATCCGCCACTGCTCAGTAGGTAAGACAACTTTTCTAAAATTTCATTGTACATCAAATTTTATTACATAAGGAAAATGACATACTGTAACAAAAATTGAATGTTGATTAGTATAACATTTGAGACCCAAGCATGACATCACGGTTTCCAATTATAGAAGAACATAACTGTCCTTTCGATCAAATAAAAAGTGAATAGATGAGATTACTAAAAATTGATAGGACTAATTCCCATGTTCTCTTTGTTAAAGGAAAGTATAAAAAAGCTACCAAAAGATTCGATGTCAAAACATTTCCATTTTGTAAGAAGATTCGTGGAAGATCTTGATGACAACCTCCATTCGCTTTTTTCACAAAAACTTCATACTTAGAAACTTTACTTCCAAAGAGAATCTGAATAAAAAAGAAAATGTAAAGAGCACTAACAGGGATAAGAGATCTAGGCCTAAGATAAGCGGTTAAAATTTTGCTAGGTTTTCTTCTGAAATGTTATTTTTGCCTCAATAAGCTAGAATATATATAAAAGTTATATTTTGTGCACATAGAGCAGTTGGAATACCGACTCTACATTACGCTATGGCTAGATAGCTTTTTTTTTGTAAAGAATACGGTTGGAAGCAACATACGAAAAAAAAGCGAAATTGGGTACGATTTCAATTTTGGCTAGTTTTTTATCAAGCCTTTGAGTTGTAAATAAATTTATGAAGTTCGCTAATGCTTCATGCTTTATTTTTCCTTGTTTCATTTACTTGCATTATTTTATCGAACAATCATGTAATATAATCCATAAATAATATTATATGATATATACCAGTGATATTAAAACAATTTATAGAGATGATTAAATGGCAAATTAGTTTATTCAGTTAAATTACTATTTCTGTATTATGAACTTACGAATTTTTCTGTGAATAAACTTTTTCAACATTTATCTAATTTTAACGAATAATATAAATATAATAAAAATTAAAAAACATAGTATAAATATGGAATGATTCTACTAAAGAATATCGAAGGCCTTTATTCACACAAGGTTTTTTTCACCAACTTCGATTTTAGATTTTTTTTACAAAATTTACATGCTTTTTAAATATTGTATTTTTTGATTCCGATTTTATGGTACGAAAAAAATGAACTCAAAAATACGATTTTTGAACGGTAACGTAGGCCATTATTGCGCTATGGAGATGACATTAAAAAAATAATACGCACTCTGCTCAGTGCACAAGTATGTATAGCCTAAATATTTATATTAGTCCTACGAAGCGTGGCTACCCATACAATATACGGCGCGCGGGCGTGCACGAAAATATTTAGGGCGGGTATAAAACGTTTTGCTTTATCTTAATTAGCATTGCTATTGTGTGTTCTAGGTTTAGGAAAGGAGACACTTGAATCATGCACCGAGTTATAAAGTAACGAGGGATACCCCGTGGGTCAGAAGGCTTTTTGCATTGTAGCGGCCACGAGTGGAACGAGTTAAAAAAAAAGCTTAACTTAGCGTCAAACGATAAATTAAATATACGCACTCTTGAAATTGGTGCATGGTCAAAGCGGCCAAAAACCAAAACTGCTAAAAACCAACACAGCCAAAAACCGATAGAGAATAGATTTTAGCCATTTTGATTTTGGTTGTTTTGATTTTTGACTGTTTTGGTTTTTTCCATTTTTATTTTAGCTGTTTTGGTTTTTAGCCTTTTTGACAAGGAACCTTGAAATTTTGAATTTGGAGTAATTTTTATTGGTAAATTTAAGGAATGATTTTAAAAATAAATTTCATGCATTTTGTGTTTGAATAAAAACATTGTGTTCACAACTAACAATGCTTGTCTAAGAACTTGAAAACAGGATTGCGAAATTGGAAAAATATTTTGCGACCCTCATTCCACTTATTTATCATTTTTGGACTCAGATCCGACTCAATTTCAATGTTGCAAACTAAAAAGATTCCGACTTAGCCTGTTTTAAAGGGTGCGTATAAAATCATTCGCGCTAAATTCATCAAGTAATAATTCTTTGTCTGTATAAGTAAGTAAATCAATTACAATCAATTAAATATTTTCCAACAACATAATATTTTTAATAAAAGCCTGTTATTATGCTTTTTGATTGAATAAGATATAGCATTTGTTAGATTTATAGTTTTTGAAAAATAAAGTTATTTTTTGAATTCATCATAACTATTAATTATTTTCAAACCATACCTAAAGTAGAAAAAATCCAAAAAAATAATTCTTTGACAATTATATATAATTTATAATTTATGGAAAAACAAAGTTCAAAATTTTAAAAATACCTGACACACATGCATTCTAAATATCGTTACAAGTAAAAATCTTAAAAATACTAAATTTATTCTTGCATTGCACAACAAAAGCAAGAAAGAGACAGGCACTAAATTGAAAAGTAAGAAAGGTCACGTGTAGGTTTTCTTGGCCTTGGCAATTTTTCTTGAAAACGCTGAAAAGCGAATGTGAGAGAACCTTCGGTTCGACAAAATCGCAAATGTGCGTGTTGGGATGAGAAAGATCAGAAGACATTGTGAGGGAGACATCGGACTTCGTTTCCCAAATCTACAAAGGGAAGCATTAGAAGCGGCTCAGACGATAAGTGAAGTTTACGTGCATTCGTTTGCAAAACGAAGATCTTTTTTCCTTCACCAGATCCCAAACGTCAAGTTCTGTAAAGAGAACAAAAGATTACTAACTTCTTATTTTCTATTAAAGTGAAGATAAGGTGACACTCATTAGTAAGTAAGTAAGTAATTTTTATTTAACAAAATTACAAAAAAAAAAATAAAAAAAAAAAAACAAATTAAAAAAAAAAAAAAAACAATAAAAAAAAATAAAATTAAAAAAAAAAAATATATTTTTTATATATAATAAAAAAAATATAATAAAATTTTAATTTATAATAAAAAAATGAATAAAAATATAATAAAAAAAAAAAATAAAAAAAAAAAAAAAAAAAAAAAAATAAAAAAAAAAAAAAAAAAAAAAAAAAAATGGGGAAAAAAAATTTAATTAAAGAAAAACTTGAATAAAAATAATATGCAGTTAAATCAGACAGGCTTGGTCCTCAGTTCAAATAATCCGATTTCGAAGTCCATGGTCAGCACATGTGTATAAGAGATAGTTTTTGTAACATATAAAGTATAGTCGTTTCCCAGACATACTATATCTATAAATACATATAGTTTTGATTTTTTTTATGAAACCCAGAAAACGAACTTCCAATAAAAATTTCTTAATGAAAATTTGCATATTATCTCAAAAACCCTCTAGTGTAACCTAGTGGAATCCTCCTTAGGAACTAAAATGAATATTATAAAAAAAATAAATAAATTCTAGCAGAAGGAAGAGACTCCCAAAACTAAACTCTAAAATTTAGCTCAGCACTAATAGGGTTAATAAAAGTGTACTCTTCCTTTATAAACTTTAAATTGGATTATTCATATGACTTCTCAGCATCCTTTCAGCTATCAAGATAATTTAATACTGTACATATAATGTGACCAGTATTTTATTGTCGTGAAAGAGAGAGTGTTATTTGAACTTAAATTAGTGTCAAGGGCAAAATTAAGAAGCAACATTGTAGTAGAGGGCCGCAACAAAATGAAAAATGGTATACATAGATATACTCAAAAATAGAGGATGGGCCATTGCTTCCTGCCAAAATCTGCCACTGTCATATACACATCGTGTGTAGAGGAGATCATATAATTAAAACTACTTTACAACCTATGCAAAACCTAATTTTTCAGCAACTTTGCTATGCGGGCGGCAAAACAAGAGGCTGTCAGTCTCTCAGGGAGCAGTTGAGAAACACTGATCTAAATAAGGAATTTCGTGTGTAAAAAAACCAAATACTGCATAAAATTAACTAGCATGTTTTGATCAAAATTTACTTAGCAAAATTTATGATATTTTTTTGGATTAATTATAAATCTCGGATCGATTTGAAAGTCAAACTTCTTTTGGCGTTTTCCTTTAATTTTAAGTCATAAATGCATCTCTTCACAAGTCGCCATTTTGACATTTATTTTGTAAAAGCTAACATTGTTAAATAGGATAAATTAAACGAAAAAAAACTTTGAAAAAGAGCTCTATTAGAAGGTGTGATCGCCCAAAGTGGATTTCCAAAGGACTTCAGATTCGGCGCAGTTGAATAGGCATCTTCAGACTTTTGCTCAATCAAGCCAATTTTGAGTTTTTTGAAAAGTGGATCAGCAGCTATAAAAAATCACTTATTTTATAGTTGCAGACCTGCTACAACAGTAATTTCTCTTTGCTTCATTTACTCCCTTCTTTGATAAAGCCTATTGTTGGCCAAAATTTACTTATTTAAAATTTTTAGTGAAGAATATTTTTTCTTTATTCCAGTTTACTCGATACACCATGTAATGGGTCATCTTCAGCACCAAATGCTTTGCTGTGTCAATTAAATTTGTAAGAAAAATGTAGTCAATAAAAACTATTAAACAGACCACTTCTTAATGTCGACAAAAATATATAAGAGCAGATTTGTTTCCACGAATACCTTTGATATGCTTCTCTATCTTGGTGAATGTCAAAATAATGGAGGAGAAAAAGATTGGGAAAAGTCAATGTTGTATCGGATAGCATCGTTGTCGAATAAACGAGTGTCGGATTAACGGTAAAAGGATATTTGGCAAATAAACATTTGGCCAAATAGATATTTAGCCGATAAACATTTGGCCAAACAAAATTTTTAGCAAATGGACCATTTGTCATGTATACTAGTAGATAAAATTATTTACTACATAATTTGCGTATAGAAGTTATGAATAAGAAAAAAACAAAAATTACACTGTAGATTTGTATAGAGCACATTCTTGCAAACTTACTAGAAGTAAAATAACGTCGACAAAAATTGTCCAATTATGCGTAAATTTTCGGCTATATGTCCCTTAGGGCTAATGTCCGTTCGGCCAAATCTCCTTCAGCCAAATGTCTGTCGGCAAAATGTCCGGTCATGGAATAAACGAGGTCTGATTATCAATGAGTCTTGTAATACAAGATTTTCACGCGGTCTTCAGAAGACGGGCATTTTTGATATTTGAACATCAAATAATGAATCGGCTAAACAAAGAATTCTATTCCCGAAGGATATACAAAAGAGATCGTTTTTAGACTCATTGTATAAAACCTTCACTTGGTTGGAAAACAGCATATCCCTCAATAAGGCAAATCTGAGAGGCAATTTGTGAACATTGGTTTCAATAGCTGGTGAAAACAAATAATGAGGGATAAAGGCTTTATTACATACGATGAGTAGTGATCACTGCCTCTCCATGTCCACATAGAAAATTCTCAAAGAAAAAAATCTGGCGTAACCTGTTCTACTCATTCAATTTTAGTTCGTGTTTATCGGTCTATTTTCGTTAAAAAGTGTTACTATTTGAAAATTTCCTGAATTTGAAATGTCCTATCGCGGGAATAATGAGACTGTGATTCATCAAACTGTGATCAATTTGATAAATTTATCAAGCTCATCATAGCTATATATTCTACTTTCAGAGAAATGCATGACGAATTTATGAAAAGGTACAAATGTCCAAATTATCTGTTTTAACATTCATGTGAAGAATTTGTTCTAGCTCAAAGCGTTATTCAGATGATTAGAGAGTAAAATGAAGAATCGGAATGTATTCAATCCTAATACTTGAGCGTAAAAATAATAACGGACATAAGAATTATCAGTTTGTTTTGGCTTTGCCTATATCATATAGGAGCGTTTTGTTCTCTTGTTAAGCTAGAAGGTAGTGATGTGATTATAATTACAAACAAAGTGATTCGACTAGCTGCATCTTATGATAGTATTTTTACGGTAGTTGAATGACTATCTTATGTCAAAAACTGTCAATCAAAATCAAATAAACATTTTCTCAAAAAATGTTGTGTATTATAATATTTATAACCTATAAGTTAGTGTTTACATTAGATACACTCTTGAAATTTCATAATCATATATATATTTGAACTCCTAGCACTTATATATACATATTTTTCAATAAACATGACAACTTTGTAGCAAATGACAATCAACATTTTGATTGGTGATAAAATTGCTTACAAAAAAAAATCATTCAAATTTTAAATATTAAATTTTTATACCAAATTAAGCATTCTGATTTCATTTCTCGACGCAGTTTTCGCAATTAGAATGTGAACATTTCTGAAAGTGTCAATCAAATTTGAGGTTTATGCCTGACAATTGTGTCCAAGAATATTATTCAAATTTTAAATAAAAAATAATTTTTATACTGGTTTCATTTCAGTACTCAATTTTCGAAATTAGCTTGTCAAAATGTCAGAAAGTGATCATTATTTTTGCGCTTTATGTCTGAAAATTTTCTACAAGAATATTAATTAAATTTTAAACAAGGTATATTTTGTATACTAAATCAACCATGCCTATTTAAATTGGGAGTCATTTTTACCAAGTTGATTGTCAGCGGTTTAAGTCTGGAAATTTTCTGGAAGAATAATTTTTATATCAAATCGAACATTCTGATTTAATTTCTCAACTAGAAATAAGGATTTGGAAATGAATAAGAGTGTCAATGAAATGTGTGGTTTATACGTGAGAAAGTGTCTCCAAAACATTATCCACATTTAAAATAAAACGAATATGCTCATTTTATTTCTTGACTCTTTTTTTGCATTTAGAGTGTGAAAATGTCAATCATATTTGTGGTTGACGATTAAAAATTATTTTTTATATTTATATTTTCATACTAGATTACAATGCTGTTTCATTTGTTGACTTTTTTCGTAATTATGATGTGGAAATATCAAGCAAATTTGTTAGTTTCGCCTAAAAAATTTTCTTCAAAAACATTTATTCACATTTTAAGTAAAATATTTTTTAAACAAAATTGATCATGCTGATACTATTTTTTGGCTAAGTTTTAACCGGCATTAATGTGAAAAAATATGTCATAGGTTTGATTTGCTGTGTACGGATAAGTTTATTTAAAAAATAATGAGAAAAAGTGTGTTCATATCTGAAACTAATTTACTCACAGGTAAAATATTTTGAGTGGGTTAATTACTAAAAATTGGTTTATTAAAAAATTTAATAACAAATAATTGATAAAGTAATAAGAAAATTGAGATGTAAACCCCACATTTACAAACTTTATACAAAGCAGT
Source organism: Nectonema munidae (assembly GCA_030549495.1). Taxonomy (NCBI): domain Eukaryota; kingdom Metazoa; phylum Nematomorpha; class Nectonematoida; family Nectonematidae; genus Nectonema; species Nectonema munidae. The sequence goes on from JAUIRK010000819.1 coordinate 470,540, forward strand.
ATTAATTACCGAAAAAAACTTTTATGCAAAACACGTGCTAAAAATTATTCTATTCTAACTGTTTTTGAAGTTTCTCGTACGATAATAGTTTTAGATTCATCCAATTGATTTTGTTTAAAAAGTAGCAGCTTTAAGCGTTAAGTGTTTTTCCAAATCTGGAATTGATATTTATGTTGGTACAAGTAAACGTTTTGAATCTCATATTTTCAAATCTCAAACGTTTTGGAGAAGAAATAAGCGTTCTTTTAATTCAAGATGTTAATCCTTATATCAAAGGAACTATAACAAATATTCAAGGATAAAACTGACAAATCTGCAACATCAAGTGTTGAATTGAATGAACTAGAGATAGTTTTGAATAACAGGTCTTCAATAACCAAATCAAATATTTCAGACTTATGTAATGATGATAAAATTAAATATTACTACTTACAATAACTCTGAGAAAATGCTTACAAAAATTCTCAATGTTTTGAATATGTAAATCAAATAAAACGTTTTTCATTAGATAGAAATTTAAGTAAGTTGTCCAGCTCATAAAATCGACAAGCAACATTTAGACCAGTGATTCCCAACCGATGTGCCGCGGCACTAAAGGGTGCCGCCGCAAAATTGTGCAATTACTTAAAAACTTAACATTACATATTTGTATTATTATATTTTCTGTGATAGCAGGATCAGTATAAAATTTTTTATATGATCTCTGTATAAAGTATTGTTGCAAATGCAGATGTAGAAATAAAAAAATTATAATAAAAAACTATGGAAATTTTAAATAAGTTTTTCCTTAAAGGGTGTCAGGAATTTTTAAAAGGCTCGCCAAGGGTGCCGCAAACTAAAAAAGGTTGGGAACCACTGATTTATATCATAAGGCGATTAGAGGTTTGGCTGTATTTATAAAGGTTTTGTTGATAGTTTCAATATTGACAAGTGTTTCAGATTACAAAAACACATAGAAAACATTATGAAGAAGCATTCGATTTACCAATAGCAACTACCATGATATCTAAATGTTATTCTTTCTGAATAACTATAAACTAATTTTTACTCTCATTGATCGAATAAAACGATCTATTTTAAATTATGGACTTAAGAAAATAGTCTAACCATTTGAGAATCAATGTCTTTTTTAAGCATATAAAATTACATTACGATTAGCCTTAAAAATTATTGTCTTCAAAGGATTTATTAGTTATTTAATTTAACAGATAGGTCAAATTATGATGCAGCTATTATATAATAAATAAAGTATACAAAAAAGACTCAACAGAGTTAGTCCAACAGCACCACCTCCCGAAATTAGGATATCATAATGATTTGGATTGCAAGTCGAAGAAAAACGACTAGATATTTTAAATAACGCCATCAGCATATTTGACTTATAATAGAACGTGTAAAATTTTATTTTTTTAATAAATGTTTTTTAATATCCTTTCATTTTAAATTTTAGTCTGCTTATCTTTTTGCTTTTTTTTCTTGTTAGATCTCAAAATAATTCGAATTTTTACCGAAAAACTCGATATGCAATCTTGGCCTTCTCTTAAAATTTTGATTTTATTGAATTTTTAAAAAGCTATTTACTAATACATTAATATATATTATTTTTATTTTTAAAATATTTTATGATTAATGTTTACATTGAAATTTACTAATATTATCCTTATGAGTTTTTTCTTCAAAAAAAAATTAATATTTAACAAACAAAAAGTTTATACGTCGTTATAGGAAAAATCCTTCATCCGTTCAATAACGATTTCCCTTTATGTTTAAAATGAAAAAATGAATAGAATTTGGTTGTTAAGTTACATAGGTGGTATATTATTTTATTAAATTCAAAATATAAAGTAAAACTACAATTGTTTCTTTAACATGTCCATCATACTATATGTATATAAAATATATAGATAAGATAAGATTTATTTAGTTCAAAACAAAAAGAGATATAAATAAGAAAAAAAAAATAAATTAGATATAAAAAAGGAAAGAAGAAGAAATAACATAAAAATGATTTGAATTAGGACATCTTGCATGTGGTTTGAGAACATTTGAATAGAAGAATGAAAAGACTCATAATAAGAAATTCAAATTTTCGTTTGATCGTGTTCGATATTTTGAGAGGTAACGTTGAAACTGAAGTGTTAAGTACTCTACCCAAACTGCAAGCGATTATTGATGTACTCTGTGTATTTCGTTAGTAGCACTTTATTATGAAAAATCCCTTTTTGAGATATCACAAGAATATAATATACCTATTTTCAAGCATGCTGGATTCAGTGGTGATATTCATTTTTTTAATCAAAATCAATCAAAGCTATATTCATAGCTTAGATCAAATAAAAAATCGTTTATTTTGTTTATTTATTGTTATTACTTTTTAGGACTAATGAAGCACAAAAAAGTTAATAAAGTAAAATACAGTAGTCCCACCCCCCCCCCCCTCTAATACACGCACCATTAGTATACGAAATCCGTTAATCCGCTGGTCAATGCAACTCCTGTTTTTGCTTCATGCAACTCACACACTCTTGACAAACATGTCAACTCTCTTATGTATATAAACCCCTGAATTTTTACTTGAAATCAATCATTTATTCACATGAAACTCATACATTCATGACATACATGTCAGCTATCTTATGTATATAAACCTCTGCATTCTTACTTAAAATCAATCATTTATTCACACCCAACTCAACTGTACATATCTGGCAATTATCATTGAATTTTTATAGAATTTTTACAGATCACCTCGCTATTAATTGTCATATCTATACATGGAAAACCAAACTCTAACTCGGAAAAGGAAAGCTTATGTCTCATATAAAATCGATCAAAAGCTGGAAGCAGTGAGAAAAATAAAAAAAAGGAGATTTACAAGCAAAAGTTTCAAAAGAATTTGAAGTTCCAGAAGGTAAACTACGTGGTTGGATTCGAGATGGAAAGAAACTGAGAGACTTCGTTAGCTATTTGGATGGACAAGAAGGGCTGAAGAGAAAGAGAGCAAAGTTAGCTGCAGAATCTGCCATGGATAAAGCCACTTTTGATTGGCTGTCTCAGAAGAACAACACCAATGTACCCATTTCTGGCAGCATCCTTCAGGCTTAAGCTCAAAAGTTTCACAAAGAGATTCACGGAGAAAAAGATAGTGGGTTCGTAGCTTCCAAGGGCTGGCTGCAACGCTTCCAAAGACGTCACCGAATCAAGTCAAAGTAACTCTCAGAAGAAAATTGTTCTGCTGACACATAAGCTGCTTAACACTTTATTCCAAGATACCAACAGTTTAATAGAAGCAAATACCTACAGTCAAGAACAGATCTTCAATGATGATGAAACTGGGCTGTATTACAAGTTCCTTCCAAGAAGAACTCTAGCACCCAAGACTAACAAGTCAGCTTACCAGTGGCTGAAAAAGAACAAGGATAGGATAACCCTTCTTCTAGCTTGCAACCGAGCAGAAACGCTTAAGATCAAGCCCCTTGTGATTGGCAAGTCAAGAGCTCCTCGTTGTTTGAATGATGTCAATATGGACAAATTCCCTCTCAAGTATACTCTTTCATCTAGCGTCTGGATGACATCTTCAATCTTTAAAAAATGGTTTTTCAACATTTTTGTTCCATCTGTTCGGCGACATTTGAGGATGATTGGAGAGGAAGAAAAAACGGTACTACTGCTCGATAATTGTTTTGCTCACCCTCAAGCAGAGTGTCTTCGATCCCAGGATGGAAATATCACAGTATACTATCTTCCAAAGGATACTACATCTCTCTATCAACTACTTGATAAAGGCATCATCAACGTAAGTGAAGAGTAACTACAAGAAACATATTGTTCAAGCCAACCTCGATGAAAATGCTGATGTTGTAGATTTCTTGAAAAAGTTTTGGGGATTCCCTTAGGCAGAAGTGGAGGCTGGGGAGGATCTCATGAAAAAGAACTTGTTCAACATTTCCGAAGAAGAACAAGAGCAGCCAACCTTCCTTGAGTGGATAAAAGCGTGGGGGGGGGGGAGGATAAAGGCAAGATCTCAATAACACAGCTTCTCACAGATCAGCAAATCCTCAGCAATGCAGTGTCACCATTGGCCAATACAGAATTACCTGCAGCTAAACCACAACACACTGCTGAGTTACTCACTTCTGATCAGGTTGATGACGAGATGGACATACAGTTTAAGAAAGTCTCTGCAAAAGATGCTGTCTTTGGTGGAGAACAACTGCTGAAACTCTCTGAGCAGTAAGGCATGTCTTTTGAAGTTCTGCAAATGCAGAATCTTCTTCATAAGGCTAAGAAGATAGAGAATCAGGCCACAACTCAGGAGACAATTGACGACTTCTTCAAGAAACAGTAGTGTTCCGCATTCTGGTCACAATCCGTATTTCTGTATTTCTATACATATGATTGATGTTTATATGACTTTAGCTGTGCTATGGGAACAAAAGGCAGAGTGTAACCATTGTGTAGCAGAACAGCTTTGATGCTGTCCTTGGATTCATCTATGAAAAGTCACCAGTTGGTATTATCATATGGTATTTCCAGTTGTTCAAAAAGTTCTGTGAATTACAAAAGCATAAGACATCCTTCATGGTGAATAAGGCAAACCCCTCTGTATGTTTTCTGTACAGTGTTATCTTCACTCCTTTCTCAAGATTACGTTCTTGAAGCCAGAAACTCATTTTTGTCTTTGCTTAAATAGAGATCCCTGCACAAGTCATCCTCTTGAGAAAATGGTATTGGTTTATTCTCGTTTTCTGGATGATTTGGTTCCACTATATTTTTGAGGATTCACCAGTGAAATCCTCATATTCATTGCTAGAATCCTGCATTCCTTGATCTGGAGGTTTGGGCACAGGTAAATTTTCTGAGTGCTCTACTGAGAGCATTGCTGATTGCAAATTTGGTATACAATGTGTTTCTTTTTCTTTGCTGTAGTGCAGCCTGTAAAGTCTTACTGACAGAATTTTTTTGAGACAGAGAGAGCTCTATTTTAGAAAAAAACACATGCAAATGAAATACAAATACAATAAATTTTCACAAAAATTATTTTGTATAAACACAGATGGCATGACTAAAACATGCCTACAGACCAATTTACATGCCGACAACTATTTGAAAGGATATAAAAACTTGTTTTAATGTCTAAAAAATTGGAAATGCTTCTAGAGATCAAAATATAAAAAAAATATATAGATTTCGAACAAAATTTTTAAGTAAATACTATTGAACACAAGAATTGAATAAAATAATCATTGGGCTAACAAAACATTCATTTTATTACGTTTCTTCAGGGAGGCAGAGGCGAAGGTTTAAACATCTTACTCTCACTTGAAAACTCCAAAGACCAAGTACATGTTAGAATTCATTTTCAACAATCTAGCTTTTTAGTATGATTTCATAATTTTAGAATTGTTATTTTTGAGGTGCTTAATCTCCTTATTTTTTTTTTGATTTTACATAACCCTATCTCAATTCTTTCACTTAAATTCGGCATATTAAATAACTAAGGACTATTTATAGTAAATGATGCTTAGAAAGTATTCTGATTTATTTTTTTAATACTTCATTTTGATGGCTGAGAAATAGAAAATATCTAAATCTTGTCAAATATAACCCAAAATTTAAAATTCTTCTATCCACACCCGCATAGCCACGCAAATATTTTTATGTGGGTATCCCAGGGTCCAGCAGGTTGATTGTATTATTTTTTTTTAGGTCTGTGATTTTGTGTTTTGTTCATATGATTACCTTTCTAACACTGCTAAGGAAAGATCATTATTCAACAGTAGAAGTAACTTCATAAATTTAAAGATGTATTTTTATTTTGTTTAGGTTAGTGCACTTGAATTTTGGAATTAGCTTCAACGAAATATTTTTCTTTCGCAAAATTTTTTAAAGTTTTCAATTAAAATACTTCAATGGCATAACCAGCATTATTAACCAACGAATAACCTTTGAATTGAAATAAATTAATTTTCATTTTATGATTTGCACTTTATCAGTTTTTCTCACTTTTATCAGAGTTTTTATTAAAATAGAACTTGCAAGAAATTCTGCCTTCTTGGCGTTCATTGTGAGGCGTTAGTTGTCACAGGCCCAAGAGAACTTATAAGTTAGTGACTTTATGGTACGTTATGCGCAAAAAGAAATGTCCTAATAACTGTGCGTTTAAGCTTTGTTAAGGCAAGCAGTCGTCTTTGTTTATGCATCTTCCCATTACTCATGTACCTGATGCCTATTCTCTCCTCCTTGTACTGAAAGGCGTTGATTAAAATGGTTGTTAACCTAACAAAGACGGTAATTCTTCGAATCTTTTTTTCGATAAAAATACTTTATATTATGTTTAATTCAGACCTTATAAAGATCAAAAATGAATAATTGGCTGTGCTTGAAAAAAGCCTCCTATTTTTGAGATGATAATTAGCATCAGCAAAATATAAAATGTAAAAATTTATTGAAAATTGCTTAATATTCGTTTTTTGTATTTAAGTTTTCAATAAAAAAAAATTAAAAAAAGTTTTGTGGTTAAGGAACCTCTCATCTGCTGCAGATTTTTTTTCTTTTTTACAATTCTAGCAGTGTCATTCAATTTGTATTAAGCTAACAAAATGATTTCCTTTATCATATTTCAAATCTTCAATGACTCTTTCTTTCAAACGCCTTGATTTCTGTGGATAATTTTTTTTACGATTGGTGGAGGAAACATTTGAATTGAGAGATAAAGAAATTCTTTTCGTTTACAATGAAGTTCTTGGTCTTACATTCACAAAATTGTTGAAATTTTGTAATTTACTCCAATGATATCGATCCTTTGTGTGAAAATAGGAAACCACAATTTTTTTTCTAATTCTTGTTCTGTATAAAGAAACTTGTTTATCAAGCATATCAACACCCTATATCTATGTATTATACTGAGACGCAATTACTTTTTTGTATTTTAGTGAGTAGCGAATTATATTACTGATTGGAAAAACCCTACTGTAGTTTTTAGCAACAGACACAGAATATAACATTGATTCCATTTTGCTAAAAAATTTTGTTTATATGATCAAATCTATAATCAAAACAACGTCGTTTTTTCTTCATTTCTTAAGAGATCTCTGAACATTTTTTACTCAGATTTTCCCTAATTACACTTGTTGCCTTGATATTTCTATACCTTATAAGTTCTAGAATTTCTATTTTTTGTGGAAAAATTGATGAAATATATTTCATAAACTGTACATCCATATTTATTAGGGATATAACTTTTTTTTCAAATCAAAAAGCCCGCAGCCTTATTCGATGAAACTTTTTATTTGGAAATACATAAAAAGTCTTTTTTGAAGATTTTGGCGCAATAAAGTTCGCGCGCATTACTATGTGAAAAATTTATTCTATGTGATCAATATTATATTATAGAATTTCAGGTTTTTTTCATTTATCAACTTAATTTGTTTTTTTTCACATTTTAACACATTTTTTAGAGTCAATAAATTCTTTTCTTCGTGAATCAAAAAATGAATAATAAAAACTTGCCCAAAATATGCGCTGTAAAAAGAAGGGCCGAGATTCCTCTGATAACAGCGAGTTTATCTGATTTGTGCAAAATGCCAACAAAAAAACAAGTTATCGGTCGTTATCTTGAATTGTTTGCAACGGAAAAAAATAAAGATACCAGAATAAGAATTTTCCAACCGTTTCAGGACCAGAAAAGAAGCTGACATCAAAACGATTCATCCTTCAAAGAGAAAATTCATCGAAAGCACGTCAGCTCTGCAGTCAGTCGATTTGAGTAATGAAATGCACGAAAATGATTTCAAGATCTCTTATGGCTTTGATGGTGAAAGCGACGATGACTTTATATCAGTGAATGAAAAAAAAAGAAAGAATAGCTTAGTCGCATCTGCCGCTAAACTTGAGAGTAAATATAAGATCTTTTGTAGGTTGAAACATTCTGTCTTCTTTTTGACAGAAAAATCATTTCCAAAACAGAGTACCAAGTTGTGTGCCTTCAAAATAGCATTCGAAAAATAAACTTTGCAATACTTGCTTGCAAAAATGGCTCTTTCAAAGCAATTTTTGAAGAGATTGAATACTTAATGAACGACTTTTGTGCTTGGAAGAGTATTCAAATGATAATATGTGATTCCACGGCAGTCAATACTGGTAAAGAAAATGGAGTTGTAGTGAAGTTTAAGAAGGCCATGATTGAGAAAGCTTTTCAAAAACCACAGTTTGTTGCTTGTCAACACCACGTACTAGATCTTGTTTTGAGCGACAGTATGGACTTTAATTTAGGTGGGTCAAGCAGACCTATGATTTTCTAAATCAAGTCGTTAACAATTATGAACTTTTGAAAGGTAATTATAAGTTCGATACTGATTGTTTCTTATGCAAGAACCGTGGTTGGAGGGATGATTTTACATTTTTGTTTGATCTTTCTCAGGCTTTTAGGTTTTACAAAAAAACAAATAAATGGCCTAAAATAAAATGGAGAAATCTGCCACCTCTCCACAATGCTAAAATTGTAATATCATATCCAAAGACCCTCAGTTTTGGTTTCATAACCAAATGTATGATGAAACGACATATCAAAGCCTGCGAAACGTGATTCTTGCACAAAACTGCCCGAAAGCCATATCAACATTCGATAAATTTTTTAGTTCTGAAAGTTCCAAAATAAACGTACCAAGAACAAACATCATAACAAAAAGAGGTGTGAAAAAATGCAAGAAATTGTCAACAATATCCGATCAAAAAACATTTAAGCAGCAAGTTTCTTGCTACTAATCATTTTTAATATCTTTTTATAGTTTTTATCTTACTTCTAAAAATAAATGATATTTTTGTGGCAATATTTAAGCTTTTTTGTTTTATTATGTTAAGTAAATCATATAATTTTAAGTTTTCAATCATTGCGCGCGAGGTTTTTTGGATTGTTCAATGTAAAATTGGTATTTTTGAGCTACAATATTATTCATTGAAAAATGATACAGGATTAGAAAGTTAAAAAAAGTAATACCCCTAATTTATGTATAACAGATGTCAAATGTTTTATACAGCAAGAAGATCAAAATTATTATTTTTTCCTTACCAAGGGTATGGATAAAAATTGTTTAAATATCCTTCTGAACTGCAAAGACACCAATTATAAACAAATTTTATTGATTTTCATTTCAAATATTTTTTTTCCAAATGCAACACATATCTGATCTGATCATCATTTATCAACAAAAATCTTAGGTTAAAAAGTACTGCAAGATTAATTTGGCCTTAACTACCTTGAAATTAAATAATTATAAAATACAATCATAAATCAAAGCAATCTCTGCATACTTTAATGCCTCCTAAGATTTGACAAGAACCTAATATGGACCTATATATCCATGAAGGAAAATTTTCACATACTAATAACAATATATTTTTTTATATTCTTAATCTATATTTAAATTTTCATCAACATTCAATATTATATGTGAAAAATATTCGAGTATAAAACTTTTTAGTTGAATACATTGCATATTGTCAAAGTAATTTCGGCATATTTTAATGACTCAGGTTTGCCATGTTCCTAATAGATTGATATGTACTTATTTGAACTTTGGAATTTTAAGTTTAATTAAGGGTTCGTGATGTACGGTGTTTAGAGACTGTGATTCAATAGCTAAATGTCTACGGTGAATCCAGCCTTGAAAACTCATAAAAATTAACTTCTTTTAAAAATAACTAAGAATTTATTATTCAAATACAAATTATAAAATACATGTTACAAATAAAATAAATATCACATGGCACAAAAAAAAACGAAAAAAAGAAATAGTTATCTGAAAAAAGTTCCTAGGAACTCAAAAGTGGATGATGAATATAGAATATTGATCTCGACTTAAAAAATGGGTTTTGTTAAGAAATCTTGTCGAAGACAATGATGACAGACAACGTCTGAACTTTAAAAAACCAATAAAATTTATTTTTTAAATTAGCCCCCCTGTCATCGATTTCTTGATCCGCCACTCTGCAGTACACACATTTATGAATGAAATCAAGAATAACAATTTTAATGTTACGTTTATTATCGTTAAATTTTATAGTTAAATTTATTATCATATTCAGAAAGAAAAAAGTCTAATAATTTTTTTAACCATAGGTTGGTTAGAGATATCAAAGCACTTTCAGCTGTAAGGCTATATGCTCCTATTATCCTTGAGATGGTTAACCACAGTTTTGTTATTTTTAAGAATCGGAAGCCATGGGGATCAAACACTTGACCTTCAACTGTTAAGTTGAGAGGTACACCCTGACAACCATTGAGGCTCTAACTATAGGTAAGGAATCATTAGTCAAAAATATAAATAAATTTTACATGATCTGAATTTTAAACAGATTGGATTTACTAAACTTCATATTTTAATTAGATTTTATTAAATTTTGGCATGCTTGATTTTGTATAAAAAAATATATTTTATTTAAAATTTGAATATTACCCTTAGATACAATTTTCTTGCCTAAACCCTAAATTTGATTGACAACTTAATTGCGAAAATTGAGTGAGGAATGAAGCCAGCATATATTTTATTTAAAATTTGAATAATATTCTTGGATATAATTTTCAGAGGCAAACCGCAAATTTGGTATAAAAAAATTAACCCTTTTTTGACAGAGTTAAAAATAGTAAATTATATCCCTTTTGACTGAGGTTCGAAAAACTAGATAAAATCTTTAAATTTTTTTTATCGAATGAAAAGTTCTCTAATAAAAATATTCTAACAAAAAAAAGTAGCGAGCAAAGTTTTAACTGTACAAAAATAGGCGTATCCTATATGTTGCGCTGGTCACTACTGAAAATATATAATTAGAAAATAAGACTAAAATGTAACAAATATTGTTCATCATAGTTTTTTTCAAATTAAAATGTAACACGTAAAAGTAACTCAAATATTTTTTTTATTAAATTCTTGTTCATGCCCATGAACATATTTCTAGAAATTTCATATTTTCTCTTTTAGTTCAGTATAGATTTAGTTATGTTTTGTTTATAAAGTTAAAAACACTTTTTTATTTTTCTATTACATATAAAATCATAAAGAAAAAATTTTCTAATATGTTTATTCCTTAAAAATTTTATCAGATGCACAATATATAAAAATAATCATTTTGTCTTAACTGTTTGAAAATATGTTATTTATATATGTTGCGCTTTTAAACATTAAAAAGCAGGTTGTGAAGAAATGATACTTAAAAGGTCTACTTATATAATTTTATAAGTTAAACTTTGAAAAATACAGTAGAAAACAACTAGTCTGAATAGTTGTTTAGAGGCATGTATATTTTTGACATTTAAGTATTTGAAATCAGTAAAAAACTTTATTTGCTACAGTAAAACCAAAAAATACAATTAAATTTTTTTTACAATTATTAAAAATATAAAAGAAAACAAGCAAAAAGATGTAAATTAATTTGAACGATATTCAATAAAGCATTTCACATGTATTCCAACATTGCACTTAATACAAATAGTAGGGGTCATCGAATGACAATGTCGACATCCCAATCTTTTTTTATCGGGTATCGGTGACACAAAATGTCCTATTTTATCATATCTAATCTCTTGATTGGGGTTCCTCACAGCTAATGCCTTCCTTGGACGAGGAGGAATGCCGTACTTATTTAGTAGCAACTCAACCAACTGCCTTCTAAATCCAAGTTGATTTAACTTGTCATTTGGCGTTAGCCTATAAATTATCCAAGATTGAGTGACACTCAAATCAAGCAGATGACTAACGATGGACCAATACCATTTTTTTCCGCGTATGGAGCACCTGTACTGTAAAATATTTTGGTCCATACGATCTACCCATCTCATCTCTTTATTATAAAGATATAAGATGTATGGCTGATGAAAACTAATTTTTTTCTTTTCTTGGGTAGAATACCTTGTAGTTTGTTTAACAGGGTGATCGGAACATGCATTTGAAATAGCTAATACTGACTTGTTATCGAACCATTGACATGCATTTATACAATCATTATTTAAAATATTGTAATAGCCCCTACCTTTTGTTCTAAGCTGTTTCATCGTTAAAAGAGGATATTTTTTTGTTCTATTACTTCTAATAGTACCAGTTATTTTTCTTCCCAAGTTTTTCATCTGATTGACAACATCATTCGAAGTAAAGTAATTATCGCAAATAAAGCTATTAGGAGAAAAGTCTACTAATTTTTTGCTGAAATCTAATAGAACCTGGCCTCCTAATCCAAAAGACTTTTTTTCATTGTTTTTTGTTCGCCCTTGATAAATGTCAAATTGCACGCAATACCCTGGTGAAATGCAATGAGACCACTGTCGATAGCAAAAACGTATGGGCTTACCTTTTAGAAATTGTTTAGTCGGATGACCACCAAAATAAGGTATCATAGTCTCATCTATACTGTGATATTCCCTACACGGAGCAAACTTCATAAAATTAATATTTAAAATATCTATTAATGGTCGAATTTTAGAAAACCGATCATCTTCACATAAATTTTCATTGTTGCATACATGAAAAAAGTGTTTTATCTCTTCAAATCGCTTTCTCCTCATAGATCCCAAAACTAAATTATTTTGACAATCCTGTTTTTTATCACAGTATAATCGAGAACGAGGTAGTTTTACATAACCTGACAAAATAATAATTCCTATGAAACAGAGTACTTCCTCTCTAGTAAGACACAAGTTATAATTATTTTGTGAAGCGTATAAATTAGAGTACTCAGCTATCATATCTATTATATTTACATTTAAAAAAATAGAAAATACGTCAAAAACACTCAAGAGACGATCGTAGTAAAATGGACTAAATTCTGGCAGAAAAGAAGTTGATAAAGAGTTTTCCTGATGATTCGAACTCCATTTTACATTTCTATTTTGTCTATTTTTTTTAATGTGAACATCATTTTCACTCTCAGAATCACTTCTTGAACCTAAAGTACAGAAAGCAGCTAAGTGAGATGCTCTTAAAGTGTTTATATCGTATGATTCTTCATCACAAGAATCTTCTTCAGAAATGACTGAACATGAGTTAAGTGGAGGCTCAATATATACTTCTTCTGCATTTAGGTTCGAATCTTCAATCATTTCCAATATATCTGAGATTTTACAACTCTAAAATATTACTCATTTAAAAAACAATCTCCAACAAAGTTACCCTACTTTTCAAACATTAATACTTCAGCAAAATTAAGTTTTTTTAAATTAAAATAACTAAACTTCAGAAAAAATATTTAAATATTTCAGTGTACTTTTTGTTAGACCCAGAGGTGTAGCTAGCAAATATGCCACCCGGAGAAATCGGAAAATTTGTCGTGTTTATAACAAAATATCAAAACCTACTAAAAATTTAAGTCCATGCGATAAGGGTTAAGCGATGACAAATATAGGGTAAATTATAGTAACTTTACGAAAAAAAATGCAGCCCCACAAAATGTTCACCCGAAATGGACCGCCCCTGTATAAAGTATAAATGCAGCTTGTTGGACACTTCTGGAGTAGGCCATGAGGTGCCTGGTCAAAACGTCCGAAAACCAAAAAGCTTAAAGGGTTAGTATTATGGGTAGGTAAAGGGTTGTAATGTTTTCAAAGTTAGAGTTAGGGTTAAGATTAGAGGTTTTGGAGCAATTGGTCTTCAGAAGTTTTGATTTTCGGACGTTTTAGTTTTGGTCGTTTTGACTATGAATTAGTCCATGAACCAGCTTATGAAAGTTCAAATTCTATTTTCGCCAATAATTCATAATCTGTCAGCTATGCTTATGTGCTTTATCAATAATAATACCACAAAACTAAACCTTTTAAGTTTTATCGTTAATGAAATTTGATAAAGTTAAAAGTTTTGCTGAAGTATTAAATTTCTAAACGATAAAAATATTGTCGAATAAAAACCATGCTAAAAATTTATATTATATGTTTTTGAATGAACAATTATCCTTTTTTCAATGTTTGAAAAGTAGGGTTGATAGTTGAAAAATACCTTTTCCATCTTGTAATAAATTGTTAATAGGTTTAAAAGCTATTAAGAAGATCCGTAAATATGAAGAAGAGCTGCTAAAGTGAAGTAGAGCACACATGATATGGAAAATGATGAAGATTATGATGTTTTAAAGAGTGAAAGCAAAGAGTATGAATTCTGCGAAAAGACTAGCGATTCATATGTGATACATCAACTAAAACATTGAGACAAAATACATTTCATAACATCTGTGACTTGAAAGTGCATGTATGGCTTCCTATACCCTCTTTACACATGATGAGAAAAAAAATTATGATGGAAGAGATATCGGAGAGTGTTAATGATATGATAAGTTGTGTTAGTGGGAATAAATTATTTTTCACACATTTCAAATAATAAAAATAATGAGAGAAAATTTTTTAAAAGGAGAATTTTTTATGGAGGAACACGGGAAAACCTGTTTAAAAACTAACTAATTAACTTTCATAACATTTTTGTAATCAATTATAATTTTATATCAATTTAACTTAACGTATCACATTTGAATTGCTGGTCCAAAAAGCTATATTTTTTACTGATTCAAATGTGAATCGCTAGTCCAAAAAGGGATAAATCTTATTTAAAATTAGAATTAAAGTTTTCGTAAGCAATTTTATCATCAATCAAATTTTTGAATGACATTTGATACAAATTTTCTGTTTATTGGAAAAATATGTATCCAAAATATATATGATTATAAAATTTCAACAGTGTATATAATGTAAACACTAAGTTATAGACATTATAATAAAAAAATTTTGAGGAAAAATGTACATTTGATTGACAGTTTTTGATATGAGGGGTCACTTAGATAAAGTGAAAATGATATCAAAAGATGCAGCTAGTCATTTTAGTAACCGTCACAAAGTTTGAAGGCATATGATTCTGCTAATATCCTAGAACAGAAGTTTAAGTTGAGAGGGGGGGGGGGGGGGGGGCTAAATGCCCTCTCATCTGAAGTTGATATTGACATACAAGAAGGCTTCAACTACGTAACAACAGAACAGCTCTAGCAAGTATGGATGATATCAGAAGTTATGGACGAAAGAAGAGATCTCTAAAAAGTACACAATACTTTGAGGAAGACTCGAAATGGCATTGACATAGAAAGAAGAGGAGATTTACGCCTCTAACCGATCGCTTTGAGGTCAAACATTGACAAATCAATAGCCGTTGATCTGTAAAAGAGATCTCATTAAAATCATGCAATATAAAACCGATTGTTATATTTTTTGCTTTGTAAATGTAAAAATGTTAATTCATTTAAATGAAAAGTTTGTCTCGGCAGATGCCTTAGCATGGGGTGGTCTTGAACAATATGGTCTGGGTTAATTTCCCGATCATGATTATCTTTACCATCTGTCCAGATATGGAAGTTTATTCTTCTCTTGGATGCGATACCGACAACTTAAAAAAGGAAACACTTATTCAAGTAACTTTTTTATTTACAAGTAGATAGAGGGCTTGATGCAAAACTAAAACTTAATTTTCTTTCTACTTTTCTAGGTGTATCAAGTCTTACACTGGCAATTTTGGAGATGTTATACTAATCATAACCGTTTTCTTCCTCCAACCTATAAATAACATAATCTCATTCTAGAATTAAATTACTATTATTCAGATGGCTATCTTGTCACTATATCTATAACTTTAATTCTACTTCGTCGCCAGACTTTAGGTTACGAAAGACTTAAATGGTCCTACTGGAAATTTTGAAATATAAACCAATCAAATTTCAGCTAAAATTTTTGAATAGCATGTATAAGCTTCTTTTACAGTGCAATTCGAGTTTACGAACCCACCCTTTTACAAACAATTTTAACTCACCTCACAAACTGTTTTTGAATCACTCACTCGAAAATTGTGTCTTTTGTATATCTTTATAATGGGGTTTTCTTCATTTTCTATCGGGTTAAATCTAACATTTACTGCTGATAATATTTTTTACGAATATTTCGGGTAACGAAAGATTTAATCGAAGGAATTAAGTTCACAAACCCAGGTTCTATTGATTTATTTTATAGGACATTAAAACATTTTAAATCCCCAAGTGGTATTCGATTTGTATTTCATTTATAAGATTATTTGGTTAAGAGATTAGGAAATAAATTTTAGGTTGTTTTTACATGGCGATAAGTAAATTTTAGCTTATTTATAAATGGCTTAAAAAAATTGATTTTTTTTTCAAAAAATCTAATGTTTTTATTCCATCATAAGTTGCTTATTATCATTTTAATGAAGAGAATTTTTTTGTTCTATTAATTGGTAGTTTTATTGCTTATTAGATCGATTGAGTAAAAATTAGTCTATTAGTTTGGTTTGACTAGATAATTATTTAAACTAGTTGCGTATATTTGTTTCTTTAACAGTTAAAATGTGTTAATTAGGCAAGTCAAAAGTTGATGAAGAAGTAACGTTTCAAATTTTATGCTGTTTGCTAGTTAGTTACCGTCGTTTCTAAGTTTATGGGAGATTTGATATTGAGTGATGCAAAATATTAATCAGAAAATAGTTAGGATCACGAACCATTATTAAAATTTCTAGTAGCTCACCAAAATTAGCTAAATCTGGGTTCGACTTCACAGCAGCGCTAAATTTTTATCGATAAAAAACATCGATATTTTTTTACTTGTAAGAGCGGTTTCGTAGAGAAGTTAAAATAAAAAAAATTAAAAATAAAGAAAAAGTATAAGAGGATTGTAGAGCAGAAATTTATTTGTATTGAACAAATTTAAAATTGTATCATTTGTCCTTTCCTTTTCTTTTCACCTCCAATTTCAAAATGTTTACAACGCTTTATGGGCAACATTTTTTTTCTTTTGCACGCTGAACATTCCAGTTTTAAAACAATCTTTTTCGTTGTTTTTGCCTACGAAAAATATATTGAAAAGATTATTATAGATATAGAAATATATATCGCTAAATAGCACTAATTTTTGAAATGCCTTTAAACCCATATGAGCAAAGGGGTAGAATCTGCTCAGCTAATTTTAAAAGCTTATTATCAAAAAATCGGAAACATAATAAATTTTCTAAATATAGGTTTTAAATGTTTTAATCCCCAGAAAATTTGTTTAGAATTTGGGTATAATTTTTAAGAGTATCTAAAAAGGTCTAAAGTACATGTTTTAACCTATAATCAATCATTGATCTACAAACGGAAACCAAAGAAATTTGCTGTTTTCTTGTAGAATTTTTTTATAAAAAATTTATTTGTGTAAAGTAACATTTATAATAAAAAATAAAACATGCTTTCTTAGTGAATTTTTATACACAAAAGGCATAGAAATAAGAGACATCTTAAAAAATAATGTATTTGACAGATGATTGATTGATAGCTTATAAAAATGATAATATAAATGAAAACATGAAGTTTAGGCAAGCGCGGTGTCTTGTTCCAGTTGTTATGTGTTGAATTTCCACATGATAATTTTCCATATTAGACTCTTAGTAACAACCTTTGCTTACTATTAAAATCTTTAAGAAATCTAAAAAAAGCAAAGAAACGATGAAAACTTTAAACTTCTTAAAAAGTTTCTTATTTATCTAAAACTTCAATCTAGGATTTAATTTTAATTTTGCTTAATCAATTTCTTTTAGTTGCCAATATATAGTGAAAATGAAGATTCTCTTTTATTCGTCTAATTCTGACGAAATGAATGAAGACAATTTATAGTATTGACGGAAACCTAAAAAATTTTACGCACAACTTATCTTGCACAAATAAGATCTATACATTCTATTGGAGAGTTTCTCAATGAAGAAATTTATAGGTTTAAAGGCCAAGCTTTAAATCAATATTTAAAACGAAAATGAAAGAAAAAGAGATCTGGCATGGATTAAAGCTTAGCTTTCAATAACAAGAAGACAAAACAAGCATTAAGAGATGGCTTTTAAAAACAATGTTAGAGAAACTAATTCGATACATGCCAATTATCCTGATTTATACAACTCAACCAGGGGGGGGGGGCTGATTCCGGGTAAGAATTTTAACCAAGATCCCAATTTTAAATTATTTTATTCTATTTCATAACTTTGTTATCAAAGAAAGGAGTTTTGTAAAAAAAGATCCTAACTGAACATCGAACAATGGCAAGTGTATACTCTGTGAAGGCTCGTTGACAACATATGTTTAAAGGTTCCTAAAAAGCGTGTTTGACTATTAAAAAAATGTTGCATAAGTTAAAAGCAATAAATGGGCTAATATAGCAGGATTCCAAAAGATAGGAAAGATGTTGAAGCAAAAGGTTAAGCAGGGGCGCACATCCGGGGAATCAAAAATATTTTACAAACGATGTGAGAGCTATATAATTATAATAATAATCCATTGTTTCAATATGCACACAATAACTAAGCAATGTTTATCAAGTGTCTAAATGCGTCTTGTTGTATTTTTAAGCAAACACATGTTGATGATCCATCAGCTTTTTCTCATCCTCTTCTCTCACAGTGATTCTATTTCTCTTTCTGTCTCCTCTGTTTTCTCCACTAAAACTCAATCACTCTAGCTCTCTTCTCTCATTCAAGCTCCCTCCTTTCACTCAAATACTCTTCTCTCGTTCAATCTCTCTTCTCTTATTCAAGCTCTCCTACCTCATTCAGCTCTCTTCTCTCTAATTTGTATTTAGAGTTTTAATTTTATTTTATCTCATTAGAAACTAGTTTTTAGCGGAATATAAGTCCACTATTTTCAGAACCTTTTTTAGTGATACCAAAGTTCAGCTATTCAAATTAATCAGATTTTTGGTAAAAATTTAGTTCTATTGTCAGCAGAACTAGCTTCATGTTTTGACTTTAATTGTTTGAAGTCAAACTGAAATTGTTTAATGTTTGAAGTTTTCATATTTTATTTTCGAATTTTTATTTTTAACATAACTTAATACACCAAACATAATTTTTTAAGTCAAGAAATTTTTTTCAACAATAGGTATTTGGGAATTAATATTTTGACTAGTACATAATTAATTAAATCATTTTTTTACGAAAATTTGTTGATTATAATAAAAATATAAAATAAAATGTTTCAGTTGTTAAAAATGTACTTTATCTATTTATGACAGCTGTCAAAATTTTATTTGTAGACAGAAATAGTCAAAAAACGCTTAAATCATTTTATGAAAAGTGTTAAACTACCATTTTTTGTATACTATGATTCCTTACAAAATGTAAAAATACAAGCGGTACCAAAGCACTATACTAAATATCATATATTTAGCTACTTCAACGTTGGCGTTTGATGCTTATAAAAACTTGAAACATAAAATAAAGTGCCGATAAATTCTCATCTCGTTTTAAAATAGTGAAAATTGTTTTATTAGTATATTTTCTCTCCTTTCTCTCTTATGTTAATTATGTAGAAAATTTTCCAATTTTGAGTAAAATGTAAGGAAATGATACCGTGGGTGTGTTTTCATTTACAAGGCACTGATGTACCGCTTATGTCAAACTATGAACAAATTGTTATCGATGAGGAATCAAACCCAGAGGCTTCCGTGCTGAGTCCATCATCTCAACCAACCTACCATGCCACCCATAGAGTATGCTGTAGTGAATACGTCAAATTAGTTTTCAAAAAAGTTAGGTTATGCTGTAAATTTTTTTTAGTTTTTATTGAAGCTCTATAACTTTTTCTGATACTTATTTTTCCTTAAAAGTTATTATAAAAAGCAAATCATTGCAAAAGGTTAAAAATTATTTTACTTTTTGTAGAAAGTCCAAGTAATAATATCTTAATTTATGGTTTGACTATTTTCTGTTGGGGCAAAATTATAGTTTGACTACTTTGTGTTTGCTTGCACCAATTTAACTTTTAAACTTGAGAAAAATGAAGTAATGCAATCTTAATTTATTGTTTGATTTTTGTTTACACAATTTTATCTTTATTTTATACCTTTTTTGAGAGTCTAACTTAAACTAAAAGGAATGATAAAATTCTAATAGTTTTCTAACTTTAGTTCTGTGTTACATTTTTGATAGAAATTACCTCAGAAAAGTTAAGTTTTTATTTATTTATTTTTCAGAAAAAATGGAATAACTGATTAATGAATGGTTTTTTTTCATTTAATAAAATTTTCCTTTTTTTTATTGTTAAATGATATCTTTACCAATTTTCTACATATAATTTGGAGACGGTGCGAATCTATGTGAAGGGAGAAAGTTTGTTTATGCATGTTGCTGTTTACAAGTCCTCATTCATTGTTGATGTTTACCTTAATAGGGCGGCGGTTAAAGTTTACATCAAGTAATGAAACAAAATAGACAAGAGAGGAGTAGGAAATCAGAATTTTTTTTGTCCTTTTTGGAAGACACTTGAAAGTTCGCTCCTCCAAATAATTTCAAGGATGTGCGCACCTGGGTTTAAGAGATGGAAGTTGTATAGAAATATTATAATATAAAAGAGAAAATATATGTGAAAAAGAAAATGACGAATATGAGATTGTGAAGAGCATAAATTATTTGGGAGATACGGTGGAAGAGGACGCCTCGTGTGAAATAACAATAATTGGAAGAATTAGAATAAAGAAAAATTACTTGTGTAATAAAATGCCAAATAAAACAAGAGTGTCAGATGAGATTTAAAAAAGTGAAGACCAAGAAGTAACATCTTATAAATTTGTTTGGGAAAAAATACATTTAAAACATGGGAGCACATCCGAGGAAACTAAGTCAGGGGTCGGCAAAATGGTCGATAACTTACCAAATTGTGCTATGCTTTTTTTACTTTTAAAACATGGATTAGGACATTATATAGTATAGGATATATAAAACATTTTTTGTTTTTATTTTTTTCTTAATTGTTGGACATTGATTAATGTTTTTATGAAAAATTTCTTTGGGGTGAGGGTGTATGTGAAGACAAATGTCGTATGAAAGGGTCGACGGATACAAAAACTTGACGATCCCTATACTAAGTAAAAATATCATTTTATTTAATGGACATTTAAAACTCTTAAAAATAAAGTTTCAAAACATGACTAAAATTTCAAACACAAAAAATGATTACTTTAACCCTTTGAGGATTAGTGTGACACCAAGAAATAATAATCGTCTGCTTAAAACATATAAAAATGAATCGAAAACGAAAACAGAATCGCCTGCTTTAAATATATAAAATTCGATTAAAAAAGAAATCCGTCAATTAGTCTTGAAAATTTTGGTTAACATTCAAATTAAACCATTAAAAGAGCAAATTAAAGTTTAGCCTTTTTATATTAACAATACCAAAACTAAAAAAAGTAATAATTTAAGAAATATCAAGCTTTAACAAATAAATTGAGTATAAATTTTTGACCATTAGCGTATTTTATGTGGGCAATTCTATAAGAAAAATTAAAATTAGGAATTTAAAAATTTTTAAATATCTAGCAACGCATTTATTGTAATTTTAATAAAAATTTACTTTTCTTCTTAAAATAGGCTTTTTTTGTCCACCAAAACCTCTTTGTTTCATGTCGTATCTTCTTTTTCCTTAAAAATATATTAACATAATCCATTGAATAATTATATTTAAAAGATAAATACCCAAAGCAGTCAAGGAATCTTTTCCTTTTTTATACTGAGTAATTTTATGTAATGTATGCTTTTTACATTTTACACTATTACAATATGTTTTTCGGGATTTGGGAACATTTACCTAAATATAGACAAATTTTTAAATTATGATATAAGTTAAAATTAGTAAATAAAAAATTTATATAAAAGTGCACATGAAATATCAAAATATTAAATTTTATGAACTCACCATTTTGACTATTGTTAATTTGGAAAAGTGAAAAATATATAATTTTAAAATATAAAAATTAAAACTTGTTCTTTTGATTAAAGTCTAAAATTTATTTAAAAATAAAAACATTTGAAAATTATTAACTATCTAAAAATTTTATTGTTAGATTTTTATATAGTCTATATTGAAACTATTATTTCGATGCAATCATTTCACACATTACCTGCGCTCAAAAATTTTAGGCAGGGGAGGGGGGGGGCTTTATTCGGGCACTAATTTTTAAACCATCAGATTAATCTGCTTCAAGGCGAAAAGAAAATATATGATGTATTTGTCAAGCTATATCTATACAGATTAAATTTTCATAAAAGAAATTATCATGAATGCTAGATGTTTGTCATATTTTTTTAGGGTAAGGAAAATTTTTTTAGGGCAGCTCAAAAATTAGCTGGGGTCTTGGGAAATAGTCTCATTAAGCTCTGATTTCACATACATACAAGGCTTAATACATAGAAGGTAAAAAATAACCGTAAACCGGATTTTTATTTTATAAAGACTTGACTCAATAAAGAGCCATATGTGGCTCTCACAGCTCATTTGCCCACTGTTGACATATAAGAACAAAATTTAAGAAAAAAATATAAAAAACATTAAACATAATCTTTGAAAAATGATTTGACTTTGTATAAAGTTAATTTTTCTTATGGGTCCTCCAGTACATCAGCAAGATTATCTAGAAGGCTTTGGTTAGATCCAAAGATCATACGTTATTAATTCTTTTATTGATGGAAGTGGCATAACAGAATTCTTTTTATCATTTTTACGTTCTATATATAATACAAACAAAATATAGATAGTTTATAAGAATACACATAGAAAATTGCAATATTTAGTGAACTAAATAAAAACTATTGTTAAGAAAGAAGCCTTATTTTGTCTTCTAATTTTATGTGTGAGCAGTAAACAATAATAATATATGAATTGTTATTTAAAAAACAATACAAAAATGGATATATAGTGGTTAAAGAGGAGAGTCTTAATCATGTTTTTTAACATTACATTTTTGATTGTGACATGCTTATCAACTCTATCTAGTCATGAAAGAATATTCTTTTCTTTAATGCCTATATTCTATAGTGACGTCGAAAAATGTGATATATATTAATTTAAAATAAATACAAATTTTTTTTATATAGTATATAATATCATAATAAGTAGAAATAAATGAGAAATATGTAAATTAAAATTATTGGTAAATAAATGATCGGATCATTTTGCCCAAATACACTTGAAAATTTTTAAATCAGAATTTAAATACTCTATTTTAAAATATTGTTTTTAGATCGAATCATTTCATGATATTTAAAGTAAAAATCTCGAAATTTCAATAATACTAGAGTAAAAGTGCTTGAAAATTTATAATTTTTAAATCAATCTGAAATTTTTCTTTTTCAAAAAAAATTTATTGAGATTAAATTTTTCTAAAAATTTCAAAGTGTGACGCATTATATAATTTTTTTAAGAATTTTTGTATCTTATGTAAAAGTATAAATAAAGAAATATTAAGAAAAAGTTGAAAATATGCAAATTAAATTTTAAGTAAATTGATAAACATTTTTAAAATAACTGTTGGTCAAACTTATTCTGCTTGTAACCGCGTTTAATTCAAAAGACTATGAACTTAATACTACAATTGTAAATAAACGATAAATTTTATTTTACTTGAATAAAGCACAAGGAATATATACACAATAATCTATATCTTGTTTGGTTTCAATCTGTTACTGGTGGAGTGGAAACAACTTTTCAATATTTGGCTTTAAAGCAAACGGAGAGGGAAGTAAATCGTCTGTTTTTATACGTCAAAAATATTTAGAGTCTTTGGGAGAAGATACATCACACAATTAAAATCTGACTAAACCATTTAACTTGTGGAAAAGACGAGAATTGACAACAACATCTTTGCACAACAGTGGATAATTGTTATAAATGCCTTCATTCATCATCAGCATCAGGTATTCTCCACATTTAAGTTGCCCTGTTATTTTTTCAATAAAACTTTATTGTAGGTTTGTTATGAACACAATAAAGTGTAATATAACGATACAAGCAATTATATTCAATTTTCCCATTAGAATTCACTGAACATTTGAAAAATAAGTTAACAATTATTAAATGTTTTTTTCAATTTTAATATGAAAAATTTTAGATGAAATTTTAGTAGTTGCCTGTAAACCATCCTATGTGGCTTAAGTATCTGTGGCGTATCAAACAACCTACAACCTATAAACTATAATTTTTTTAGTTTTATTTTTTTCTATACTTTAAAATTCACATTAATTAAAAATTAAGTAAAAATTTATAGATGTTAACCAAAAACAAGATTGAATTTTAATCTTCGTTTTTTAATTAATTAATGGTTATAGGTTATCTGCCCTACTTTAAAAAGTGCAATTTATATATCTTCTAGTGTCATTATCTTAGAAATGATCAAACTAAGGAAGTATCTAACAATCAATATTCGGTTAAAATTTCCGTTGCGTGAAATATGTATTGATTCAAATATCCTTAAGTTGAAACATATTATTCAACAGTATACAGACTATCCTCAAACTTTTTAACTTAGTTTATCTCTCAAACTAAACAAAGATTATTCTACTGGAAGTAGACTTTATTTAAAGGAGTTATTTCAATTTTTACATAAATTTATCGCCTCTTGAATGCAATAATTTATTAAAGATTGATTAGAAGTTAAAAAACATAATTCGAATTCCAAAATTTATATTTATATATCATTAATTGGAGATCTCTTTGTGTTTCTTATGATTTTTTACTGCATTATTAGTAATGCTCTCTATAAAAATAATTTTTTCTATTTAAAGTATTTTATCCTTCAACTACAATACAAAATCACTCCTAACACAACAAAAATCAAAAAAATTTTCAAAAAACATTTTATCTACCTATATAAATTCTATATAAAGAAAAAAGGGAAAAAAGAAAAGAATAACAAGTACAGCAAAAACCTTGAATATAATGGCAATAAATTTTCAATTTTTCACCTGAATGTACGTAGCCTTACTAATAAAATTGATGAAATCAACAAACTTATTTTAGACACTAATGCTTCAATTTTCACCTTATCAGAATCCTGGCTCTCTAAAACTGATGCTCTAACATATCCTAACAACTACAACACATACGGTAAAGGCAGAACACGAGGCCAAGGAGGAGGGGTAATTTGTTTTTTGAAAAAAAATATTTCATTCCTAGAAATCGAATCAGATATGGAAGAATCACTCTTTTTGAAAATTATCACACAAAAACTTACGTTTTTACTCTTAATTTGCAATCGCTCTCCCGACAAAACTCAATATTTCCAGCTCCTTCACCAAAATCTCTCAAAGTTAAATTACAACAATATATTCATAATTGGTGATCTAAATTATAAGTCTGCACTAGTTAACTCTGAATGATCACACTATTTTCAATTGAAAGGCACATTCAACCTTAAACAAATGATTCCTTGTAACACTTATTTCAACATTAGGTATCATTCACAATTCACGTCAACACAGAATGGGAGGGAGGAGGGAGGCTTCATGTTGACAAAAGGTGGACAGAGAGGGAGGGTAGAGGGGGGTTTGAAAAAGTTGACATCAACATTATATATAGATTTCTCTTTTTCTCAGATCTGTAGATTTCACAGTATCTTCTGCAAATCATAAAATGTAACATTTGCGAGTGTTGTAAACCAATTCTTACAAATTATGATACGTTTTTCTCTGACAAGTAATTAAATTCTGCTTCTTTTATTGAAGATATATATTTACAAACATAAATATATTTATATATTTTATCTATACCTTGGCAAAGCTTCGGAAGCATTGCATATGCAAAGAAGCGAGAGCGAACTATATAGTATTTAAAGTTAAAAAATTTAAATGGGCTGAATATTTTTGATAGAATTGACCAAATATTTCCTACAAAATAAAAATTAAAATAAAAGTGGGAGGAGGGGGCGGGGTTAGAGTGAAGTTAACAATATGGGGGGGGTGGGGGGGAGGAGGGGCAAAATTTGACAAAAAATGGTTGACGTAAATTGTGAACGACCCTTTAACTACAAATTAAAACTGGACATAATACTGACCAATATGACGAATCTCATCAGCGACACCAAAGTCATTCAATACCCCATTTCCAACCACTCAATTGTATTCCCATCGCTGAAAATCTCCACGGGCAACCGGAAAATATATTACCAAAAAAGAAACTTCAAATACTACTCTACACTTTCTCTGATTCAAAAATTATCACAGCAAAAATGCATGAAACACCCTATTTCACTTTTACATCATTCGACGACATCTCCAATTTAATATTCACAACCTTCGAAGAACACTGTCCTTTGCAATCCTTCTCATGCACTCAGAAAGATCCACCATGGTTTAACGCAAAAGTCAAATCCATAATCACTCAGCGCAACAAACTCTTCGAAAAGTTCAATATTTCAAAACAACTCTATGATTACAAAAAGTTAAAAAAAAAACCAGGAACTATATAAAGTTTTTTACACATGTCTGTCTACCCATTTTCAAATATGCTGAATTCAGTGGTGATATTCATTTTTTATGAAAATCAATCAAACCTGTCAAAAAATAGATCTAAATGTGACAGCTCATCTCAAAAAGAAACTTTTTATCTAAATAATTATATAAAGTTTTTTACACATGTATACCCATTTTCAAATATGCTGAATTTATGAAAATCAATCAAACCAGTCAAAAAATTGATCTAAATATGAAAATTCATCTCAAAAAGAAACTTTTTATCTAAATAATTATATAAAATTTTTTACACATGTATACCCATTTTCAAATATGCTGAATTCAGTGGTGATTCATTTTTTATGAAAATCATTCAAACTATCAAAAAAGTGATTTACATATGACAGCTCATCTCAAAAAAGAAACTTTTTATCTAAATAATTATATAATGTTTTTTACAGATATACACCCATTTTCAAGCATGCTGAATTCAGCGGTGATATCCATTTTTTTTTATAAAAATCAATTAAAGTTATCAAAGCATTGATTTATATATGACAGCTCATCTTAAAAAGAAACTTTTTATCTAAGTAAGAATATAAATTTTTTTACACATATATACCCATTTTTAAGCATGCGTAATTCAGTGGTGATATTCATTTTTTTATGAAAATCAATCAAAACTGTCAAAAAATTGATTTATCCCAAAAAGAAAGGATCAGGCACGGTTTTTTGAATTAAAGAATTACGTTTAATAAAAAGTATAGGGAGATGATGAAGTTTACCGTGTATGGCATTTTACACACATATACCCATTTTCAAGTAGGCTGTGTTTACTGGTTATATTCTTTTTTTTTTTTATAAATATTAGTCAACCCTGACACAATAATTTAAATATGACAGCCCATGTCAAAATTAAAATTTTTATTTTTACTAACCGGTCCATGTGTTTGTCTCTCGCTTCGCTCGAGACGTAGGATTCTGGGTCCCCGTCATTCTAGGACGTGTGAAAGATCATTGCTACTGTGATTCTAGGACGCGTGAAAAATCATTGGTACTGTGATTCTATGATGTATGAAAGATCATTGGTACAGTGATTCTAGGACGTGTGAAAGATCATTGGTACAGTGATTCTAGGACGTGTGAAAGATCATTGGTACTGTGATTCTAGGACGTGTGAAAGATCATTGGTACTGTGATTCTAGGACGTGTGAAAGATCATTGGTACAGTGATTCTAGGACGTGTGAAAGATCATTGGTACAGTGATTCTAGGACGTGTGAAAGATCATTGGTACTGTGATTCTAGGACGTGTGAAAGATCATTGGTACAGTGATTCTAGGACGTGTGAAAGATCATTGGTACTGTGATTCTAGGACTAGTTAAAGATCATTGGTACCGCGTGATCCTAGGTCCTGTGAAAGATCATTGGTACTGTGATTCATAGGTCCAGTTAAAGATCATTGGTACACCCGTGATTCTATGTCCTGTAAAAGATCATTGGTACTGTGATTAATAGGTCCAGTTAATTCTAGGTCCAGTTAAAGATCATTGGTACCGCGTGATTCTAGGTCCAGTTAAAGATCATTGGTACCGCGTGATCCTAGATCCTGTGAAAGATCATTGGTACTGTGATTCATAGGTCCAGTTAAAGATCATTGGTACCCCCGTGATCCTGGATCCAGTTAAAGATCATTGGTACTGTGATTCATAGGTCCAGTTAAAGATCATTGGTACACCCGTGATTCGTGGTCCAGTTAAAGATCATTGGTACTGCGTTATTCTAGGTCTTGTGAAAGATCATTGGTACTGAGATTCTAGGTCCTGTAAAAGATCCTTAGTACCCTCGTGATTCTTCCAGGTCCTGTAAAAGATCCTTGGAACCCCCATGATTCTAGGTCTAGTTAAAGATCATTGGTACCCCTAATAATCATTAAATCATCCACAAAGATCATTGGTACCACACTAATACTAATCATTGATATTGCAAGTAAAGAAATCCCCGTTTTAAGTAAATTTTCAAGAAAAAAAAATATTATTTTTTTCTAAACAATGCAAAATAATCGAATAAACCATTGAAATTATTAAATAGAATGATGAGAGCATTCTAAAAATGTATAATACTTGTATATTTGCTATGTATATCTGAAGTCATATTTTGAGCGCGCTGAAAAGGCCTGAAAAATCGAAAAATTGAAAAATAAAAAAAAATTAAAATTTAAAAGCGTATTCTGATAGAGTTTGATACGCTGATTCCAAATATGAATTTGTTTAAAATGAATCGAAAGATTTTTTAATTTTTTTTGAGGTCAAAGTTAAATTTTTTGTCATTTTTTCACGTTCAAAGGCTAAAAAAAGTATTTAAAAAAATAATAATTTAAAATATTTTTACATTTCCGTAATCAGTATAAAATTTCCTTTAAAATGAGATATTAAAATAGAAAATTGGATAAGTTTAAAATTTTTCGAAAATTTTGTTGGGGGGTCCCAAAATTTTTCAAAAAAATAAAAAAAAAATTTTCTAAATTTTTCCACCGTTATATGTTTAAATTATCAGTTATATATTATGAATGTGCAAAAAAAATTGAAAAAAAAAATTTCATTCTTCATTTTACACGTTAATATAGTGAAAAATGGCAAAATTGTGCATATTGTTCAAGGGCTGATAAAAAATTTTTTTGAATTTATTTGAAAACTAAAAATAATTTAAAAATGTAAGTAAAAGGAGCTTTTTATAAGAAAAAATTATATAAACTTATTCATAAATGTCTATGAGGTATTTGTGTCGGTACGGCCTCTTGTGCCTCTAACTTTATCTACGTCACTGGTTTAGACATATAACACATACCTCTATAAAGGGCAATTTTAAAACAGAAGAAAAAAGGGCATGTGCTTGAGCACTCCAAGCAAACCCCCCCCCCCCCCTCTGCACGTCCCTGCCTGAACTTGACAGTGACAAGGTCTATCGTTATGCATATACACTTCATATCTACTTTTGAATTAAAATTGGTTGAGGATATGAATAAAAACTTATATTCCAATAATTTTAGTTATTTTGAGTCCCTTTGTAAAATGTTTAAACTTTGAATTTGCCAATAAACACAAAAGAGTGATTGATTAGGCGGAAAGGAATTTTCCAAAACATTACAACAATACATTGCATGTTCGAGAAGAATTAATTTTGTGCATATTTTCTTATTTATAAGATTGTGTTTTAATGAACATCATTACAGTATTGTTCCATGAATACAAATTGGAAGTAAAAGTTTGTTACAAAGTTTGGCTTTTCTCCCTTTTGGAAAGTTTTACTTAGTCTTCATCAACCATGATGCATATTTTCATTTGACAAAAATTTGAAGTAGAAAGATGTACAATTTATATATGATAAGAAGGGTAAACATCTTCCTAACGTTTCTCTCCCTTTTTCCAACATTAATCATCATAAGTTTATACGTGGTATACAAGAAGTTTAGGACAGCCTTCACTCTGCTAATAACTCTACTCTTCACTTTCATGCTCTGTTCCGAAGTGTGCCAGTTGATGATATATTCGCTTAGGCTGAAGGAAAAGCAAATTTCATTTACCGCCTGTGTTATTACTAAGTATTTTAGCCATGTATTTAATATTGCGTACATACTCGTTATAGATGTGATGCTTGCAGTCCAACTCGCCATAAAGAAGAAGCCACACTTGAAGACGCTGTTGTGGACAAACAAAATTTCTTTGACCATTTTCTTCTCATCCGCCTGCATCTCTACCTTTATTTGGGTGGTGCCTGTTATGTTTGATCGCACATTCTTTTCGCTTTGGCATCAAAAATGTCTAAATCCGTACGTGTTAAGCAAAAGATTTGGCCTGTATCGTGGAATCATCATCGCAATCGTATGCTCCGTTTTCGTCGTATTGGTCGCTCTAACGCAAAGTAAGATCACAGAGAAGAAATATCCGTCCTCAGTACTGAGTTCGCACGTTGTCACAAGTAATACATCAAGGAGTGGACGGCAGGTCCTTAAAAAGGCGTTATTAAAAGAAGAGATACACATTGTCTACTACTTATCCATGCCACTCATTTTCTCCCTTTTCCCGTATATCATCATTTACTTGTGTGTCTTCATTGATGTATATGTGCCCTTAGAATTAATTTTAGTCCTGGATTCACTCTACATTATGAGTTACAGTATTCTCGGATATATCTTTTTGTTCCACAACTCTTCGTACAGAGTCCATTTCCTAAAATTGATTAAAGTCGTTCGTCGGTTATAGTTGTTAAAGTGTTTTCTTTCATGCTACTCTTAACATTGATGGTATGTTCCAAAAATTACGTGTAAATTTTGTCAAATAAAATATATAAAATACGGCAAGAAGTATCTTTCCAAGCATAAATCGCAGCTTTTAGTTTATCTTATTTAAACAACATTCTTTCTACGATGCTTCAATTCAATTCAATCCAATTGATTTATTTTTAAACGAAAGAATAGTTTTGTAGTGATTCATCACTATGCCTATAAAAATTCTAAAAACGCCATAAGCCAGCCACATAACAAAGGAAGGAAACATAACGCAAAAGACTACATAAAAACTATAAATATTTATACTTACTAATATCAGCCTATTCTTCGTGTTAGATAGAGACAATATTTTACAACATAATACCGATGGATAATCTGTGAATAGACAAAATACTGACAACTTTCTGAGTGACTAAATTTTGAAGTAAAAAATATTTAAAAAAAATTAGGAAAAAATTACTCCTTTAACAGATTACTAGATATCTAATTACTTAGATCTAACTAATTAACTGTTTAACTAACCACTTATATATAACTAACAAATTAGATACTAACTTTATTATTTTACATTGTTTTTTATATTTTTTTCATATGATATTTTATCACACCGTCAAAGTTCTCTGCATTATCATCTACTTAGTGAATGCCAGAATTTATAATACTGTAAGAAGGGGTCATTCATAATTGATGTCAAACAAAGACTGGGAGGGGGTGGTGGGTGTCGAAAAGTAAACAAATGAAGAATGAACTCTAAAACGCATTCAATACAAAACTAATGCTTTTCTATCATAGAAGAACTTTTAAACAGTAGGCACAAAGAAAAGCATTAGACAGAAAGATTGTCTGGCCAAAAGAACATTTTTCAAAATTGGGTGTCATAACGTCAAGTTTATTCCACTGGTAGAGAAAGAAAAAGTCCTTTTACCACCACTCCATATCAAACTTTGCCTTGCTAACAATTCATCACGGCTTTGTCTTCTGACAGTCAGGTGATATATGAGTTGAGACGAATGTTTCCAAAAGTTTCCGAAGCAAAGTTAAACGCTGGTATATTTGATGGTCCTCAAATTAAAAAAATGCTCAATTCGAAATTTTTTGAAAGTCAGATGACAAAAAATGAGAAAAAAGCATGGATTGCATTCAGAAATGTTGTTGATGGGTTCTTAGTGAAAAATAAGGCTGACAACTTCAAGGAATTGATTTCGGAACTGATTAAAAGTTACAAAGAGTTGAATTCTAGAATGTCAATTAAAATGCACTATTTGCATTCTCATTTGGATTTTTTCAAGCCAAATCTTGGAGATGTATCGGAGCATCTTTTTTAGGACTTTTAATTTAAAGAGTTAAAAAAAAACCAATTAAAATCATTGAAAAATTTAGAAGTTATAAGTCTAAGGAAAAAAGGATTGAGATATCATCAGCGTATATAAAAATTTCCCTTTTAAATGCATGCATTATGGATATCACTAACATATATAGAAAAAGCAGAGGACCTAAATCGACCTTTGCCAAACACCATATGGATACAAAATAAATTTAGAGTACTTACACCATTAACAAAAACAGTACGAAAACGGCTATACATGTATACATCGTGGAAAGAAAGTGCTCAATTAGACATTCCATAAAAACTAAATTTATCAAGTAAAATTTTTCTGATCAACAGTATCGTAAGCTCTAGAAAGATCAATGAACAAAGCACAAAGTGGTATTCTCCAAACGTTATTAAACTTCTTTCAAAAATAAAGAGTGGAGTGATGAAGACAAAATACACACTGCATGTTGAATAATAACTTATTTGAAAAGTTGCTATTATAATAGTTTTTCAAAGATTTTTGATATGCATGGAAGCAATGATATTGGCCTCTATAGTTATTGAGTCTATTTTTATCACTTTTTTAAAAACAGGTATCACTTTGGTGGCTTTAAAAACCTGGGGAAAAGAAAAATACTCAATGAATGCATTTAAGCCAATCAATAAAATTCCATAAATACAGAGAAGATTAAGTTTAAGTAAATTGAAAGAAATTCCATAAAAATCGCGAGAATCTTATTTTCCATATATTTCGGAACATCAATTAAATCATAAAATGAAAACTTCTTATTCAAAACAGAATATAGATCTTTGCGATATTTTAGAGAATGGACCCTTTCTTTACAGTAAAATGATTATTGAAAGCATCAACAAATGAGTGATCTTTATTAACAATGCCATTATTCAAGCAAATCCCTGTCTTTTTTAACGTTTTTACATATAGTGGAGAGTTCAACTTTGTCCAAATATCACTACTAAAATTAGAACAAGAAAAGTAATTGAGAAAGGATCTGTTTTTAAAAAATTTTATCAGTGTTTTAATTTTGTTACGATAAAAATAAACTTAGAGCGTAGTTGTAAGTTATTGGACCTAGCTTGACGGACGACTTCGGAAAATTTTGTCCATTGCAAATTTGAAACTCATTTCCTTGGAAATTTTATCATAGAAACTCTATTCAAAACTAGCATTAGAAAATCAAAATAAAAGAAAATAAATAGTGAAACTTTTTTTGGTATCAAAGTACAAATTATTAAAATTGAAGAAAAAACTGTATAGATAGCATTAAAATTATGTATATTGAAGAAAACATCCACAGCACAATATTTTAATATGCACATAGCAAACAAACATTTACACTTTTTTGATGCTTTTTTTTCTTTTCATCTTGCAAAGGTAACACAAAGATATTGAGGTTGAAGTCGTGGTTTGTTTGTCTTGAGCTTGTCAGAAACCATAAAAGGACAATAAATTTCTGATATCGAAAGGTACATCCGATATCAATGATCTTGTTCTCATTGATTCCTCGGCCAAAATGAGTGATAGCTTCTGGATAAAAATTTTCTTTCACTTTTTTTTGTTGAAGGAAAGTCGCCAGATGAAGTAAATTTGCTAAATATCCAGGTTGTTAATACATACATGTCTAAATAATTTGAAAAAACTAGGCGTGTTCACTTTCTATTAGGTTTGTAAGACATCTAGGTTCTGAGCATTCTATTAGCAACATATATCTACTCTAGCATTTTAAATCTACTAAATCTACTCTAGCATTCACATAATTTTAATTCTGTGAGATAGGGTGGCGTAAAAATTAGAGGAACAAATCTTCTGTTGGCCATAACTCTTCCACATAAAGAAATATCTTGGCCATGACCCCGAATGACAAGTTCATGCCTGGTGAAAAATCGATCTGTATATACTTCACTGCCCTTTGGAATGTTACGATGTTTTATCAAACGTTTACACACATTCAAGGCAGAAAATTATGAGGAAAAAAAAGAGAGAATTTAGCATCGTTAAAGTGGTAAAATTTCACCCCAATGGCCGGATTTCTTAGGATCATAAATTTTTATTGGACAACTTCCTCTAAAAGCTAATCTATTGTAAGAGCTGAGAGTAAAGTCCAATATACTGAAAAATATCATAGAAGTGACCATGTAGCTTTCTAATCGCGCTTATTTTGTCCATAGGGTCTCTCTCTTCTTTTTTGACAAAACAGAGAAAAACGTGGATGAGAGTAAATATATATCTCTCTCAGAATATAGCTCGCTCTCAAGAAGGGATTTCCCGAACTTGAAAAATCCTAAACCTTTACTTTTTGATCTATATTTAGTCCAATACTAATCAAGGCATCAAAGTAGGCAAAAATATAACTGACTGTGAAGTTTTTATAACAATGGAGCAAATTCAAATACTTAGGACTTTTGGATTTGCTCCATAAAAATTGAAAATCGACTCAAAGGCAAAATAAACAGAAACATAGCGTCTGATAAGTTAGCATGAAAGTCACGCAGAGACACACATCTGCCCAATAGGCATAAAAGGTTTCCCTCTGTCCAATAGAATTATTTTTTTCATAAGTGTTTTTTTTTATTATCTTTTAAGTTTTCAAGAGAATATTCCGTTTAATCGGGAGCAACCAGGGCTTGATCAGTAATAGTAAAGTCACTCTCAGAACTGTAAGATGAATTTTGTGATGTAGTCGCAGAACTTTCTTCTGAGGACTCAAGATCGGAAGAGGTTTTTAGACATGAGAAGAAAAAATGACTGCAAACGAAAGCGAATGATGAAGGCAGAAATCGCAGAGATAATCAGAGATTACTTTTAAGTGTGATATGTGCGCTGTCAAATAAATTATTATGTTTACCAGTTGCCAAGTTTATCGATGCGGCAAACATGAATGATAACATTTTTATTGTTTATTTTTTTCATCAGTTAATTATTAATTAATTAATTAAGTTGTTTTGTGACGTTCGCACCCATCCTTTCGGATATCGTTACCCGCCCGGAATGCTGAGTCCAAGTCTAACTGGACTTTCCATCCCACTAAACACCAATCGGCCCTTGTTACAAAAGAATAGCTCTATTATATATAGTATTTTACAAGAATTTATGTTACAATATATAAATACAACTGAGAAAACGATACAATCCTAACGCGAACGCTCCCAATTTGGGAAACAAACTTATTGTCTAGTGATAGCTTGATTACTAACCACGTAGAATCGCGTCGCTAGAGCACTACCTAACCGTAAAAACCTTTGAATTCTTCAGAGGAAGAAAACCAGGGTAAAAAACCGGCACAACGGAATGTATCTTGTTCCTAAATAAAAGAATATGATTATAAAAGGTATATGCTACAAAAATAGAAGCGTTTGAAGGCATGCAATATCTTATATATTATTAATAAATAATATTTGATACATGTTATTGAGTTAAGAAAGATATACATAATTTAAGGCATGCTAGGTTAGGAACAATCTACCCCTGGAATTTGACTCCATCCCTAAATGTCGTCCCTAGGATATATGATTTTAATATTGGAATGTTTAAACGGTCCTACAAGCGGACTCCTATAGAGGCCAGATTACCGACTATGCCTAACCTAGCTCGTAACATGAAACTGTTTTGGGACTTATTCCTTGTGCCAATCCTAAATTTAAGTAGGCGGATCTAGAACTGAGAAAAAAACAGAACTATATCGCAGAACGCAGAATTCCCTATTGCTTGGGGGCTATTGTATATGGGTAGTCACCTACGATAATTTTTCTCTTTTTTTTAGCATATACCCCCAAGAACGCTTCAGACTGGGTTTGCGTGAGCTCCCAAGCTTGGCATAATTGTGGGCAATGCTTGTGTGTTCTTAATTTTTCTATAAACTTTTTATTTAATTTCTCCAACCTTTTCTGGAACCAAGAAAAGGAGGTCCGGCTATGAGCAATAGTGAAAGGGTTGCCATAAACAGTCCTAAAAAGTTTATACACGAGGTCATCTATTTTGTTGGTCCAAGTTGAGGGAAGGCATCCCAAAATGGAGTTTCCATAAGTCAATTTCGGCATTGTTAGGATTTTAATGACCTTGCCTACCACCGTAGAATTGACCCCAAGGTCTTTAAGACATCCATATAGCGCTAGATCCTTCTTCCCCTTTTTTTTTTTATCTTTTCGTGAGCTTCACGATGAAAACTAAATCCTGCATCCCAATTGATTCCTAGATATTTTAGGTGGCGAACTCGGGGAATATTCCCTATAGTTGGCGGGTTATTTTTGGGACAATTAGCGCCAAAGATGATGAACGTGCATTTAGAGTAATTCACCTTAAGGTTCCATTCAGTGAAATACCCCCCTAATATGGTATTTACGTCCGTAAGGTGTTTGCAAATATGCGGAACACGCTTAGCGGAGTAATATACACATATGTCGTCTGCGAAACTGATTATCCTAGCATAGATTGACTTATTGAAAGAGTCCCTAATATCAGATAAGTAGATGTTGAACAGAAGAGGGCTTAGAGGTGAACATTGGGGGACCCCGCGGCCTAGGCTTATTCTCCTTGAAAATTTATTATTTATTCTGATCTGAAATGAGCGTCGAGAAAGGAAACTGTGAACTACCTTGAAGATACATGATGGCACAAACATGCTACTAAGTTTGAACAGCAAACCCTCATGCCAGACCGTATCAAAAGCCTTCTCCAGGTCGTAAGATATCATCCCAACGTAGAGGCCATCATTTAAGCTTTTTGCAACATCATGATGCAAGGTAAGCAGAGCATGATTTGTTGACAAACCTTTTTGGAATCCAAACTGTTCTTTTGGGATAATTGCATGCTCCTTGCACCAAGCATCGAGTACTCCAAAAATTAATTTGTCATACACTTTGCTCAGGCAAGGGAGAAGACTGATAGGCCGTAGGTCACTCGGTTTGCCCCTCTTCTTGCCAGCCTTTGGCACACAAATAAGTATAGCCCTTTTATAGCAGTCTGGGTAAAACCCATCTTTTATAAAAGAGTTATATATTGCCAGCAAGACGTCCCTAAACCTAGGGGGAAGATTCTTGATGAATAGATTACTAACTTCATCCCATCCCGCCGCTTTCCTAGGTTTAAGCTTTTTAATGATTTGAAGCAGATCCTCTAGGATGAAGTTAGTGTCGTTCGTCGCAGGTAAACGCCTAAAAAACTCAATTTCAGAATTAAAATTTTTCGGACCTGGATTTGTTCTATACACATCTTCGTAATAATCAGCAAGCAGAGCACATTTATCTTCCGCCTCAATGGCTGTTCGGTTATTCCAAGTGACCGACGTTGGATCTTTGCAGCCAGGCTTCAGCCCTCTAACTAGGTTACAGAACTTCGAAGAGACCTGTAGCGGGTTAGAGGCTTTTGTGATGCTTGTGACTTTCCTAGATGTGGTTTCGCCGAGCTTTTTCCTAATGAGTTTTTGTAATCGATTGATGAGATTCTTTGTCTCGGCGTCCCTAGTGTGAATGTATTTTCTATAGAGAGCTCGTTTTTCTTTGATGAGTAATAGGACATTCTTCGGAATTGGATTTTCGTATTTTCTAACCTCCTTCAAGGGAACTGCCTCTCGTGCCGCGGAGAGAATACCATCGTTGACACACTCCGCGAGTTCCTCAGGAGGTTTTACTCCTATGCACATCATGACCCGCGGGGCTGAATCATTTAGTAGCGACCTAAACCTATCCCAGTTTGCTTGGCTGAAGACCCACCTCTTCACTAAATTTCCCTTGTCAGCCGTGAATTGTGGACCTAAAGAAACTGTGACCAACAAGGGCTTGTGATCAGATACACAGCAATCCTGGATAACCACTATTGAGGCTAGAAGTGGTCTTAGATTAAAAGACATGATTGCAAGGTCTAACACATTCTTTTCACGAGTCGGTGTTGGATCGTTAGCGATAAACGCATACGAATCCTCTACCAACTTGAGTAAGTCGGTGCCAGCCGCGCTATTGGTTTCACTAAACAGTCTAGTGTGGTGAGCGTTTAGGTAACCTAGTAGCAGCACCTTATCGGAGGAACGAAGATATTTTTCAATAAATTCGTAGTCCAACCGAGGATTACTAGGCGGGTTGTAACAACCCAGCACAACTAAATGTCCAGCTCTACCAAGATCAAGCTTCAGAGCCATTGAGTCCCCAGAGTCACTTATTGTGAAGCTGGAAACCTTTAACCCCTCTCGCACACCCATTGCTAGACCTCGTGAGTGGCTTGTTCCAGGATGCACAAATGTCCTATATCCGAGGATGCGGAAGGAATACTTGGCTTGAGATTTGACTTCATTCAGAGAGAAGACGTCTATGCTATTTTCGGCCAGAAGCTCAATTAGAGCGCTACGTTTCTTAGCCAAGCCATTAATGTTGAAATGCAAAAATTTGAGCATGACAGATTGGCACTACACTATCCTAATTACTGGCACTCTAGTAGGAGGTCCGCAGCCACTGCGCTCACCATTTTCTCCAACTGTTCTTTGAACAGTGGTGAATTGAAAATAGAGAGCGCTATTTTTAAAATGGCCTCCTCAGAGAAGGATGGCTCATTTACTACTGTTACCTTAGGTAATACAGGGCTAGTTACTACTTGGGAATAAGAAGCACTAACTAATACTGGCTTTGATGGAATGTATGGCGCTGGCCTGTATACCTGGGCAGGCTTTGCCTTTGTGTTTACCTTAGCTGATTGCTTTGAATTTACTTGTATTCTTTTTGAATCTTCTTTTTGTTGAAGAGCGGATATTTTCGAAGGACAATTATTGTAGGCAGCTGAATGCCCTTGACCTCCACAAAGATAGCACTTTGCAACAGATGGCTTTTCTGAATTACATGAACGGCGATCATGCTCGCCCCCACATATCAGAAAGCACTCTTTATTCGGACACGCTGCTGATACATGCCCTAGTTTTTGGCATTTGTAGCATTGAAGCGCCCTCGGTTTAGGTAGGAATTCGTGGCAAGTGAATTTCAAGCCCAGGATGTTGAGCCCATTCTTAGTGAGTGATTGCAAGTGTATCTTGTTGTCAAGGATAACCTTTAGACAAGACCCTTTGGTCATGTTTTTGAACAATGGTTCAATTTTGCACTGATAGCCTAGGATCTTGATTGCGGCCGCAACATCAGGAGCATCCTCCATGGTAAGCCCTTTGATGACGACGGCACAAGCCTTCTCCCTAGCAACATAACCATTGACAAAGGGCCATTTCGCAAAGGGTTGTAGAAGTGAATTTTTGGATTCAACATCCTCAACTAGAATTTTAATGAGGTTTAGCTTAGGCAGCTTAAACATATTGACAATTTTTAAATTAGGTTTTTGGGCTTTAATAGCTTTGTAAGTCGCCAACTTACTTCCAAGATTAGGGACATTTTTTAAAAAAAACAGAAATAAATTTGGCCACCGGTCTGGCTGTAATAGCAGTTGTCACGAATTGATGTCGCTTTGGGCGGCCAACTACCTTAATAAATTCCCCTTCTGACCTAGAGTCGGCGGGGTGTTCCCTCTTGTTTTGAATCAGGGATGCCTCGGGTTCGCTCTCTGTAGAGCTTGAGCAGAGGCTCGCGGACAAGTTTTTACAACTCCTTAAGTTGATAGCCTCATTCCTTGGTGACTCAGAGGAGGAGACCGAACCTTGATTATTATTATTAATAGTAGAAAATTTTTTTATACTTACGCCTAGCCTAGTACTAGACTTCTTCTTTGTTTTCATCTTTCACCAAGAGGAGGATGATGAAAAGTTGAGTGGAAGG
The DNA here is from genome assembly GCA_030549495.1 of Nectonema munidae. Lineage (NCBI taxonomy): Eukaryota > Metazoa > Nematomorpha > Nectonematoida > Nectonematidae > Nectonema > Nectonema munidae. The sequence goes on from JAUIRK010000819.1 coordinate 510,168, forward strand.
ATAAAACAGTGGTAGGAAAAAAAAATATATTGAGCGCACTGGATATCAACAGAGAGAGAGAGTGATGGTGTGCGAAGTAGTGATATCAAGAGAGAGAGTAAGAAAATCGTGTGATGAAAAAGGGACAAGGCGGAAGCGCAAAGCGAAAAAGTGTTAGAGAAAGAGAAAAAAGAGAAAAAATGTTCATCAGTTGTGTTGAATATTCATTACATTCAGCTTGATATCTGTATATGAAATCGATAAATCAAAACAATAGACATAAAAAGCTTGTTATTATCTTCATATATCTAATGGCGTTATTTATAATCATTGTATTTATATTTCACCATACTCAAATATTGGAATGTTTTCAACTAGTATTCATAAAAATGTAACGCATTTTTTAGATGGCGTTAAATTTTAAACAATATTTATGGTAAAAAAAGTTTTCACAATGTATATTTTCATTTTGCTTTCAAAGGATTTCTATAGTTTCTATATATATGGGATATTGATTTCACTAATTTAAAGTAAAAAATATGTTAATGAATATTGGACAAATTGTTCCTAGTCCGTCAACAGTGTTAGTGAAAAAGCGTCGGTCAAGCGAGGGCAGACAATAACTAAAATGAACCTTATATTTATCTTTGGATACTGAAGTGGAAGTGTAGGTACACTGAGAAATAAAATTAGACTAGATTGTTAAACAAATGCAAAAAAGAGTATTTGGAGAATAAAAGTGAGGGTTAAACATAACGAAGAAATCATTAGATTCCTTTAGAGAAATAAACTTAATTTAATTAAATTTACATTCTTTTGATTTTTTATTTGCTAGCTCAATGTGCAAAGATATAAACAAATGAAAAATCTAATATATTCGATTTAAAAAGGTAGCTATTACAGTGAAGAGCACTATTAACCAAAATATTATAAATCAATGTCGAATATTGGGGCCTAGCTAGTTTTGAAATTGTAAACTTAAAAAAGTGAGATAGGATAAGCTCAAGGAAATTATTCAGAAAATGTGACTTATCAAACAAAAATCGATGATGAAATCTCCAACAAGTTTATGTTCATAATTTTTATTCAACAAAGATAAACAACAAAATTAGGAAAAAAATCATCAATGCAAAGTCTCTTGATGCAAATTAGCGATACAGAGTGTTTGTTCACACTCATTAGGCAACATAACTCGTCAATTTTTGGATGTAAGAATTGGCAATTTAAACCATAATAAGGAAGTTATCAATAAAATCAGGAACCCTATTCAAATCAAAAAGATAGCACGACTTCAATTCAAAAAATTAAGAAAATTCACTTGAAATTCTTTAAAAAAAAAGGTTTGGTTCAAAAGAAAATTCAAGTAAAATTCATTAGTCATATTGTGTTTGTTTTTATCATCTTGCAAAGATAAGAAGACCTTAGAATTGCAAACTTGGGAATTATTCAAGTTGATATCGGAGCAGCGAAAGCCGAATCTTTATTCTTATAACTGTTAGACAAGTGTTACAATCCACAATGTCTATCAAATAGGTTTTTCAGAGAGACACTCCTAAACAAAATGATCAAACTTGTTGCAATTATAGCACACTAAAGAACGAAGGAGATCAAGAAGGAAGAAAGGCAAAGGAATCGATATATATATATTTATTAGAATAAATATATTTTACGGCACTATGTTTAAACTTAATACCGATATTATAATATGAGTTGGATTTATCTAAAAATTTGAATAGTTTTAGAATATCTTTTGAGTTTATATTATTTTGATTACAAATATGATCTTTAAATTTTCAAAGTAAACACGTGAGCTTATTCCTTTAATGCAAAAATAAGATCTAGGTTAAATCTTTTCAAATTTAAGAGCATTTAGGTCAAGAACTGATTTTAAGATGATTTAGTTTATATAAGCAAGAAGTGATTAGAATTAAGGAGTCAATATTTTTACAAGGTTTAATCTGCAATATTTGAGATTTATTATTGATTTTCTTCTGTCCACTACTATTAATAGATTTTTGTTTTTTTTACATTATAAAAATAGCTCTTTTCTTTGTGCTATTATTTAATAATAATAGAGCATTGTTATACTAGTCGGTTGCCCTTACTAGCGCATTAATTTTTTTCAAACTTTTTATTTAAGTTAAAATGACTCGGTCAATGGAATCCAGATTTAGAAATTTGTTGTATGAGGCTATTTGAGACGCTAGGGTTATATTATAATCATTTCTTTAAAAATATGACTTATTCTGATTTCAGCATAGCAATTAGCAACATATAAGTCGTCATCCTCACACTTGCCAATATTCATAAACCCTTAACTTATATGGTAGGATCCAAGTTTTGCGATTTACAATTATCCAATATAAGAAAAATTATTTCAGGGCGTATATATTGATGTGTGAAAATATGTTAGTATTTTAGCATTTAGGAACTTTGTGAATTATGCCTGTTTAAAATTTATATTTTTTCTTGATATAAAAACGTGAAATTTCAAAGGATATCTAATTTCATAAATATTGAAATTTTAAGACAAAATAAAAAAATATGCGAAAGTTAATTGAACTTATCCGATTAAATATTTGAGTGCTAGTTTTATTATTTAATTTTATAAAGTTCTTCGGCATTTAAACACTGTGCTTTTGTGTATTTGTCATTTATGCTTGCATTGTAACTTAATCGAAAAATATAACGACTAATTCTTTTTTGTATAATAATGACAATATTAAGATTGACATATCCGCAATTAATTGCTGAATACGTCAGTATAGGTTCAACTTAAGTTTTATACAAAATAAATTTAACTTTTGAGTAAAAGTTTGTGAAAGTAAAGCATTTATTTTGATCGTGGCATGGTTAATATGTCATTTTCATTTAAGTATTTCATTTATAATAACTCCTAGGAAATTATAAGAGTTAGAAAGTTCTATATTGGTCTCTATGGAGATTTTTCAACTTTACTAGATAAATTGAAAAAATAAATCGTTTTGATTTTATCAAAATTCATGAAAAGGTTAAAAGAATTCTGTTTCAATACAAGTTTTTCAACCATTCCTTGTTAGAGTGTCAATGGTTATTAGGGTTTACTTCTCAGCTTAAAGTTTTGATCTCTAACGCTCCCAATTCTTAACAACAAAATCTCAATACTATGATTAACCATCTTTAAGCTTTCATATCCTACCAACTCAGTGCCGGATTAACATAGTAGCAGATGTAGCAGCTGCTACAGGCCCCGCGCTTAGTTGGAATTTTTTTTTTTGACTTTTTGTAATATCTTTTAATTTTCTTCAATTCTTCTTTTATATTTCCTCCTTAAAATAAATTTTTACTCTTGAATTTTGTGGTTTTTACCTTTTTTGTGGAATCTAGATCAATTTTATTAACAATTTTTTTACTTCCTGACTATCATTTGTAAATTAAATCCATCTGCTACAGGCCCCAGGTAGATTCGGCACTCTACCAACCAAACATTACTTGATTTTTACTAAGAATGATAAATTATTTTATTATAATAATATAATAATCTGAAATACCTAAGAAATATAATTTTTGAAGATATATAACATTTGTTATAAATTATTAAAAATTTTTTATAATTTTATTTTTTAAACATTTAAATTTATAATTTCATAAAAAATTTTCAAATTTCCCAAGACGTTCAACTCTAAATTGAAGTTGACGGCTGCTTTACTTAATATGTTTTTTTTGCAATGAGCGATAAAAAATTGAAAAAAGACAACTATAATGAATTCGAACTTCAGTTTAAAGGTATTAACTCTTTTTTAAAAAAATATTAATGATTCGGTACGTTTTTTTAATAAATACATAAGTACCAATGTTCCTAACCAGATGAACTCTTATTTTAAATGGAATTAAATAGAGAGTACTGAAGTCGTCTGCGTTCCCTTTCGCAACATTGGTACTAAATGGGTTAATGGTACCTTAAATAATAAAAAATATATATTAAATATAATTTATATTTATTTCCAAGTATTTTTGTGCTTAATTAGTTTGCTCTTTGATGCTTGTCGGTATAGTTTCTTTTCATTACCTCTTCTATTGGGCATATTAAGAAATTCTTTACTATCTTTAAGGAGTAAGATTTTTCCATAATTATAGCAACTTGTCGTGGGATTTAATGATTATTTATTATAAACTTATCTCAACTTTCTCTATAAATTTGATTATGACTTATTCAAAATTTATTTCTTATAGTTGTATACTTTCATTTTACATCTGATTCTAAATTAAACACAATTTCCTCCCCCTTTAAATCCGCCAGTGATTTCATATATATAATTTTATTATTTCAGAATGACATAGTTATTTTTCAAGCAAGTTAGCCTTGCTAGTTGTGCCTTCTTTTCTTTTTGAACAAATATATATTCCATTATATATCTATTTAACAAATTAGCGTTTTTTTGTTTATTTGTAAAACACCATTTTTCTATAATTTGTAGCTATTACAAAGATTCTATCACGAATCCAAAACCAACTACTTAAAATAATCCCATTCTAAAAACTTGAAAACGTAACAAATTATAATATACTTTCCACTTCGACTAAAGAAGCGCGACTCAATTTATTTACAAAAATGAAACTTTTTTTCATATTTTTAATACTTATTAAAAAACACTACTTTGTCTCTTAAGTTTTATTAGTTCCCAGCACTGACTCCTATTCTTATCCCTTTGAAATCTCCGACCATTGATCTGGATTCCAAGTCCACCTCCCTACCAGACACCATTTTTTTATGACCTTACTTTTTTTTTATCATCTTTCGTTTTAAAGCAGAAGAAATTAAAATAATTGAATTATCCTTAATATAATTAAATTTAGCATGTTTCTTAAATAAACGATGCAAAAATGATCACTGGTAAACGGATATCCTTTTGGACTTGAGGGCCAAAAATATTTAGGGCTGGTAGGAGGCCGGCTCACTACTCCCGTTTTTAATACAGACTGTTTTTTTCTCAGTAAGTCTACGATTTTGGTTAATGGAGCTCCTTTTTGTGTTCCTTTGCCTAAATCTCTGCCGGTAAACAACAAAAAATTGCCTGAATATCTTAAAAAATTTAGCTTAAGTTATGCATTGAAATTAGTTAGGGATAGTAGGGGTATATATGGGATCAGTAGACGCATAAATATCAATGGACCCTTTCAAACACAATGTGTGAAAAGTGATCTACAAAATAAAATGCACTGCGCTAACCCTTTCAGGCATTGCTTTTCAAAATTTTGCCATCTGCTGTCTTTTGGAATGAATGTTCTCGCAACTTAAAGCAAACACTTTTTATTTATTTGGTCGCTGCTGTTGAAGTTGTATAAGAATGTTTATGTTAAGATTATTTTTCTTTTGAAGCTTCAAATTAAAAAGAGTTTAAAAGGAGCACAGAGTCTTTTTTGATTTTGGATTATTCATTTAAATTATTTATTAAAGTAATAAATGGTTTATTAATTTTAAGAGTAAATTAAATACCAGAAGTTGGCTTATTAAATATATCATTGAATTAATACATTATTTAACAAAAATGTATGTGCTTGCTTGATGCATCGAATATTCTAACCGTCTCATATTCATATAAATTGCCGATGTGAAAAATTGTACAGAACTTTTAGCTAAAAATATTCGGATAATTTTTTCTGCTTCACTTGTGTATTTGACAGCATGCAATATATCAATATTCAAGGCTAGATAAGATGTCTTTGATGAGTGGTTTTTGATGAAGTTTTAGAGTAATCAAATATTTGTAAATTGTTTTTACTTAGCATATGAAAAAAACAAGAATTGTTTAGACTTTAAAAAGTTACCATATTTCTGAATAGAGATGCACTTTTTGGACCAATGTGACATGAGTGTTTCAAGAAATTTAGCTTAAATTAGATTGAAAACGAATACTTTTTTCCTTTCAATTTTATTACACTTTTTTAACCAGGGATCTCCAACCATTTATACGGTAAGGGCTGAATACATTCAACTGTTCATTTGAGGATAATCTGTGACAGACGATTCAAGGGTAGACCTTCATCCTCATGCTTATCATCGCATTGTTACTGAAGCTGATTGAGACGGTCTTCCTGATCTTTGCCTACTTCTTAATGTACCGTACAGTAGTCTCGTTGGTGCGATAATTGTTGATTACTGTGGCACAGGACTTGCCTTCCTGTTTCATCGAGAAGTCCTACTTTCTCATGCATTGTCATCACCTTCTTCTGGCACTTAGGCTTCTTACGGGAAGAAATTTGAGAAGAAACTTGAAAAGAAATGTTTTGGCATCTTGAGACTATTAATCAACACTAACAAAATAAGGAATGAAATAACGGTACTGCGTACAGCAAAAAGTGATTCATGCATAGTTTTTATTAGCCAGTTACAGCATCGCTGAGCATCGTAATGTATTTTTGTTTTTACTCTAAAATACTATTTTCTTCTGTAAAATGTAAATAAAAAAATGTGTGAAACCGCGAATTCTAAATCGGAAATAGGCGGCGTTTGACTGTATAGTGTTTTCTGATGATAATCTCCAAAATTTTTTATTCTCTATAACAGTGGTTCTCAAACTTTTTTGTGAGCGACCCAATAAACAGTAAAATTTATAAATATGAACACTGTACGTAGAGGGGATCCATGGTGCTGCTTCTCGTTTATCAGTTTTCCAAATCGGGGAACAATTGTCGTGAGGCTGCATCTTATGTCATGTTCCCGATTAAGCTTGTTTCTAGACTTATTTTTAATATGAGTCAGACCCGAGAAACCTTGCTCGCAAAGATATGTTGTTGCAAATGGGAGCAAAATTTTCACCGCCTCAGTTCCAACTATAGACTTTTCTTTCTTTACTTGAATCCAGAATTCAGGAAGAGATACTTCCTTAAAAAAGTCTTTTAACAAGTTTTCATTTTGAATTTCTATAAGTTGCTCTTGGAGTCCTGGAACGATTTCTGACAGGTCTTCAACCTTTACTTTGAAAGGATTTCTCACCCATGACTGGATTTGAATGTGTTCGTCTGGAATTCGTCTGTCAAACTCTGCCATCGACTCAGTCAAGTGTGGTACACTAAAAGTTTTAGCATTATCTCGAGCTATTTCCTCCCATATCTATAGAAACTCTGTCACAGTTGGAGAAGCTGCAAATTTTCCTTTCTTTACGTTGCTTAGCCACAATTTTAATTTGCATTTGAAAGAAGACAGACTTTCTGCAACTCCAACAATTGTCTGGTTTCGACCTTGCATGTTGACGTTTAGATCGTTTAGTGCAGCAAAAATATCATTGAGATACCCCACTTGAAGGAGCCACATCTTGTTCATCAATTTATTCACTAAACCGCATTTCTTTTCAGTCAGGAAAATTTCCAACTCATTTCGAAGATCCAGTAGTCGTCGCAGTAATTTTCCTTTTGAAAGCCATCTAATGTTTGAATAGAAAAGGAGATGCTTATGTTCTGCATTAAAATCGGCACATAAATGCTCAAACAATCGAGTATTCAGTGCACTAGCTTTGATGTATGTAGTTAACAATTTTAACTCCTTCGTTCATCACTTCGCTTAGTACAGGTGACAGGTGCCGAGCAATCAAATTTTCACGATGTAGCAGGCAATGCACAAGGTTAACACGTGGATTAATTTTTTCTACAAGTTCCGTGAAGCCTTTACGTGCTCCAAGCATTGCTGGTGCTCCGTCAGAACAAATGCTGAAACAGTCTTTCCATGAAAGTTCTTCATCTTTCAAAAACTGGTCAACCATTCAAAAAATATCTTCTCCTGTAGTGGTTGTTGGTAATGCATGACAAAAGAGAAACTCCTCTTCCAGATTGACTGGTCCCTCATATTTAACATAAATTAACAGTTGAGCGTTATCACTCACGCCTGTTGACTCATCTAGCTGCAAGCTAAATGTTCTATTGGCCTTGATACGTTCTACTACTTGGTGTTTAATATCAAGTGACAAGTCCACTATTCTCCTGCGTACAGTGTCATTTGACAACGGGACACTGTGTAGTTTTCTTGCTACGTCTTCTCCACAGACTGTTTTTACCATATCAATGGCTGCAGGTTTGAAGAGATCTCCTCCAATAGTGTAAGATGCTTTTTTCTTTGAAATTCTCCATGAAACTTTATATGGTGCCAATGTGGCTTGCTTTTGTCGTTTCAGAGCAGCTTCTTTTCTTTCAAAAAAATCGCTTTTGGAGAGCATATTGAGGGTGTTTTGAGGTTAAGTGTCTTTTCAACTTATTAGATTTGAGTGACTCGTTTGAATGAACTTCTCAGCAGATGACGCATTGAGGCTTGATGATTCCATGATCAACAATGTTTGTGAATCCGAAGTCTAAGAAAGCATCTTTGTATGGTCGTTTTGCCATTTTACACTTTCAAACAATACTCAAGATATAATTACTTAAAATCTAAATAAAAAACAAATTAAAGAGCATTTACCTAAATATTATAGGAAAAATTAAATAAAAATTAATAGCACACAGACAATATTAGAAAATGATAATGAAGTAGACTATAGGGTTGAGTGAGTGTGATAAGCAGGGCGAGGAAAAACTGACCCAAAAAATTGGAAAAAATTGACTTTTACTCAGAGAAAAAATTGACTTTATTGACTTTTTAAAGTTTCATTGAATTGAACAACTATGAACACTTTAGAGAAAGTATTGAAAATAATTTCAAAGAATTCATGACTTTTTAATACAGCAACATATAATTAATATTTTCTGATTTAAAATTCGATCATTTTCTAGCAGTTTTTTCAGTTTAGAAAAAGATCCTTCTACTTCTAAAGTTAAAACTTGGCCATTTTGTAATTTGGAGTACTGCGAGAGATTTGAGAGTTTTCCATATTTGCATTATACATACACCTCCTTCATCTATCACATTTATACAACTTAGCAGCCTACTTCGTCAATACCTTCTAGCACTGCCTGTGTCACATATGGCAGGCTCATCTCTTTCGATATTTCTTATCAATTTTTACTTTGTACTGTGCACGGATATATCGCTATTATCAAATTTTTAGTTGGAAAATATAATTCAATACTGAAATACATTGATAGCATATTAATATTCACCCGTCACTGCGACCCATTAAAATTGATCCCGCAACCCAACTTTGGTTCGCGACCCATAGTTTGAGAACCACTGCTCTATAAGGAAAAATGAAAGATTTTTACATCTCAAAGAGTTATTTATATTTTGATTATTTATGTAAAAACTCCTCAAAACTGCTTTTATTAACTTTATGTTTTATGGATCTTTTAGGTATTTTAAATATTAAATAAAGGTTTATTTTTTTTAAATATATGAAAAATTTATCAACTTTTTACTTGTTATGGATTTACTCTCTGCCTCTGCAACTCTACTTCTAACAAAGGAAGTCATCAAGGTGCCATTTGGGATTTTACTATCCGCGTGGATTGCTCACCTCTGTTTCGCGCATATTCTTTACTCCTTTGATTTGCTGTTGTGTATATTGGTACTTGTACTGTAAAAGCCTTTGCTTTCAGTTATTTCCTTTATTCAAGTTATATTATACACGCGTACACCTGGATAAAGTAAATAATTGTAATATAAAACGGTTTTTTAATCCTTCCTTACTTTCATAAACAAACCAACAAACAAACTTGCCTCCCTTTCCTTTTTGACTCGTGAGATGAAAGGCAAAGATGGATATCAATATCATCATCATCATCATCATCATATATAGTGTTTTCAATACAAATTTCCTCTTTGTCTTTTCCCCACTTCACCAGCATTGAAATCAAAAGCGGTGCAGCTTTTTAAAAGCTCGTAATCCCATTATCTTTTAATATTGAACTGAACACACCATTCTTCACCTTCATTTACTTTTATTAAAAGAGTTTCATTATAAACTTTGTAATGCTTTCTTTTATACTTTATAACAACACCACTATAAACAATATAGACATTATATATATATAGTCAACCCTCTCTGAATAGGAACAGTTATGATGAATCAAAATATTGTTCAGATCGAGAATTTTTGATTAAATAGCTGAAAATATTGAATTTAAAATTCTTAAATGTTGGTTAATTTTAATGTATTAAACAAAAAAAGTATATTTTGAAAATCAATTTGAAGTGTTTTTGACTAGGTGAAGAATTTTTTTCGGTTTAGAAAGCCCAAATTGAATTAACTTTTTTTTTGTTTCACAAAATTTTTGTCTGGGTATAGAGGTTTTCAGATAAGAGGATTTTGGATTAATCAGGTTTTTCTATTTTTATTTAAAGTACCAAACGGATCCAACCCACTTACGCGATTAGTAATTAGTAATTAGTAAATTTATTATTAGTACAAAATAAAAATGTTAATGAGATCACAAGTAAAAGAATATGTATGTTCTTTGATTTTGAATAATTTTATCTTGACACCATGTACATCTAAAGGTCAGAGCCGCTTGAAGAAGTCAAATTAATTTCGCTGACGCGGATAATTCCCAATTATAAGGTATTCCTTTCAGGAACATACCTAGTATGTGTGGACATTTCGCACCTTAACTTTAGAAATATTAAGCTTGAAAAATAGAATATTGATTATTTAATAATAATATTATAAGTTTAATATAAGATAAATAGAAGGAATAAAATGAAGAAATAGTTTTCAAGTGATAATAATCTATATGCTAGTGATATATTATATGCGTTTTACCTTTTTTTCGTTCAAACATTTTTCTATTTCAAATTTTTTTCTTGGGCTAAATTCTGTTTACGTAGAAAAACCACACCACTGTTTTTAGTCAATTGATTGTGGTGAAAAAGTGCGGATTAAATGCTAGTGTTTACGGTATTTGGAGTCGGAGTTGGATTTTTGTAAATACTTGGAGTACAAGTTGGACATTTTTAATACAACTCCGCCCCCAGCTTTTGACTAAAGATTTGTTTTCCCTTTTTATTTCGAACTCTTTGATGAGATCATTATTTAAATCAATCAATCAATCAATTTATGTTACACAATGTAAAGGGGAAAATTTTTTAGAATCATGATCTCATCTTTTTGCATACAATTTCTTCGACAAAAATCCTTACATTTTTTAATTTCTCGCCATTTGGCATGGATCCATTTTAGGGTTTAGTACATTTGATGGTTTCTTTTTTTACAAATACCACCACGATATACTTTTAAAGCTTCAGTTTCTAGTGCTTCGCCTCTTTCTTGCAACACTTTAGTTTTCTTCAAATTGGCTTTGAAACCATTGCTTACAAGAAATTTTTTCCAAAGTTTGTTTCAGCTTTTGAAATGTATTCGGCATAAAAATGAAGTAATATGCATATAAAACATTATTTAAAAAGTCTTTTTCAACTGTTGAAGTCACAACGTCAACTATGATAGCAAATAAAAGAGGTAACAAAACTGATCCTTGATGAACGCCAACAATATGAGGAAAACTCTCGAAGAATACATTACCCCTTTTTACTCTTGTGCGTGCATCTTTGAATAGAGACATTACAAACTTCACTAAACTTTGTGAAACCATTTTTCTACGCAAAGCCAGATAACTTACACGTATACAGAGACTTAAACTTACTGAGATAACAGATTGCATTCTATAACAAGCCGAATTAACCCATCAAAATCGTTTGCTAGGTTCATAAAACAATAAATAAATCCTTCTTTTTATCCACATAGCACTCTCATCAATAGTACTTTTTCCAGTCAATTGAGTTTTGTCAATTTTTCTCACGTGTTCTTTAAATTCAATCACATTCATGGCTTGTTAGTTCAAAAAATCAAGTGTGTATTATAAGTACGGAAAGATATAACAGTAAGTATTCCAACCCGTTTCTTCCCTTATCTATAATATCAGCATGTAGTTAGAGAGTTGGTTTAAGATTTTACTTCATCCAAAGTCCAAAGAAATTATTTTGTATATTTTTCGAAACTATTTCCTCTTACCTGTATTCCTTGCTTTTTAAACGTTAAGTTTAAACTTTCATAAGTTTTTTATACGAAGACACATATGACTCTAAATTAGGGTTGACATATTTTCCGCTTTTGACTTCGCTTAACAACGGAATCCCAGAGGATTTATAAGAATAACCATTTTCCATTCACTAATCTTGTATGTGAAAAAAGGAAGTTTAGAAAAATTTAGCTCGAAATGCAATTGCTTATTTCCTTATTTAGTATAAAAACTTATTTTTTACCGTTAAAGTATTTTATATTAATCATATTTTTGTAAGAAATACAAATTTTTGTACCGGACATTTTTCAATTCCTTTTTTTCCCGGACATTTTTCAATACCATTTTTGTCCCGGTTTGATAATGGCAAAATCTCAGAGCCTTTTTTTGTGAAGTCGGAGATTTTAAAGGTATAGGAGTCGCAGTCGGTATCTAATAAAATTAAGTAGTCTGAGTGTAACTAATCATCCATTTTTTCAAAATTATTTTTATTTTTTCAGATTTGAAGCTACAGCTGTTGGAACAGGTCAAGTGTTTGGACAGTAAAGTTGAGCAAGAAAACATTTTGCTCAATGAGGTTTCTGACTTTTGCAAGAAAAGAGCTGAAATTGAAGGCGAGTATGCGCGAAACATGGAAAAATTGTACAAGAATTCTATAACACGCTTCAAATCTGACAATAAGTTCAAGTATGACGCTTATTCTGATAGGACCCTATGTAAAAATACTAATAAGGGTAAAGGACCGGGGGTAATGTTTTTTATCGAGAAGGGACAATTGCGCCTCTTATATCGAACTATGAGGAAAGTAGGCTTGACGCGGAATCGAACCCAAGACCTTGAGTTACCGAATCCTAGTTTCTAATCAACATAACCCACGCCCGGGTAAAGTTAACCTGTAAATTTATCACATCGATCATTAAATTCTTTGACTTCACCGACAAATTTTTTTCCCTTTATTTTCACTCTAATTTATAACGTTTATACTTTCCTTATGAACTTTACTTACTATATTTTCTATTTTTTTCGAAAAGTTAAGTTTTTTTAATATTTTTTTATTTTATATTATGCAAAATTTAACATGTTTTATTATTTTCAGTTTTGTTAATTACATAAAATTTTGTATATAAAAGATTTTTATCCAACTTTTTTCCATTTTTTAATAAATTTTAGTGTCTGTTATGTGTCTATAAAATAAAATCTAAGATTTTTAAAAATAAAATTTTTTAACAAATGAGAAAAAATAGGCTTGTTAAATCGTTTTTAGACAAAATTTTTATGTAATTAAAAAAAACTGAAGATAATAAAAAAAAATTTCTGTAAAAATTAAGTTATATAATTTAGTTTCATAGATTATAAAGTATAAACGCTGTTATAGTGAAAATATATTGAAATGGTGAAAAAATATCATGTTGAATTTATTTTTATATCTATTTTCAAAGAAAAATTGATACTGAACCATAACAAGGTTCCCACGCTCCAGAAAAGTGGGAAAACGCGGGGAAAAAAATTGTTTTTTCCACTCTGGAATTTTTTATCGTAGAAATTTTCCAATTATAGTATACTAATATCTTGAAATAATTCTTTATTTTTAGCAAATTTTAAAAATGATTATATATTGCATGTGCATAACTGATTCTCTATTTATATAATAATATGAATACTTTTAACTAGAAGCTAAAGATTTAAGCATTCTTATCCTAATTATAGAATTTAATTCTCTCTCCTTTACAAAGCAAGAAAAATAGAAGTGAGTATAGTTTATTTAAAAGCTATCATCACAAAAGTTCAATTTCTTTCAAATATTTTATAGTGGGAGGTGGTGAATCGATGAAAATAGGCGATCACTTTTTATACCTCCTTTCTTTCGCTTTTCTAATTTTTAGTGATATACGCTGCCTACTTTATACCAGATTAAGTCATTTAACATTGAAATTACATAGAAGGGTGAGGCTGAATTGCTGTGATATTATGTATCGCAAAATATAAGCAAGGGACGATACTATGATAGATCTTTATTAAAAAAATAGTAAGAATTAAACTTATGTGTCAAGCACAAAGCGGAAGAAACTCTTTTGTGGTGAAGGCGGTAAGAAAAGTGTATCCAAATAAAGGAATAAAGATTTGTCATAAAATTACATAATGCGTGCGTACCAACAACAACAATCCGAAGGGAACACAGACGAAACCTTATTTTCCTTGTAATTAAATAGGAATTACTAGTCGTCTTCTTCGCTTGCTCCTAAATGGCTTTAAGCCCTAAGTTCATGAATGAGTGAAAATCATTGATAACAAAATGTTGGAATATTTTATTCAATGTAAATTTAAATGTTTTGATTTAAGTTAAAATGAAAGTTCATCCAGAAACAAAAGCAATTTCTCAAAGGATTATTACCAAGCATTCCCGTCTATAAGAAAGGAAGGGTTGCCCGCCCCGACCCAATAATTTTTTATTTCTCAATTGTATATCTTTTTTTGATAGTAGTTAAAAGACTTGTTTGGCTCGTGAGTAGACTTTCTATATTACTTTTCTTGTTTTGAAATGAACTCTTAGAATGAATATTTAAACTATTTTTTTCATTAATTCCTACTTGATTGATACAATAATGCAAATTTGAGCTACATTTGATCAGAGGCAGAAATTTGAACAAGAGCCCGTAAATTTTTCAGCGGGCAAATATTTTTTTTCGCACATAATTATAAAAGAAAGCTTAAAAAATTTATCCCTATTGATTACGGTAACTGAAAGAATTAAATTAATGTAATAGAATACACAATTTAGGAGAAATGTCCTTATTATATTTGCTAAATGTATATTTTAAACAATCAAGCCTTTTATTCTATAAATCAATTTGTTTTATTTAATGTTCTTTTTTTTTATCAAGATTGCTTAGAATAGTTGGCAATGTTTTTTTACACTTTTCTTAAATTTTTTGTTAAAACTTAGTACTAATAATTTCATTTTCGTGTAATTTATAGTGTATAACTTAGAGAATGGAATACCTCATTCATATAAAGTGAAGGTTTGTAGCAAATTTTCTTGCAAAATTTTAAATATTTAATTTCTATTTAAAATGGGCAAATTTAAATTCACGGCGTCACATACGATTGTTTTTCTGTGTTAGTAATCTAGTTTGGTAACATTTCGTTGCTAAAAATTTTAACATTTAATTTTAAGCAACAATTCATCTCAAGTACAGAGTAGTGATCAATTCATCTAACCAATCCATCTGATATGAATCAGGCTTGTTGACAATCAAAGTGAGATGAGATCAAAGCGTGTTATTCTCATACAAAGAATATATTTTAAAAACGTGATTAATAATTATTTTTATAATAGGTTTGAAAATTTTTGGTTATTATAACGTTTTCTTTTTATAAACATTATTACATTGTTATCCTCTTCCATATTCTTTGTATACAAAAATGTATATATGTATATCAAATGGTAATTCACCAACATAGATATTTTATAATCAATACATGCCACATCTCCTTCTTTTGAGACTAGACATTTATTATGAACATTGCTGGTTGATAAGTTTAAACAGATGTTATTAATAGGGTGTCCACAAACTCTCATAATACGTTAAAGTTTTGTATAGTGTCCGACTCCGTGTCAATCAGAAAGTTTTTCAATTCCCATCCATGAAACACATTCTTACGCATCCCAGTACGGAATTCCATTGGATGATATATGTCAATGCAGGATATTTAGATATTTTATAATTAAAACGGAAAATATAATACTCTTCATACAATCCAGTAGGAGGCGATAGCGGGTCTGAATCACCTTGCAAATTTAGATAGCATGTGCCCCATATTTTATGATTGCAATTTTTTTCATGATTCCTGGTTGTAATTCATTTTATTTCAATACTCTACAATTATTATGTTTTCATCGCAAAAAGTTTGATTTATTTCTTATCTTTTTTACTGTACCACCAAAATAAATAATTTGGATGTAGAACAGGGGTGGAAAATTTTTTGTTAAGTTTAGTAGCACATGGAAATTTTTAGTAGCACGTACATATAAACTTTGCCATACATCATTCATACGCCAAATGTATTAAAATAATTAAAATTTGCATTACTTTAGAGATGAAATATGCAATTTATTTCTTACCTAACATGTTTAGTAAACA
This sequence comes from Nectonema munidae, assembly GCA_030549495.1. Taxonomy (NCBI): domain Eukaryota; kingdom Metazoa; phylum Nematomorpha; class Nectonematoida; family Nectonematidae; genus Nectonema; species Nectonema munidae. Next base: position 526,205 of record JAUIRK010000819.1, read on the forward strand.
TTGTTTACATAGAAAAATAGTGCATGTTATTTTAATTCACATATGTACAAGTTTCTGCCCACGTGATGAATGCCATAGTCTAATACTTTCATTTGGATCAAAGTCCTTAACGGAAGCACCACTGAGGCCGACAAGCATGAGGGAATCAAGGTTGTCTCTTGTCAGTCTTGATCTGAGGTCTGCTTTGATGCAGTTAATTCTGCTGAACCCTCTTTCGTCACTAGCAGATGAACTTGGTAAAACTAAAACAATTGGCATCAGTTTGGATAACACTGGGAATCTTTCAGGGCGTGGCATAGCCTGTTTGCAAAGGTGGGGGAAGGATTGATCTTTTCTCAGGATTTTCAATCTAAACCACTCATCAAGCAAATGATCCTTTGCAAAGGAAGCAGTTGAAACTTCCATGTTAGATAGGGGCTCCTTGAAATGCTGCACCAGTTGCTCAAGCTCTGCATCCCCAAAATCTGACAGTTTCTTCCCCTCTGGCCATCCCATTTTATCAAATATGGAGAAATTCTGTGATACTGTTGCATCCATGGTCTTTAATCGATATGTCAGAGAAGCTTTCCCATCAGAGAGCATAATTATTCTATCCTTTTGGTAGCTTGCTTCCCCTACTACTCTTTCTAACTGGACTTCTCTGAAGACTCCAATGAGAGGCACTTCAGACAAAAAAAGACTCTCAATCTCTCCTGGGTTATGTTCCAGTTTGTTTAAAAGAGAAATAGCATGGTTCACTGATGGTTTGATTTTTGACAACATCATGGTTTCTCTTTGAAATGTAGCAGAAAGTGGGCTTATGACTGCCATCATAAAGAAAATGACAGTACTTTAACAACTAAAATCACAAATGGCTTTCAGCAGTCCTTTTGTTTTTTGAGCATCAGAAGTTCCCACATTAGAGTTGTTCTGCAACTGAAAGACCACAGCTTGCCAACTTTTCAAAAATGCTTGAAGTGTCTGTTCTTTGCTGGCAACCAATCTCACAGCATTGATGTCTCTTAGTTTTAGCAACTGCATTTCTAAAGCTGCTGCAACTTCTTTTAGCTGGGATGAGCGCTTTGGTGAAGAATGATAATAGATATACAATCCTCTGAGAGTCGTCTCAACTTGCTGCATAAATGTTAGAGCTTTCAATGAATCCAGGACTGCGAGTTGGAGTCTATTAGCCACACAATGAATGACAACCAAATGGGGAATATCTTTTGTTAATTTAGCAGCAACACCACCATGAGAGCCCAACATTGTTCTTGCTCCATCGGTTGCAAGAGCTACCTCTTTTCCCTTATCAGATAGGTTTATTCCCAGTCGTTTTGAGACAGAAATCAAAGCTGTAATATAGCCATCAGCAGTTTCATTGGGTAACTCCTCCAGAGCTACATAAGACTCTGCAACAGTCCCCTCAGTGATGTAGCGCATATACACAAGAACAGATGCTGAAACTGAAATGTGAGTGGAACCATCAAGTAGAAGCTAACACAGGGAGACTTTGAAATGTCTTCCATAAGTTTCTTTCAAGTGGAAGAAACGATGCTATGAATATATTCTATGCACATTGTCCTGTTCACATATTTTTCTTTCACCGAAATTCCCAATTTCCTTATAACTTCAATTTGCGTCTCAAAATCACTGTATGGCTTATTCCAACAGGCAATGAAATATGCAGTAATGAAAAGTTTTTTGAGATTTTCCATCTCTTCCATGTCCATTTTCAACATACACTTATGCAATGGTGTGTCTTCTGGGCCTTGTATAATCGCTCACAATTTCTGGAGGACACACTTCTTTCATGAATCATAAAAGTTTCTCTTTTGAATGAATCTTTATAGCCCAAAGCAAATTTTGATGAGGCGTCTGCTTGTTTTTTGAAACTACAGCACCAATTACATGTCACTTCCAATACTTGATCATTGGCATCTCTTTTAATTGAAATCCAATCAGCAAATTCCCTGGCATACGAAGCTTGCAAATTACCAGGGCGCTAATTTTTGCTCCCATGCTGAGCAGTTTTCTGCTTTTTCCTTTCTTCAATGGCAACCATGGGCTTATCTATATTTGTACATTTCATTTGAGAATCAGAAATGCAATGATCATCTCAATCACTGCCTTCATTTTGTCTCTTTGAGAAAAACTTAAGAAGTGTTTCTTGCAGCTTGATTTTAGAGGGTGACCAAAAAATAAATTAAAAATTCGAATATGAGGGCTTTCACTTTTTAAAAATAATTTATTATTCAAATTCACCAACACAGTAAAGTTACTTTAAAAAAATCACCAATACAGTAAAATCACTTTAAAACTTTAAAAAACAAAAGAGTAGATAAATTAATGGATAAAAATAAGCCAATGATAAAAAATTTGTTGCGTTAATATTAATTTTAGGGACTCTTTTCACAAACTGAAGCAAAAGTGACGTGGCATGTCTTCAAAGTTATATGATGTAAGCAGAAGTTGCTACTATTTCCCCACAAACACGCAATAGCTGTTACATTAGAGTCTTATACCAATAATAAAGTTAGAAACAGCTACTTCAAATACGTATGCATCGTCATATTCAAAACTTGTAACTATTGTTTTTTTCTTAGAAACTTCACCGCATAGTTGCAATAATACCGTATGCGTAGTATTAACTCTCGGTTCATTGCTTATCATATTTTTACCCTGTACTTATCGCATTTGTATTTTTAAAAGTGGTTATTTTCATTATTGATGGCTATTTTTAATGGGCTATTTTTTTATTAGTATAGTACCATTATTGCAACTATGCCGTGAATTTTCTAAAAAAAATGTGGGTACAATTTCTGAACATGACGATGCATACGTATTTGAAACATATGCCTAATATTACCTTTGTCTAAGACTTTAATGTAACAGCTATTATGTGTTTATGAGAAAATAGTAGCAACCACATGAACCATTTTGTTACAAAATCTTTCTTTTAATTTTTAAAAAATATGAAAAGATAATTAAATGCCTTTAAAATTTAAATATAATATTTGTTGATAATCCGACAGGTTCTTACCTGTGTCGAAGCATGAACTATCATGCTAAAAATCGGCATGAACTTTTCGAACAAAATTCTTTTGTTTAATTTTAAAGGATTTATTTATTGTTTGAGGTCAAATAATATTTTTTTTGTGCCAAGTTAAATTATTTTCAACAACAATTCCACGATATTTTTTCTTGTAATTTTAAACAAAAAATAGTGGTATTTCTTATTAGCGAAAAATACGGTTAATTGTTGAACTATAATATTTTCGATGATTTAAATAAATCTTACCGATATTATTTTCCTCAGAATAACATGCAGCTTCGAGTGAAGATATTACTATGGTTTATGAAACCTGAATTAGAAAATTGATCGACGCCATATTGTATTTTTAATGATGAAACATTCAGTTTTTCAAAAATAAGTTAAAGTAGCCACACTTATATCGCATATTATTGCCACCTTGTCAAGTGGATTTTACAATGCTAAGGTATAGTGCGTCAAAAATTTTTATGCCTCCGATATATGACTATTATTCTGAGAACATTACAAGTTACGGTCGCACAGACAAATTTTATGGTCTCGCTGCGCGAGTGCCCGACTGTGTTTTTACACCCCTGCAATAAACAAATTCAAATTTTCACTAAGCAATTTTAACTTCGCACTAAATAAATTGAAATTGGCACCAAACAGGTTCAAATTGACACTAAGCAATTTCAAATTGGTACTAAACAAGTTCAAATGGGTACTAAACAAGTTCATATAGGCACTAAGCAATTTCAAATTGGTACTAAACAAGTTCAAATGGGTACTAAACAAGTTCAAATGGGTACTAAACAAGTTCAAATTGGTACTAAACAAGTTCAAATTGGTACTAAACAAGTTCAAATGGGTACTAAACAAGTTCAAATGGGTACTAAACAAGTTCATATAGGCACTAAGTAAGTTCATATAGGCACTAAGCAATTTCAAATTGGTACTAAACAAGTTTAAATGGGTACTAAACAAGTTCAAATTGGTACTAAACAAGTTCAAATGGGTACTAAACAAGTTCAAATGGGTACTAAACATGTTCAAATCGGCATTAAACAAGTTCAAATCGGCATTAAACAGGTTCAAATTGGTACTAAACAAGATCAAATTGGTACTAAACAAGTTCAAATGGGTACTAAACAAGTTCAGATGTGTACTAAACAAGTTCAAATGGGTACTAAACAAGTTCAACTTGGTACTAAACAAGTTCAAATGGGTACTAAACAAGTTTAAATGGGTACTAAACAAGTTCAAATGTGTACTAAAAAAGTTCATATAGGCACTAAGTAAGTTCATATAGGCACTAAGCAATTTCAAATTGGTACTAAACAAGTTCAAATGGGTACTAAACAAGTTCAAATGTGTACTAAACAAGTTCATATAGACACTAAGTAAGTTCATATAGGCACTAAGCAATTTCAAATTGGTACTAAACAAGTTCAAATGGGTACTAAACAAGTTCAAATGGGTACTAAACAAGTTCAAATGGGTACTAAACAATTTCATATAGGCACTAAGCAATTTCAACTTGGTACTAAACAAGTTCAAATGGGTACTAAACAAGTTCAAATGGGTACTAAACAAGTTCAAATGGGTACTAAACAATTTCATATAGGCACTAAGCAATTTCATATAGGCACTAAGCAATTTCAAATTGGTACTAAACAAGTTCAAATGGGTACTAAACAAGTTCAAATGGGTACTAAACAAGTTCAAATTGGTACTAAACAAGTTCAAATTGGTACTAAACAAGTTCAAATGGGTACTAAACAAGTTCAAATGGGTACTAAACAAGTTCATATAGGCACTAAGTAAGTTCATATAGGCACTAAGCAATTTCAAATTGGTACTAAACAAGTTTAAATGGGTACTAAACAAGTTCAAATTGGTACTAAACAAGTTCAAATGGGTACTAAACAAGTTCAAATGGGTACTAAACATGTTCAAATCGGCATTAAACAAGTTCAAATCGGCATTAAACAGGTTCAAATTGGTACTAAACAAGATCAAATTGGTACTAAACAAGTTCAAATGGGTACTAAACAAGTTCAGATGTGTACTAAACAAGTTCAAATGGGTACTAAACAAGTTCAACTTGGTACTAAACAAGTTCAAATGGGTACTAAACAAGTTTAAATGGGTACTAAACAAGTTTAAATGGGTACTAAACAAGTTCAAATGTGTACTAAAAAAGTTCATATAGGCACTAAGTAAGTTCATATAGGCACTAAGCAATTTCAAATTGGTACTAAACAAGTTCAAATGGGTACTAAACAAGTTCAAATGTGTACTAAACAAGTTCATATAGACACTAAGTAAGTTCATATAGGCACTAAGCAATTTCAAATTGGTACTAAACAAGTTCAAATGGGTACTAAACAAGTTCAAATGGGTACTAAACAAGTTCAAATGGGTACTAAACAATTTCATATAGGCACTAAGCAATTTCAACTTGGTACTAAACAAGTTCAAATGGGTACTAAACAAGTTCAAATGGGTACTAAACAAGTTCAAATGGGTACTAAACAATTTCATATAGGCACTAAGCAATTTCATATAGGCACTAAGCAATTTCAAATTGGTACTAAACAAGTTCAAATGGGTACTAAACAAGTTCAAATGGGTACTAAACAAGTTCAAATTGGTACTAAACAAGTTCAAATTGGTACTAAACAAGTTCAAATGGGTACTAAACAAGTTCAAATGGGTACTAAACAAGTTCATGTAGGCACTAAGTAAGTTCATATAGGCACTAAGCAATTTCAAATTGGTACTAAACAAGTTTAAATGGGTACTAAACAAGTTCAAATTGGTACTAAACAAGTTCAAATGGGTACTAAACAAGTTCAAATGGGTACTAAACATGTTCAAATCGGCATTAAACAAGTTCAAATCGGCATTAAACAGGTTCAAATTGGTACTAAACAAGATCAAATTGGTACTAAACAAGTTCAAATGGGTACTAAACAAGTTCAGATGTGTACTAAACAAGTTCAAATGGGTACTAAACAAGTTCAAATTGGTAATAAACAAGTTCAAATTGGTACTAAACAAGTTCAAATGGGTACTAAACAAGTTTAAATTGGTACTAAACAAGTTCAATTTGTTACTAAACAAGTTCAATTTGTTACTAAACAAGTTCAAATCGGCATCAAAGAAGTTCAAATCGGCATTAAACAAGTTCAAATGGGTACTAAACAAGTTCAAATTGGTACTAAACAAGTTCAAATGGGTACTAAACAAGTTCAAATGGGTACTAAACAAGTTCAAATGGGTACTAAACAAGTTCAAATTGGTACTAAACAAGTTCAACTTGACAATAAACAAGTTCAAATTGGTACTAAACAAGTTCAATTTGTTACTAAACAAGTTCAATTTGTTACTAAACAAGTTCAAATCGACATTAAACAAGTTCAAATTGGTACTAAACAAGTTCAAATTGGTACTAAACAAGTTCAAATGGGTACTAAACAAGTTCAGATGTGTACTAAACAAGTTCAAATGGGTACTAAACAAGTTCAAATTGGTATTAAACAAGTTCAAATTGGTACTAAACAAGTTTAAATGGGTACTAAACAAGTTCAAATTAGTACTAAACAAGTTCAATTTGTTACTAAACAAGTTCAATTTGTTACTAAACAAGTTCAAATCGGCATCAAAGAAGTTCAAATCGGCATTAAACAAGTTCAAATGGGTACTAAACAAGTTCAAATTGGTACTAAACAAGTTCAAATGGGTACTAAACAAGTTCAGATGTGTACTAAACAAGTTCAAATGGGTACTAAACAAGTTCAAATTGGTACTAAACAAGTTCAACTTGACAATAAACAAGTTCAAATTGGTACTAAACAAGTTCAATTTGTTACTAAACAAGTTCAATTTGTTACTAAACAAGTTCAAATCGACATTAAACAAGTTCAAATTGGTACTAAACAAGTTCAAATGGGTACTAAAAATGTTCAAATGTGTACTAAACAACTTCAAATGAGTACTAAACAAGTTCATATAGGCACTAAGCAATTTCAACTTGACAATAAACAAGTTCAAATTGGTACTAAAGAAGTTCAAATTGGTACTAAAAAAGTTCAACTTGACAATAAATAAGTTCAAATCGGCATTAGTTCAACTTGACACTACTAAACAAGTTCAAATTAGCACTAAACAAGTCCAAATCGGTACTAAGCAAGTTCAAATTGGTACTAAACAAGTTCAAATCGGTACTAAACAAGTTCAAATTGGTACTAAACAATTTCAAATTGGTACTAAACAAGTTCAAATTGGTACTAAACAAGTTCAAATTAGCACTGAGCAGTTACAAATTGACACTAAGCAATTTTAAATTCCCACCAAACAAATTCAAATTGGTATTGAGAATATTCATAGATTTTGTTACTATCTAAAATATTTTACGAATTACTTTATCCATAAAATAAAAAAGAATTTTATACATTTATTTTAATCAAGTTAGACTACTAAAAAGTAATTTAAAAAGTAAATTTTATTAACATTCTTTCAAAAATTCAAACAATTAATTTATTTTGAAACAAGAAAAAAATTGTGTCTTTGCAAGATATAAGTTTAGACTTCGAAAATTAGAAAAAATGCTTCTGTAGCTATTGGAAATGTAAATCCTAATAACTGGAATACTTTTATAGTCAAAATTAAAGGATTGCTTCCAAAAATTTTAATAAAGCAAAGTGGATTCTGTTAGAAAATAAAATTGTAATAGAAAATAATTGTTTTTTGTGATCTCTATATCTTGATTAAAATAAATGTATAGAAATTCATTTTATTTTTTGAAAAATGTAATTTCTAAAATATTTGAATATTCTCAATACCAATTTGATATAGTTGCTGTTAGGTGCGAGCTTAACGGAAATTGATTTTTGACACACGTGAAAGTGATGGCGATTTAATAGCCGAAACCGGTCTTTCACAGAGTCTTGTTCTGCTAGTGATTATTAGGGGAAGCAAAAGTTGGCGTATAAATCTTTCAAAAATTTACCTAACCACCTTAAAAAGTTGCCTTTATTTGTAAAAAAAGTGACAAAAAATTATTCTATAATCACTTTAGTCAATTATTATTATTAATATTATTATTGCAAGATATCATCTAATATTTTAAAAAGTATTTCTCTTTTGAAAATTCGCGATCTTTCGACAAAAGCTCTTTAATCACCGGAGTTTATCTTTCGTTTGTTCTCAAAAACTATTTTTTTAAATAATTATGAAGTGTTGCTATGTATGTTTTAGTTGATTACTTTATATATGTGTTAATGTGTGTTTTCTTTTGTCTCTCTTTAAATTTTTGCCCTTTTTATGTTGTTTCTCGTCTTCTATCCACTTCCATTTGGGACTTCAAGGACTTTAGCCCCTTAGACTTTTCCTTCATTCAATCCATCCATCTTTTTTCTGGCCTTCTTCTCTCTCTCTCTGCCTTCGTTTCAACCATTATTCTCCTCCATAATTTGCGCTTCTTTTTGTGCTTATATATATACTCATTATACTCATTATTTTTTTTTGTTATATGGCGGTCATTATTTGAGGCAAAAAAATAATTTTTATTTCCAAATCTTAACACACCAAAAGATTTTCTTTAATGTTCTAAGTAATTGAAAGAAAAGTATTTTGAAAAAAGGTATTGATTTAGAGGTAGCTCACTAGGTTAAAATATTTGGTCTTTATATATTTAGCCCATAAAATCAAGGTGTAAAAAATAGCTTAAATATAGCATTTCAAACAGTTTAAAATTAAATTTCAACAATTTTTATTTTAAAAATTTTCTTTGAATTTTTCATGATTAAAAATAATTGTTTATTTTTTGCTATTCCGATAAGTTTGTCTATGACTTTCTATTAGTTGTAAAAGAAACTGAAATTGTTCTTCAGACTGTAAGGTAACCAGCATACTCTTGGATCAAAGCAACTCCTCTTTCAGCATGATCGTTTACTACTTCTATAGATTGCATAGTTTTTAACGAATTTTGATAATCTTGACGCTCCTTCCAAAGTTCAGGATCAAAGTCAAAAAACGAAGTCGATAAATTCATATGCTTTGAATAAATCCAAAGACTTTTGCGAAACGAAGTCTTCTCTTGAAAAGAATTCATGTCTATCTTAATTCTTTTATCTTTTGAAATGTTTTGTTTTTCTCTTATCGCCAATATCATCTTTCTTTTTGTCACAAAATCAACATTTTCATCGAATAAAGCCAAAGCACAAATTGAGTCAGAAATTTACCATAAATGTCGAGATCACTTTTCTGATGCAAATTTTGAAATTCTTGGATTAATACTTTTATATTCAATTAAACTATTAAACAATTTGAAATCGTTCAAAGGAGCATTGGCCGCTAGAGATGCATTGAACCAAGGTTTTACATAAACGCGTACAACAAAAATAACGATTAGGCATAATGCATCTTCTTGAGAACATGTGAGTTTGGACAGATTTTGATAGAATAAATAATTTTAGACATCCAACGAGCATGATGCATCGCTCTTAGTTTTTTAACGTTATTTTATGATTTTCATTGTCTTTTAAAAACAAAATTATTAATTCAAAAATTCCCTATAATCATTTCGTACTTGCTATTTTTCAAGCACATTTTTTCGAAGTTCATTACATCATTTTGAACGTCTTGAATATATGGTTTAACAATTTAATTTTGAATTCCGCATTCAAATTTACATTTTTCAATAATTTTCCAAAATTCCTGGAACCACTTGACCTTTGCAAGACCAGATATATTAAACTTACATAAAGGTTCAGTAGTTGGAGAGTTAGTTAAGTTGTTTGTGACGTTCGCACCCATCCTTTCGGATATCGTGGCCCGCCCGGAATTCTGAGTCCAGGTCTACCTGGACTTTCCATCCCACTAAACGCCTACCGGCCCTTGTTACTGCATAGCTATACCTTGTTATATATATTATTTTACAAGAATTTATGTTACAATATATAAATACAGCTGAGTGATCGATACTATCCTAACGCGAACGCTCCGAATTTGGGAAACAAACTTATTGTCTAGTGATAGCTTGATTACTAACCACGTAGAATCGGGTCGCTAGAGCACCATTCTCTCTCTCTGCCTTCGTTTCAACCATTATTCTCTTCCATAATTTGCTTAATTACTATCTAAAATATTTTACGAATTACTTTATCCATAAAATAAAAAAGAATTTTATATTTATTTTAATCTTCGGCCTCTGCTTATTACCTAACCGTAATTCTTTTTCTTACATAGCAAAAGAAAAACAATATGAATGTTGATTTAAATGAGCTTAAATGAAATGAGAGAAAGATAATCCATGTTAAGGGCGTTTAGTTTTTGACCTATAATATTAATTTCAAAAAAAATTCCTATAAAAATATAAGAAATATGAAAATATTTTTGTATGTAAAAATTATATAAATTTTTTCATTTTTTGAATGGCGTTAATCCACAAGTTGAAATGTTATTTTAGCTGTATATAACTGGTTTTTTCTTCATTCCCTGGATTTCTCTCAAAAACTTTGAAACTAAAAAAATTGATGATGTGTGAGTATAATTTGCCGTGTATCATACTTTTTCTATATAGTCATATACGAAGATTTATCAATTACACACTAACAATCAATCATACAGGTCAATCATTTACCAGATATAGACAACGTTATGAAAGAAACCTGCTATTTCTAAGCTGTGTACTGATCTATCATACTAACAATAAAAAAGTACATCTACTGTATAACTTTCCTTGGTTATTTGATAGCCCGCAGCAAATGGAGAAATATAAATACAATGGCTTATTGATTTTATTACATAAAGTGTGATAAACAATGTGCTCAGATTATTATCGATGAATAACTGGCATCACATTACTTTTGATTTTTATCAATGAAAATCTGATACTTCTTTCTACTGTGAAAAAGTTGGTGTTTCTTTATTGATTTATTTTACTTGAACTTCTTTTGGAATAAAAATTAACTTCTTTCTCCATCCAGATTTTTCTTCCAATGTAAGTTTGTTTCAAACTTACTTTTTTCCATGAGTTTTCTTGGTTCTTCTTCTAGTGAGACCACAAGTACCTCATTTTCTGAATGGGATTCAACATCTGCTTCTGAAGAAGATTTACTTTGCGATTCACTCATAGCACCCGATATTACTGAGTATTTTTGGGATTCTTCTAAATCAAATCAAGGCCGTCCTCTCAACCAAAATATTAGAAATGTATATCAAAGCCCACCTGGTCCTGCAAGCAGCGCTTTATCTCTTAGTGGTTCTCTTGAAATTTTTGAAATGTTTTTTACCACAGAAGTTTTTTTTTGCATATTTTCAACTGCACTAAAGAGAAAATGCGTTAAAACTTTTCGTAAGTTTTGTTGTTTTTTATATTATTTTTTGCTATGCATCTAAATTTTTAGTCTGGAATCTCCTAAATATGAATTTTTGCGTTCTACTTTTGAAAAGTTTCAACTTTGTGATCTCATGGCATATTTTGGATCTTTAATTTATATGGGACAATCAAAAAACCAATCTATCAATATGAAATACTTGTTCAATGGAAAGAATGGCGAACATTTTCTCCGAGCTTCTATGACACAGAACATGTTCATGCTTGTCTACCCTTTCATTTGTTTTGATAAAAAAACGAGCGTAATGAAAATGACAAAATATCTGCTATAAGATATATGCACGATTTTTTTTATTCTAATTGCTCACGTTTTTTCTTTCCTCAAGATTATGTGACAATTGATGAACAACTTGTCCAATTTAGAGGTAATTGTAGAATCCAGCTTGGTCGATACAGAATTAAGCTATATCACTGTACAGATGCTAGGTCTCTTTACATACTGAAAACAGATTTATATTTCTGGGTTAAGCGATAAAAGCTATTTTGGGGGTACTAACATTGTCAAACGGTTAGTTATTGTTTCTAATATACCTTTAGGATGTGGAGTTATTACGGATAGTTTTTTTAAGCTCACATGATTGATCAGTATGGGTGGGCAACATGCAGTCTTGAATAATATAGGGACAATCAGGTCTAAACGCGTTTTGATTACCACGTAGTTTTGAGACATAATACATGATTTTGTATACAAATTACTGTTCACTTACTGCTTACATTCCTCCGAAACATGTACAGCGAAATTTTAAAGTAGTGTATGTTATGTCTTGCCAACATTTGACTGAGATTGAATTAGTTGGTGATAAACGTAAACCCGAGACAATTATTTTGTATAAAAGGGGGGGAGTAGATAAGACCAACCAAATGCTCAGGTCATATTCTACTTATAGATCCTCAAGGAGGTGGACAATGGCAATTTTTACTAATTACTTAGATATAGCCGTGCACTAGCTGGATAATTGTAAAACATAATTGCCCAGAAAAATTTCCAAGTACGAAAAAAGGGGGTAGAAAATTTTTCATGAGAGATCTTTTCTTAGAGCTCTGCCAAAGATCAATGCAAAATCAATGGGCAAAAAGCGTGGACACCCCTTTCTGTATTCGCAGTTTACTGAATTTTATGGATTCGAGAATCAAGAGTTCCTAGCGAAAAACAGAGTAGTAGGGGATTTTGTTATTTGGATTCGAAGCACTCTAGAACCAGTTGTACGAGAAAGTGTTATGCGTGCAAAAACATACCTATTACATTTGTTCAAATTGTAAATGAATTTTTTTTTAAGATTCACAATTTTTTTATAATGTTTTTATTGAAATAATAGTTATAAAATTTTTGTTTATAAAATTTCATTTTTTGTAATAAAATCATGTTTTGTGATAGTATAATTTTTAATTTATAGTTTTTATATAGCATTATATAAAAGATCGTTCAGAATTGTCGCCAACCTAATTTTGTTAGTTCCTTACCCGTCCTCATTCTTTTGTCAACATTTTTCAATTATAATTTCACTAAAACTCGACCTTGATATCAGTTATGGAGTTAATCCTTTTATTTCTCCTCAAAGTTGACGCCGATGTTGAGCATTGCAAATGGCGTTCACAGATTTTCATAAAATTTAAAAAAATGTAAAAATTTTTAGGAAATACAGAGAATTTATTATTATAGTTTATAATATTTATTGAAAAACATACCATTAAGTGTATAAGCTTCTGTTAATTGAAATTTAGATCAAAATATCAAAATTAACGCCATCTACAAATTCACCACGAAGTAACAAAATAACCAAAATTTCAAAAACAACACATATGATGATATTTTTTATTTTCAAATAATTTAGATGAAACCAAGAAAAAAATTTACATGTTTTTTGATGGGGTCTGATATATTTTTCTACACGAATTTCATGATTGAAAAATAGCGTGGAGTAAAAAGCCATGCTTGGTCTTGGGAATGAAACAATACAGGATGATGTCGCACCCAGATAAGACTGAAAAACGGCACCAATAATCAGCTCCATTATATGATGTCTACATGCAAACCACAACAGTTCTTTACCTAGCATTTTTTCAATTAATACACAACTTGTTGTATCAAAACACATGGCCTTAATATTATTTTCAAGATTCCAGTCTAGGCTTCAATTATTGCATTTGCTTTATTTTTTCCTGTTGCTGACACCAATTTAGAAACAGTAAGTAGTTTTGAAATTTTGACTCCAGAAACAATCACCGGAATTCTATCATGTTTTTCCTTTCTTGCCAGTTTCTTGCTATACCAATGAACTACGAATGGAACTAGTGTAGAAAAGTCTGTTTTCAATTTCCTAAAACAAGAAGTTCGATGAAAAATTGTTTTTCTTCTAATTGACGAACGATTGATTGCGACGTTTTCCAGATTTTCTTCGACAAATGCTCCTGCAAGTATAAATGTTGTTATTCTGTCCTATATTTTGGCCCTGTCTAAAGCCAATGCTAAATCTGGTGTAACTGCGCACTTTCTTCGTCGTCTTTATTTCGAAGTTGAGGAACAACCATGAATTTCCTTTTCAAAAATTTTTTTTCACTGTCTTTATCACTTTCACCTGAAGAAAAGGTATCATCATCAAAAAAATACTTTTTATTGTGGCCTTCAAGTTCTCTTTTCACTTTACTTTTTCTGTTTTCAAATTTTTCTAAATTTTCCAGTCTTTTCTTTTCTTTAATATATAATTTTCTATCAATACCCACCATTGAACCTTTTCTTCCTTTTTGCTCCTGGAGTTTTAAAAATTCTTTTTTTCAACATTGATTAAATTCATTGCATGAGCATGACTCAAATCAAAAAGATCATCTAAACAAGTACGAATGCCTTTTCATTTTTTTTGCTGTGATAAAGTTCTGTTTTTGTTTTTCTAAACTTCCACTTTTTAAAAAAATTTTCAAATTTAGTTTGACAGTTTTGAGAGTCCTTTGTCCGAATGCGAGCTTTCTGCCAAAATAGCAAAATTTCTTTTATACTTTGAGAAGAAGAATCTCGAATGGTTTTTTTAAGATCAAGATGATCAGATCGTCAAGATGCAGTTTGAATAATATAGGGACAATCCAAAAGCCATTTGATTAGAACGTAGCTTTGAACCAAGTAATAATGAATTTGTATACTCAATTAAATATTTTTTGGTTTGCGATCTTGTTTTTGACATAATTAACCGGTTATCGACCACAGTCGACATATGTCGACTTTACAAAAATAAAATCGTCTGCGTTTATCAATGCTCCTTAATACAAATCTTCTGCTTTACATTAGATATCGTCTGATTATTCTCGTCGTTGACGGGTTAACCCTTTCGTGACCAGTGTATCATATATGATACATAAACAATTTTATCTTCGTCTGCTTTTTCAAATAGTTTTGTATAGGAATCTTCTGCTTTTTAATAAATATCGTCTGCGTTTATCAATGCTCCTTAATACAAATCTTCTGTTTTACATTAGATATCGTCTGATTATTCTGGTCGTTAACGGGTTAAACCAATTTTATAAAAAAATCAATTTAAATCTTAAAAATATAAATTTGAAAATGGTATTGAATAAGAACTTGTATTAAAAATTATAAAGCTTTGAGCTACCTGAAAACGCTACCTTTTTTCTTTCAAAATTTAAATACTTAATTATTTTGTAGAAAAGCACCATTTTAAAAGTTAAGATTATTATCAAAGTTACAATTTTCAATAATAAGGACCACTCTATTATGCATCTATCTTTTAGTCAATATTTGATTTCTAATAGCCTCCTTATCTATACTCACTCATAATGATACGATATATAACATATCATACTTATATGTTTTTTATATTCATTTTATTCGGGATGTATATATACTAGCGGCCATTTGGCCTTCTACACATCCTTGCAGATTTTGCTATTTTGTTTATTTTTATTATAATCAGATATACTTATCACAATAGTATGTTTAATCTTTATTATATATATATTTTACTTCTGCCTAATAATAAAACTTTGAAAGTTTGTCTACATTTTATCACTTAAAAGCGTCACAATTTTTCGCTTATCATCAATATTTTTTCCTTTGGGTGCAGCTAATCAATTTTCTTTGGCAGTTGTTTCACAATTTACTACTACTCGTTCTGCACAAACTGCATTTCTCTACACATACGATCAATATCTTCATTTTCACTACTTCTATGCATCAAGCACATTTTTGTACGTGTTGTGTGCATGTGTAATGCGTAATAAATATATATATATATATGTGTGTTCACTCTTCTTCATCTTTGAAGTTTTTTTTATTTAAACGACAACGGCAAGCGAATTCTTTCGAATTGATGATTCCTTCTTTTTATAATTCATTTTAAATGCGAAAATAAATGAGAAGAGCTGAGTTTTTCAAATAAATTTTGATTATTATTCTTCTTCATCTTTTAACTATTTTTCCTTTGCTTACTACTACTCTCCATTACTTCTATATATATATATTTTCGTCTCTGATCCCTGGATACTTTCATATGCTTTTTAGTTTGTGTGAAGCATATATAGCATTTTATTTAGCCTTATTCAATCTTCAAAGTAATCGGAGTTGCATCTTGACATCGTTAAAATGCCCGTAAAGCACTTATTTAGCGAGAATAAACATTTCTAAAATTTTAGATGCTTACCCTAACAATTTAGTTTTTTACTTGTTCAGCATTTAACTATATCGGAATTACAGTGATTTTTATTTATATATATGAAAGATTTACTTTTATAAGTGGAAATTCTCGGCCGAATTTAATTTAACCAAATGTTTGTGTTGGCGATTTTCGCGAATTTAAATTCCTTTAAAAAATTTGTAAGCATTTTTATGTCTTTTTATTTTACTTCTTAGACAAACGATAACTTATTTGTAAATAATTTATAATCCAGCATTTGCAAATCATTCGGTATTATTTTTTCCGATTGATTTGTTTTAATATTTTATCAAGCCATCTTTTAGTATTTATTTTATAATGTTAGTTAGTAATGAGACGATTCCAATTTTTTTAGAATTCCTATTACACTGCAGTTTCCCAAAAAACTCGATTGCAATTACGAATCTTCATTTTAGGATAAGATTGATAAAAATAATAGCATAGAAGTAAAAAGCGTCAAAAAATGAAGAAAAGTGCTAATGAAGTTTATACCTCTGAATGAAGCTATGGACTCTATTTTAACCCATTTAAGGCCAAGCAAAGCAGACCATATCTAAAAAAACGCAAACTATTTATATTCAAAGTCATTGAAAAAAGCAGACGAAGATGAAATTACTTATGTTCCAAAATAGGAACATTGGGCGTAAATGGGTTAAACTCTAGTAGTGAAGAAGGAAATGAAGATAATGAAGCGTTTAATGAAGAAATAACGAAGTATCAAAAAGAAAAAAGAATTATTCATATAATTGCTTAGATATATATTGCTTACATTGGTGGAAAACTAAAAAAGAAGAATTTCCATTTTAAATTGCATGTCGTCCTTCTAGCACTGTTCAAATCTAGAAGGATGGTTTAGGTTTTTTTAAGTTGGTGGATTAAAAAACAGTAAAAAAGGGATTAAAATAGTAAGATAGTGTAAATTATAAAACATAATTTTTTAAAAATATTTTATATCCGTATCTGCATAAAAATTTATTTTGGATATCCGCATTCCAATATGATGTCAAATCATCCGCGGATGTCTAATTCACACAGCTAGCCAAAGCTGCTTTTGTTTTAGATTCAACGCTTATTTTTATGCACTCAAATGTTTATCCTTGAGTATATCTTTGGTAATGTTATCTTACCCAAATTTTAGCATTTCATTAAGCCTCCATGATATGTTTTTAACTATTCTCTTTGTTAAATTTAGTTCTTGCGTTTTTTTATACACGTATAGTTAGAAATAAAAGTGTGAAGTTTTCAAATATTTTATTTATAAACTGTGTAAAGTTTGCTAATTGTTTTTTTATCAACATATATCGATTTGCAAACTAAAGTTTCAACTTTTGAATGCATTCAGTTCATCAATTATGTATTTAATAAGATTTTTAAACCTCATCAGTCATGTTTATTCAACCTTTCAGAGCTCTTATCCATTTTGAGGTATCAGTGAGGATAGTACATTTTCCTGATATTATCGTTATGTCGATATCTTACCATTTTTTTTATTGCTGCTAGTTATATGGCAATAAGTTTGTTTTTGTGTTGGTACTGTGTTCTCATACTGTCCGTGCTATCATGACTTCGAGCCTCAGATGTAATTTGAAAAGTGTGTCTAATTAAAGCGAATGTTCTGCGCAAAATCATGTCGTACCACTCTATTATATAACAATTGCCTACCCAACTTATGGCCAAAATGGGCCATTAATATTTTAGTTTGGTCATTGAAAAAGTATCATTTTTAGTGACCCAGACGGAAAAATAGCAACTTTAAAAATTTATCTGCATTACTAATGTTAAATTGATTCCAAATTACTAACTACTAAGGCATTTAGTAATAAAAGGCCTTTATAATCCAACTCTTTTTGCCTTATGAAGTTCATTGAAAGGAAAGCAGAAAGATTAGTCTTAAAATATTGTCCTCAATGAGTTAACAGTAAGGCCGCGCCAGAGTTCCATGCTTTCCGGGATTGTTTCCGTTTAAACGGCGCTTATTTAGATTTAGGTAAATACCGGCTTTTCTTTCACTAACCTTTATATGCAATAAATTCAAAAGATTTGCCATTTTGCATGAAAAATTGACAAGATCAATCCCCTTACATATAGAGTTGTATAGAGTCCATAGGTTGCCAACTTCTGCAATCCCATGCACCGCTTAACAAATAATAACGCATTTTAACTTTTTTTTACTGATCACTGATTGGCCACCTATGGTATGGTCTATAAAGTATATCTTATGAAGAAGCAGTTCAACTTATCGTTTTTTCTAAATGTTTTCCTTTGATAATATCCCATGAGCTTTGTTTAACCTTGGCTTTAGAGATGATTTAAACTGCGGGAGCTCTTCTAATCACCCTTATATAAAATCAAATGAGGCGGAAGACACCTGTCAATATTTCTTCTTGATGTATTATTTTTCATTTTTTTGTTTATTTTTAATTTAGGTCTTCGGTTTTGCAAAACCATTCAATATTTCACTTACTTCAATCCCTCTTTCTTCAAACCAAAGAATCGTACATATCTCACATCTCCTTATCTGATGTCTATTTCAATGCTTCCGCACAACAAATTCTGCCTCTTATCGAGCATAACTTGAGTCTGCACAAATGCGTAACACTTAAAATTAACCTCCGCAGCGCATACACACTGGCTTTTTACTCCAGTCGACTTATTTAACTCAATTTTTCTCAATAAATCAAATATATAACAAAATAGAAGATGTACTTTATCAGCTATAGCGTGACACTAATGTTTTAATATATTCACAGTTAGAACTTCCCCTTTTTTGTGGTTTTTTTATACTGCTATGTTTATAATAGAATATGTATTTTTCTTCTTCAAAAAATTAAATTTTTAATTCGAATAATACAAAGTAACTTTTTTCAACGAAAAAATCTGAAAATTCAAAAATTATATTTTATCAAAGTTATTTTTTGTGCTCATTATTCAAATATTTTTAACCCCATCTAAAAAAAATACAAAACAAAAAGTTTCAGAAAAATTTTATGAAAATTTCTGGTTTTGTAAAATAAGGTAATAAAAAAAGTATATGAATAAAAGAAATTTCAAAACTAGGGTATTTTTAAATTTTCAAAAATATAATGAAAGTTATGATCAAAATGGAACAAGTTTTATTCAGAAAAATAAAAAACAAAAAAGTCTAATTTACTAAATTTTTCCAAATTTAAAATATCATATATAAAAAGTTATCCATCAAAAAAATAAATATTTGATAACTATAATTATAAGGAAAATAGAAATAGAGGTAACAGTAATGACGTTAAAAATGATAAATAAAGGTGACAAAATTACAAATTTGAATTACAAAAAAATCTGATTTCTTCAAAGAGGCCAAATTTAATTTTATTCCAATTAACTTCTTTGTAATGTATATACCGTATTTTTTGGTATAATTTCATATATTTTTTTTTACCAATTAGCATCTTCGACTTGTGTAATGATTTTTCAAGAAAAATGTTCATTCACAATATATTTTACTGTTAGGAAAACTCAAAACTGGTAAAACATTATTGGGCTCAAAAATGAATGTTCGAATATATTCAAATAAGCACTGTTAAAACATCTATCTAAACTTGCTTTAAATTAATGTTTCATATTTTTAGCAATTGACCCTACGATCAGGGGCGTTGGTATTGGGAGCTGAAAGTGGTCTGTTTTCTAATGTTTCCTTCCAATAATTCTCTCTTTATAAATTCCATCTTGTAACTTTTAGTTAGTTACAGCTGGACTCTTAAGGTCACCTTGAAGGCATAAGTGGTTTGGTCTTAGTAGAGGTCTGAGTAATAGACCCATCGCGAGTGTCCATGGCCACAAAAAATTAATGTTAAAAGTACGATACAGTCAAAAGTTTCTATCAATCTTTTTGATGATTTACGCCAATCATATGGAGTAAAAAAAAATTTTTGATCTGTTTATCTGTAATTTCTGATTCTCATCTTAGATATGGGAAAATATGACTGTCCATAATAGATATTACAGGGTTGACCGTAATGTCTATCATATGATTAAGTGAAAACTTATTTGGGATCAAAGAGACCGACCGTGATGTTCGTTCTGATCGCCATTTAGGAGGGGCCCTAAACAGGAGTTCCCTTGTAATTAGTTTAAAAATCATACTTAAAAGTATGAAGATCGTTGTTGGAATTTTAAGAATAAATCATATGTATAATATCAGATTAGGAAGGATAACTTAACTCATAAAATGTAGCCTGGTTTAAAACTGAAAATATTCCTTGTTTTCACTGTAGCTTCAGAAAAAACTTGAAATAGTTTGTATTGAGTAGACTATTTAAATTTGTGGCGTTGAAAGTTAATATCAACAAATTATTTTGACACTCAAAAAGTTGAAATGTTTAAAAATCATTGTGAATTTTTCTATCCTTCCATTTTTGCCTATCGTCTCCTCCCTTCCCATATAGTGATTCTTTTTGGATTTTTGAAACTTTGCTGATTTCCACCCTCCGAAATAGCAGTGTTACATCCTTCGTAATAAACATCAGTGTTTATTTGAAAATTTTTTTAAAACATATTTACTTTCTTTGCTTTACAAATTAAATTTATAAATTGTGTTATACAAGTTTTTCTTTTTTTCATAAAGTGTAAAGAACTTTCAATCAACTTTCATGAAGAAATTTATAAGAATTTGAATGAAATCTTTTCGGTAAGTTTTTTAGGCGTATTTTGACATCCTTGGACATGAACGAATGCCCGAAATATTAAGATGTTTGGAACAAAAATTTATTGTAAAAAATAATTAATTTCGCATTGACTTCAACCACGCTTCTTAAAGTTATGAGGAAAAAATATTTTTACAACATAATACCTTTTATTTCTTTTTTTCAAAGCTTGAAGAGTTTAATGACAAGTCAAAATGAATATTTTTACTTTAAATAATCCTTCCTTTAGTGTCGCATGGGTCGTTATTCGACCACCTTTTTTCCATTAGCAAAAAAAATGTGAAGTATTTTTTTTGCTTATACTCTTCTTCAAGATTTAATTGATTTTAATTTTTTATTCAATACTGGAACAATTTTTAGAATGTGGTTAAAACAAATTTAAAAATTTACTTATAAATAAAAAATAAGTTATATTCTAAAAATTTTAAAAGTCTAGTTTTCTACACCAACAATAATAATGGATTGCGCTTTAAGATCTGTTATCTCTTGCCCGGAGTCCACGCGTGCCATTTTTACTTTTTAAAAGTATATAAACTTGTATGAAGGTTTATTTTTCATTTTATATACATTCTTGAAATACTTTTTTAATTAATGCAAAATACTACTTCAAGGCCAATACTTTGTTCACTTTATTTTATAATTGTTTAATTACTTCTGTGGCATTGCTTTTAGTCAAAAAAGTGATATCGAGTTTGTTTCTACTATCTATTATACTTTCTTTCTTATTAATTTAGAAATAATAATAGGTTTTGGCTCAACTTTTTAAAACCGGCATTCTCCTTATAAAATAAATAACAAAATCGACATTCTATCATTTTTAACTTGAATGAATGGAAAGATAAAAATAATTATTATTAATATTGGTAGCATTTATTCTAGAATTTTATTATGTATAAAAGATTAATAAATTTATTAAAAATATTTTTTACTTTTTAACTAGTAAAATATAATTATTCAACGTTCCCATTTTAGGAATAATTTTTAACTTTTTTTTGTTACTAAGATGACATTTTCCTTAATTTTAGTCTTTGATTTAAAAAACATTTATATATTAGTTGGAAGCTTTTATATATTATTCTTAATATATAGCTTTTAAATTTTTAAATAACAAGTTTAATGGTTTTTTGCTTTTTTCAAAAGAATTACTCAAACTCATAATCTCAACTATATTTAAGTTACAATAGCCAATTATGCCAGATTACAGGGTTAAGAAAACTATTTTAGAATATTCCATCTCAAACTCACATTGAATATTAAAGTCTGAATTTGTAAAAAAAAATGATTATGTCTTCTAAAAGAGCTTGATAAAGTCAAATTAAATATAGCTTGCTTATTTAAGTTGTATTTAAGACATAATATTTAGATTATTAAGCATAAAAAATATGAAGAATTTTCGTTTAAAAAAAAAGAAAAAATTCTGTCCCATAAAATTCGGTATAGTTCACTATATACCTCGCAGAAACTGACCAATTTGAAACAATTAACTAACCAAGTCGTTTTTTAAATTTTTCTCTAAAAGTTTTTTTGACCAAATTTCCCATACCGTGTTTTCTGGCTAACATATTTAGAATACACAACAGAAATGAGTGTGCTTTCATCAGTGTTTTACGTTAAAAAACAATTGTAATAAAATTAATTAAAAATATACGACTAGTTACGATTGAAGTCATTAAAGATTGGAGTGCATATGTATACAAACTATCGAAAAATATAAACGATTGTTTTGTAGGGATGTATTCATATTGAAAATGGTGTATCATTTAAATCATTAGTTCCCAAACTGTGGACCATGGCCCCCTGGAGGGCCATAAAACAAAATTTAAGGGGCCATAATCTGAAGCTATGCATAAATAAAACCAGAGGAGTTTAGCGGGTAGATGAAGTTTGAAACTGAATCTCTCCCAGTTTTTTGATCATCAATGGCAGCTTCATATCCAAATTTATGTGACTTAGCTTTTTGCCAACTTCTACCATTTTCATCAACTTATTCCTGTGAGGCTGCCTTCTCTCAACTACGTTACATTAAAACGAAATATCGCTACAGACTTGAAGTGAAGCATGAGCTACGTTGTGCTTTACGTGAAACAAAACCAAGAATCAAGAATCTTGTCGATAATCTGCAACATCACCCTTCACACTGACTAGAATTGTCTCCCAACTAGAGCACTTAATTGTTACAATGTTATCAAATCTGAAGATTCAAAGATTAAATCACATAGCGTAGGATTAATAAACCTTTTCCATCCAGTGGATTTTCTATGTTTCCTTCTTTTTTTTGTTTATTCTTGAAACACCTTTTAGCAAAATGCCCCTTTTAATTAATCTTATGATTATGATTGTTAAATACTAGTAGACAGTCACGGTATTCACCGGCTATGATTGTTGTGGGGTCCATAGACAAGGATCATGTATGAAAAGTGGGTAACGATCAGAAAAAGTTTGGGAACCACTGATTTAAATGAATATTAAAAAAATTACAAAACAGTAAATTAAGTTTTAAATCTCGATATTCTATATATTTTCATGTTTTGCTTCTTTTATTTTGCATTTGATTTATTTGCTTACGATTCCATCCATATCTTTTAACACACTAAACAATTTTTTAAATGATTTTTTAATATTTTTAAGGCCATGAAGTCTTATTATCAATGCTACTCGTTGTACTTAGTCATGAAACGCAAATATGATATAGCAAATACTTCATATCAAAAAATTGTGGATGCTGGAAAAGTTAGCAAAAAGAAAAAAATGTTTTATCACAAAGTAAAAAATCTCATTTATAAAAAAATATTTTTGCTTTCATTTCTTGGTTCTTTGTAATTTGCGCTTGTGTGTGTGTGTGTGTGTGTAAGAAATAGCGCATTATTAATTTATATTTAACTAATTTTACATCGCTCTCTCTTTTTTAAATCAGAAAAGGGTGTATTTCTTTTTTAATTAAAATGACGTGTTTCACGCAAAAAATCTCACTTTATTTCGTTTGTCTCGCATTATAAGCAAAGACTATTTGGTGCCTGGTTGGAATACGAATTATTGATATATACAGACTTGTCGCCAGACTACCAACATATAGGGGTGAAGCAGATTTGCGCAGGAGGAGACGACGAAGTTAATAAAATGCATATAAATTTATATACTCTAAATCAAGAAATTTTCGCGGAAGTTATATTTTCGCAATTTGTGAGTTAAAAAAAGTTGGAGTAGTGTTATTTTCACGAGCAACCATATCTTTTCAAATTATCTTCATATGTTATACTTATTTTTCTATGCAGGAATTTCACATTAATATATTCTCAAGTATAGAGGTGGCTATAAATGTTGGGTGTCAAAAAAGTTCAAATTCTATTTCCACTATTGGGGAAGTGACTAAAATATTTATAAAATCTTTCGCACAGATTGTTTCGTAGAAAATGGGTTTAGTGCTGTAAATAAAATTGTATGTAATGAAGGAAGGCGTATATAGATAAGTTGAGTATTGTGTGATAGCAGAATTATTTCAGTAATATCAAAGCTAACATTTAAATTTCGAAGATAAACACCAAACTTAAGCGTTATATGAAAGTCTATTCATTTTTTTATTCCTAAAGGAATGGATTTTATAAGTAAGGTACGTTTTTTTGAAAAATCTTTTTGAAGGAGGCGTTGAGTAAGGAAAGTTTGGTAAACACTATCCTAGACTTAATGTATATAACTGAAAGAGACTTTGATCTGAAATCATATTCAAATTTATGTAATGAATTGGTAACTAATAAATTTTGAAGCGTAAATTTAATTCATTCATAATTTTGGCATGCAAATTTTTATAACTTTTAATCTGGTATAAACGTAAACCCAAATAGTTAAATAAAATATGAGCATCATTTAAAATTGATCTTCCATTTTATGTGTGTAACTAGTCCCGTCATGAAATAATATTAGGTAACATCAAAATCAACGAAACCGACATAAAAAAGAAATGTCATCAAATATTATAAGGCCGCAAAGTTTAAATTCAGATTAACCCGTTATCGGGCAGAATAATCAGACGATATCTAATGTAAAGCAGAAGATTTGAATTAAAAAGCATTGATAAACGCAGACGATTTTATTTTTGTAAAGTCGTGGTTGATAACCGGTGAGCATGCATATATCATGAAAGATTATGGATATTTTATCAAACTGTTAGTAAATAGCACTTACCAGCTGTGCGAGAAAAATTTGGCGCAATACAATTCAATTTTTTAATTCAAATAAAGCACTTCATGTTTATAAAAAATAATAACATTGTTTGGTGCAGGATCGTGGATGGGTAAACTATTTTGCGACTTTGTCTCCACTTATTTGTATTTTTGTGACCGTAATTCCATTTATCTTTACTTTTTTTTTAACACTGATGGCTTCCACTATTTATCTTTATGCCACTTTGACTTTAAAATTTATGAGTATGAAACATCAACTTTTCAGTGTCAAATGTTATAAATCTCCAACTGTCCTTAATCTTACACGCTTGTGCTTTATATGTCGCAACGTAAAATGTTTGATTTTTCTTCTTCTGCATATTTTTTTAAATTGACGTTTTAAACTTTTTTATCTAACTAAAACATAGATTATTTTTTCAAAAGTTTCGTTAAAAAAAATTAATTCCCTCATAACTTGAGCTTTGTTCCTTTACAAAGTTATATCAGAAGAAGTTCATTCTTTAATTTTATTGATTTTTTTCAATTCTATTAGTTTCAAAAACACAATCTTAGATCAAATTCAAAATGATAAAGATTTTTACTTAGAGTTTTTCATCGTTGGGTGGGCACTAAAAGGAGTGCCTGTGGATTTATTTTTAAGCCTGACACTTATGTATATAAAAATTTTTATGCCAAAATCAACTCTTACGAAAGAGTGCAAACCATTTGAATATTGGAAATAATTACTTGTTTTTTGATAAATGCGTGAAGGCTATGAAGATCTCGCGATGATGCGTTCTCTAAGCATTGTGAAGGACTATACGAGTTGAAATGAACAATGCGCATGTCAAAACTATGAAGAATTGCTCTGTAGAAAAAAAAGTTCTTGATGCTTTGCATAACATTACTCTAAAGGTTGCTATGCCAGATTTAGAAGTCGACTTCGCTTTTAGTTGTTGTCTTAGAAATGCTTTGCTTTTTAAATAATCTATTATTTTCAATAAATTGATTTTTGACTAAACTATTTACTTTATATATTACTTCATTCTTTTTTGTAGAAAACTATCACATTTATATCGAACATAAACCAATTATTTACTCTTCTTTTAACATTGGAGCCTTTACAGTGTAAAGTTTACACTCAACGAACAAAGTATAAAATTTTATCAAGCATAAAGAATAAGCGTAAAACAAGACCCAGCATTTTTATAGGATGAACTTATCCAAAAATAAACATGAAGAACTAATAATAGAATTACAACTTTTTATCAGTAGTTCCCAACATTCCATTTTAGGCCAAAAAATAATTAATATATTTGAAATTTAGATGATATCAAATTTGTCCAAAAATTTATTATATTATTATATACTAGAAGCGAAGATAGAGAGAGCAGGCTAAATATTACAAAATTGTTACTTTTTATCAAAAAAGTTTTTCACTACAATACACTGTATATTATTTGTTTATTTACTTTTACTTATACCCAGGTTAGAGAACACTATTCATAGTTGTTCACACTTCCCAAATTATTTTTTTAACACGGCCTTGCGTAAAAAAGAAAAACAATTTATATCATATTTTCACTTATAAATTTATGAAATATTCAGATGTTAGATATTAATTCTAAAAATTTTTTTTGAGTTGTTGGTATCACATCCAAGTGAAGAAAAATCTTCCATAGCCAGACAGATGGTATTGATAGTCACGATCGGGAATGATTTTATGCTAAATTACTTAACCTCTCTAACTCTTTTTAATGAGTTTTTATATAATTTAAAGCAGGCTATTTTTGTATTGTAAGAAACAGGTGTCCCATTGAACTTGAAAAGGTTAAAATACTTCTATATCAAATAGAATAAATTAACCTAGAAAAGCCAAATGGTCAGTAACATTTTTTGAATTTCTTTTTTTCAGTTTGAAAAGAAATATTTTTGTGTTACATTAGTGCAAACATTCTAAATTGTTTTATTTTTGTCTTTGTTAACTTTTATGTTAGAGGTTGTATATAACCAATAGGGCATTTCTAGATACAAATAAATTGGCCATTAATTTCACCCACTTTTCTGAGATTTTCAATCGCAACTTTTTTTCAATTTAGAGAAAGGATAAATTTGAGGGATGTGAAATAAACGCTGATCGCTCACGCAATCACTACTTAACTTCACTCGTTGCTACGAATTCAGTCATTCACAAGTTTTATCAAGAAGATGTTTCTGATATCATCGACGTATCACTTCTTTTTACTTGAACATTGTGATGGAGGGAGGTTTTTTTGGGATCCAGAAAGTGCAGCAAATTTTAGCTCATTCATTTTTATTTAAAACCACATCTAAGATAAACTTAGAAAACCTATTTTTTTAAAGAGAGATGCGTAACAAGCGAATTACAAAGTGATAAATATTTATAAATTTTATCACTAGTTTGCATTATATGGTTAAAAAAATAGTATACTTTTTTATGTAATTTTTTTTAACATTTTATAATGTACATGTGTTAAATTGATGAAATTTTTTGAAACTTAACAAATTCTACAAAAATATTTTTAACACCTTTTTAACTAAATTTTATAAAAAAAATAATATATTTTTCATTGACTGAAAGAAATTGGCCCACAGCTAAAGATTTTATCCTATATACATATCTAGGAATTATATTTAATTAGCTATATTAAATTTTTTGAAAAAATTTAAACTAGTTCCTAAATTTAAAAAAGTTTAGCTATTTATTTTTCAATTTGCATAACATTTCATTCAAGAAATTAAACCTGAGACTTAAGTTTTTTTAGTTTTTTTAATAATACCGTTATTTTACGCCCCTTCCCCTCACTTACATTGTTATTATTAGTAAGTATAGTTTAATAGTATTGATATAATTAATCAATTGTCGAAAACATCAATCATTGATCTGTCAAAAACGCCAATCAATTTTTTTCATTTATTTTGGAAAATTAGTTTTTCCAAAATATCATTGCCATTTTGCATTTAACAAGCATTTATTCGTGGACGCAGCGTCATTATTTTCATGTTATAAATTTAAATCTAGCATTTTAGAAGTTGGAACATTTTGCACTTCTCATGAGGTGGATAACTCTGAAACAGGGCGTCCATTGCTAAATCCCTCTGTCTAAATTGCTAAATGGCGTTAAAACGTATAGAAATGTATTATAGCGATATTTTTTTAAGTATAAGTTTGAAAAAAATTGTCAATAAAATGAACAAAATCCAATAAAATTGGTAATAAAAGCTACTAAATAAACTAGGGTATAGAGGTTTAAAAAATAAACATTAATCTTTGTTCTTCTATAATTTGCATCGATCTTTTAGTGTGCAAATACGGGCTTCCATCAAAATATCGTCGAAACATTTAAATCGATTGTTAATGCTGAAACTGCCACCAGTAAACTCAAAGTGCGATCTTGTAAAAGTATCAATGATTCCATTTCTCGCATCAATCCAGACAGTGACAAACAACTCTTTTTCCAATTCTACAACTCCGCATTTCAACTCCCAAATCGACTCCTCTTCCTGCCTTTCAAAAGCGATGACGTACGGTTTTTCCATTTTTCGTGATTTTTTCGCGTGAGTTACTGAAGTCATTTTCTTTTTTAGGTTAATTTTTTTCGAGCTAACACAGCTTTTTTCGACGAAGCTTGTTATCGTGTGAAACAGATTGCTTCCCGCATACAAAACTTATCCACAGAAAATGAGGAAACGTGGAAAACCTTGGAAAGCACCGAGAAAATATTTCTTTCTATGATGCAGAAATTATTCATTCTGGATCCTGTCATCATATTCAATAAATACTTGCGGGGATCAGAATTGCCTTCCATGACTTCACAATCCTCCATCACAGAGTCTGTTTCCAGTGAAGAACATTTGGATTCTTTAGCAAAAGTAAAACAGGATAAAAATGAAATTCAAGCATTCTACTTAAAGGTACAACAAAGTTCTTTATAAAGAGAATATTTAGATATCAATTCAACAGTAGACACATGAGGTTTTTTTTAAAAGGTTACCCTATCCGACTTTTGATTAAAAATTTGGTTCCTTTTGCTAAATTGATTCCAAAATTCTATTACACTTATTTATTAAAAAATTATATATAGTATTATAGAACTGTAGAGTTTTTACTAACTAACAAAAAAAATTTTTTTTTTCAATAAGATAGATAATTTTAGCAGAATATATAGAAAAATCATAAATCAAATAGATAAATAAAATATTATGTGGAAATTGTATATCTTAAATATTTCACAATTTATTAAATTTTCTTCTAAAGTCAATCAATTAAAATTTGTGTTTAAACCTTTGATAAATCATATCATTGATATAATTTTCTTAATCTTGCATATCACTTTAAAAATGTAAAAATAAGGAATATATGCAAGCACGTATTTGGTAGGGGGACTGGGCTAACCTGATCTAACTTTTTCCTCTCAGATTTACTCCTCCAATTTTGCATTTTCATCACTTCAAAATTCACAAGTTTTGATGCTTTTAAGCATATTATATATATTTTTTTATCATTATCGGTTTGAGCCAAGTTATTTCCCGTCTTGGAGAAAGCTTCTAATTTAAACTCAAATGGCTTATCAACAAAAATCTACTATTTCTTTAAAGTGTTATTCGTTCACAATCATTGTGTGGGTAAGAATCTGAAAAAGTGATAATAAATTACTGTATATTCATGCCCATGTTTTAAATGCTGATAAAATGATAGCATTTATCACATCTATTTTTAGTTGCAACTTTTGAAAAAGACCCCTTTCCATTAAATTTTTTAAATGCAAGAAATGAGCGTAATATGTCTTCAAATGGTTGCAAACATCTTTGTATAGTAGACTAATTTTTGAATAAAATGATGATATTAGGTGAAATAATGTAATCCTTTTTTTGCATAGAAATTTGAAGAAT
This sequence comes from Nectonema munidae, assembly GCA_030549495.1. NCBI lineage: Eukaryota > Metazoa > Nematomorpha > Nectonematoida > Nectonematidae > Nectonema > Nectonema munidae. The sequence continues at coordinate 556,027 of JAUIRK010000819.1, forward strand.
TTTTAAAGCGCAAAAGCATAATCTGTAGACTACAATCAAAGTATGAGTATATCAAGTCTGTTTTGGAAGTCTTTCCCGACTACTATCCTCCTTCAGACGTGAATGTTATATACTTTCCGAAGAAAAGACTAGGTCAATCAAACAAAAAAAATGCCAGACTTTTTGGCGGAACTATTGATGAGTATTGTCTGGTAAGATATGCACAACCTAAACTTCATATATTCCTATGATTTGTATATTTTCATCTTTTAAATAATTTATAGTAACTGACTTAGCCTTTCTTCAGAGGGGGATCCCTCTCTCTTTCAACGAGGAAATTATTTTATGTTTTTGCTTGTTAATTTGTGTCCCCCATTGACACAAATAACTGGCCTCGCCACACTTTCAAACAAAATTGGTCATCAGTGAATACGAAATAGAAATAGTCTGCCTTAAGTTATATGAAAATTCATTCAAAAAGAATAGCAGATGATTAATTTTATAAAATCAATGCCTGAAATGTTTTAATTGATCTATGTTCCACATATTTAACTTGTAGATTACTAAAAATGATCATTTTTCTATGCCCAGTATTTTTAGCTTATCACTACTTTCGATTTCCGTAGCTTTTTTATTACTTTTCTCCCTCTACCTTTTTTCATACTCCTCACTTTGTCGGCATTTAGTCCACACACACCAGTCACGTATAAAAAGAACTGTTATATGTTAATAAGTTTATTCCCCATTTTGCGTTCAAGCATTGAAGAATATTCTGTCATTGGATGCAATACTGATAACAAAAAAGAGATGTAGACAATTAACATTGAACATACGTTCTTATACACCTACTTATTAAGAACTTGAAGTTAAAGTGAAAAGAAATAACTTTGATAGCTTCTTCTCTAATGAAGTAAGTAAAAAAAGATTTTGAACTAACCAATGAACGATCTAACTTGGTCAACATGAAGAAAGTTAAGCAATGGTAGACTTTTGAATATAAATATTTCTTAAAGTGTGTTTCAAGCTAAAGCTTCTTATGACTTTGTTTAATGTAAAATTTTTGTGATAATGATGCAGAATTCATGTAAAGCATATGGTGGCATCAGTTTATTGGACTATTTTCTACCAATGAAATAGGGGATACTACTTAATTTGAGTGACATCAAAGATGAAAATATCTCTTTAAACTTTATACAAAATTCAAGCGTAAATGTATATTGCAATTCGAAGAATTTAGCAAAAATAATGTTATATTCAGCAGTGTATATGCAAAGCATGCTAGCGTATATCCAAATTTTCATCGTTGATGTCAATCAAGTAGGATCACATATTTCATTGTTACAAAGTCATCCAATATACTGAGGGCTCATCCGATACAAAGAACCGGGAGCATTACAATTGTGAATATATTTACCTTTTTACCTTAATTCTAACTGAAGAATCAAAAAGCAGCTGCAGTGGCTTTAAGCATTCCTTTTAAATAATATCTTTTTTTCTTATTTATATCCTAATTAATATTTTTATAGGCGTGGTTTCAGATACCTTCATGATTTCTAAATTGACCTTTATTGGCCACTGTGGTCCGTTCCCTTCCCCAGCTCTACCAAGTTTTCTCTTTTTCCCCTCCTGCATTCTTTCAAGCGCCTTTTATTTCATGAAAAAGAGAGAATGTGTTTCGTTCTCACGTAATATCGGCACAGAGTGTCAAGATTAGATTGCGCTATTATCACGATTTGTATATACACTGATGATGATGACTTGTTGTGACTCCCATTCTGGAAATTTAGGAATTTTCCTTTTTTAAAATTAGTTAAACCCTTTATTTAGATTTTAGAGAGTATAGGCATTGAAGAAACTGTTAAGTCGTATCGTATAAGAACAAAATAGAACAACATTGTTTAATCAAAAGTGAAAGATTATTATAATTTATTAGATGAATTAAGGTATTGACTAATTTGCAACTTAACTGAAAAACACAAAATATGATCGTGATGAACAACTCTTCATAATAACCGTTATAACGCGGATCATTATAGCGCGATATCGCTTATAACGCGGTTATATCTTGGCTCCCATTTTTACACGCGTATATGACATACTCAGCTTCAATATTCAACTTTGAAATCCAAATATTTTGCGTTTTGGAGAAAATATTTCAAAAAAAGAAGCTAAAAGAAGAGTTTTCAAGTGTACATAGATGTTTTTTTGTTCTAATAAAAATTTTTCTAATAAAACTTACAGGTTGTTTGTGACATTTCTTTTACACTTTAGTACTTTTCAAATTTTAGTTTTAGGAGTGTTGTGTAATGTTTTCTATATAACCAACTGAAAAATCCCGTCTATGTAAATATTTAACTTGTATTGGAAAATTATAACGCGAGTAGTTATTATGGACCCCGGTTACTGCGTTATAACGGTTCCACACTGTATATGTTTTTTCGTTATTTAACAAGTATGAATGAAATATAGAGTATGTCAAGATGAAGAGAGTGAAATATAGTAGATTTTTGTAAACCAATTGTCGCATAATATTGTAAATTTTTTTTCCAAATTTCATTAAACAAACTTTTAACTTTTTAACTATGTTACCATTTTCAAAAATTATCTCATCATCACTACAGAAAGCACTTTTTGTTTCAAAATGATATAATATAGGTTTTATACGTTGATTGATGTTTGTTTCTGAATATAATAAATTCGTCTCTTAAATATTGATACATATTATTATTAGCATTTAAAATATCTTATTTTTAATTAGGCCACGTCTCAAGAAATTCCTTTTATCGTCACTTCTTGCATTCAATTCCTCAATTTATATGGTATTTTGTTATTTTCTCATTTATTATGTTACAATATGTGTCATTTTTCAACTACAAAAATTTTCGTAGGGATATTTTTCCTTTCTCACAATTTAACATTCTTAGTCCTCTATCTTAATTTCCTCCTTAATTTCATACATAATGGAATAGTTTGGTCATTATTATTTAAAAACACTTTCTATAAACTTGCGTTCATTTTAAACTCCCATATGTTATACTTAAATTTAAGTGACAAACAGAAATTCTTCGTAGGCAATTTAGGGTTGCTTTTATTGATATCCTGTCATTATACACTAAACATAGAATTTAAAAATACAAATACAATAAAATATAAACATATTTGATCCAACCCTGTCCATAACCACAGAAATTATATGCACTTGGTGGACCCAAATTTTTTTTCAAACAATAAAATTCTAAATCTGAACAAAAAAATAAATCACTGATGCTGGTCATAACGACTTTTTTTCACGAAATAATTCACCTTTCTTCAAACGTCTTTAGTGTGATTGGGCGAGCGACATGTACAAGGACAAATGGGTTACACTTGTGCAGTAGAATTTTCTTTCAGCGATCGTTTGCTCTCTCCAATGAGCCGTCTCCAATTTTTTTTTCAAACTGTGGCACAATATATATACATTACACCAATTTCTTCTCTTGAAAAATCAGCATACTCTTGATGCCTATTTGAGTAATCTTCTTGTACACTGGATCACTCTTCGTCACTAATGTCAACTAGTTTTCCGAAGATAGGTATTGCAACTTGGCTCCCTCCAAATCATGTGAATACCGTACTTGTGACAACTATTTTTGCCTTTGGCCCACGGACCAAGATATACTTTGAGTATGTCTTGCATATCACATGTTCCTTTGACGCGTTATCCTGGAAACTTAGTTTAAAACTAAAATAATCATGGTAAGCACTCTTTGTGGAACGTGTGACTGACTTGAATGGCTCAATTTGTTGAACAGTATTTGTTTTTTAAATTAAAAGTTTATTCTTGCTAAAATGCAAAAATTTTGAAGTAAAAATATAAGCTAAAAATAATAATTTATAATTAAAAAATTTTATACATTATAGCGCATTGAAACCAAGAATATTTAAGAGAAAATGGTATTTTTATTGTGATTATTATGTGTCGTATGAAGTAAAAGAATTTTTCTTCATTGGTTCTAAATGATTTAAATCTGTCATTCGTCTATTCTCGTGAAATTATCGCTAATTTGATTGATAACATACAAGAGGAAGGTCTAATAACAAAGATAGAATTTGTTAACTGAAGAAATTTAATAGCTTTTCCTCCTGTGTGGTACACACATTAATTGTGTGTACTAAGTGTATTGTGTATTAAGTGCATGATCGTGTATATATATACGTTTTATTTAGGACTTCATCATCAAGGCATTTTCAGAATATCCGGTGCACAAACAGATATAAACGAATTTAAACTTGCCTTTGAAAATGGTATTTATTTTATAAATTTTGTTAAACTCAGGGCCTTTGATAAGAGGAATTGGCTGTCGAGGGAGGCCCTATTAAATTGTACCCGCTCGCCCTGTACTTAGGGTGTGGCAAAGGGGCTGGCTAATCTTTTAATAACATACGTGATTAAGTCCTCGATTCATGTTAAGTCTTCGAGATACGTGATTAAGTCTTTCTTTAAGCGAAATCGATCAATTTTAGAAAACTCATATTTCCATTAAAACATAATAGAGAAGCAATTTCTTTCTTTTAATTGATCTATTATTGTAGAAGTAGTATGTTGTATGCATATTTTATTTAATTTTTTCTCTCTAGGATATCCCTAAAAACCTTTTAGTCTAGCGTTCCTAAAATGGGAACATTTTTTAAAATGAAAAAAGGTAAGAATTTAATTTTTTTAATTAAAAAAAAAGCTTTTTTGATTGAAAATAACCTTATTTTTAAATTTTCATCAATATAATCCAGTCTTATTAAATAGGTCAGAGAAAAAAAATTATTGATCTAGACTTAAAAATGTTCGAAGAGGTGTTCAAAGTTCCGATTGTATATAAAGCACTTCTGCTCTTAGAAATATAAATGTAATTTTTTGCAATAATTAGGAGACAATAGTTTTGGAAAAAATGCTGATTGTGAAATTTAATGTCATCATGAGACACCCTATCCATACATTTTTAGCTCTCTAAATTTCTAGGCTGCTATCTTTTGAAGCTAATGCATACTCTACTCTAATCCTAGGCAGCAATTTTTCATTGGAGGTAAACATATGTTGATTTAAAAGTTTTTTGTCTTATCAAAATTAAAATATAACTAAAAGAAAGTCTTTTTAAGTTACATATAGATCAAAAAAGAATATTCCAACTGGCGCTCATAATTATTTTCTTTCTTTTTTGCAACATTTTTAGTTTTTTTTTAACTGGGAATTAGAAAAATTTTAACCAATAAGACTTTATTTCGTTATATAAAAGACGAAAAAGTAAATTTCAAAATGTTCTTTCAAAAAAGTAGAGACTTTCCCTACGGTGCACCTAAGAATGTTTTGGAGATACCATCGTGACTTGAAGCACTTCACGCAAATCTTTTTCAACGTGTTCCATATGGCTACAGTTGATCTACAGAAAATATTGAGTGCCCCACTAATAAAAGTTTTTACAAAAGTTTCAATCGGTCCTAGATATACTCGGTCTCTTTGTAGAATTGTAAAAAATGATCAGGTTATCTAAAAAAGCTCCAGAAAGGCAAATAAAATGTTTAATTGCATACTTAAGATTAATTAAAACAATATTTAGATTATTATGTAAAAGATTATAGGATTTTGGTAGACAGAAATAAGAAAACTCATGCACAGAAAGCTTCGTCTCTCAGTTAATTATATAGAAATTTGGTAATTTAAAATGACTAATTAACCAATCAACTAACTAATCACCTAATTTTCTGATACGATGTTTTCTGAACACCGTTCAATCCAATATAAATTTCTCAGTACAGTGCACTTTCGTTATAAGGAAAATCTCTATAAGGGACAGTCGCATATATGGGACAATATTTGAATTTCAGATCAACTATTTATCACTGATTTTTACTTCTGACACTAAATTGGATATAAGGGACAAAAGTTTTTTACATTTTTTAATTTTAAATTCAAGATGATGATGATGTCAATATTTATGTTGTTGTTGTTAGCCCCTAGATTTTACTATCTCTATATGAGTATAATCTTTCAGTTCAAAACAAATCTTTGTTAAACTAAGAAAGTATTTCGATAAAAGCAAGTACTCTCAGGAAATATTGATGATAATGATGATGTGATGATGATAATGATAAGTTTATAATTCGTTCTTCTTTATTTTAATTTGTTGCGTGAATGTTTTACAGAAATATAAATTGCATATGTCTGTTTTTTTGCATTAAAACTGTCTTAAAGCTTTTGTATCAATATATGTTTTTGTTTAAGAAGGTTGTATTTAAGTCTATGTTTGTATGTTTATCTTTATTAATGTTTATTTTAAAACCGTACATTTTATTTATCTTTTAATAAAGTAATTCTTCTAAAAGTATTAATGTCAAGTTCTAAAAGAAAAGTTTTATCACTGAGAGAAAAGTTAAATTTGTTGAAGAAATATTAATCTTTTCCAAAAACAAGTCTAAGATCCCTCAATAAAAGTTGAGGTTTCAAAACTGCTCAATTTATCTTTCTAGGAAAATAAATCGCAAAAGTTCTTTTGAAAATATTGATCAATTTTTGCTCAAATGGTTCTTGGATTATTCCTATATCAGGATCCATTTTCGAAGAAAAAGCAAAATCGATTGCCACTACTTTATGTCACGAATTTTTTTTGCTAGTGATGGTTGGCTAACAAGATGGAAAGAAAGAAATAATATTGTTAGTAAAAAAATAATTGGTGAATCTAAATCAGCTGACTTGCAATCTAAAGAAGAACCTGAACGTACTATCGCTTTTAGAAAGGAAGGTGTGAAAGGCTGCAAAAAATTAAAAGAACGTATAACAGTTTTATTGGCTTGCAATATGGTTGGCAATGAAGAACTTCCTCCTTTGCTTATTAGGAAAAGTAAAAATCCTAGATGTTTGAAAACATAAAGAATTTTCTAGTTGTTTGCGAGAATAATAAAAATAGTTTTATGACTGCAAATTATTTTTTCAATTGGATAAAAAATTAGTTCAGAAATAATAAAATACTTCTTCTTGTTGACAACTCTACATCTCATCAAGGAATGTGTTTTGAAAATATAGAGCTTGTTTTTTTCCTTCAAATTCTTCATCTATATATTACGACCATTAGATCAAGGCATAATTCAAATTTTAAATATGTTTCAATTAAATGATAAAACAGATTTAACATTGTATATAAAGGCTATTTCTATTATTATTGATGCTATTTTTTGAATTGAAATGTGTTGGAAATTAGTAACTGAAGATACTATCGAAAATTGTTTTAGCAAATCTTTTAAGCCCCAAGACTCAAAAAACTATGAGTTTTTTATAGAGGAAAAAGAATTTAGTGATTTCACTGCAAAAAAAAGCTTGATTTATGTCAAGATGAATCAAATATTCCAACCATTGAAACAAATATGGCGAAGAAAGAGAAGAAAGTGAGGAAGAAAAAATAGAAAAACGTATAAACGAAGGAGTAATTAAAGCGCTTTATATTATTTAAAGATTTATCAATGGTGTGCTCATGATGATGTTGAAACTTTAAGTTTACATTATAAATATGAAGTAAGTATCAATTCAATTCTTTTAAAAAACTACACGCAATCTTCTATATTAGATTATTTTTGGCCAAAAGAATACAGTTTTTAATTGAAATTTAGTCATATACACATTTTAATTAAAATTTTTATTGATGTGTATAAACTATTATATAGTATTTAGTATAAATTTTAATTTGGATATATGGGACAAAGTGGCTGAACCTAAAGTATCCCTTATACCGAAAGTACACTGTATTTATATTTAAATTAAAATATCTCATAAAATTAGCCTTAAAAGTGAACAAAACTAAATGATTAGTTTATCTTCAATATGAAATCTGATAGTTGGCTTCAAATTATAGATTGCTTTCTCAATTTCAATTATTGTTCGATGCTGTAAACTAAAATATAAAAACTATTCTTATAAAAATTTATATTTATTTACATTTTCATCCTTTCACGTGATTTTTTCATATTTATTTTGAAAATAATAATGCACATATTAAAATAATTTTCTATAAAAATTAACATAAATTATCGCTTATTTTAATTTCAAACTGCAAATATCTTTTAATTAGTCTTTTTATTTACATTAATTTTAATGAATTCTTTAAATAACCTTGATTTTGTGATCCATGAAATATCTTTTTAAATTTTCGACACACGGAATACTTTAAGGTCTATGGGCCTTTGAGAACTAATTACATGTTTATTTTTCAATGAGCTTTTATATAACTTAAAGGAGATGATTTTATTTTCTATTGTGGATATTAGACTTTATTTACATGCTGATATAGGAGAAAACCCATTAACTGTCATAAAGAGTAGTCGTCAGATTAACTGCGTATCAAGTTTATTAAAGTTGTACTTTCGTGATTTGGTTCAACCTCTCTTTCCCGTTTACATGTTTGATCAGCTTATCTCCATCTCCAAAATATCTTCCAATGACACCTTGGTTGAACGGACATCCGAGCTTTTGCAAACGTTACCCGATTCCGTCTATCTTACTATGCGGTTCGTTTTTATCAATCATCATCTTACATCTCATGCTTATTCATCATTTTTCTTTGATTTTACATTTCTTCATATTGCTCTAAAAATTAATATCCTAGCGATTTTTGTAACAGGGCAAGAACACTAAATTATGCATATCATATTCTTATTTAAAATTGCGGGTTTTGTTGGGGTATGCCTAGGCGGTTGCGGTCATTTTCTTTTTCTAAGCGGATGGAAAATAATACAATTATGCACGGGGCGGGTGTGGGCAAATTTTTTCAACACGCACGGCTCTAACATACACACGTTTACATTATCAAAGCTCTATTTGTTTCTTCTGTATATTCGTCTTGATTATTGATTCTTGTAAATTGAAAGCTGGTTAATAAAAAAAAGGATATAAAAATAACTGCAATAAGCTATTCGAAATTTGATGTGTGTCGTAACCCATTTTAATTCACGCAAAGCTGACCATTTTGACTAATTTCTATTGAATTCCATTTGAAAATTTATTTGCTTCTATAGTAACAATAACCAAAATGGGTTAAATATTAAAATTTCTGGGTGCGTCAGCAGTTCAAACTATAACAACACGATGATTGACGATTTTAAACTTGTGTGGGGCTTTAGAATGTATGTATGTCTGAGTATTTTTAAATATGTAGGTTTCTTATCCAATTAACCATACATTGTTTACTCTTATGATTCCATCGCAATATTTGAAAATGGTGCCATTTTTTTTATCGACCACGCTTTTTAAATTGTTGGAAGTTTTCTAAATTTTACTTTTTTTTATTGTCAGTAATAAAAAATGAAGAAAGCAAACATGCACAACTTGCTTTATTTATTTTCCAATTATTATGAGAGGCGCTTTTAATTGCGTATTCTTCTTTTTAATGAAATCTGGGTACGCATAAATGAATTAAATGAAACACGTCTATTTTTTAAATTGAATGAATTACAAAAGGAGGAAAATAGGGAGGTAACAAATACTTGTATCATCAAAACCAAAAATATAATTATACAATTACAAATACTCTTTGGTAAACTTAAGATGCTTACACACATGTTATAGCGCAGGGTATCAAATTTTCATATAAATACATTCATTTCAATCAATTCGATATGCACACAATAATCGTTGCTCAGCTTCACTGATAAGCGCAAATTCTCCGGAGTGAATTTTGAAGTGCCTTTATTGATATCCCGGCATTCATGATATCGCACTTCATAGTCTTGTATTTATCATTACATTTTACATAATACAAATTCATTCGATCCAACCCTGATGACCACACGCTACCGCATTTTTGTGTATTAATGATAGTATTAAAATTAAAAGTTTGTGCCTCTGTGTTTTTAATGTGGGCAATTGAAGCATGAAGTAGTCGTGGGGGGAATTAGGTTTTGTTCTTTCATTTTTTTATAAGAAATATTGCCTCTTCTCATTTTTATTGATATTCCCCTTTTTAGGTATCTTTTTGCATTTTTGAGTCATTTGTCAGAATTTAGTGATGAAAATATGATGGATGGTTACAATTTAGCCGTTTGCTTTGGCCCAACTCTGCTACCTATTCCCACTGATAGAGACCAAGTTGTTAATCAGGTTATACTTTTTTAATGCCAATCATTCAACCATCTAAATTTATTTGGTGGAAAACTTTCTCATGTTTAAACTATATTGATGTTTTAAACAACAAATAAGGTATATAATAAAGGATTTTATAATACTTTTAATTATTTATTTAATCATTATGCCTTCTATAGAAATATTATAATTCGAATGCTTTCAGTGTGATTATTTTTTTTACATCATCTAAACTCTTTTTAACAATTCTCATAAATCCTGTTGCAAGGAATCTAGATACGAAGTTTCAGTTCATCCTGTGTTGTTTTGAAGGTGACATCTTTGACAAACTTCTTTTAATTGTGTCTGACTTCGCATGTGTGTTTTTGAGAAATTTGATGCAAATTAAAACTGTCTGACATTTTGATTGCAATGCATCTTTGCAAACTGTTTCATTTTAACCCAATGCTTATGCGCAAACAAGGCGATATGACATTACATCGATCTACAAAAGGTGTATTTTTTATGCTAGACCAAAGTTGCCCAAAGGGGTTAATATCGATGTCTATGGTATTTTTATGGGGTCTATATAGCTATTAGGATAGAAAGAGTCGATAATAATATCAAAATGAGCTCATCAATAAGATTTAACTTCGTTTATTTTCTTATATGATAAATATAAAAGTCAGTTGTCTAGAAGAGCTAATTAATTCTTTTGGCATAATATTTGGGGTTTAATTTGGTCTCCAACTTTGATTCTGAATAATGTCTAACAGTTGTCTGACTATGCCGTAAATACAAGACACACTAGTATTTTGTTTAATCTTGATGGTATGTACATTTACATTACAATGAATTTAAATCTGAAAGTTTAATATTTTGATATGTCTTGTGAAGGTGAAATGAGTGTTCAATAGATATTATGGAGATTTTGAAATGACAATTATGTAGAATTTCAGCTTTTCGACTTAGTTTTAAAGAGTCAATAAATAAACGCCACTCTCTAAGATCAGTGATGTTTGGATTTCTACATCCAATGAGCTCATATACCAACAGAATTTAATTTCTTTATCATCATAGCATCTTTCAAACCTCCTAATCCAATTAAAAATTTGTCTGTTTATTTACAATAGAATCTTATATATGATATTGTCAGTAGTGACCAATTAACGGAAATTGTCTACATGCAAACGTAGCATTGCACGTACGGAAAAAAGAGGCATCAACAGAAAACACACTTATAGAATTTCAAAAATATGTTATACGAAAAGTGTGCGCTACTTTCATTTTGATGGCAGCCGTTGTGCTTTATCTTTTGATAGGTAAATCTGCATTGCCTTGAAAAAGATTTGTATTATTCCTTTGATTTGGCTATATCTTTATTGATTATACCTTCAAATATTTTGTCGACCCAAGATCCAAATTTGAGGATACCATTGGGTTCAGTGATTCTCAACCGGGGTCCATAAGTACCTGGTGGTCCATGAAATATTCATGGGGATCTACATGCAAAATATTTTAAAAATTGAGGGCCACAGTGGTATTTTGGTGTTCCTAAGGGTAATTTCATTTTAGAAAGGTTGTTATTATTGGAAATGCAACTTCTACTTATATTTACACCATTTTGAAATAAAAAGAATGTATATTAATGATTATCTCTAAACTTTGTTTCTTACTCATCGATCTTTCAGTGGCAAAAGGAAACGAAAGTTTATCAACAAGGAAAAAGTTAAATAAAACAGATGAATTTAGATTTCAAATTAATATAGTCTTACAATCTCCTTCATATTAACACATTTGCTCACTTCATCATCATCATCCATTCGCTCTAATGAGCAGGTCTTAGTCCTGGCGAGCCAAGGTTGACCTTGAATTTGCAGCGACGTCTCCATCTTCCTTTCATTTCAGCATCTTCAATCTTCAGGTTCCTTTTCTTCATGTCTTCTTTAACAGCATCTTCCCATCTTTTTTTCGGTCTCCCTCTCCTCGCTTATCAAGTGATGTTTTCATCCCATAGTCTCTTCGTTAGTCTTTGTGGATCCATTCTCTCTAAGTGTCCTAACCAACGGACTCTATGCTCTTCCAAATACTGCTCTATATCTTCCACCCCTATCATTCTTCTAATCTCTTTGCTTCGCACTTTGTTCAGTAGAGTTTTGCCACACATTATTCGTAACATCCTCATCTCAGCAGACTGCATGCGTCTCACTTCAACCTTCTTCATTGGCCAACACTCTGCTCCATAACACATAACACTCCTTACACACGATTTGTATAGTCTTCCTTTTAACTTCAATGATAAAACTCTGCCGCTACGCCAGCAATGTCATTAAACTTTTTCCAACCAGCTCTATTTCTTGATATCACCGTTTTTTCAATTTCGCCATCTCTTGTTAGAACATGACCCAAATAACAAAACTCCTTTACTACTTCGAATTCATCTTCATCTAGTTTAACGAAGCCTTGATCTTCCACAATTTCATGATTTATCTTACAACTGCGACATATGAAATTTTTTGCTCTGCTCAATGGAACAGATAAACCTGAACATCTCTTATGAACCTATAATTCGCATTTAACGCATTGAATAGCATTCCTAACTACTCATTTTAAACTAAATATACATAATTACATTTGCTCATTTCCAGTTTAATAAAATTGGAGATAAGTATATTCCTGTTGTCATAGACTGCTTCCATTTGCAATATAAAACTTAAAAATAAAGGGATAATCTTAGAATAAAGTGGAAATATTGTTCACTCTGTTTATTATAAAGTTACAATGCTCACCATCGAATGAAGCAAAGTTTCAAAAATATTTAAAAAAATCTAAAATTTCTGCCTTTATTAATTATTATTACAGTGAAACCTGTCTGTTGAAGAGAAGAACCCCTATAGAACGGTTAATAATGCATATTTTCAATGTCTTCCGTTTTTGACCATTACAAACATGTTTTAATATATTATTATTGTTGTTATTATTACTGGAAATAAGCGTTTCTTTTGTCGATTAGCTATGAGCGAGGTGGTCCATCCCAAAAAATTAAGAGAAGAAAATGATTGTGAACTATTGATTTCAGTCAATTGTATTTTGATTTTATGTAAGAAGTAGATTAATTTTATGAAGATTCGCAAGATTATGTGCTGGCGATATTTTATTATGACAAAAAGGATATATTTTAAAAATCGTCAATAAAAAACGATATTTTTTAACACATTTTTTTTTCGTATTGGGGGTTTTTTTTCTTTTCATTTTTTTTTTTTTTTTTGAGATATTTTTTATTTGTGGGTGATGTGGGCGTTTTTTTATTAAATGAGGAAATAAATAAATTATTTTTTTTTTTTTATAAAAAAAATTGGGAGGAATTCCCCCCTTTGTTTGGGAAAAGGAGGGGGAAGAAAGGGGGAGAAAAACGTTTACTATCCCCAGCTGTCAAATCAAGTCAAAAAGTTTTAGATATGCTAACTAGACTATAAAATAGGGGGAAATTTATTTTAGTTAATATATCAGAGCTAGCTATCTAGAAAACCTTATTCACGCTTTGAAATTCAAAATTTAGTTATATAAAAAATAGAAATAGGATCGAAAAATTAAACACTTAATCTAGTTGCTTATAAGGAATAATCAAAATTTTCAAAAGACTCAAATTTGCCAGAGTAATCTTCTTTCCCAAGCTTTAAAAACATTCTAATCTTTTTCTAACATTTTCTCAATTGTCATTGCGTTTCAAGCATTGAAATTCAACAATGAATCGTCTACTTTTCTCTTTAACCCATTAATGCCCAATGTCGACTATAGTGGACTTTACAAAAATAAAATCGCCTGCGTTTATCAAAGCTCTTTAATACAAATCTTCTGCCTTACATTAGATATCGTCTGATTATTCTGGTCGTTAACGGGTTAAATGAATTTTGATATAACACGCATTCGATTTGTATTTGTTCGCTCACTGGCGACTCGCTAAAACTGAAAGTGTTAAACTTTCATAAAGAAGATAAATATTGTAAACTCGACTTGTTTTGAAAATTTGGCTTGCTACCCATAGCAACTATATTAACGGATTTAGGCCTATAGTGCTATATATAGGATGCAGGTAATTTCTGGATTTTAACCCATTAAGCACCATAGAAATCAGACGACATCTAAATAAAACGCAGACGATTTATTTTCAAAGTCATTGAAAAAAGCAGACGAAGATGAAATTACTTATGTTCCCAAATGGTAGCATTGGGACTTAATGGGTTAAGAAAGTTTTATATTAAATTATCTAATGTCATCTGCATTATCTCCGAGTTTTACGATTGTATTTTTTTTCATATAATCCTATTGTCCCATTCGTCAAAATATTTTTCAATGATCGCATTTATAACATGAACTTTAGACTCTCATCATTGAACTTGTGCGAAGTATAATCGTGGAAAATGAAGCTATATTCTGCAAGAAGATGAAAGGAATAAAATATGAGAAATTTAACACCATGGCACCATCCTTTCTTCGTTCGAAAATTGAATCTAAGATTTCCATGATTGATTCAGAAGATGATTCTTCCGATTATGAGAATGGCATTGCTAATGTTACCGAAGATTGCTCAGTCGAGGAGTTATCTGAAGGTAATCTTTCCAACTTTATTTATATACGGTTTTTGCAAAAAGAGTTTGGAATTGTTGGCGGCAAATGTATCATACGTTTTAACTGTATATAAAAGCATTTTAGAAACGCATTAAGAACTGGACTCTGTGTTTCGGAGCTATGCTTATTATCAACACAGGGGAAAATCTAACTTCTAAAATGCTAGATTTACAGGTTGCTTATCAAAAAGTATTAAACTAACTACAACTTCTGTTAAAACGAGTTTTTAAATTCGTCTTAACTGATTTTGCTTTTATTTTCGAGCAAGTCACCGTTCTGATGAACTATTGTACGAAAATATTGTATAAACACAAAAATGTTTGTTTCTAAAATGTTAGATACCGTTAAAACTTATATAACCTAAATGGCAATCTTATCCTTTGGTTCCAATACTGGAAACTTAAAACTTCATTTAAAGTCCTTTGTTCCTCGACCACAGGGTAAGCTCACACACACAAATGTGTGATACTTTTTATTTGGACCATGCTGCATTTCTTGACTAGATGTCCTTCTTGATGTCAACCGGATGGCATTAAGAATGAAATCCTGGGGTCTAACCACAATGCCACCAGCCGCCTTTTTTCCTATTCTGGAAAATGTATTGTTAAAATATTTGCATGGAAGTAAAATACAGTCAAACCTGTCTATAGCCGCCACTCAAGGGAAGCAGAAAACCTGACAGCTATTCACAGGTGGTCGTAATACACAGATTAAAAATAATTTTACTTCTTATTTCGTATTTAAAAGATTATGTGTGGAATTTATTTATTAACTAGGCACTTGTCTCTAACAAATCATTAAAAAACTAAAAAAATTATTATAGTGTAGAAAGAGCATTTTTTTATAAAAATAAACTGCATAAAAGAGCAAACAAAAGATGAAAATATTAAAAGTAAAAGTAATAAAAACCAGAAGAGCATTTTATTAATAAAAAATTTAATAGTGATGTAGGTTATGTATGTTGGAGGCTTACATTATTCTTTTTCAAAATATAGTAATCAGAGATCTTTGACTGTTTGACATTTTGTTTTTGTAACTGTGATCCTTGATCAACTGCATCATTCAACTCTATGCATTTTTCGAGTACTTTAGTGAAGCCTTTGTGTATCGCGAATGCCTGTATTTCAGAAATACTTTTACTGACATCCCCAAGGTTTTTGTACTGGAGTTCATGTGAGCCTTCATCATCTTCTTCTTCGCTGATTTCATTTTATTGATTGAGTTCAAGTCGGTGCTGAAATTCTTCGACAGTTAAAGGGTGATTATGATCAGTTGTCACCAGTGAAGCATCGAATCCAACGAATTCATCTAAACTCATTTGCAAATTTTCTCGACAAACAGTCTCTATATCATCATTCTCTTCTTCCTTGTCTTCATCACCTCTATTTTCAGCGTCTTCACAACCAACTCCACATCTTTGGAAACACTTCTGGATTGTGTCTGCCCTTATTTTTCTCCATTATTCGTGAAGCCAATAAATAGCGTGAAGAAGATCAGTGCGTCACAACAGATCAGAAGCCGTCAACTCATGTTCTTGTTTCATTCGACTAATTATACCGTGCAGCTGCCGCTTCCTGAAATTCAATTTCACCGCGTGTATTATTCCTTGATCCATTGGCTGAATGATGGAAGAAGTGTTAGGAGGAAGGAAAACAAGTTTTATATTAGAAAACTCTAAACGAGGATGGCACGAAGCATTGTCCAGCTACATTAGGATCTTTCGGCTTTGGGACTGCATTTTTTTGCTGAGTTTTTTCATAAAAAGTTCAAAAAGATTGCTTGTCATCCCAGCCTTTTTGTTTGTGTGGTAATCTACCGGAAGATCTTTATGTTGCATTTCCAAAGCAACGGGATTTAAATGATTTGCCAATTAACATTGGACGCTTTTCTTCAAGAGAATTAGCACACGACATATCACCTCAATCTTTTGTCAAAGAGAAAGTGAATTGCGAATTTTAGAAGACTTTGGAGTGTTTGCAGGCATATCAGAATAATGTAATTTATATAACAAATGAGAAAGTTTAGGCGTTCATATTATAAAATAGGATGGAAATAATTGACACGCAAATGAATGAATTAAACAGATGTTTATGTGTAATGAAAAATGAACTTCAGACGCATCGAATTATGACGATTTGTTTTCTCAAGTACAAGACTCCTGTTTTATATCTAAATGATGACACTAGAATGTAGACTGCATAGAAGAGAAAAGCGCTCAAAAAACGAAAGTTTCCATCATTATTATCTTACTGATTTAAGTTCTACAAATAAAAGTGCATATGTGTCTATGTGCTTTACACTTTTCGCCCAGAACCCAATACATATGCACAATTATATGTCTTTGGTTGGAAGATACATCTGTAACTTGTGAACAAGATAATCTTGTTCAATTACACAGTCTTCACATAATATTTCTTTGCAAAATACTTCGTGGCAGCTTGGCCGTTAACTACATCAAGAAGTGGACGTTGGTCGCGTTTAGCAGATGGCCGCTATTCACAGGTGTATTGTGTAGTAATTCTGTCCGGGGGATATTTTAATGGCCGTTATAAGAGGTGGACGCTATTGACAGGTGGGCGTTAAAGCAGGTTTGACTGATTTTTATTACTTACTTCCTCAAATATTTATAAAACATTGATTCGCTATGACTGTGGTTTTGGCAATTTATGCTATCAGTTAAAAACAGATGTTTTATAACAACTCACAATCATTTGCCAACTATGAAACTTTAGTGGTGACCACAGGAACAAAATGTCCTTACAAAAATCTTAAAGTATCAATCTCCCATATAAAATTCCTACAATTAACATTATTCTTGTTTCTTTGTGTAATTTTCATCACAGCTTCTCTCGTATTACCATACATTTCTGCATATACACATGCTTCATGTGAATATTTAACTGAATTTTGACATTTAAAATTTACTGAAATTATGTCTTTCCGCAGAAATTTTGTAAATTAGTTAGGAATAGGGTGGCGAAATCGGAGGCAAAGATTCAAAAATGCATTTGGGCCACTGTAATCTTTGTGTAACAAATAGAAACGCATATCATACGCAAGATATGTGATAAAACGGTGTCTTGTGAGGAAAAATCTCAGTATTTTCGCTTCTGCTAAGAATCATTGAAATGGTTTTTACACATGAAATTTTGTACTATTTGTATTCATCTTGAATGAAAATTGAAATACTCATTAGCATCAATTACATCTTTTTTGATACGAAAGCGCTACTTGTGTTTTGCATATCTAAAAATCATTCGTTGTCTCAAACTAAGCATTGTTCGCCGGTCATCCTTACTTAGCTGAAACACTGTGCAGCATGCGTATTATTAGTTTTTTAATCGTATTTGTATTGATAACCAGGCGATTTAATTACGCCGCTATCCTTTTAACTCTTCACATAAAAAGCAAAATGGAAGAATAACTGACTATTTTCTTCATTTCCTATACTTTTGTTATTCCTTTTTTTCAAGTAAATATCTGTCATAAATCAATAACTTTTCTTTGCTAAAATCACTCTTACTTCACTAACTTTTAACTTTTGATATTTTTCTGTATTTCTTTCCTTTTTTTCTTCATGATTTTATGTCTATCGATAAATATTTAGTTTCCACCACAACAAACATTATATCATAAAATATAGAGGACGTTGATTAATTTGACCAGAGATATTTGGCTTAGAGCTTAGATGTGCTTGACAACAACGACAAAAACAACCACTATGTATTATTTTCTTAAATCTACCACATTTTATTCATTATCTTTTATCTTGGATTCTGTTATATATACTTTGATTTATTACATTTTCTTTCCACTTTTTAGATATAGAGAAATGCCGCATCAACACTAGGTAATTCATTATTTCATAATATTTTATCCTTGATTCATTGTAGAAATGAAATTCCGAAAAAGATTTCTTAAAATTCAATCATTTTTAATCGAAAATTGTATAAGTAGGATTGTTATTAAACGACTTCTATTTTATAAGTATTAGGAAATATGATTTCACCAACAATTTAGTTATTAATATGTAAGATTTTTAATGTAGATGAACTCATTTAGGAGAAATTTTTTAACTTCTTTTTAAAAAAACATCATTTTACAAAATTCAATACTACCAATACATTGTCGATGACAAGAATCAATGTTTACTGCATGCATATATGCAATTGAACATTGTTTAAACATCTATATAAAGTGTATTTCAACCTCTACCTAACGTACCTTGTGTTATCTTATTGTTATAGTAGTTTTCTTGAATATGTGCTTGATATTTTGTATGGAAAAATCTTAACTCTTTATCTTAATTTCTATATTTAAGACGATTTTTTCATTTAAATAGAACACCCCATAATCAAATAATAAAACAACAAAACTTACTGACAAATTATCCTTTATTGACAATACAAAGAAAGATATCTATATTAAATGGCTTTGCAAACATATGTATTGTATAGTTATACCATGAACATTGATCTCAGTAAAAGAATATGGTGCATTTCTGACGATAGACTTGTCTGACTAATTAGACGTATCTTGTGTTTTTACGTCAAATTTAGCCAAAAATAGGCAGTTTGCTTTATACTCAACACCGATTTATAAGCCAAAAATACGGTAGGTTTTATAAACATATGTAGAATTGGTTCTCATTTTTTACTGTTATTGCTTATTTGTATTTTTATTACACTAATCAACTGATAACATTAAGAATCAGAGAATTTACTCTTTAAAGCACTGTTTATGAGTAAACTCTTTTCCAATACCCTCACTATACCATTTGTCAGTAAACCACATTGAATAAAATTAGTATGAATAACGGAAAAAATGGAATTTTTTGGATACTCAAAGATAATTTTAGAGGGTATCTCAATCGTGGGCGAATCTCTCATTTTGCGCCAAAAATGGAATTCAGGTGGGCAATTTTTTTTTAGAAAATATTTCATCATTGTGTATGCATAAACAACTATTCTAATATTTTTTGAAAACTTACTTTTTACATGAGAATTTAATAGAATCCGAATTTCAATCAAAATAAAATTTTCTTTCTAATCATAAATCTCAGCTGAAAATAACTTATTGTTCAGAATTCTGGATTTGTTTGAGCTCGAAATAGAAGAATGGGTGATATGAATCCTTTTCTTGTAATATGGAATCTGTATGAGAATATTTTTATGAAGAATTTATTGAATATAAATGGAATTAAAAATTTTAATTAAAGTTTGAAAAAAGAGGAAACGATTTTTGGCTTATTTATGCTTTCACATGGGCCATTTTAAAATTTTTGAGATTCTAAGCGGGCGATTTAGACAAAAAGTTGGGAAACGCTGAACAAACTACATTTTTAATATAATAATCCTTGAATGCTGTCTGCCGTAATATATTATTATATCGAAGATATAATAATCAAAATAATATTCTGTAATCAAAGAATCGAAAAATGTTCAAATCAAAAATTATTTATTCTTTTTAAATATATCGTTGTCTCCCGTTATGTTTATAATAGAAAGATAAACCTAGTCTCTCTAATAATTTTTATCAAATCCTGCATATAAGAAACTAAAAGTAACGGGAGCCAACGATATATTTAAAAAGAATAAATGTTTTTTGATTTGAACATTTTTCGATTCTTTGATTACAGAATTTTATTTTGATTAGTTGACAAATATATTATTTAAAATCATGCAAATTGCAAAATATGGGTAATAACTTAAGTAACATAGTATGAGGTAGCAAAATATGAAGAGATGATTTTTTAGAGAATATTTTTCGATTCTTTGATTACAGAATTTTATTTTGATTATTTGACAGATATATTATTTAATATCGTGAACAAATTGCAAAAATATAGGTAATAACTTATGTAACATCGTCTCCCCGAATGAGGTATATCAAATCTTACATCTAGCAAAATATGAAGTGACAGGTTGGAGATGAACTATCGCAGTATACAGGTTGGAAATGAACCATCGTAGTATACAGGTATATAGGTAATAACTTATGTAACATCATCTCCCCGAATGAGGTATATCAAATATTACATTTAGCAAAATATGAACTAACAGGTTGGAGATGAACCATTGCAGTACAGGTTGGAAATGAACCATCGTAGTATACAGGTATATAGGTAATAACTTATGTAACATCATCTCCCTGAATGAGGTATATCAAATCTTACATTTAGCAAAATATGAACTAACAGGTTGGAGATGAACCATTGCAGTATACAGGTTGGAAATGAACCATCGTAGTATACAGGTATATAGGTAATAACTTATGTAACATCATCTCCCTGAATGAGGTATATCAAATCTTACATTTAGCAAAATATGAACTAACAGGTTGGAGATGAACCATTGCAGTATACAGGTTGGAAATGAACCATCGTAGTATACAGGTATATAGGTAATAACTTATGTAACATCATCTCCCTGAATGAGGTATATCAAATCTTACATTTAGCAAAATATGAACTAATAGGTTGGAGATGAACCATTGCAGTATACAGGTTGGAAATGAACCATCGTAGTATACAGGTATATAGGTAATAACTTATGTAACATCATCTCCCTGAATGAGGTATATCAAATCTTACATTTAGCAAAATATGAACTAACAGGTTGGAGATGAACCATTGCAGTATACAGGTTGGAAATGAACCATCGTAGTATACAGGTATATAGGTAATAACTTATGTAACATCATCTCCCTGAATGAGGTATATCAAATCTTACATCTAGCAAAATATGAAGTGACAGGTTGGAGATGAACTATCGCAGTATACAGGTTGGAAATGAACCATCGTAGTATACAGGTATATAGGTAATAACTTATGTTATGTAACATCGTCTCCCCGAATGAGGTATATCAAATCTTACATCTAGCAAAATATGAACAGAAAGTTGAACATTGTCTCCCTAATCATTTGTACATGGAATAGAAACCATCGTAGTATACAGGTTGGAGATGACACTCAAGTTGTCTACCCGTGCTCGACCGTAGTACAGGTTATGATAGATATATATATTTATTTACTTCCTATATTTTAAATGATTGAATAATTAAAAAAAAGAAATACATTCCAAAAGCAATCTTTTCCAAGTGACCCAGGAAATTATAAATGTTCCACTTCAACGATAAATTTTTTTTCGAAACCAATATTTGGAAAGGTTGAAAAAGGCGATTATCGCCTCACGATGGAGCAGTTTGCGGCTCCCCATTTGTGAGTCCTTTTGCTCATCTACGGATCGTTTGTGTTGTGTTTATTGTGTATTAGAAAATGGTAGTGCATTACTTAAATTACTTAGCATTATACCACAAGGTGTTGGGTTCAATCTAGAATCTAGCCTTCTTTGCTCATGGTTTTATAAAAGGGGTGTTTTTGCCCCTTGCCGATTAAAAAACTCAAAAGTACTTTTTACCTTTGTCTTACGAAGAGTAAATATGAAAGGAATGCGATGTTAGATAATAATCATCTCCTTCATCTAATTAATTGTCGTTTTTTCCTAGTACGGAAGAGTCCCTTAACCTTACTCATTCCTTCATGTATTCTACGAATCCAAATGCTTCGCTGAGACAAGTGAACACCCCGAAACCGGTTTCCTCCATCGCCTCCACATCCAGCATCAGCTCCACCCCTCCTGTGTTTCCCACTCTCAACGATTTCCGCTCAAACCCCCTCTTTCAGCGAAGAGCTTCTAACTTACATTGCCTGAACAGTGACCGCCAATTTCTCCATCCCAATGACGAACACGAATCCTCTTCTACTCTCAAAAATTCCAAGAACAAAGATTCTTCTGAAGTAATTTCAATCATCTCAACTTCCTATAAATACTGTATGCATTACCTCTTAATTAATCCTTCTAAATTTTATTGTAGGATAAAGATTTCATATGTAGTTTGAATTATACGGACGTAAATATCATTCTCCATGAATCATATAGCAATGCTT
The DNA here is from genome assembly GCA_030549495.1 of Nectonema munidae. Classification (NCBI taxonomy): domain Eukaryota; kingdom Metazoa; phylum Nematomorpha; class Nectonematoida; family Nectonematidae; genus Nectonema; species Nectonema munidae. The sequence goes on from JAUIRK010000819.1 coordinate 578,658, forward strand.
TTTGGTTTGTTTTATTCAATTTCAACAATGTGCTTGATATGCCATCGGTATTAAGTTCACACTTCTGTGTCAAGCATCATCTTATTGAAGAGATTCAATTCATTGAAGACATATGTTAATTAATTAACGGATATTTTATCTTGATAAATTAAAAAAAAACTTTTTATCATTGGCATAATTTATTAAATCTTACCAATATAAAACAAATATTTTGTTCACTCTTTTTGAAATTACATTTTCAAGGGTGGCCTAAAAACTTCGTTTAACGTCCTTTGTTTCTGAATCCACAGGGTAAGACGTTCCTCACACACACAAATTTGTTAGGCTTTTTATTTGGACAGTGCTGCATTTCTTGATCGGATGCCCTTCCTGACATCAACTGAATGCCATCATATTAAACAACAAGAAATTCTATTTCAGATACATCGTGAATCAAACTCTAGGGCCTTGGAATGAAATCTCTGGCGTCTAACCACCAGCGCCCAATTTTCAAGGGTGGTCTGTAAATTCAAAAAGTTTGACAGCACTACTGTTGTAAGGAAAAGTCTGCAATCTGCATATGATTTCATCAAACTTTTTCTACAATATTATAATTCATTAACTATTCATCTTCTCAAAAGACAACTCATCTCGACTGCGAATTTAATTTCAGTCATATCTCGTCCATTATGCTAAACGAATGAAACTTATTCAAGCCTGCAAAAAGCCAGCAGTATTTTATGGTGGATTTTTGCGGGCTGGCTGAAAATACACTGGTTTATCGCTGCTGCTGCGAAAGTGTAACAAAATTCTACACTTTTCCCTGGGAGTACTTGCTTTAATGCAAATACTTTCTCAGTTTAAACAAAACTTTGTTTTGAACTGATAGATTATACTCATATAGAGATAGTATAATTTAGGGGCTACCAACAACAACTGAAACTTATTTATCACACTGAAATCCTATGTGAGTGTGTATGATAGTTTATGGACTGAATGTAGACTGTATATCTCTTGGTGTAGTTAAGGATTTTTGGTCAAACCTCGTACTGAATAAAAAGTTATTACAATACTGAACCGTAACTAGTATTGGTCTGTGTGAATAAGAACATTCTGCATAAAATAAAAACGTCCTTTTTCTAATATTGCTATATAGAGGATGAACTTTCAGGTTTTAATCAGACTTTTTTAACCCTTTTTAGGTAAAGCACCCCTTATAACTTATATTATTAAATTTTGGACTCCATCTTAAAAATATTTTGTATGTCAATTAAATTCAGGCATGCAATGTGACATCAATAAAAAAGAGCACTTAGCACGGCACTTTTTTTAAAAAGCATATAAGATTTATTTAAAATGGGAAGATTTCGTCTGTTTCTGCTCAAAAATTTGAAGTAGTCTTGAGCTAACCTTCTCGCGTTTGTGTTTAGAGCCGGTTAAAACCGGTCCTAGTGAGTCAGTTTGGCCAGATCCTTAATAAACGATCTTGTCCAGTCTATATATTATGAGGACCGTGGTTTAAACCGGTCTAGTCTTGAGTAAGGCATTGCGCTTATCATCTTTGATCTTAATTTGTTTCTTTCTTTTGTTTTCATATAAACGTGGTAGCAAATGAGATCAAAGCTAGAAAAAAAAACTAAGTGTATTCAAATGCGTAAAAAAAATAAGAATTTCATGAACAAAATATATAATATTGGCAAAACGAACCCAGTGCAATTAAAATTAATTTTAGTTAAAAAAAATACGATTTAAAAATTTAAATAAAAACACTCTATTTTAAATACATAACCTCATGTAAGTGGTATTATATCGATTAAAATATGTCGAAGTTACACTAAAATATTTATATCTAATCTTCATATTCAAAAACTTAGTAATGTAAATTTAAAATTTTTAAAACTACTTTGCATTTAGAACATGAGCAAATAATATTCATCTTTCATATGGCAATATTGAAAATGCTAAATTTTTTATTTTATACTAAATTTAAAATAACTTTTTGAAATTTTTATGTATGCAAATTTTTACAGTCATAAGAGTCGAGTTGGGTGTTTCCCAATCGTTTCCTACTCAGTGTCTCTTATATCAAATTCAATGAAACCCTGCTTACTTATAAAATATAATTTAATAGAACATCACTTCTTTCAGAATAAAGAAAAGGCATAAAAACTTTAAAAAGGATTAAAGGACTTTTTTCTTATGTAAAATAAAATAGCCAAATTCCGTATACGTTCTCACCATTTATCATCCTCCGTTCCATGAGACCGGTAAGTTAGCTTTGATATTACTGAAAATAATTCTAAATTGGCCACTTTCACACATATCAATACGCTTTCTTTTATTTACACCATTGAATTCTTTTTTTTACCATGCAGTATCTTAGCCGCTTCTGAATAGTCGGTCTAACTTTTTTTAATATTCAAAATTTATAGTTAATTATTTTATAAATTATATTATCCAAAATATTTCCTTGCTATAAAAAAATTACTTTTTATTTCTTAACTTTTAACATCGCTCTTAAGAATTGCAAACAGCTAGCTTTCACGTTACGAACCACTGTCCCATTTAAATTAAACTCATGTTTTCATACCGCTGTATCAAGGCATACATTCTATATACGATGATTTGATTTTGCCAAAATTTTTAACTTTATAATTTTATTTTGTTTATAACGATACTAAATATTTTCATAACATGATTATTGTAATCAATGAGAAACGTCTTGATTGCTTTAAACGAATAATTAAAAGTAAATTGCATACCTTTAGATTGATTCCACAAAGCAGAGTGAAGAGTGCAGGAATGGCCAGCAACAAAGTTTGCTTCAGCGTCGCATGACCAATGAAAAAGAAGGGGCAAGCGGGAAGACAAGCAACACTCCCCTCTCCACCCCAAACTGCGTCTTCACAACTTGTCTAAGCGAGCACTCGGAACAAAACTTCACAGCTTCCAAGGCCAAACTCGACAACACGCATCACAGCAACAACACTCACTCCAACGACTACTTCACGAAGCCACACTCCTTTCTCTCCAAGTCCTTTAAGTTCATGTCAAAATCATCTGCTAAAAAGCAACAAATGAAGGGTAGGAAGCGAGAGTCTTCAAACTAAGAAAAACCCATCGTCTTCCCTTGCCGCAAATATTCTTATTTGTAATGAGCGTAAATTTTGTATTATCTTTGTTATTGTTATAGATCATATCATATTGTTTAAATATCTTTTTTAATAACTGGAAGTATTTTTAAATGTTCTCTGCTTGCTAAAAATAGTAATGCGCACGTCAACGGGGTAAAATGCTAATGAATGCTGATCAACAGCGCTTTTTATACGAAATATTATCCACGTCTATCTCTCTGTGTTTACCTGCGAACGTAAGCAGAATATTTTTACAAATCAATCACACAAAATTTATTTACCTGGTGCTTCAATAAAACTCTTCCATTTTGTGATATTTTGCCACTTTTGTAATTCAGTCTTCTTGTAACACAGCGCGCTTTTATACTGAAAAACATCACTCGCAATCACTTTTTACTACAGACGTGTTTTTGCTGCTCTTTTTAAAACGCCAATATAATATTCCTATTTATATATTTGTCAAATAAGCATTTGAATGTGTATTTATTTCTATATGTTAATGTGCAACCATTTCTTACTATTGATATTTTGGTCATTTTTATCCTTTTCAAGTATGCTGTGTAAGATAAGGTTATGATGACATAATTTTAGTTTTGCCTTTTAAATTATTTATCTACTTCACAGCATTTTCTTCCATCCCTACTCATCTGTGTATACAACTCGGCTGCTGCAAGCATAATCTCGATATAATGTATACGTGTTATTCAATTTACGCAATCTCACCCTATTTTTGTTAATAAATAAATAATGGAATGGTTTGATCTTTGATCTTAGATAACAGAGACATCTTACGTTTCATACTAATATTGATCAGACTTTTAAAAACAACAGCCTAGAGATAGATATAATCTTAACGCAAACGCTCTCAATTAGGTGAGGAAACTTGATATCTATTTGTTTTCTTGAGTCTAGCTATGTCAGAATCAGATCGCGAGAATATCTTGGCGTAAAAACCTTTGGAGAGGAAGAAAACCAGGATAAAAATGCGTCACAATGGAATGTAGCTTGCTCCTAAATATAAAAGATATCATTATGAATCAGGCATGATAAAAATGAAGTATGAAAAAATAGTTGGCAAAACTTTGTTAATTTTCATTTATTTGTAAATATATAAAATTTATCGAATGTAATTTCTGTACAAAGTTATAGGAAAATTGGCCATTTTTATACTGAATTTTGAGACACAAAAAAGGCGTTTATTTGTTTGAATCGATTTTTTTCTAATAAAAAAAGCTTATTTAATCATTTATATGACGTATCTCTCAAAAATATAATATGAGTATTGAATATGCAATACAAAATTTATTTAACTTACATTTTCAGGTATTCTAAAGTCATTGTTGATACTTATTTTTAAACTATAATGCATTGAATTTGTCTGAATTATTCAAAAATAAAGAGTTTTTTTTTATTGATTTTAACTATATTTTCAACATTTTTTTTGAAAATGTTTCCTGACTAATAAACTTAATTACACATTCGACAATGTTGGAGTAGTTTTTTTTTAAATTTGTCCTTGCTAAAAATATTTTCAACGCATTGAAGCTTTCGATTTCAAGAATAATTCTAGTTTGTGTCCTGTGTTGTAATAGCAGATGTATAACAGATTTTTAACCATAAAACATAATTTACTTTGTATGCAAATAAATTACCAAGAAATTTTTATGAATATAAACTAGATTTAGTATTATCTAGTTCATCCTTAATTCATTCAGAAAATCGCTTTTATAAACAAGTATTTTGAATAAAAAGGCATTTTTGAGTTAAAATTCAAAAGAATTGAAAACTTTTTCTTACAAGATGAAAATATGAACTTTTTGGAATTTTGAAACTTTTGCTTTTTTTCACAGACGTTAATAAAAAACTTAAAAAAAACTTCATAAATTTCTCATCAAAATAATTTCAAGGACGTACAATAAATACATTTTTTATCTCCTAATTTTAAGAACCTTTTGAAAAAATTTAATCAGAAAAAAAATAGATCTGTTGCTTTAAATATTTCTAAAAGTATGATGGATTAAGAATTAAAAGGTTAAAATATACTAGGCATAATGAAGTATCGCCTCTAAATTTTCTTGGAAATCTCCAAAATGTTAATTTGTTTTACACGATACATCAATTTTTTACAGGAAGTATAAATTTCTTTCAGAAAAAGTTTCCAAACTTTAATACTTTGACTGTTTTCTAAAGACAAAAAATTGTTTGGATTCTGGTTTTGCGCTACATTGAAAATTGAAAAAAAAAACCATTTCAAAAGTCTCAAATGTTAGAGATTACATGCATCATTTAAAACATCTCCCTTCAAAAATGGCCTTGACTCCTTTCAATATGAGATTTTGAGCAAAAAATAGGATCAAAAATATGCTTTATAAATGAAGAAAGAGGATCAGAATGTATGATGTTCGAGCCTGATAAACGATACTAATATTTTATCATGATTGCTTTTAACCCTATTAGTGCTGGGGCGGGGGGGGGGCGTAAAACGCCCCCCTTCACTAAAAAATTAATTGTAGAAAATTGGCTGAATCGTATCCCTTCAAATTTTGTGACTTTTCCTAAAATCGCTAGCTGCATCTTTTGAAACCATTTTCATGGTAGTTGAATGACCCCTTCATGTTCAAAGCTGTCAATCAAAAATTAAAATTTTTCAGCAAAATTTTGACATTATCTGTACTTAACCTTATAACTTAGGATCTATATTATATAATACCCTGAAAATTTATAATTATATACAGTTTGGAACGCATAACACTTTATATATTTAATTTTTTCAATAATCATGGCTACTTTTTAGAAAATGTCAATCAAAATTTTGATTGATCAAAAATATATCTAATAAAATATACCTTCAAATTTAACATAAAATATATGTTTTTATACTAAATCGGTCATGCTGTTTTCATTTCTGGACTCATTTTTTACATTTAGGATTTGAAAATACCTATAAGTGTTAATCTAATTTGCGGTTTACTTCTAAAAATTAAATCCAAAAACATTCATTCAAATTTTACAATTAAATATATGTTTTTATACCAAATCAACCATGCTAGTTTCATTTATGGACTCAATTTTTGCAGTTTGAATTTGAAAATACATATAAGTTTCAATTAAATTTGCGTTTAGTTCTAAAATTTGTTTTTATAGCAAATAGATCATGATGATTTCATTTCTAAACACAGTTTTCGCATTTAGAGGTTTTACTGCTAGTGTCAATCAAATTTGCAGTTTATGTCTGAAAACTATATCCCAAAATATTCTCTCTAATTTTACATGAAATATATGTTTTTATACCAATTCGACCATGATAATTTTTATTTCTGAAATCATTTTTTGCATTTAGAGGTTTTAAATGTCTGAAAGTGTCAAACAAATTTTCGATTTACGTCTAATGTCTACAGAAGTATTTTTGAAATTTAAATAAAATATCTGTTTTTATGTTAAATGGAAGATGGTGGTTTCATTTTTGGACTCAGGTTTGGCATTTATGGTTTTAAAATATCTGAAAGCTTGAATCAGATTTGCGGTTTACTTCTAGATACTGTCTTCAAAAATATTTACAAAAAAATAAAATATCTGTTTTATACCAAATCGACTATGCTTATTTTATTTCTGTACTGGATTTTGGATAATACAGTTAAAAAATATCTCGAAGTGGCAATTGAATTAGTAATGTATGCCTGGAAATCAGTTCTGTAAAAAAATTTCAAAAATGGCTGCATATTAAATATTAAAAAGGTATATAGTAAAAATAAACTTTTTTTTTTTGTATATTTTGGCTTATAATACTTTCTACAATCATCTTGAGTATGAAATATTTATTAAAAAAAATAAAACGTATTATAAAATCTTTTGAAAATTTGTATAAGAGAAGGAACCAAGTTGAAAACTAATTGAAAAGAGAACATGTGATCAAAACAAATAATTAAAAAAAAATATGTATCTTTACTAAATGGAAGATCTACCATGTTCTAATGAACTAGGAAGTGGTTTAATTATATACTTCAAAAAACATTTTGACTGAAAAAGAAGTTCCTCTTTTACAAATGAAAAATATTTAAATCTATAGCTTATCATCTAGGATTACAGTTAACATTTAGCTAAGATGGATAGGAAATCTGAAAATTTAGAATAGGTCAGATTTATCAAAAATGGCACAGATGCCAATGTGTGAGAATTTAGTCACTATCAAGATATTTTTAATTTAAATTGAATTTGTCCATCTTTTTCCTTTTGTGTCAAAGAAGTAATTTTTTAGATGAAGAACGTTGACAACTTTTTGTAATTGAACAATCAACATCACGAATGATTCATCAGAAAAAAACATTTGAAATGAGATTGGTTGACAAATATTCAGGCCTGAGAGGAAAAAGTAATTTTATCCTTATAAAAAAATGTTCGAACACACGTTGAAGAATATAAATTTCTAATGAAAAAAGAGCTACCAAGAAAGGATCATCATAGAATGAATACCAAAATTACATACTATAAATTATAATATGACGTAGAGACTACGAGCCGATAACGAATATTTAGAGTGAATTAAACACCCAAAGTTGGTTTATTAAATAAATTAAGAAAATAATTACCAGAGAAAACTGCAAGTCGAAGTTATTTTTATGTTTATATATTTGACATTGATTTACACGTTTAATTGATTTTTTGACAGGTTTTATTGATTTCATAAAAAATGAACATCATTAAATTCTGCATACTTGAAATGTATAAAAAACTTTAAAAGAATTAAAATTTTAATTTTGACATGGGCTGTCATATTTAAGTTATTTTGTCAGGTTTTACTAATATTTATAATAAAAAAAAGGAATATAACCAGTAAACACAGCCTACTTGAAAATGGGTATATGTGTGTAAAATGTCATGCACGGTAGACTTCATAACCTCCCTATACTTTCTATTAAACGCAATTCTCTAATTCAAAAAACCGTGCCTGATCCTTTCTTTTTGGGATAAATCAATTTTTTGATTGATTTTTATTTAAAAAAATGAATATCACCACTGGATTACGCATGCTTAAAAATGGGTATATATGTGTAAAAAACTTTATATTATTACTTAGATAAAAAGTTTCTTTTTAAGATGAGCTGTCATATATAAATCAATGCTTTGATAACTTTAATTGATTTTTATAAAAAAAATGAATATCACCGCTGAATTCAGCATGCTTGAAAATGGGTGTATATGTGTAAAAAACATTATATAATTATTTAGATAAAAAGTTTCTTTTTTGAGATAAGCTGTCATATGTAAATCACTTTTTTGACAGGTTTCAATGATTTTCATAAAAAATGAATATTACCAGTAAATTCAACATATCTGAAAATGGGTATACATGTGTAAAAAACTTTATATACTTATCTAGATAAAAAGTTCCTTTTTGAGATGAGCTGTCACTTTTAGATCAATTTTTTGACAGGTTTGATTGATTTTCATAAAAAATGAATATCACCACTGAATTCAGCATATTTGAAAATGGGTATAAATGTTAAAAAACTTTATAAACTTATTTAGATAAAAAGTTCCTTTTTGAGATGAACTGTCACATTTAGATCAATTTTTTGTCAGGTTTGATTGATTTTCATAAAAAATGAATATCACCACTGAATTCAGCATATTTGAAAATGGGTATACATGTGTAAAAAACTTTATATACTTATTTAGATAAAAAGTTCCTTTTTGAGATGAGCTGTCACATTTAGATCAATTTTTTAACAGGTTTGATTGATTTTCATAAAAAAATGAATATCACCACTGAATCCAGCATATTTGAAAATGGGTATACATGCGTAAAAAACTTTATATAATTATTTAAATAAAAAGTTCCTTTTTGAGATGAGCTGTCAAATATAAATCAATTTTTTGACAGGTTTGATTGATTTTGATAAAAAAATGGACATCACCACTGAATTCAGCATAGTTGAAATATATATGTAACATCAAAAATATTTATAAAAACTTATTAATATCTGAGAAAAATAGGGGGGGGGGGGGGGGCACTTTACACCCCCCCCCCCAGCACTTGAGCGGACAAATTTTGCCCAGCAGTAATAGGGTTAAAATGTTGAAACTAAAGTGTTTAAAAGTACTTTATTTCTTAGTAGCGAATTTTTACGATGTTTTTCACCCTTAAAATTATTAACCTATATAAGTGTAATCATTGCATCCATGCATTATATTTAAAAATTTATAATTTTCATGTTTTCTTACAATTATTATATGTAACGCGTCCGTTTGTCCCGCTTCGCCGAGACGGGATTCTAAATCCAAAAAGCAGGACGCCCTTTCCACTCGACAGTCTTGCTCCTTTATCAGGACGTGTGACAGTCATTGGTCCGGTGATTCTAGGACGTGTGACAGATCTTGGTACCGCGTGATTCTAGGACGTGTGACAGATCATTGGTACCGCGTGATTCTAGGTCCTGTGAAAGATCATTGGTACCGCGTGATCTTAGGTCCTGTGAAAGATCATTGGTACCGCGTGATCCTAGGTCCTGTGAAAGATCATTGGTACCGCGTGATCTTAGGTCCTGTGAAAGATCATTGGTACCGCGTGATCCTAGGTCCTGTGAAAGATCATTGGTACCGCGTGATTCTAGGTCCAGTTAAAGATCATTGGTACCGCGTGATTCTAGGACGTGTGACAGATCATTGGTACCGCGTGATTCTAGGTCCTGTGAAAGATCATTGGTACCGCGTGATCTTAGGTCCTGTGAAAGATCATTGGTACCGCGTGATCCTAGGTCCTGTGAAAGATCATTGGTACCGCGTGATCTTAGGTCCTGTGAAAGATCATTAGTACCGCGTGATCCTAGGTCCTGTGAAAGATCATTGGTACCGCGTGATCCTAGGTCCTGTGAAAGATCATTGGTACCGCGTGATCTTAGGTCCTGTGAAAGATCATTAGTACCGCGTGATCCTAGGTCCTGTGAAAGATCATTGGTACCGCGTGATTCTAGGTCCAGTTAAAGATCATTGGTACCGCTGTGATTCTAGGTTCCCTTAAATATCATTGGTACCGTGGTTTTTTAGGTATACTCAAAAGATCATTGGTACCGGGATTATAGATACTATCAATGAACTCGTAAGGATCATTGGTACACCCGTAAAGATCATTGGGTGGAATTAGATTATCATTAAAAATAAATTAAAAGAAAGAATATTAAAAAAGTATATTATAATAATAATAATTTACTATATAAATTCTAGAAAAGCCTTAATTTTTTTAAAATAACGAATTAGCATATTTGAATATCATAAAAATAATTTAAATGAGACAATATAAATTAAGTATATGATTATAATTTATTTTTTACTATATAAAATCTGAAAAACATTAATGAAAGGTAGAAAGATCTATTTATTTAAATTAAAAATAGATTAATCTATAGAATTAGCAAATTAGATTATCATTAAAAATAAATTAAAGCAGACATTATAAATAAATAATATGTAATCTATATAAAATCTAAAAATCTTAATCAAAATAAGAAAGATCTATTTATTTAAATAAACATAGATTCGTACTAAATCTATTGAAAACTCTTAATACTTAAAAATAAAATTTTAAATAGAGTTTAGAAAAAATAAAATTTATAAACTAAATAATTTAAATTAAAGAAATCTATTATTGAGAAATAAAATTTATAAACTAAATAATTCAGATTTAATAGAAATCTATAAACTTTAGTTATTTAAAAATTATCAATAGTAGGTATCAATTTATAGAAATCTAAATAACAAAATTTATAGATTAAAAAAAACTTTAATAAAGAATCTTGTTTTATTAAAAATATAGATTTGAAATATAACATACAAATTTATTATCTTTTTTGAGAAGAATGAATAAACCCATCAACCATTAATTGAATTGGATATATTGAGAATGAAAATTTTTTTTAATGCAAATGAATTTTTTTGATTGGTTAAATTAAGTACATTATATAGTATATAAAAATATGAAATATATATAATTTTTTTGAATTAAAAATTTATGATAAATTAAAGTTAATATTGTTATTTAGAATGATAAGAGGTTTCTAAAAATATATAAAACTTGTTTTTTGTTGAATATATGTGAAGTCATAATTTTGAGGTCGTTTGAAAGGGCCTGAAAAATGAAAATTAAAAAATGGAAAATTCAAAAATTTTAAAACGTATTCTGATAGAGTTTGATACGCTGATTCCGAATATGTAATTTATTTGAAATGAATCGATTGATTTTTTAATTTTTTTGAGGTCAAAGTTGGAATTTTTGTCATTTTTTCAAGTTCAAAGGCTAAAAAAAGTATTTTTAAAAAAATTAATTTAAAATATTTTTACATTTTCGTAATCAGTATAAAATTTGCTTTAAAATGAGATATTAAAATTAAAAATTGGATGAGTTTGAAATTTTTCAAAAATTTTGCAGGGGTCTCTCACCCCTTACAATTTTTTAAAAAAATAAAAAAAAATATTTTCCAATTTTTTCACCGTAGTATGATTAAATAATAGGTTTATTTTATGAATATGCAAAAAAATTGGAAAAATAATTTCATTCTTCATTTTACAGCTAAAATATAGTGAAAAATAGCAAAATTGTGCATATTGTTCAAGGGCTGTAAAAAAATTTTGAATTTGTATAAAACAAAAATAATTCAAAAATGTAGGTAAAAGGATGCTCTTTAAGATGCGCATGGTTTAAAATGTTTTTTTAAAAAATTTCTCGCATAAAGTTTTCTTTAAAAGCTAAAAATTTGAAAATATTGAAAAAGTTTTTTTAAAAATTGTTAAAATCAAAAAAAATATATCAAAAATAAATATTTTTCAAAATTTTAAAATTCTAAAATAATATTTAAGCAATTTTGAATAAGATGATGTAAAAATTAGAAAAAATAATTTTCTTTTGATGTAAAATTTTTGAATAAAAATGTAACTTTTTGAAAATTAAACCTTTTTTATAAAAAATGGAATTTTTTTTCGAAATTTTTTTTTACAAAATCATTTATTTATAAAAGTACTTTAACTCACTTGAAATTTTTTTAAAAATTTTGAAACATCTCGGGGAATTGAAAAAGTGAGAAAATTTATAGTTCAGATGGGGTCAATGAACTCGCACTCAGGTCATTTCACTTAGACCAGTGATAGCGCTACGAAATGAGGCAGGTTAACATTTTATAGCTTGGAAAAATCTTTTTTCATCTAAAAGTAATTTGACTTTGAATGGAAAAAGTAAAAGAAAATCGGTTCGGTGAAATATATATATATATATGATTCGGTTGAAATTATTATATTATAGAAAAATATATAAACATATTTTGAAGTCTATTATTTTAGCTAGTTTTTGTTTTTTTGCCATTACTTTCTTATTTCTTCTAATTCTGTTTGGATAAAAAATACATTAACTTTTCAAAAATTGATCTCGCATAATGTTGAATCAATAATTGTATTTCTTTTTAATAGTTAAGTTTATAAGAATTAAAAAATGTTAAGTTTGCAAAAAGTTTGAATAAAGAAATGTTACTGTAATCAATGTATTTAATCTTATTTGTTAATGAAAATTTCTAAGGAATTGGACAAGTACCGGGTTGCGAGAAAATCCGTATTTCGGTATAAACTTCCATTTCTTGGGAGAATAGAGTTGATAGATAAAATGGAGACATCAGGCAGTATATGTCAAAATATCTGATTTTTAGTAAAAGTGGTGAGATGATTAGTTTGTTAATCTACAGTCTTTGGAATAAACAGTTTGACTTAATTTATGATGGGCGTTTATCCAGAATTTCTCTTTGGAGAAAGGGAAAGTGGTGATTTGTTTTTTTTACAAAAATATTCCACTTATTTTTGTGATAGGTTTTTTATAGAAAGTGAAAAATATTCTTTATAAAATCAAAAAATAGATTTTTAAGAGAAAAAATTGGTGTAGACAGTCTGGAATGATAAATGCTTGGTGGGGGGTACGTTAGCTCGACTATTTTAATCGTGTGCTTTTCCCTATCACTGATTTTTATATTTCTTTGAAGTTAGTAGCTAAATTTTGACTGTTTTAATATGATGTTGTTCACCTATTTTTCCTTCAACTTTGCTATGTAGGCCTCAAGATAATAATTTGAGGGGCGCGGTTGAGAACCACTGCTCTATACTAAAAGAATTGTTCTTTCAATTGTTAAGACAGTTCTTTTATTCAAATGCAATTGTAAATTCTTGAGTGTCATGTAAATCCTACTTGAAGCATTTTGCTTCTTGTGAAAAAAACATGTTAAAAATTTTTCACCTTTTTCTCTCAAACGAAAAAAATGAAAGTTTATTAAATTTATTCCCACCTTTCATAATTATTAATAGAAAGTATGCAAAAAAGCAAAGCCAAATTTTATTGGGAGAAGGGGCTTAGAAGAGATTGGGGAGATAAGATAGAGGGAACTCAATGTTATTATCATTATATTCTATTTCCTCTGAAGGGAAGAGAGAAAGGAAATATGGGTCTAGCTCTCTACTTCCTCTAAAACGTAAACCTACCTATGTTAACAAGACACCAAACTATGTACACAATCTTTTGACAAACAGTAGTGCACCACAAAACTTAAACACCCACTTGTTCCTAAAAATCTGAATTTTTAAGTCATATATTTTTATTCTGATACTTCGAAATTAATTAATCAATTCATAAATGAATGTAATTTTTATAAAAACTAATTGGGTGATTTTTTTCAATTTGAAATATTTTTATGAAAAGTTTGAAATATATCTTCTGTCCTATTTTGCTTATTTGCTTCAAATTGGCCAATCTATGGACCAGAAAATTACTGACTTGTTTAGTGATTCTCTTGGAAGTCCTTTTCTGAGAACAGCTCTTCCGAGAGATATGTTTATTTTAATCCATGTTTTTATATGTTTCCATAACAAACGTCAAAGAAATTCTGAAGATAAAATTTTAGCTATTCGAGTTCTCCATATTTATGAAGTATATTCTCTCTATTAGACACCCAGCGTAGCTGTCACAGTTGGCGAACTTCAGAGGTGGATGCGATTTAAAGGTCTATGATCATAAAATGCAGGGGATTATGCCCTAACTCTATTCTTTCTCATTATCAATTTTGAAAGGGGTCATGGTAGAGGTACGGTAGGGTGTTTTCAATGAGAAGGCACAATTGCGTTGCTTGTATCCAATTATGAAGAAAGGAGACTTGATGGAGGATCGAACCCAAGACCTTGCGTTATCGAAGCCCAGTATCTAACCAAATTTACTAAAGTACCATAAGTATAAGTAATCTTCATAAAGGTTGTGCGATCTTGATTAACAGATTTTTCATTTATTTAGACATTGCTAAATGGGCTTTAGTTAAAGACTACACAATACATGGAACTGTAATGTCTTCAAGAAAGTTTATTCCTAAGGTCAGGGCCGGTTGCAAGCCAATTTAACCGATTTAATCAAATTGGGCCCTATGCCTTGAAGGGGCCCCGCTCCTATGTGCCTTTTTCTGTATTATATGAGATACAAAATGCCAGTTAAAACCAAAAATGAAAAGTGAAATAATCTCCCTCATAATATTAATTTATTATGCATGATGAATTTAGTAAATTATCGTTATGGCACCTCCCTTAGCAAGGGCGCATTTTTTCACTTTTCAATGCGACATGGGAAAAATGGTGTATTTTTTTCTTACTTTTTTAAACATTTAAGTTTTCTACAGCTTCAAATATCAAAAAAGAAATTTTATCTCTAAAATTTTTAAAAATGTTTAAAAAGAATAACAATGTGAGAGATTATTTAGCAATGAAAGGTCAGGGCCCGCGCTATCTATTAAATTTTGGGGCACAAGCCCCCTCCGCAGCTAATTTTCAAGCTCCCTTAAAAATGTTTTCATTACCCTAAAAAAATATGTCAAACATCTAGCATTCATGAAAATGTAATCTGTTTAGATATGGCAGATTAATCTGATAGTTAAAAATTAGCACCCCAATGAAGCCTATATACATGGAAACAGCGTTCCAAGAAATGGGAAGGTATTTTGTTTTTCAAAGTTTCACTGAAAGAGAAAACTTCTGAATTGGGGAAAGTGATGAAACACCTTGGATTATATACTCCAGTCTTCTGATAGAATTTATTGCAAACTTTTTCATAAAGACCGCAACCTCATCTATTTGCTTTATCAACTAGTGGACTCATCGATTAGCCTAATGTTCACACAAGGTTATGTGAGCATAAAAAATCGAAGAACCACTGGAAGCTATCTGTAGAGTTACATAAAATACTTTGTAGTGGATAGACAATTGATAAAGAGGAAGAAAAAATCATCAATGAGCATGCAAAGCACTGGCAACAAGTATTTAAAAGCCGGTAGCTATAGTGCATTTTCCTGTTGTAAAAAATTTAGCATTTAGAGAAACAAATGAAAATGTTCGAGAGTGTGCACAATGGAAACTTTTTAGGTCTTGTTGAGTTTTTTTTTAGAAAGTTTAACCCTGTTCTTGACACATACTCGCAAGTTTGGCGGCAGATGCGGCTGAGCTATTCTTTCTTTTCGTTTTTTTGTTCACTGGTATAAAGTCATCGTCGCTTTCACCATCAAAGCAATCAGAGATCTCGGAATCATTTTAGTGTATTTCATTACTCAAATCGACTGACTGCGGAGCTGACGTGCTTTCGATGAATTTGCGCTTTGAAGGATGAATCGTTTTGATGTCAGCTTCTTTTCTGGTTTCATATCCAACTCTGCCGGCTGTTTGAATTTGAGTATCGTAGAATTTTTTATCTTCTGAAGAAAGCCATGTACCATCAGTTTTAGTCACGTCTAAAAGATGCTTTCTATTTTGTCTGACTTTCTCTTTCTATACTTTTCATAAAGATCAACAATACTTTTTGCTTTCGACAACACTTGCTGGTGTGAAACGTTTGGAAAATTCAAGGCTTTTCATAAATTACCCAATTCTGATAGCATCTTCTTTCTGGTATCTTTACTTTTTTTCCGTTGCAAACAATTCAAGACTTGTTTTTTGTTGGCATTTTGCACAAATCAGATAAACTCGCCGTTATCAGAAAAATTTCGGGCCTTCTTTTTACAGCGCATATTTTGGGCAAGTTTTTATTATTCATTTTTTGATTCACAAAGAAAAGAATTTATTGACTCTAAAAAATGTGTTAAAATGTGAAAAAAAAACAAATTAAGTCAAAATTCACAATTGATATTAAAATATGGTGTAAATTAAATCAAAAAACATAAAAAAAGTTTTACATGTTGATAAATGAAAAAAAAACCTGAAATTATATAATATAATATTGATCACATAGAATAAATTTTTCACATAGCAATGCGCGCGAACTTTATGGTGCCAAAATCAATAAGAATAACTTTTTATGTTTTTCCAAATAAAAAGTTTCATCGAATAAGCCTGCAGGCTTTTTGATTTGAAAAAAAAGTTCAAAAAGTTTTGTGCATGTCACAATTACAACCTTTTACTCGGAGATGTAGCCAAATGTTGTCAGATGCTATAACATTCTTTGGGATCTTGCAAGCGACCTACACATTCTTCTCAGCATCAACTAAAAGGTGATCTGTTTTGAAAAGACATGTACTCGCATTATTATCAGTGAAACCCTTGAGCATTGCAAGATGGGAGTGTCGCATTGATAGTGTTAAAGCTATTCGTTATTAGGTTGGAGAAGTATATGGATGTTCTCGTTGAAATATCAGAAATAACAAATGCGCCGATGGTAAAAGTAGAAGCTGAAAATTTAGCAAACCAGCTAAAATTCTACAATTTTTTTATTTCTTTTATATTTTGGTATGAAGTACTTTTTAAAGTTAACTATGTAAGCAAGGAACTACAAGGTGAAACAAAAGAGTCATTTGAAAAACTCTTGTCATGGCTAAGAAATTATAGATAGGAAGACTTTATTGATGTTCTAATGGGCGCAAATAAATTTGCTGAATCTATTGAATTTCCACCGGAGTGTAGAAAATTTCATGAAAAAAAATACGTAGAAGGAAGAGAATGCTTTTATATGAGGCAAATGATCAACCTTTAGAGTTTAGAATTTAGATGATCCAAAAGAAGCATGCAGAGTTCATTGCTTTAACTTAGTTCTAGATCAAGCTATTCAGTCATTAGAAAGTAGATTTGAACAATTTAAAAAATCGTAAAATTATATGGATTTATAAATAACTTTCAAAATAGACCTAAGGCGGAAATAAGGGAACACACATCAAACCTGCAAGCAGCCCTATCAATTACCACAATAAAACAGGGCGCTGAAGGAAAGATAGTTACTAAAAAAATAAAACGTTGATGGGTATATGTTGGCTGAAGAACTTTTCTTCAACCCAGAATTAAGCCTTATGCTCTGTTTGAACACCTGATTGAAAACGATAGATTTAAAACATTTCCTAATGTTTTCATTGCCTTGAGGATGCCAATAACTGTTGCATCAGGGGAAAGAAGCTTTTCAAAGCTGAAACTAATTAAAACATACTTGCCTCTTTTTCACAAAAAAGACTTAACAGTTTGGCAATGCTTTATATAGAAAGCGAGATTGCTAAAGCTATTGGCTTTGAAAACATTTTGAAAGATTTATCCAATAAAAAAGCTAGAAGAGTCTTTTTTCAAAAGAGTATATGTAATTGCCTAATTTGCCTTTCTTAATGTTAAAAGTATCCATATTGCTTTAAAAAATTTTTATACCAAGAATTTTTTTGGTTTGTATGTGTTTTTTATATGAAATATAAACACCGATAAATTTTACTATGCAGAGTCGGGCCCCGCTATCAGATTTTTAATTGGTGCCCGCAATTCCCAGCATCGGCCTTGCCTAAGGTCCTACATCCTTCATACCTGAAAACTTCGAAGTTGAATGAATGCGAATTCCTCACTATATATTGCAAAGAAGCCTGGCTCTTATCGTATATGACTAAGAAACATGTCACGCGTAATCTCAGGGTTGTGTAATGTGTATAAATTTATCTACTATATAAAAAAAATAAATTATAAAAAGCCGTTCAAACAACCCTGTAAATGGTGAGGCTAACAAAAAAAATAAAGTATTCAAAATTTAGTTTAGATTGAATATAAATTAGAACTTGCGCAAAGCTTCTTAACATTCCTTAAGGATATAAGTAAGTAAAAATACAACTAAGATAACTTTACTGATTAAACAAAAAATTGAAAGTAATTTTTAAATAAATAAAAAATAATAAAGTAGATAACTAATTTATTAAAGATTTTAATGAGGCGTCTGGATATTTTAATCTATTTTCTTCTACTATTTGTATAAGCTGCTGCATTTGATAACTACATTAAGAGAGTCAACAATTTGTTTTGCTTCAATATAAGATGGGTGGTTTTCCCATTTTAATGGAACATTTTCTTTAAGAAAGTCATCAGGAAGTTCAAGAAGGGAAAACAAAGTTTTAGTTTGTGAAGAGCAAAGATCAGATAGTTTTTTACCTTCTGGATTAGGAAGCCAAACTTTTCGAGGTGGATCTTCTGAGCCTTCAACATATTTTATATTTTTTACCATAGCAGTTTTTTCTGAAGAATCTATTCTTTCATCAAAGAGAGCAAGTGCAATGCTTACTTCACTCAGATACCATAAATGACGACTCATTTTTTCATAAGCAGGAAGGTTTGAAGTCTTTAGCACTTGAAGTAACTCAAGATCATTTTTTGGAGCAAAAGAAGCCTTTCTAGCATCAAACCAAGCTTTAACATAGTGATTGGCAACAAAAAGACAAAATTGTCTAATTTTTTCAATTAAACTTTCTAAAGAATTTGGCACAATTTTTTCTAACTTTTGTTTGAATATATAACATAAAAACTGCTTCTGAAACATCCAAATTTTAAAACAATAGATTGCTTTAGCCATCCAACGAGCTCGATGAACGGCTCCTGGCTTCATAAATGTGGGAATTTGATAACCACAAGGTACGGCTCCAAGAAATATAATTGTTAGTTGAAGAAGTTCTTTGTAGTCGTCACGCGGATGGTTCTGGTTTAAAAGATTTTTAGCATGTTGAATAATAGAATCAGCCCAAGGATTAATTTCATTAATAATATTTTCATCATCAACAGCAGTTATATACTGCGTTAAGTCGAAATTATTCCAAGCCTTTCTAAAAGTTTGAAACAAAGTAATTTCAGGTCCCGAAGTCGCATCATCAACAAAGGAACTATAAACAGCGCCTAAGACAAGTTCTAAAATATGATGCCGACAAGGAAAATGAAGAAGTTGCCGATCAAGCATTCTTTCAACACTAATACAAACGCCATTCCGTACTCCAGTATTTACAGCAGTAGTGTCAAAGCACATTCCTCTAACATATCTGGTTAAATTCCACTCTTTTAAAGTAAATAAAATTGCTTCAGATGTTTCTTCTGCTTTTGCCGTTTTAAGCTTTGGAATTGAAAGAATTTTTGAAAATCCCTTTCCAGTCACTAGAATTGGCAATCTGTCAATTTTAACATTTCCAGTTAGATCCAGCATCACTTTTGAATCCCAATGAATTATTAGCGGCGTGCTAACCTTAAAATTTTGCTTTATTTTTTCGGCATGTTGCTTTCTGCATTTAATACGAGTGGATCGATTATTCTTATAATCTTTTCGATTATTCTTAATACGAGTGCTCAAATTGCTTAGCAAATGTAAATAAAACCCGACTTGCTGAACGATTGCTAAGAAGAGTCCTATCCAAAACTTCTGCTACTTCAGATGAAACAGCGTGTGTTCTCTTTTCTTTTTTTAGAAGGATTGGAAGCGGGATAGTCAAATGAACTAGATGATTGCTTATTTGGACTAGATTCTGTAGAGCTTGAAGAAGAAAAGGATTTCAGACTAATGGTTTCAGAAACAGCATTCATCTCCTTTATTGATCTTTCTTTTCTCTTCAACTCTTCCTCTTTGCGTCTTTCAATTTTATTTAAGGTATTTGCTGTCTTAAAGTCAATACTTCCAATCTTTCCCGGGCGTCCTTTTTTTCTTTGCGAAGCAAGAAACTCCCTATCTTGATCAATAGTTATCATTTTCATAGCATTAGCATGAGTTGCTATATCAAACAACTCTTTGATGCCATTTTTGAATTTTTTTGTTTTTTTTCATTAGTAATAGTTTTACGTTGAATGCTTTTCTTCAAACTCTGCCAAGTAGTGTGTAATTTTTTAACATGGGAGACTACTGCAGGAAGATGTTTTGTAGGAATCCCTTCTGAAGACCAAATTTTCATAATATCTAAGGCAGTTTGTTTCACACTTTGTGCTAGTGTTTCATTCATTTCTATGTGAAGAAACATTAAATAACGAAGAACTTCTTCTTTAGATGGAAGTTTCTGGGCAGGTATTGTTGGATTAGGGGATCCAATAAGCCAAATTGATTTTTTCGATCTAGTTCCCGATGCCATTAAAAAAAATTTTAAAATTTTTCTAAAAACAAAAAAATAATGATATTTTTATGTACATTTTTTTACTAAACAAAATTATAAAATTAAGTTATGCTTTTACCATCTTTGATAAAAAAAAATTATTATTACTAAGTGATAAATAGATAAAATAAGACAATATACGTAAAAAATACATGAAAGATATTACGAAAAAATAATTTCAGATAATCTAAATAAATTTTTTATAAATTTTAAAACTGAGAAAAAACTGACATTTTACAACCTTTCTACATAGCTTGCGCAAGTTGAAAATCTTAACTGACAAAAAAAAAATTTTTACATACTGATTTTTAACAAAAACCTCATAGAATAACGAGTTGTATGCATTAAAATGAAACCTTTATTTTTTAAAAGCACCCTTGTTGTCTTCACAGTACTGAAACTCTTATAAACCATGTACAAGAGATGGACTATTGCAGTGTTCTCAAACTACCTTGATATGGCTTGTGTGAACTCATTCCTCATTTCTAAATATAATGCTCCTAATAACCTTTCAAAATTAATAATGGAAGAAAGATCTTAAAAAACTAGCTATGCCCTTGAGGTGAACAAGCAGTGAAGATGAGAGCTTCTACTTCTCAAATTAACCTTAAATAAAGCCAATTCTCATTTTTTATGGATTCAATTCTGATGTAGCTGTTCCATCATCTGATCAAACAGGATTTTGTTATAAGTTTCTGCGTAAAAACGTTCGATCTACAAGAAAAGGCAAACTCTGTTTAGTTTATATGTAAAACGCACTCAAATTTTGCTTGTAATAACTGCTTATGATTTATTCTTTATTAAACCCTTTATTTTAAGTGTATACCTTTCAAATATATTCCTCTTTTTTTAATGTTATTAATATAAAGTGTTGCATATTTTGAAGTTTTTTTTCGATTTAACGCCATCTATTACTTTAATTTTAATATATTGAAAACAATTGCAAAATCTGTCTGTATCCGCTTATTCTTTATTCCAAAAATTATACAGAGAGCATTTTCAAAAATTTTTGATACAAATACAAATTTACATGATCTCAATAATTTGTTACTTATATATTCAAATTTCTTCTTCTTTAAATTTTGAAGCGAGATTAATCAAAAAATTTCGCGGAATTTTAGCAACACTACTGCTTTGTGTCCATCCAATGTGTCTGAAAGGGAAGACTTTCGTATGAAATTTGAGTGCGCTCACCATATATAAAAGCAAGTGTCTTTGCTTCAACGTTATGCGCGTTTTAGATCTGAATGCAATATCCTACTTTGCATTTTCATTGACATTGTTTAGCCTGAGGAAGACATTGCGTTAATCAAAATAAGCGTGCGAAAAAGCTTTTCTTAATTTTCTTTCTTTCATACCCACGTAAGTTTGTTTTACTTTATCACGCAGGTGTAGCAAGTGTTAACCGACTTGCATCAAAATTTTATTTTAATTTATAAACGGATTTAATAAAATGATTATCATCAAAGTACTGTATCCATTTGGATGTGGGCAACCATGGAGCGCAAGAGTTATCGTTCTTTCATCTCTAGTTTACCATGTTTAATCTTGGAGATATTAAGTGGTGAGTTCTCTAGTTTTCTTCCATTGTAAGCTACGGACCTAGCCTTTCTCTAATTTGCTTCAAGTCAGCAGTAACTACGCTTATTTGAAGGCAGCCTTACTCGCCTTATCACGACATTCTCCTTAACATAGGGAATTTTAACTTGTAGAAGGTCCGTTGTAGTTTATAAATTGCTGTATATTAATGGTATATACTAAAATGCAATAAAATCATTGGTCAAGGGATCCAGAGGGGGGGGGGGAGCAACTTTCCCCTCTCATTCCACTCAGCAATGTTATTCTTTTTTTTCAAGTAAGATAATTACCGTGCTTATACGTGTTGGGGATAAATTTTGAAGGGGTAATAAAGCAAAGCTTATCGGCACTAGCGTGTAATAAGGTGTAACCTAAAATTTCGCCTTTTGATGTAAAACTTAATTAGAGTCAAGCGAAATTAAGAATTTCGGAAAATTTGTTTGGAGCACGTGAAGGTAGAGGAGGTATGAAGGAATCTTTAAGTCGTTCAGTAACTAGAGATGAGATAACTAGGTAGATGTAGATAAAAGTTGCTTTATTATTGAGCTAGCATTAGAGCGTTACTTTAATTAAAGCCTTTGTTTATTAGAAAATATCATTGTAGCAAATCATTTGATATTGAAGCGATATTAAACGATTTGATATTGAAGCGACTAGTATAAACCCGGAAATTAACCATTTGAACTTATGTAGGTGAAGGATGTAAGGCAGAGGACTCTGTGTTCTCAAACGCTTCCTAGTCAATGACTAATTAGACATTATATTTTTTAAAAACGCCCTCTTAACGAGATTAATTCAAAAAAATATATCCTGACATGTATAAAAACGTAATTTGATGCAATATCATTACTTTCCAACAAAGATAATACTTATAAAACTTAAAATTTTTAAAAATTACTATAAAAACTTATAATATAACGTAAAATATGATAGGAAAATACATTTGACGTTTATCTTTCCAATTTTGATGTTCGGTTTGATATTTTGGGAAATAAATTTTAAACATATATACCTATTACATTTCATTTTTCTATCATACCATATGCGGGAAGAAATAAAAGTATCTTAACTTTGATTGATATATCGCACTAGAATCGCTTCTTCCAATTTTAATTATTTTCCATTTTTTCTTAAAGAATTTTATAGGAGAAGATTTAAAAAATACATCATACAAATTACTATCCAAGATGTTTAAGTCATAATACTGCTTTCCAGTAAATTTGTACCACGTCCACTATTGCAAAATTCTCCATTTGGGTCGCTAACACCCACTTTGAGAAACACGGATAAGTCAATGGAGAAATTTTTTTAGACTTGCGTGAAATTCAAAATCCAAACCCAAGCATCGCCTTTATCGAGTGGAAATCAAAATCTCTTCTAGATTAAATCTCCTTTCAAAAGTTCTTTTTATAAATTATAGCAAATATTTTTTGTAAATAAGGCACCAAAATGTTATTATAATGAGGATGTTATATAATTGCCTTTTAGACAAATCCATATTTCTAAAGACAAACAAATGATTCAAAAAAGCTGGAAAAATTATGTTTTCTTATGTTTTTCTGCCTTTCTAATCGAATTTGTGAGTCAAACTTTCACTTCCCCTTCTACCAAATGCAATAATTCGTCAATCCTTCCAAGGTTAATTGTAATATCTCTCGATGGCTTCATGTGGAATTATTTAGACTATTTTGGCATAAAAAATTTTGCCAATTTCAAGGCTGTCATTTCAAGAGGAGTTCATCCAGTTTATGTTCAGAATGTTTACGTACCAAAAACATTTCCTAGCCATGTAACGCTGGCCACCGGTCTATACCAAGAATCGCATGGCATTTTACACAACAAAATGTTCGACATGGATCTAAAAATAGTTTATAAGTTGGGGGATAAAAATTCAATTTGGTACACTTCCATGAGTAATGTCATATGGCTCGCAAATCAAAACGCCAAAGATTCGCGTAAAGATTTTTGCAACGTCAGAAGATCCGGTTGTGTCATGTATCCTACTTCAGATGTTGTGATTAATGGTGAAATGCCATACCTTGTCAAAAGCTATAATAGATCCTACACTTTTCTTCAACGACTAGACATTCTGCTTTCATGGCTCACTGATCCTAAAGAAGCAATTAACTTTGGAATGTTATACCACAACGATCCAGATAAATTGGGTCACAAATTTGGTCCTTATTCAGAAGAAGTTTTTGAAAGTATCAAAGAGTTGGACTCAGGCCTGGGTTATCTTTTAGGCAATCTGAACAAGGCTGGTATATTGGATGCCACGAACATCATCATTACTAGCGACCACGGTATGAGTAGCGTAAGCCTAAACAAAACTGTTATTCTTTCTAAGTATCTTGATACTAGCAAGTACAAAGCATTTGGAAGCACTCCCATCTTCCATTTGCTACCACAGAAAGGTACTTCTTAAAACTATTTTTCTATATCATTTTTTTCCATTTTGATAGGCTATGAAAATGAGATTGTGAAAAATTTGTCAATGCTAACAAATGTCAAAGCTTTACTCAAAAAAGACATTCCAAGCTTTTTTCATTACAAAAACAGTCCTAGAACATTGCCCATCATCGTTTCAGCAAATCACGGCTGGAACATCGTTAATAGACGAGAAGATCTTCTTTTCATACCAAAATTGGGTAGCGTGTTTTCGTATAAATAACAATTAAACAAATTTACATCCAATATGAACTTTATGCATATTCAATGCAATGATCTATCTATACGGCTAAAAAAAGAAGCCAACTTTTAGTCTCAACTAATAAAACGTTTTTATATCCATCCTCAGGTACGAATGGTGCGCGTGTTAACGAATAATTTTAGACGTGTTAGTGGTGATTCAATGTCATCTTTTAGATAACGATAAATGAAGAAAAGTATACGAAACGTTCATAATTTTTAGTGATGTCACTTTTTTCTCAAATCAATTCTGTTTGTGGAGAAATGAAGGTAAACGGGTGAAATTATATTAAACAATGCAACGAATACAAAGATCTATCGAGTAATATGAATTCTGGTATGTTAAACATACTGACCGCGAGCGCCGTAATGCTTGATCCTTTGATACGGTCCGCCTATCATTCAAGCTTCATGCTTTGAACAGTGGCGTAACCAGGAATTTGACTCAGGAGGAGATGAATTTGCCACTTTACAAGGCCTTTATCTATCAATTATAAATATATGCATAAAGTTAAATTCTCATGTCAAATATTATTACATATTTTAAAAAAAATTATATAAAGAAAATTAAATACTGTATATTCTTTTGAAAAAAAGAACGCACTTTTTGCAGACTTATTGTTGAATACTTTTATTGTAGCACTTTTGGTCGATTAATTTTGGAAATGCATCAAAGCCAACTGAGATTCTCCATCTTTTAAAGGGGGCAAAAAATGCATTCAACAATAGAACTCGAATATCCTGCCGTCAGAGCTATTATAAAAATTTCTTTTAAATGTTTGTCTCGCCCAATTTTAAAAATAAAAAACATTATTTTGGAGATTACATTATTTTTTAAGTTTACTCATTCGCTTGTATATTTAAATAATTTTCGTAAAATTTTTTTCATTACTGGAGGAAAAAACTCTGCACTCAACTTTAAGTTGTTTTGAAGTTAATCAGGTTTTAACTTTTTTTTATAGATCGCTTTTATAAAGCATAGTGAGGTTCTTGTTTTCAGCGTTAAGAAAGTCAGTTTTACCCAGATTTAGAGTTTCAAAAGATAGCCAAAATTTTAAATTATAGCCTGTAAACCTGTTTATGAAGTCTATATCACGTGATCTTAACCTTTATTCATTCTTGGACTCTTTGATGAACCCATGGACCACTACAAGGAAATTTCTCATAAAAAGTCAGAGAAACAACTTCGCATGCAATTAATACTTGTACTTTATTTCATTGACATGAATTATTTGATCTCAAATGACGTCAAATAGAGGTAGGAAAGCAAAGTTTACGTAAATTCAAGGAGAAACGACAAAAAAACCATTTAAAATTCCTATTTATTCAAACTTTAAAAGTTAGCTTTTTGTTTCAGTTATTTTATTGTTTATTGGTTAATTAATATTTTCACTAATTTCAAATTTTTTTACAAAAATGAAAAAATGAGAGGCAGCCTTGGACCTCTCAGGGATCCGTGGACTCCAAGTTAAGAACCACTGGTCTATGTAAACGATCAAAGTTGATCATCATGCCACTGGCCATTTTTATATAAGCAATACATCATATATATGTAAGGCGAATTATTTCTAGGGATATTAATTACTTACATCTATTGTATAAGGTCCATGACATTTCATGCCTAAAACGTTTTGTACCCGAGACATTTTGGACCTAGTTTTGACTTTTCATGCCCAATTTGTTTTAAACATGTGGGACGGAATATCTTTAGGGACGAAATGACTTGGGTACCATATGTCTGTGTTACGAAATGTCTTGAACTCATTGCTTATACTCGCTATATCAAAATTGATGAAGAACTTCCCAAATATTTTCAATCCTACCCATTTTATCAAACTTTTTTACTGACAAATTGTAGACAAGAAAGGTCATCCTCACCCACACGACAGATTCTGGTCTATATTTCTGATTCATTTAAAATGCTATGTTATGCATGCTATGCTATATCTATCCCTATTCTTATGAATTTTTTGTTTGGGTTATTTTTAGATCATAATTGGTAGTTATGGATTAATTTCTTTTCTTATATTTTGCATAAATTACTGAAAAAAATATATAAAAATTTTTTTAAAAATCTTCTCAGCCTCCCTCCTCCCTCTGGCTAGGTCTTTGATTTTGAAGTTCAAATAATATGATATTATTTACATGATTTTTGAAAAAAAGATTCTTCACATTTGTGTGCCATATAATAATCATAAAAATAGCATATTAAACAGAAATTAAAAACGAAAAAAATGAAATCGGTTTTTACGAAGAATTATAAATTCGCATAGACATATTTGACTTGTAAAATAGTTTTGCCTTTGAAACTAGAAGGCAAAGAGGAGCAAACGGCCCTAATTTCATTTCAAAACGGCGTAAAGTTCCTTTTGGCCGGTCCCCCCTCTTGAGGCAGGCACAAAGCTTTGAGTTTGGCATTCACTAGCTTGGGGGAGCAACACATTCATCATTCGCTAGAGTCATTTCACGAACTATTTTTTATATAACAACTACAAAAAATGAATACATTGATACAACATTTTTGAGTTAAAATTATTTAAAAACACTTCCACCCTTATTAAATTTAAGTTTTCTCTGTACTATTTTCTTTTATGAAATCAAAAATCCTGAAAGAATCCAGCATTCCCAGAATACAAAACGATTGGGAGATATTTAAAAAAATTTTAAGGTAAAAGTCAGAATCACTTTGTCGGAATAAACTTTTATTTATAATTACTCATTCATAACTTTTTTGTTTTAAACTTATCAAAATTTAGGTTTGCTATGCTTGCGGTCCAGTAATGGCACTAAAAAATAATTTGTCATCTCTTTCTTTAGAGTTGCTTTTAATACCGAAAAAACGGAAATACACATCTCGAAAATACCGAAACAGGTAAAATGTTGAAATGAAATTCATTTGTAAAAGAATGGAAAAAGTTTCTAATATCGCGAATCCGTTAATTTGTTCAACTGTTTGCTTATTTGAAGATGATGTTTTATGCGTGAATCAATAATGCTTGTAAAATAAAATCAGAAAGAATGATAGAGGGTGGCGGAAGAGAAGGACATATTTAGGCATACTTCGGTATCTTTCGATATCTCCGCGTGTTTCTACGCGAAATCAAAAGAAAAACTTTAGGGGATATGACCGCTTTGTTGAAAAGTCACTGCCAAATGGTGTCCCTGGAACTCGTGCATGCCAGGATGTCAAAATTGACTTAACATGATCGATAAACAGCATCGTTTAGAAGGTACTTCATGAAAGCATTGCAACACATTTAAGTTTGGCGATGCATAACACACTTTCTTTTTTGGAATTAACTCCCATGATAATTTTCATGCCACTTTGTATAATTTGTAGTTTTAGGAATGTGTCTATGATTTCTTTCATCTTTTGTACGATTTCATGAGAGCTATGCGTTTAGAGTCAATTGCATAAATAAAATTTTGGTTTTTCACAAGTTTATTAGAAAAATGTGAAAAAATTATACATTAAAAATTTTTCCAACCTCAAAAGTATATTCCAAAATATCCTTGTCTATAATTATTTATGGAATTAATTTTTTCGCACATGCTTGAAAACATATTTTCTTAATAAATCCAATTAAAATACAATGATATCAAAAGCAAATAATATGAACGAATTGAAAAATAATTTTGTCCTTAAGATTCTTTGTAATCATTTTGCATCTGTCAGTAATACTCTTCAACGTTTTTATAGTTGTAGGAAAAAATTTTAATCCAATTAAAATACAATGATATCAAGAGTAAATAATATGAACTAATTGAAAAAAAGTTTAGTCCTTAAGATTCTTTGTAATCGTTTTCCATCTGTCAACTCTTAAAACGTTTTTATAGTATAATGTAGGAAAAAAATAATTGGATAGGTAATCCGGCAAGAATAAGTTGGAATATACTTTTCAGCTTCAATAACTTTTTGGATGTATAATTTTATACATATCTGCCAAGCCAACTTTTTAAAGTCCTCATAGGAGATTTTCCCGTTATTTTAAATTTAAAAAATCGTGAAGTAAAAATGTGTACATCACTGCTTACGAAATAATTCCTATTTTTATACCTTTTTGTAAAATAGGCATCTCTAAGCAGCACCAAATTAAAAACATTTTTTGTAACGGCTTCATTATCTGACATCTAATAAAATAGTTTGACTCAGGAATGTTCTTATTTTTGGTATCGAAATCAGGATGACAAGGGTTGGCGATTTGACCATGACCCTAGATGGATTTTATTGGGTTAAATCTACTCTAAAAAACTTGGATTTTTTTTTTAAAAAATTTTACATTAAAAACTCTGAAATGAACATTTATCAGTTTTTGCATTTCCTTTTCTTAATTGATAAAAAAGTTTCATTTTGTATTTTTTAACAGCACACATGGTACTGAATTGATTTTCTAATTCTGCCTGTTTTTATCACATCCCTGCTCAATTGCAGATTCAGAGAGTTCATTTTCAATAATTTCGCATATTTGGAGCATCTCTATAAATCTACTTTGAAGAGAAAAAAACAACAAACTGCTGAATATTCAACACTTTTGAACGCTAATTGAATTTTGATCTGATGCAACAGCACAGTTGTTCATTCTTTCAACTACATCAATATTCGCTTTGTTTTTATGTTATAGTTGATTTATGTTTTAGGGCCTTATTAAAGTAAATATAAAACTATACAATATATACAGTCCCTTTAAGTGTCCACTTTAAGGTCCATTCCCCGGGGAACGAGGACCTCGTAATTTTTGAAAATTTCCCCGCGGAAGAAAAAGCGATTTTTTTACAGTAAAAACTTTTCAGAAAAGAAAATTTAAAAGTCTCATATAAGATTTTTATTGAAAAAAATTTAAATGCATAAAAGATTTATGTTTTAAAAAAATATCTAAGAAAAATTAGAGCGTTCAAAGTTTCATCATTCAACTGGTTTCTTATTTTTGTAGAAAAATATCCCATTGACGAAAACACTCTTTCGGCATCCACAGAAGTTGGTTTTATGCTCTTTAAATTTTTGAATAAAGTTTCTAAAACTTCGGGCCTCCTATTTGTTTCTAAATAAAGGTCAAATGTTTTTTTCATTATTTCCTCTATGCTTGAAATCTTGCTTTTAGATCCACGTTCTTCATTTTCATTAATCTTCAGAAATTCGTCCAATTCCTCCTTCATGCTTTTCTTCTCTGTTTTTTGGTTGCTAACGATTAATGTTTCATCTTTGTTCTCCGTTACTTCGATATTTTTGTCGTCGGATTTGACAAAAAAAATTTTTCAAAAATTCCCCGAGGAAATTTAAAAAATTTTTTCGAGGACGAGGATTTTGAAATTTCACGATTCCCCGGGGACTCGAGGACGAGGAATCCCGGGGTGGACACCCTATAACACCATATTCAAATATTGGTTTAGAAATTTGTATAATGTGAAGTGCTAAAAAAATTTCGAAATAAAATCCGCGTTTTATCTAACACTGGGGATGAGTGGATCAGAACCTTTTTGCCACCACGAAGCTTGAGTGTTTAGTAACGCCGTTTAGAACTCCATCGTTTACTCTAAAAATTTTCTTACATATATTTCAATGGGCATACATTACTCAAAGTTTGGTTTCTTCAGCATCTTATTTATCAAAAAAATGAAATATTAAGTGTTATCTTTACTGTATAGAATTTTTTAGTAGACTTTCTGAAAATAAAATTAAAGTTATTAAAAAGTTATCATATAAACAATTAGAGAAAGTGATTTTTACAATTTGTTTTAAAATCGAAATTTCGACTAAAATTTTATCGCGAAATTAGTTTAATATTCTTAAATCACCCCCCCCCCCCCTCACCCTCTCAATCGCGATAAATGGCATAGAAAGTTTAAGTGCCTTATTTTGTATCTGCCATTTCCTATATGAAAATGATCATTTTACAATATGGATTGAGTCTTATATTTGCGTTATAGCTTGGAGCTGTGTTTCTCAAACAGAGTTGAACACGATTTCTAACTGGTTCTGTAAAAAATCAGGATAAGATTTGTGAATTCATTTTTCTCTGACCTTTCCTCTTTTACCGAAATAAAAAGTTTCTGATACATATCGTTTCCAAAAACGAAGTTGCCCTATTTATTCAATAGAGTGTAGCTTTGTAAAATTTATAATCTTATTGAGGATTTTTGTTTTTAGGAAATCACGGCTACAGCCATTTGCTAAATGAAAGTTGGCCAATTTTTATTGCGATGGGTCCCGCATTCAAGAAGAATTACAGATCTTCGGCCATTCACAGCATTGACATCTACTCTCTGATGTGCCGCATTTTGGCTATCAAACCGATTCCCCCAAACAATGGAAGTATGCATAGGATCATGCATTTGCTTGCAAAGTAAAGAAGGATATGCGTGTGTGTGTTCAATTCTTTTGGATTTGGTGAGATTTTAATTAACAAATACGATTAAAATCATTGATTACTGCGACATTTCTTTCCAATAAATCGATAATATTTTTTTAATTTTATTTGGAAGGGCTATACCGCTGTTTTTGAGATTTAGCTACTTGAGCGTATGGGTGTCTAATGTCCATATGTATTGTAGTATGTATTTGTATATGTATATGTATGTATGTGTATATGTTTTTTGAGTCAAACGTTTATTAATACAAATAAATAGGAAAGTTTGTCTCAAGAATGTCAAAAAAAGTTTATGTAAATGTATGTATGTATGATTACGCTTACACTAAACCCAGCTTCAACCCTAACACTAATACTAACAATAATGCTAAAATTTCACACATGCCCATTTAGAAATTGATTGAGCACTTGTCAACAACCATTATGCCAATTAAAGGACAAATTTGAACAGTCAAAATCAGGGGTAGAGTGACTTTTCTTGGAAATATTCTATAGTCATTTTGAGTTGACCTTGATAAAATAAATGCTGAATTCTGGAGTTTTCATAAAGAACACTCATCGTCACACTTGTTTCTAACTATGAGCAATGAATCTTCTTTGTTTTTGCATTAGAACACAAAACTAAGAACTTTGAAAGCGAGGCATCAAAAGAGCTCTTCATGTAAGCATCCTTTTAATAAAACAGACGCAATAAAACTTAAAATTATCACAATTAAATTCTTGTAAATATTCCGCCACAAAATATACACTACCATCGTTGTATTTTACTTCACTTTTCTCCTCTTAACAATACTTTAAATTTTTTTGAGAAGTAATATCCCTAACTCAGAAACTTTATCTATACTCCCTCAAGGTATCAGGTCAAAATCCCTCATGGACAAAATCCCCCGTGATAAATTTAAAGTTAATTGTGCATGAAAATGTAAGTAAAAAGTCACAGTAGTAAATTGATTGTCAAAAAAATTTACGTTGATGCGGGTGGAAGAGATGTGAGTAAAAAAAATATATGAGCTTGTTAGAAAAATCCTTATAAAATAGCACTATTTTCGCTAGACTTTCAAACAGATAAGACCGGAGATTAAGTCCTATGAGGGATGTGGATGGAAGAAAACAGCTTATACGGGCGATTCAGCAAATTAACTCAATACTAATCAGTTAAGCTAATTTTTATATTCATTCGAGGATAACTTTAGATTTGTCCCCCCAGAATTTGTCTATTTTACCTCCCAAATATATGATTTGTAAGCTGAACTCCTATGGCATAAATAGTAATATACTTGGCTGGATTGAAGACTATCATCTACATGATAGGAAGCAAATTGTTGTTTTGAATGGTCAGCGCTCAAAGGAAAAATTAGTTTTGAATGGAGTTCTATAGGGCTCCGTACTGGGCCCTCTACTTTTTAACATATTTTTAAATGACCCCTTCAACGTCATCTTCTCAAAATTCAAGGTATTTGCCAATGATATTAAATTATATCATGTTTTTAATGATTGTGGTAGCTCTAACTTACAGCGTGATTTGATAAAAGTTTTTGAATGGTGTAACAAATGGGGATTAAAATTTAACTTCTCTAAATGCACACATTTGCAAATAGGACATCAAAATGATAGAAAATATTTCCTCGGCTGTCATAAACTTGAGAAGGTTGATTCGTAAAATGATTTGGGAGTCATTGTTACGACTGATCTCCTTTTCTCCAAAAATATTTCAAAGACTACTTATCATCAAGTGTGTAAATCTTTCTCCACATTCGATACTACTACGGCTCCACTTCTTTATGAAGCGTTAATAAGACAAATTTTAGAATATGGAAATGTAATTTTCAATCCTTATTATGACTATGATGCCTTCAAAATTGAGAAAGTCTAAAGGTCTATCACTAAAGACATTCATGGTTTGAAAGACTTAAGCTACAAGGAAAAACTCATGAAACAAAATCTCCCTTCCTTACTCTATCGTTTCAAAAGGAAAGACATTCTTCCTTTTAAGACAAATACTTCCTTTTATGATAATTAATAACAAAGATAAGGGCTATCAAAACATGTTTGCCTTATACAAAATGTTATTAACCTTTCCAGTTAGCTTTACGCAGCTTGAGCTTGCCGAGCACCATGAGTGAAGATCGACTAAATGCTTTAGCCAGGATGCACATAGATCGAGAAATATCTGAAAAAATTAATTTCAGCATTGTTATTGAAAAATTTAATAAAGTGAAAATCGAAAATTAAAATTATAGAGTCTAGAACAAGCGATGTTTGGAATGTAAAACTAAAGTTTGAATGACAATTTACATAAAAAAATATAGTGTAAAACATGATTTATTGAATAATTAAAAATTTTTAATAAAGTTTTATGGAAAATGCTAACTGTTAGCAAACATGTAGCACAGGCGGAATTTAGAGGGGCGGAACCGGTGTACATCCCCCCCCCCCCCCAATTTGCATTGCCAATTGCTTGGAAATTTTTCTTGATCTAATTCTTTTCGTACAACTTAAATATAATGATTTCTGCAACTCGTTTTTTAGATTCAATCTTTCTCTAAAATGAGAAGCCCTAAAAAGCTTTTTATGTTTCAATCGTATTTAAGTGTGACACTTATTACTTTTATATTATCCAATTTTTTTGTAAATTTATTATTTAAACACGTCAAGTTTTTCCACATCATTGCACTTCACAGTTCAATGAATGAGGTTTGTTTTAATGGTTCCATTCTTCTTTTTGTTCACAGAGATATTCGATTGGATATTGATAACATTATTTATATGTATGCCAAAAAGTGTCCTAGACGGATGAGGCTCCTTAATCCTCTTAGTTCTTACTTAATCTAGTTACATTAATAAACTTATAATTTTTTGATATATTATTATGATACTCTAAATTTTATGATAAAAAGTTAATTTTTGCTTTTTATTTAACTATTACCCGAAATAGATAAAAATAGCTTAAAATTTTTGATAAAGCTTAAATTTATATAATTCAAATTTGAGTTCTAGTTTAGTAAAATCCGCTCCCCTCCTTCTAATGCCAATTTCTAGATCCGCCCCTGTGTAGGTTTACTATCTTACTAGTTATTTATTAAGGCATAGATAAAAAATTTACTTCTAACTAATATAAGTTAACTTAAAAATTGGTGCACCCTTTTTAAATCAATTACCCCTCTGCTTTTAGAACTAGTTAGGCCAGTGCATGTAGGTATGATATTAATTCAGACTCTTTTGTTTAAAGGGTAAATTTCTGTATCTATCTCTAGTATTTTCTTTTTGGTACATTTGAAATTGTCGTCAGTTTCTTCATAAGAAAAAAGATCAGCAGAAAAAACATTTTCTCATGCTTCTAGTTCTTCTTATGATAATTAAAGGCGTTGAAGTTATTCTTCCTTTCGTTGTCCAGTGCTTAAATTCGATGTGTTTTTACTTCATTTAGTCCTCCAATTAATCCAGGATGACCGGTTTTTCGCTGAGTGAGAAGAAATTCTGTCCTCTAGAATTATCAATATGACCATCTATCTAAAGGGCCAATGTGAAATAAATCTTCTAGCCATTCTGTCCAGCGATAATATAGGCTTGATAATTTATTTCACATTGGCCATGGAGATATCCGGTCATATTGTCAAATACAGAAGACAGAATTCCCAGAGATAGGTAAACTCGGCCAGTTCAAACGGGTCCTAAAAAGTGCACTAGAATGCGGCAGAGTATATCCAGATCTGTATTTTAGAGGCTAATTAATAAAATGAAAATATCATTTTTATTACTAAAAAACTAGCTTTTTTTATTGAACATCAATTATTATCAAAGAATGATTTTTTTCTATAATTATATCATATAAAAATGTTTTCTATAATTATATCATATAAAAATGCATTGTAAATTGTATATGTTATACTAGTTTAATTTGCATATAAGATTTTTTACCTTTACTATTCGGTTTTCGGATTTTAAAGTTTAATTGGAACTTTTAATTGAAGGCTAATTCAAAATGCACCAGAGGGGCGCATCTACTAATGACCATCTCTTTTTTTTTTAAAATTATTTATTTTATGTTTTACTCTTTAATAAAAATGGAGCGTATCTACATTATGAAAAGTAACAAATTTTTATGTTGCCAACTTTATAAAATATTAAATTTTTTTATCTATATCCCTATCAAATTTAAAAATATTAACTCAATATTATATTAAATATAACTAATTGAAAAAAAGATCTTTCGAGAGACTCAATAGTTAACAATATAATATCTGCAACTTTATTAACCAATAATTACAAAATTAAATAAATGAATTTCTTTGTTCTTATGTTTGTTAAGAAAAACTCTTTGATATTTGAGGATTTTCAGTCATACATTATTTG
Organism: Nectonema munidae; assembly: GCA_030549495.1. Classification (NCBI taxonomy): domain Eukaryota; kingdom Metazoa; phylum Nematomorpha; class Nectonematoida; family Nectonematidae; genus Nectonema; species Nectonema munidae. The sequence continues at coordinate 614,157 of JAUIRK010000819.1, forward strand.
TTTTTCGTGTTAGTTGCTTAGATGAATTCAAAAAATTATTTTTCAGGGATTAAATTATACAAAATTAATTTTTTTGGATAACTATCACAAACATATACTCTTTGCATTGTATTTTCACAAACAACTCTACGACTCAGATATATCACACATACAATTAGATTAGATTTAACATGGGTTTCTCTTTTCTCAACACTTTCAAAAGAAATTAAGTTTTTTTATTAGAGGCACCTAGTTCTAAAGTGATCAAAAATAAAGAATATTGATATTTATAGGGAGATTCTCCCTATCCACTCCATAATTACACGCGTTTTCAATTTAGTAAATTATTAGATTAAACACATCTTTTCATTAATTTTTTATTTGAGACGGTGCCAACTAAAGTTTTTTTTAGTTTTTTTACTAAATTTATCAAAATAAAAATTATGTTGAAGTATTGCTTTCCTTTTTCAAAAAAGGCTCCAAAATTTGCCTTATTACATGATGAGAAATTCTTCATTTTAGGTAAAGAGAAGGTCAGTTTAGCTGCATTGCAAATATATTTTATTTTTCCACCTTTCTTTGCAATTGGTTAAAGGGACATAGACATTTAGCTGGTAGGAGTATTCTACCTGGTATTCTGATACTCGGTAATTTCATCGTGGTAACTTCATCGTGGAAATTTCATCGTATAGTAAATTTATTGTGATGCAATACATCGTTGGTATTTTCATCGTTAAGTATTTTCATCATCTAGTGATTACATCGTGAGATTTATGAATTGTCAATGATTTTGAAAATCGTGACCTAAATGATTACCTTAGAGGTATTGCTCATAACTTATTTTTTTTTAATTGTTTCTATTTTTCCAATTTGTAATAGATTAGTTATCTTAATAATCTTTTTGAAATAACGAATAATTTATTACATATATAAATTGGTATTTTTTTCTTAAAAATGAAGTTTTTTATTAAAAAAACAAATGATTATTTTTAGATATAATATACCAAATAATAACTGAAAAGTTGAAGGTTAAAATATGTTAAGGGGATTTTTATGAAACTAAAAAAAAACACAAAGATTAATATATATATATTATTTTTTTTAATTAAATTAGATACTTTTTTTTAACTTTCCTTAAATATTAAGAAGTTTAAACATATTTCAAGTCTATTTAAGTCAGAAAGAGATATTGTTTTGTTTTGTTTTGTAATTATAGCCTGATAATATGAAAACCTTATATTTAAGAATTAGTTATTTATGTTATTAAGAACATTTACAAAAGTTCGTAATAAACTTGAAAAAATTATAAAGGGATATTTACAAAAAAAACATTGAGCGTCCGTCAAGCATAAACTTAGTATGACGATGAAAATGCTTGACGATGAAAATACCGACGATGTATTGAATCACGATGAATTTACTATGCAATGAACTTACCACGATGAAGTTACCAGGATGAAATTACGGCAATTAAATTACAGTGAACCATTATATAGTATGAATGGAGCATAACAATAGTACAGGGGCGCACATCCGGGGGGCAACTGCCCTCTCCCCCCTCATTGTTTTCAAGGGGGCCAAAATGACCTTTATAGTAGTGTGTCCACTTTAAGGTCTTTTTTTCATTCCCCGGGGAACGAGGACCTCCTAATTTTTGAAAATTTCCCCGGGGAAGAAAAAGCGATTTTTTTACAGTAAAAACTGTTCAGAAAAGAAAATTTAAAAGTCTCATATAAGATTTTTATTGAAAAAAATTTAAATGCATAAAAGATTTATGTTTTTAAAAAATATCTAAGAAAAATTAGAGCGTTCAAAGTTTCATCATTCAACTGGTTTCTTATTTTTGTAGAAAAATAACCCATTGACGAAAACACTCTTTCGGCATCCACAGAAGTTGGTTTTATGCTCTTTAAATATTTGAATAAAGTTTCTAAAACTTCGGGCCTCCATATTTGTTTCTAAATAAAGGTCAAATGTTTTTTTCATTATTTCCTCTATGCTTGAAATCTTGCTTTTAGTTTCACGTTCTTCATTTTCATTAATCTTCAGAAATTCGTCCAATTCCTCTTTCATGCTTTTCTTCTCTGTTTTTTGGTTGCTGACGATTAATGTTTCATCTTTCTTCTCCGTTACATCGATATTTTTGTCTTCGGATTCGACAAAAAAATTTTTTCAAAAGTTCCCCGAGGAAATTTAAAAATTTTTTTCGAGGACGAGGATTTTGAAATTTCACGATTCCCCGGGGACTCGAGGACGAGGAATCCCGGGGTGGACACCCTACTTATAGTGAATAAAATTATGATGTGTACGTGTTCATGCTTTTAAGGCTTTGGAAGATAGTGTAACTTAAATGATGCGAAGCTGTCTCCAAATCTCCAAAAAGAGGGGTCATCAAAATCTTCAAAAAAGTCTCAAAAAAAGAATAATTAGATATATATGCAGCGCCAATTATATAAGTCATACTAGCCTAGCCCCTTATTTTTTAAATCGAATATACTTATGATAAATGACCTATATAACTTTATAACCTATCTCTCTTCACATTTAAAGCCCTGAATGTATTTTTGCCTGCTATATTTGATAACTTCTTATCATTCAATTTCAAAAATTTAAAGTATGATTTACTAGTTCAAAACAACACTACTTTTTTATAGTAAAAATTTATCGAAACAATTCTTAACGTATAAAATTTGTTGCACATATAATTAATTCACTTATGTTGAATTTTACATTCACGTTTTCCAAAATCAGTCTTTTTACAATCAAAAGCAAAGATCATTTTATCAAAGACTATGATATAACGGGATTCGGCTAAGTGCTTCGTATTTACTTCCAAATTTTCGTGATCTTTCTTTTCTATATAACTTCACTTATGAGATATATGTTATATAATATATACTCCTAATTATAACTCCCTATTTGGTCATTTTTAGTATCTTTATCAAAAATTAAATCTTTATATATATGTTTGTATTTATAAGTATTCTTTCGCTATCAAAATATATTTTATTTCAATTGATAATTTGTTGGGTTATTTCATACAAACGGCTTTCTGACCACTTTTGCATGTCCAGATATAAATCTAAATTCTAGAACTATCTGTTATTGTATATAATATCCCTTATTATAATTACTAAGTGTATTTTTTCTCTTTTTCTTCTTGCTTCTGTCCAACCTCTTGGTGTTTTGGGAAATTTTAAACGGTTAAATTAAATCATTGGTCTGTTTAGTATTGTATCATTTCCACGCACTTTTAAGCATAATACACAGTGGGATTTTTCAATAACATGGGCAAATAATTTGTAAATTCATACTTAATATATATATCGCTATACATTATCTAAAAAGGAATCAATAAATTATAAGTTATGCAATTTCTGTCATTCATGTAAGGGTATATTGAAATCTTTTCCGATAAAAAATCTATGTAATATTTTTTTTATAAAAAGCAGAAAATATGCTTCCGAAATTTATATATTCTTAATGCAAAATAATAAAGGATTAAGTCCAAACAACTTGAATAGGTAAACTAAGTGACGTCTTTATACAAACAGTGTAGGAACTCTACTCATTCCCATTCTACATGATGAGTGAAGTGCATAAAACTAATTCTTTGGTTCATCATGGCTGCCTTACCATGATGACCTACGGGTTGAGAACAACTGTTCTAAAGTCAGTCAATGTCAATGTTTCTTGTTTAAATGCCACTAATATACAAGACGCCTCAAATGACGCAGGGTGTTATATTTTCATTTGCGTCACCGCTTCCTGCTTTTTGTGAGGCTGTAACGCGATATAAATGCTTCTTAAATGAGCAGCTATTTGAGCAACGTTTTATCCTCGTTATAATAGTTTTATTTATTTATTTATTTTTCTAATCTCTTCGATCAAGTCACAATCATCTCGCTTCGTTTTGCTTTATTTTCCTGCTTTGCAATTTGTAAGTTGTTTTGTTGTTCAAAACAGTTTGGGCGGTATTCCTATAGCATTCCAAGTAATGAAATGCAAAGAGATCGATAATGTTCAGTAAATCGCAATTTAGTATATGCTGTAAGCCCTTTTAGATGCGACTCTTCATCCTAGATTGGACTATTTTTATGCGCCCGATAATATTTGCCTTGACTTTGCCTCTCTTGAACGAAACATGCAAACTTCCACATAAGATTTACTTGTCGTGTTTTTTATCGTGCCTACTACGGTTGTTTGTTGTGCAGGAATCAATCATTATTCTTTGAGGATAAGCTCTGTAGATAAATCCTTATCTTATGAATGTCGATTTATATGATTTATCCTGTTTCTCCCTTTATATACGAGCTTGATTGAGAGAGTGTCTGTTCGTTGAAAAGAAAACCAGATATGACGAAAAGCTAATTAGTTATAATAGTGGTCGAATTTATATTATGTAACGTGAAAAATATTTATAAACTTAACTTGCCCAAATTAACTAAAGTATCTTTTCGCTTTTGAATACGAGGATAGAGGTAGTCTTCATCATCGATTTATGTAAAGAAATTCCTCAAAAGTCAAAACTTATTTATAATATCCATACACAAGTTTTATATCATTTAAATGCTCTCTTTTTTCAAACTTTCAGAGCATTTCAACGAATCCTCGTAATAAAATAATCGGAGAGATTAAAAAATTCTGATTTCGATATCTGAAAAAAGTACGATTCCTACCATCTCAATTGCGATAACTAAAATTGGTTATATCCTAACTAAATTAAAACTCAAAGGTATATGAGACCATGTATAAAGATTGAGTTAAACTTTTTGCTATAAAAAATGCATCCATTTTACTCTGTTTTTACCTGGTTTCTTTTTGTACCTTTAATTAAATGGATACAGTAAACTAAAACAACCTTGTTTTAAAATGTTTGTTCAAAGACAATTAAATTGCTCATAAAATTTTACGCTTTAATATAAATTGCTATCCTAAATTTTTGATGCCAAAAAAACCGTCTGCTTTAAGTATATAAAATTTAGTTCCCTAAATTTTCCACCTAAAAGGTGAATTTATTAAAATAAGAACGATGTGAATTTTGTTTTAAATTTAAAAAAAGTCAAACACAAAGAAAATATCCAACTCATATACATACTTTTTTAGCTAAAATTTTAGGTTTTACTTCAAAAATTTATTCTTTATAATTTTTCTTCTGTGTGTTCCTTTTAAATTTTTTTAAGGGAATCATAAAATCTCTTCGTAATAAAATCTCTTGTTTTTAGGGGGAGGGGGTAATTTTTAACCCTTTGACAACCAGAATTTTGAAGACCAATCGTCCGCTTTTCTTTCAGAATAATTTTATATATCTAAATCAGACAACTTTCTTTTACTGGCTCTCAAAGGCTTAGTCATTTTAAATGTCAAAAATTTCGATCAATGCATCTATCTCTATTTATGTTATGTAAAAGATGTTATGGTCATGGCGTTAATGCCACGATGGTGAAGGAGAAATTTAAAATAAAATCTTCTGCGTCTAAATACATATCTTCTGCTTTACATTACCTATCGTCTGATGATTATTCTCATGGTAAATAAGTCAAGTGCTCGAAAAAGCATCCATTCCCTCTCCCTAGATGTTCTCTTGTGGTTTGAATAATTTTTAATAATTGAAGCATGAAGATGATTAGCTGAGATTCATCTACTCTACTGCATGGAATATACCTGTATTTCGTTTTTTTCTACACCACACTACACCTCAATGAATTTCATTCTTGTTTTTTTTTTGTAATTTATGCTCCTAGTGAAGATGATGTGATGATGAAAAGATAAATCTTTGAATCTTCAAGGTTCCTCCTTCTTCCTTTCGTAATATAGCGATGATGACAATTTCGCCTGTTTTCCTTTACACGAATAACTACTGACTTCTTGGTAAGCAACGTAAAACACTTTTCTTTCGTCTTACCAAGCTATGTCTCCTTCTTCGCTTGCTTTTCAATAATGCTATTCGCTGTGTGAGATGTGCTATTGCTGTCAAATGACAAAATCGACTCACTTCATTCCAAGTCCGTAATAATATTTGTGAAATTTTTAAAGTGTATGCTTGAGAGAAAGTAACAGTGATATATCTATCTTAACAATTTATCTTATTGAACATTGATATTTGACATATTGTTGTTCAAAAAAGGGGAAAAAGTTATAATGATATAAGCGAACATAATTCAAGGATGGAAGGAATTGTTCTGATTTTTTAATGTCTATTGGAATAAAATTATTGAAAGAAATATTCAGTGGCAGTTTAAAATTCATCCAATCTTCAAATATCTTCCAGCTTGCACCTATTAACGCAAAGAAAAATATTTTCAACATGATTAGATTCTTAATTTTAATGTGACAGGATTCTAAGGATGAGTGGGTCGGTTAGGAGCGGGCAGGGTAGTCCTTCCTGTGCGGCATTATTTATTTGTATTAATATGGCATTAACCAAAATGCACAGCAAATATTATAGCCTTACTGATAATACTAGTTTTTAACTTCTTTATAACCTTGTTCTAGTTAAAACCGCTAGCTTAGATAAATCTACTAATTCTCTATATGAAAGAAAGAAGAGAATCCTTTATCAGAAAAGGGTATTCAACAAAGAGATCTTGCTATACATAAAATACTAACTTATAAATGTTATACAGTTTGTCTTCTTATTTTGCATATACGTATGTAATTTAATTTTCAGCGTTTACAGGTGCGTGTAATTACAAATTATATACGGCGCCAACAAAAGTATCATCCCTCGGCTGCCACTTTGTCTAGGTTTGCCATTGGTAGGGGCTAATCTTCGTGAAAATTTGCCCATGTGCGCTTTGATAACTTTCTTTTCCTAAAATGACATTTTTCTTTAAATATTCGATATACGATGATCTCCTTGAGAATGAATGCCTACCTTGAGCGAGGGTAATGTTAGTTCATTTCACTTTTTTGTATATCCGCAAAAAAATTTTACATCCTCTTATTTACATCTCTTTATGTTAACACATATACATTGAGATCTCTCTGAATTTTTAAGAAGTATAAAACTTGCTCTTGTTTAGAATAGGAATTATGATATCGGCATCCGCGGATATAAAAAATTTCACCTCCTATACATCTCTACATCATACAAATTCAACTCTTTATTCCTATCTTATTTGTTTATCCAGTTTAAGTTCGGTTTTGACAAGTTTGACTAATTATTTTTGAATTAATTTTTTTAACCCATTTGATTTATTATTGCCACTTGAGCAATCCTTTCTTTAACTAAATTATCATTGTAATTAGCAAACTATTTAATCTGTATTTTCACGCTGGACTAATACAGTTAATCGTCTTTTAACCGGTTATCGACCACAGTCGACTTTACCAAGATAAAATCGTCTGCGTTTATAGATTCTTTTAAATAAAAATCTGCTTTACATTAGGTACCGTCTGATTATTCTGGTCGTTAAGGGTTTAATGCGAAAAAAAACATTAAAAAAATTCAGGTAATGAAATTTACCGTAATTGTGAAAAAATCAATTAAATATTTAAATTATTTTTATTAACCGCTTAACGACCAGATTAACCAGACCATATCTAATGTAAAGCAGAAGATTTTTATTTAAAAGGATCTCTAAACGTAGACGATTAATATTTTGTAAAGTTGTCTACTCAGTTGTTAACACCTTTAAATTTTTTTAATCCTTCTATATTTTCTATATTTAAAGGTGGAAAGAGAAGGAAACCCTTTGAGACTCAGTTGTTCTCAACTAAAGCATGCACCACTAGCCGGATTTTAGAAACACTGTGGACCATATGATATTTTTTGTTTGTGATATAAACAGATTGTAGAAAGGTGGAATCGAAGATTTTAACCCATTCAGTACCAATGTTCTCAAAGGAAACGGAGACAAACTCTTCTTTTTAATGGCATTAAATAGAGATTACTGAAGTTGTCTGCGTTCCCTTTGGGAACATTGGTACTAAATGGGTTAAAGGGATAGGTTTAGGAGTTTTTAAGGATTTGGACTTAGAGTGGGTTTTGCATGAATCCAAAAACATTTGCTAGAAATGTGTTTTTATAAACAGAAATATAAATCAACTCAATATTTTGTTTAGAAATATTATGATGACACTTTTTAAACGTTAACTTATTTATCTTTTCAAACAGACTTTTGACTGATAAGCTTTTTGATATTATGATTATGAAAGCGATAAAGCACAAAAACCACGACTTATACTATATCTTGATTCCTCTATTTCAAAAGCAGACAAAACATTTTGAAATATTTGAATAGGTAGCAATCATTATGAATAGCATAAGCTTCATTCCTATGAAATTGATTAATTAGCGTAATCTTTACTGAAGATTAGTATCGTATTTCCTCCAAGCTTAACATTTAAGAAGTCCATTATTGCTTTGGGCCATCTAATACTTCAGGGAGGATAAAAGGAGCCATAACTTAATTTTAATGTCTTATAAAGAGCCAGAAGTCAATATCTAAGTTTAAAATTTTCCTGATTAAATCCCATATTTTTACACAAAAAACATAAAAAGTATATTAACCCATTTAAGGCCAAGCAAAGCGGACGATATCTAAAAAACGCAGACGATTTATATTCAAAGTCATTGAAAAAAGCAGGCGAAGATGAAATTACTTATGTTCCCAAATGGGAACATTGGGACTTAATGGGTTAAAAACCAAATGATATCTTCTCTTAAGTTCTTTGGGGAATGAATGTAGTTAAAAAAGATTATCCAACTCGTTAATACGGGTTGTGCACACACTCAATAAATAGTTTAGAGAACAACTAGTAATCATAAGAGCCACACCAGATTGAACAAAGAAACGTCCATTTGAGAGACTTTGTAATCAGAGTCGAATATTGCCGACTTAAAAGTAAATCTATCTGCGTTTTCCTTTACAATAGATATTGTCTTATTATTCTCGTAGTTAAGGGGTTGGGTTTAGAAAAAAACGATTTATGCGCATAATGAATGATTCGGATTATCAAGGCTGAATTAACAATAGTTGTCTTTCTCTATGCGAAAGATTTGACGAAGAGAAGAAATATATATACAAGAAAGCGTTAGTGTTGTGCCATTTATTTAGTATTTTTTCCAATCAATCTGATGAATTGATTTTTGTGTAATGTATTTGAAATGTGCTATTGTCATGTTTAGATTGGGATTAATTATATTTTCTATTCTGTGTTCGCTAAAATAACTTTACTGATACATTCAAAATTTATTTCAGATTTTATTTATCACTTCAAAAAATGATTAAAAAAAAGCTGGATGAAAAACGGCAGAGCTTACTAGTAGAGTTAATAGACTCTTACCTACTTACTCACCCAAAAACTTGCCATATGTCAGGGCCGCGGAGTCGAAAGTCGATGTAGTGGAAGATTTTAAAGAGATACTCGGAATCGAAGTCGGCTTTTTTAATAGATATTTGAACCATTTGAGGGCCAATGTGACACTGTTGTACCATGAAATGAAAATCGTCTGCTTTAAGTATTAAAATTCCTTGAAAAAAAGCCGGTGATTGATCTTCAAAATTTAAAAAATCCGACTCAGACTCCTAAATACTTTTAGATTCTCCTATTCCTTTAACCGACTTTACAAAAATAAAATCGTCTGCGTTTATTAGTGCTTTTTAATACAACTCTTCTGCTTTACATTAGATATCGTCTCGTAATTCTGGTCGATAACGGGTTACTTCGAAACCCTCACTCATACATACATTTTTTTGCAAATTGACTCATCTAACTTTAAAAATGGAGAGGTATTGGCTCTATTTGAACTACCTACTTACATACATATATACTTATTTATATATTTTTATATTCATGTACTTGTATTTTCGTACAGTATGATTTCCTGTTATAGTTATCAATGTAATATTGTCATATTTTGAAATTTTTCTGATATCTTCACCTTTCTTCATTTATTTTATTCTTCCAGATTCGTATAAGAAACTCAGCGTTTTTGCAATTCCTCACAGGGTGTATATACCAGCGGCCACAAGGCTTTTTACACACCCTTGCTGAACTCTCCATGATTTTTTTTTTCAACAGTTTGATTTTTTGGATCTATATGTGTACTTTTTTTTTGATTCTGCTGAATAAATTCTTTCTTCTTCTTCTTCTATTCGAACTATCTTACATTTAAATTCGAAATGTAAAGGAAATGTCGATGAGTAGGCGGCATCAATAAAAGAGGGAAGATGTCAAAAAAAATTCAAATTTTTCTATCGTAGTATGTTTGTTTAAATTTTAGTATATTTAATGAATGTGCAAAAAAAGTTGAAAAAATGTAATTATTTATTTTACACGCTAAATTATCGTGAAAAATAGGAAGATCGTGCATATTGTTCAATGGCTTATAAAACCTGGTATATAGCTTGATATGCTTTCCAATCAATCTAATGAATTGATTTTTTGTAATGTATTTGAAATGTGCTATTGTCATGTTTAATCTTAAATTCTAACCAAGGGAAGGTTTTTTACCATGACTCTAGATGATCTCTTTTGTAAATCTTTAGGAAAGAGAATTTTTGGTTAAGCCGATTTTATATTTGGTGTTTGAAGGTTAAATATGTATTTGTCTTCTAAAGATCATATGGAAAGAATTGTATTAGAAGACTCATTGGTAATACAGTCGACCTCATTTATCCGACACCAGATTATCCGAAAACCCCACTATCCGATGGAATATTGATTAGCAGCTAAAAGATATTTCTCAGCCTCTCATCTCACAAATTGTCAACAAGCCTGGTTCATATCAAATGAATTGGTTAGGTGGATTGATTACTCTGTACTGAAATGCATCGTTGCCCAAAATTAAATTTTCAAATTTTTAGCAACGAAATGTTACCAAACTTGGAAGGGCAAATGTATAGATAGAATGTTACCAAACTTGATAGGGCTAAGCTCCCTTGTCCCCACTATATTGATGGGCCCGTCTAAGTATTTACTAGGGATAAACCTTTTAAGCTTTAAATTATAGAGTTCTTATATAGTTATGTGCTATAAAAATATTTGCCTCGCTCAAAATTGTATGTGCTCTTGTTCAAATGACTGGCTGCATTACTTCCTCTGATCAAATATAGCTTAAATTTGGATTATTATATATAAAAAAAAGATTTTAAATATTCATTCTAAGACTTAACCTTAAAACAAGAAAACTAATATGGAAAATCTACTCACAAGACAAACAAGACTTTTTAATAATATTATAAAAAATGATATATAATTGAGAAAATTGAAAATTATTTGGGGGAGGGGGCGAACGGCTTTTTCCTCGTCTTTAAAATCACATTTAGGTTGGCCGCCCTTCCCCTCGCCTCCCCCTGTGTGGAAATAATGTTTTCTGATAAAAAATTTCCCAAAAAAAATAAAATTTTCAAATAGCATAATAATTCAACAATTTGGTCAAAATTTTCAAACAGCCTACTTTTTTAGAACTAAATTGATAATTCAATTTTCAACACCTAGACCTAACTAACATACTTATTTAAAAACTAATTAACAAAAAAACTTCTTTATATTAGTGTATTTATGAATTATTTCATTGACAAATTTATTTTTATTCATATCTGGACTTTCTGTTCAACTTTTATTTAAAGAATTTTTTGCTATTTTAATCTTTCGTTTGAAACCATTTCAGCAAATTATATATGATATTTGTAAATTACAAAACTTTCAACAAAATGATGTATTTTTGCTTGAATACTTTTTCTGCTATTTCCTAAAAACAACTTTTTAGAAAAAAAAGAATTTGGACAAACTTTTTTTTTATATTTTTTAAAATTTTATGTAAACTTGTTTGTCTCTAAGACTTACCCCTAAAACAAGAAAAGTAGTATGAAAAGTTCACAATCATTAGTAGAGCCAAGAGCTTTATCGACCGACCACTTTGAAATCACATGGGGCCGATGGGGGGGGGGGGGGGGTCATCTTAGTCTCAAAGATATACGAGAGATAGAAGAGACATTGTGTGTGCATCAAGAAAACTACGTATGTGTGTACTTGGATACTTTTGCATCCATTATTATCAGCATTAGTGATCTATATATATAAAATATAAATGACATTTGATTATTTCTCAATAACCTTTTTCGATAACCTTGTTTATGGTTGGATGGATTATATCAGCAACACAACGATTTATTTGTATGTCGGATTGAGTGAGTAGTGAGTGTGGCTGTTAGAAACTGCACACTTCGCACTGCTGCTGCTGCACGTTCTTCATTTAGATTCTATCTTGGCGACGCGCTATTCTCCTGGTGTGTGTGTCTAGTATCGAATTTTGTTAGCAGCTCGCAATGAGACTCCACTTTTCTTGAATTTGAAGCCACACACATCCATGATGACAGGGAGATGACGTCCATTTTATTTAGTAGAGCATAGCTTCGCTATTTTATATGCACGACTTAATAAATGCTGATATTTTTCATTTATTATTATTTTTGCAATTTGAGCTGTCTAAGTAGAATCAGCTTCATTTCTCTCGAAGGAATTTAATTATTATTGAGGGTGGTGTAGAGTTTAGTGTTGACACAAATTCCCAAAACGATTTAAAACGACTAGAATTCTCTACGGTAAGAGGAAATATATGCTAGTCACCGTTAATATCATTGTTGTTTACTTTACCTTGCTTGTTAGACCAATCAACTAACTTTATTGTACTTTTAAAAAAATATATTTTTTTATTTTTTATACAAAAAAAGTAAGCATGGAAATTTCCGTTATTTTGTTTGAACAAAAATTAAAAATCTTCAAAAATTATTTTATCTTATTATTTTCAATATTGTATAATTATAGTAAAAAAATTAATGCTAAAAGCTGTATTATTAAGATAGAGGAGAGAAGATTCGAGTGTCATAAATAGTATCTACAAATACGATCTTTAACAAACGCCACTACCCCTTATTTTTTCTTCATATTCCTAATATCAATTTGCTTCTAATTCAATTTTTTTGGGAGTGTGTGTGTGTGTGTGTGTATGCTTGTCAAATTTTTCTGAATTTCATACTTTTTAGATTTGGAATCCTGACATCAAATTTTCTTTACTCATAATTCAGCACAGACTCTGCAATTGTGAGTTTCCGAACTTACTCACGTTTACTAACAAAATCCATTATTGCCAACTTCCTAATAATAATTATTTATTATATCCCCCTTATTCCTCCCAAAACTGCTACTTTTTCTCTCATTTATATTTTTTGTGGTACATTTTTTCCGATCGCTGAGAAATCTCTTTTGATATTGTGATTCAATTAGCGGAATTATTGGAATTCAATTAAGCTAAATCTTTTGATCTGTATACCGAAAATTGATTTAATCACAATGATCAATTGTGCTTAGCTGAAGCAACTTGAAAAGGGGAAAATATGTTCAAATTATCCGCAATTTTAAACTTATTTTACTCGAAAAGTAAAGCCTTTAATCGGCTCTTCTTTACCAGAATTAATTGACTAAAAACGGGGCGCGGGTTATCTTCGCAAACAGAATTTAACTCACGGAAAAAAGTTGAAATGGAAAAGTGTGTGGACGAAAATCGGCAAAATGCATGCATGCATATAGATTAATTCCTTGAAAACACAACGGTTGGATTTCAAACATTTTGCGATGTTAAAAATATACTTTCAAACTTTGTGAACGTTTGAAGGTAAGTGAGTTCAAAATAATTTTTTTTAGCTCTAGAGGTATTTAAAATGTAATTTTTGTTAGTACTGTTTGATACGCTAAAAGCATACTGAAGAAGAAGAAGAAGAAGAAATTTTTATTATTAGAAAACAAAATATGAAAAACTATTGACAATAAAAAAAAATCACAACATATGGCTCATCACCACAAGAGAAGAAAAAGGAAGGAAAGGCACTTTTCATCGTGATTTCAATAACTCATGTGAGATGGACATATCAATACTAATACTATATATCAATACTATATTTATACAAATTAAATAAAAGCATACTACATAGTAGTCTGGCAAGTCTTTTTTACGGGAAGGCCAACTTTTTAAGCCGTTGGATTGTATGTATACAGGCAAATTGTATGCGATTGTATTGTATACAGGTTAATACATGCAAACAGTAAAACATTTTGTTATAAGATAGATGTAAACTTTTTTTCAGTGGCGTAACCATGAGAATTGCTGCTCGGGCGGGTCACAAATTTGACGCCCCTTTTTATTTAAAAAATTGGTTAAAAACGCATAACACTTTATTTATTTATAAATTAGTTTTATATAAATGCTTTAATAGAAAATTAAAAAAACTGAAAAATTTATTTAATTACATACAAATATTCATTTTCAACTTTTTATAGATGAACTTTTCTAGCTTTTTTGTTTGCAAACTCTTCAATAACTTCGTCAAAAACTTTTTTCAGGTCTCAGATTTGTTGTGTATGCATGTTTTTTTGTGTTTGTCAAATAAAAATCGCTTACAACACAAACTGTTATAAAGATGTTAACATCATATTGATTGCAATATATGAGTGATTTCAAAATATGCCGCCCTTAAAAATGTCCCCCCGGGGCGGACCGCCCCCACCTAGTTACGCTAAGAAATAGAAATAAATATTTAATGTTGTATAAATAACACAAGTGTAAAGCCATATGTTTTTCATAATTTATTTCAGAGGTTTTATGAAGCCCATACCAGTAAAAAAATTAAATTAGATTAATTTGCAAAATTTATTAAAATTAACGTAAATGCTCAAAAATATTTAATGTCTGAAAACATTGTTCCTTGAAAATATTTCTGTCTAACTAAGAAATTTTTGAAAAAAGTCCAGGGTTTTTCTCCCTTAGTGTTATTCATCGTTTTTGTCTCCACGCTGGTATTGCCAGGCCAATGATATATGAACTTTATTGATCTTATGTGTGTAAGCATTCATCGTCAAAGCTTTTGCACGTGGCAATATGTTTGACGTGAAACTGCAATTACACTAGAACTTCATTATAACGAAATTTTTAATATAACAATTTTTGTTGTTTCCACTTAATTATTGTTCCTTATGTAAATAAACCCGCAAGAGCAATTAATTTCCATGCAAGCAGAAAAATGAAACTCATTTCTATAAAATCTTTTTTAGTCAATTTTTTTCTGGTCCAATTTCATTTACTAGAAATGCAGCAGAAGTCTCATTCATTTTAATAAGTGAAGGAAAATTTTGAACTTGTTGCATAAGGAACTTTAAGTAATTTTGATACTTGAACATTAATTGTGAAAAAAATCGGTTTTCATCCTTATTCAGAAAACTCCTTTGATTTCGAAAAAGCGTTATAACCAGGGATATGAAAGCTATCCATTTTTTATAGCTTCTGCTTCCCGCTTCTTTTTAATATGAAAGCTTTTGCTTCCAAAACTTTTTTTTATTTTGCTGAAATATTGTATTTTTCCTATATTAATCAGTCTAATTGTTCAAATATGCCTTAGTGGGTGTATGGAATGTACACTAAGCCTAAAACTCAATAGTTAGGTGTTTTATTTTCAATTTTGTAACTCTTATTAAAGTGTTATAAACATTTATCACAAAATGTAAGAATATAGGCTATTACATGAAAATGCTTGAAATCTAAACCAATTAATATTTTGATATATGTAAAAAACAATGCAAATTAAAAGCACTAAAAAGACATGACCTAGTAATTGTTTGTCAAAAACCATGTCTAAAATAATTGAGGTAAAAGAATCAAGCATTAAAATTTATTTATACTGAGAAAAATTATAGCATTCGTTAATTCTTCACTCATTTTTATTCGATTTTTACTAAGGATTAATTTAAGAGAGAAAACACTCTTTCAACCGATATTTGTGTAGTAGGCATTGCACTAACAATTTTACAAACAGGCCTTGATACATTTGGATTATTTTTTAATTATATCCCAAACATTTTTGGCGTCTGCAAAACGCCCCAATCTCTCTATTTCAAAAAAAGCTTCTCTAAGATCATTTGATATATGTTTAAAAGGTGTATTATTTCAACACTCTAAAGATATTTTTCAAAATCTGAAATTTCTTCAACATTTTGAGAATTATTCACCTCTACAGTTGAATTGGCACTCTTCTCTTTTAGCAAATAAGATTCGGAACACAATAGAGAATGGTATCTTGTATTAATTTCTTGTAGTGGTTTTTTCGCTCTTTCTTTTTGAATATCACTCAAAAGAACAGGAGAACGAGCGTCAATCCAAATTGCAGCAAGTAGAATGTCGTTTTCAAATAATTTTTCTTCCCTTTTATTCAAACTTGAAATTTTCTTGACTTTTTTCACCCAAAGCTTCTAAATCAGAAATCGTCTTCCTCCACTTTAGAAATATTTCACCTTGAGTAATACATTGACGTTGAAAAGACAAAGTTGTTTGATAGGGAATCTCAAGTATTGAAATAATTAAGTGAACTAGTTCCCATTCATTCTCATCAAGTTCAACTTCATGTAAAGCCAAATCTTGAATAAAAGATTTTAACTCAGAAAGTCTTTTTAACATTAAAAACGTACTCCCCCATCTTGTTGCAGTGTCTATTACCATACCCTTACCAGATCTTCTTTTTAGAATGGCATCAGAATGAGGAGCGCGTAAATTTTCCATTTTTTAAGACCATCGACTACTCAAAGTTGCAGAGTGTGTGCTCCAAACATCTCATATGATATATTTGATCCACATATAAAAGTTGTTCTTGATTTTCATATTCAGAATCAGAAGTGTCTGAATTTTCATTTATCAGATTTTCAATATTCATAAGTTTAACAGCGCTTGTCATATTAGCAGCATTGTCCACAACACATCCAAGTATTTGTTTTTTATTAATATTAGACTCTTTTAAAACATTAAAAACAAGACTTTTAATATTATTTGCATCATTATAAGAATGTGTATCGACCAAAGCTAAAACTTTTTCAGTACAGCCATTTTTATCACACCAAAATTGAACTGTAATTCCAAGAAAGTGTAGTCTCACTCTAGTTACACTATCAAACGTTAAAAAGAGCATTTTTTTATAAAGCAAATTTTTCAATAAAAGTTTTTCTTCATCAAATTTTTTAATAATAAAGCTCGAATTGCTTCACGACCAATGGAAACTTGTAACTTTTTTTTTCTAATTCACCATTAATAATTTGAAAACATTCATTCTCCTTGAAAAAAACCTAGAGAAACACCATTATAAACAATCATCTTCAATATTCCAGTTTTAAATTTTTTTTAAAACAGTGCTACTTTTAGATAAATGAGATTTTGGAAAGTATTCTAAAATATTACCTTGACAAATTTCAATTTTCGGTTTTTTCGATAAAAATTCTTTGTCTTTTGTTTCTACTAAAGCGTTTATGGTATATTTGGAGATTTCGTTTCAAATTTGAAGAAAAACAAAAAAAAATATAAATATAAAATAAAAAAATAATTAATTTTGTTAAATGAATAATATATAACAATAAATTTTGTTTTGAAAAATTTATTTTTAGTTGTTTAAAAGTTTTCATAACAATAAACAATTTTCAAGCACTTTTCGCTTCCGCTTCCAAATTTTTGAGAAGCTTCCACCGCTTCCCCTTATCACTGGTTATAACACACATACTTTTGCAATTTTGGGCCAAATGTGTTTGTCAAGTAAATATTTGTGAAAATCAAAGGGGCTTTCTTTATGTTATATAGTAATCCTGCTGTTTATGCTTTTGAAATTTAACAACGTTAATTTTTCAGTTTAATAAACACGCACTAAGGAAAATGTGTATCAATTTTATAAATCTAATCACTGAAATTTCATTTTAACGAAATAAAAAAATCTTGCTTCGATTTCGTTATAACGATGATGACTTGATTAAAAACGAGTCAAGTTTTACCCTCCATTTGAAAAGCTATCTCGTTTTTTAAGAATGTTTAATCTAATGCATATTTATATCATCTATTGCAAATCTCTAGTATTAAATAGATACGGAAATATCACATTTCATATTCCTTTTTCTCACATTCAAAAATCTTTTGAAGACTCGATTGCGATAATGCCTTGCCGACCTCCTTTGGGAAAGGGCCGTGTGATAGCTGGTATAGGTCTAGTTAAAACCCTGGTATATATAATAAAAATTGATACTCCCTCTCCCTAAGATCTTGTAAACCACTAAAATTATCTTGCCGCCAAAATGTCCACACGCCGTATTGTCGAAAAGCAAAATTGTCTTGAGGCGTAATATTGATCTGTTGCTTTGCTTCTATGGTTGGATCAATCAAGTGTATTTTGATTTTAATTGTTAAATACAAATTCGATGTATTTTCGCATTTATATATAAATCTTGAAAAGTTTTTGTCATCTGAATTTCTGACATGTAAAGTGGAAAGAATGACGATGTGTAAGTGTAACTCTAAAGTATAGCTAAAATGTTTTTTACATTATCATATCAATTTGATAGATAACATATTTACAGCTTCAATCGGAATATTGTATTTCTTTCGGAAATTTATTTGGTATTTTTTTGTCTTATTTGTTAGATCATTTCAAAATCCTCTTCTTCATGCAGTGTTTATAAAAACGCGCCTAACTTTCAAGTGTGTGTGGTGTGTGATCTGAGGAACTGTAAACAGAGTTGTTTGCGAAAATTGTTCGTAAACCGATTTGTTCACAGGTCAAAGTGTTCGTAAACCGATTTGTTCACAGGTCAAAGTGTTCGTAAACCGATTTGTTCGCAGGTCAAAGTGTTCGTAAACCAAGCTGCGAGGGTATTGATTTGCTTACAAATTTTGACCACCTGTCTTTCATTCTTCTCCGTGCTTTATATACTTTCGCCTTCACCATTGATTTCTTTTACCTTGAGAGGAGATTAAATATATTGTGTCTTTGAAGTCGTGTTGTTGTTCTCTCTCTCTTATTCTGACGGTTTGTAGAAGCTTACTGCGTAGATTGCTCTTCCTACTACATCTATTTGAAAGTAGGCAGACTTAAAACAACGAAGCTTCTTAAAAGATAAAGAAAAATATTTGTAAGGTTAGTTTCTCGTTTTTGCTACACCATTTTCAGAGTGTAGACTTCGTTCTAACTCTCTGATCTCGAGTAAGATCAGTAGTCTAGAACATTTTGTTAGTTAATAATTTTAAAGGAATATGCCATTTGTCCCGAATTTTCTATAACGAGACTACTTGTATTAACGTGTTTTTCAAAAATTTTTTTTTTATCTATTTCGAATTATAGGCGGAAATACTTTGAAAAGTGACATTATGAAAGATTTTTACATAAATGTCAAAAAAATATTCATTACGGGGGATGTACGCTTTATTTTATTGATTTTTGTGTCAATGGTTGAAAGATAAGGACAGAATTTTTTTTAGAAAATAAGAAAAATATTTATAATTTCTGATCAGTTTTATAGCAAATCGAAGACGCTGGAAAAATGATGACCTGTAAAATTAAAAAAACTTTTCAACCAAAAATGACATATTTCAATCAAAAATTTGAACATTTGTGTGTTACTTAAATCAGGCATGTCAAACTCGAAGTCCCATGAGGGCCAAAGGAGTGAGTTTGTGTTCTCATGAGGGCCGCACTCCTACAATTATATTTAAAGTTGTTCAATAAAAATTATTGCAGAATATTTTACTTTTAACTTAGAAACATGTAATGGTTTCATTATATTCAAAAATGCAAGTACAAAGTCATGTATAGTTGAACAAAATAATTTAATTAAAAAATTAGCACTGATATAAATCTGTTCTTTATTTTAATATAAAAAAAAGTTTATAAGGCAACATACATGGCCCACATGTATTTGAATGAACTACAAATGAAAAGCACATAAATTACAATAGTTCAAAATAAACATATATTATTAATTATTCAAATACTTTACATGTTCTTGTCCCAAGGCTTGACACCTCTTGTTATTGACAATCTTTGCTATGTCTGGCGGAAATTTCTGTGCAGTGCGAACTTTTATAAGAGATGATAAGTGAAAATCAGTCAACCTAGTTCTCTGAGAAGTCTAAATCTACACTTATACATAAAATAATAATTAATAATACTGTAATCTGTGTAGGCCGCAAATCTGCTTGTAATGGGCCGCATGTTTGACATGGCTGACTTAAATCATTCGATATAACGCAATTTAACTATTTCAAATATTATAATTAGGTTTAAAAATATATTGGAAAGTTTTTTTTTCTTATCAAAACAGATACATGATCAATCAAACATATCAAAAGTTTGTTTTGATTGATTTTTTAAAATGCATTTTCTTTCTTTAAAATTTCAATTGAAAAATTTGCTTTCATTTTGAATTGATAGTTCATGTTATCTTTTTCACAAGAAGATGTATGCTGATATTCAATTTTTTTAACATGATTATTGATAAAACATATTTTTCAGAGAATTCATTCAGTTTCAGCGTTAGAAAAAAACAAAAAGTTGAATATTTTACCAATTTAAAATTGTAAGGGGTCAAATTGACCCCTCCGGTCTTTCTAATATTAACCATTTGCACAAAAATTATTAAAATAGACCGTGTATCTCCCATAATGAATCTTTTTCTGAAATTTTTTCATAAAGTCACTTTTTGAAGTATTTCCGCCTACAATTTGATTAGGTTGTGAAAAATAAAAATACCATATATATATATATAACTAACTACTCTCATATCTAGAATCTATCTACCTACCCAGTTAAAATCTGCCTACCAATAACTTGATATCTTACTAAATCACATATTTGAAAATATAGATAATTTTTTGTGTTTTCTACTTCGCCCAATATCGTATTCTTATTTTATTTGCTTTTAAACAGAATTGTTTACTGTAAAAAAAAGTAAATTCACTTTTTTTTTAAATTACTTGTAAAATTATTATAACACCTCAAAAACAAACCTAACGACATCAAAAAGTTGACATTTGTAAAAAATTGAGATAAAAAATTTATACTATGATCACTTTTATCTTTTATTATAAATATTTTTATTGTAAAATACCAGCTAGTATTTTAAAGTATTCTCTTATCTTTGGGCAAAATCTTTTTATAACCACTGGAATTCATACTTCCCTTGTGTGTTGCTTGTGCTAGAATCCTTTTTTGCTAAAACTTATGGAAAGTAATGCTGCATCCATCTCTTTTCCTATTTACACAAAAGAGATACAAAAAAAGATATTGGCAATTTGTTTGCTATCTGAGTTTGATAAAGTGATTTCTCCTGTTTACACTACCACTCTGCGCTGCAATTTTCTCACACTTTTTTCATTTTGTGCACCCTCTCTTCAAAGGTAGATCTACTTTTCATTTTGGATGGGCCATTGCGTGTGTGTTCCCGTACTGGGATATTCACCATGCGAACAAATACCACTCTGCGCCAGACCTTATACCCAATGGGCAAAAGCCGCCTGTTAAAAATATATTTATTTCAGTTTAAATATTGTACTTATATATACCATTTACTTCTAATTTACTATATTTTACTATATACACCATTTTTACTTCTTAGTGATCCTTTTTTAGTTCTAAATTGTCTTTTTTCAATTCTAATTTTATCTTTTTTTCAATTGTATTTTGTCTTTTTAACTTCTGAATGGTATTTTTTAAATTCGAAACGCTCTTTCTAAAATACAAAATAAAATTGAAAAAGGCAATTTAGGACTTAAAAAAGACAATTTAGAACTTAATATGGTATATTTTAATTAATTACATGGAACAATTACTTATGTAATTTTGCGTTGCATATATTTCATTAACCCATTTAGTAGGAATGCTTGCAAAGTTGTGACTTCAGGAATCTCTATTTAATTCTATCTGAAACAAGAGTCCGTCTACGTTTCCTTTGGGAACATCGATGCTGAATGTGTTTAATTACATTGTTTTCGCTACAATTTATATGATTCAATCAACACTATGATAATATAATTAACGCCCCTATCATAATACTAATTTCTTTAAACAATTTCTAAGACTAGTCATCTACTTTCTTTTGAACGTACACTTACATATGTAAGGCAGGCATGCGGTGTTTATTTCTTGGTACAGCCGAGTTACACTGATCCTTAAAGGGCTATTAAATGCGCTATCACCATTAGAATCCTCTTACATTGAATTATTTGAAAAAACGCATGCACTTTTTCTTCTTGATAACTTGAAAGTATATCTAGAAAGCAAAAACCTTGATTTGATAGAATTTAAATATTTGAACAATTTAGATTAGTATTAAAAACATAACGCTGGCGATTCATTTTTTGTAAAGTCGACAATTATCGACTAAGATGTCATCCGATTATCCTGGTTATTAACCTATGATAATCATGCTTAATTAGTAACTCCATGGCTTCCTGCCTATAGCACCTTTAGATAACCCTAAGGCCTCACTTACAAGCTTTATTATTTTTATCAATTAAACAATTTTTCATCCAATACTTGTTCTTGTAGTCGTATGGTTTTGACTATTATTATTATTATTATTATTTTGCAAAAAATGATAGAAACGTCAATTTTATTTCACTTTATTTAATTTCTTATATTCCCCATCATCATCACTGCTTCGATCACTCATTCATTTACTTGCGATGATAGAAGAAGAATTGGTTTATTGTGATATTGATTGATTCACGATGGCGTGTTACAACCAGAAATCTTTGAACAAAGGGGCGTATAACACAAATAATTTTATATTATTCACCATTACAAGTGATCTGAAGCAATATGTAAAATTCGAAGTGAAGAAGGTAAATTATTTAAAGCAGTTCTATATGCTTAATCTTTAAACAAATTTGAAGAATTGATTCTTTGATTTAATTCAATTGGATATTTAATCAGAGGTAGGCACTGTTAAACGAATAATTAATTAGTTCTTAAAAGTTCAAAAATGACAAGAACTTTAAGCAATTTTGAATTCTTTGATTTTCATTAGTTTAGTTTTGAAAAGAGAAGCAAAAATCTTTTTTTTTCAATATATAAACCTTATTATGATGAACAAATATTTTAACATGGTTAACTAACTAACAAAGGATTAACGCTTTTATGCCCAGCCTTTATTAGCTACTACTTTCTATTAACATTAGTAAAAATGTCACTTATGTTTACAAAGTCTATCTCTACTACATTGAAGATTTCAAAAAGTTATCAAAAGTGGAAGTTTACGATATTTTACATAGTTCTCTCAAGATCATGTATACTCCGGGACACACACACACACACACACACACACACACACACACACACACACACACACACACACACACACACACACACACACACACACACACACACACACACACACACACACACACACACACACACACACACACACACACACACACACACACACACACACACACACACACACACACACACACACACACACACACACACACACACACACACACACACACACACACACACACACACACACACACACACACACACACACACACACACACACACACACACACACACACACACACACACACACACACACACACACACACACACACACACACACACACACACACACACACACACACACACACACACACACACACACACACACACACACACACACACACACACACACACACACACACACACACACACACACACACACACACACACACACACAAAAACACACACACACAAAAACACACACACACAAACACACACACACACACACACACACACACACACACACACACACACACACACACACACACACACACACACACACACACACATGCACACATGCAATATTTACTTGGTGTAGTGCTAATAGCGTTGTAAATTATTTACGAATTAGCTCATCATCTCTTCCTTGAACTAACTAACCAACACGCACTCACATTCACACTATGCTGTTCTCAATGTCAGGTGGAGGGGGGGGGGGGTGTATCAAAGGCGAGCAAGTGCTTGCTCCTGCTGAGTTGTCTCAAATGTTGTGTGCTTCTAAGATATACAGTGTTATTGCATTTGATTTGTCTTTAACACATTTTTAATTATAATCGTGCTTTCGATGGATGAATTGATGAATATGTTTTGTATACACACTCATTGCAACACTTCTCTAACCATGCTAATCGATTTTCAATGAAAAAATGAAAAATAGCGTGCTTTCTAGAAAAAAAAACCTTCTCACTTATTTTGCAAGTAAGTTTCACGAAATCTTTCATCCTTTTATTTGTCCAGTCATTTTTACGCTTTAGAAAAATATAACTCCTTGAATTCATCATTTATGTATAATTTTTTAACATTAAAGACTCCACCTATAAATAATTTTCTGGAAAATGTGTAATTTTGCAACATCAATAAATCAAAATAAATTCAATATTATCGACTCCATTGTTTTCTTTAGTTTTTAGAAAATAAGGATTGATTGGACCTTCTATTCTAGGCGTGTCTGTAGGTCAAAAGTTTCAGTGTATTTATTCATTTTGACTTGTAAACAAGATTGATAGAGGAGAAAGAATACAAATTTAAAGATTCTGACAGCAGAGTTCACAAAAACTTAGGAAATTAACTTTTCATATAATAACGGCTACTAAAACGATTAATTCACATCAATTGCTTATCTTGGTTTCCGTTCTGTTCAACACATTTTTCAAAGCGTGAAGAAATGGACCTAGAAAACACACTATGCTAGCCTGGGAATCACACTACTGATATGATATAAGTTGATTAGTTAGTTTGAAATATTGTTATTTGGTTAGTATTATCAGGGTTGTGTGGAGTCGGGAGTTGGTAGAGTCAGAGAGGCTGGCACTTCTCTGATCAAAACTGGAAATAAGGGTTGGGTTTAGGATATTTAAAATTTCTTCTGCCACTCCCAAACCCTGAATATATTATAATAAGAAATTTAATTTACCCACTTACAAGTACTTTCGCTGAGAATCTGCCGTTTGGTTTTTCTATAAACGATGTCTGGATTTCGTTTCCCATTGGCGATCTGTATGGCCTCGTATATCCCGATTTGGGAATAAACTGCACATAATTCACATTTCTAACTAATACGCCCAAATAGAAATATATCAGTTACTGCTCATTTTATACAAAACCGTTTTTAGTTCTGGATCACTAAGAATTAACTTAGTGATCCACTAATCCTTTAATTTCTATGCTCTGCAACCAACCCATCATAATTCCACATATGGGTGCCTGATTAAAAGTTTTTTCAAAATGCTATTAGCTACTTAATTATTATTACTTATTACATTAGTTCTACAAGCTACTCCATTTTGTGGTATAGGAAGTTTTCGCTGTTTCTACTTGCATTTGCTTTCGTAAACTATTACTAAGCAGTATCCTCTTCTTTAACTTGAACACAATGTTCAGGACAACTTGAAACACCAAAGCTAGAACAATTGCTTCTGCAGTTTTTTTTACAAATACAGTTTTTTTACAATACCTTGTTAACTCGGATATCGGATAAGTCGGACCGTGACCGAGAATACAAATGTTTGCCCTCATAGGCTTACAAGCGGCCATTTTCTTTGCCTTTTAATTTGGCTTTGGCCTACAAGCAGCCATTTTATTTGTTTTTTACTCCATAGGTAGTTTGCGGTCATTCTAAATTTTGACGTCATTCTAAAACTTGTTGAGGCTATAAATTCGTCTAATTTGAAATATTTTTTTCTACCATATATATATATATACAGTAACGTAGCCAGAAATTTATATAAGCTCCCTTCTCTACTTGTGTCATATTCTTTGTTAAGGTTTTAGATTTTATCATGGCTAATATTTCTTATCTTCGTTTCTCATAGCAAAGAGAGATTTTTTATTGTGAATCTGCTTTCTTATTACAGGTAGAAGGCCCATCTTAACAAAGTTAACAGTTTGATTGTTACCGTCAATGATATCAATAATTTTTCTATTTTTTCATTTTATTTGTTTTATATTGTTAATATAAGTCCATTGTCAAAAATTAACTTATTATTTTAATTTTTTGATGGTGGAGCCCATAACTTAGATGGAGGGGCCCTGCTCCAAGTGCCCCATAGTTGGCTATGTGGCTGTATATATATAGTAGACCCTCTGTTATGTCGGACAATCGGCATAGTCGGACACCCTTCTCCCCCATGTAGTCCGACTTAACGAGGGTCTACTACAGTGCCTTGAATAGCTTGTAGTTTTTCTTTTACATCCCGCAACAACTTTCATAAAACTAAATTTAATTGCAGCCTCTTTTATAGACACAGCAAGAGTGCATACTCATTCTTTTCGAAGGAAATTTGAAGGCCAAGTTTTTCAAAAACTCTTTCCGGGTTTTACCATACCCGTTCTTTTTTAACAAAATAAATGAGTTATTCCATGAAACATCATACATGTTATAGTTGACTAGCATCGGCCATCTTTTGTCTTTCTCCTGGAGCTAAACTCCTCAATGATTTAGTAACAAGGTTTTTTGAAACACATTCCAAATCACTCTGATAGCAGCCACCTTGTCATTTTTTCCTTCTCGATTTCGAAAGATATCAAATCTCAAGCTTCTGAGAAAAAAAATTTGAATGGATGGTATCCAATAGTAGCTTTATAAAAAGGTCTGCCATCATCAGATGACCAAAGATCTTCAAGCAATGACATCTCACGATCCATTGCACTCCTGATCAAGATCGCATAACAAACCTTGAGTTTATCAAGCGAATTTGATAAACGATGGATAAGACTTCTTACACTTTTGACGAATAAACTCATTTATCACAACATTGACTTTTGGGTTGGTAAATCTTTGGATTTGCAAAAAAATATTCTCATCATAAAATATCTTTCCCCTCTCAAAATGTTTAGCTAAAAAGATCGAACTAAATGAGGCATCAATTGCTTCTATTTGTCTTTCATGATCATAATCAGCATCGCAATCACTGAAATTGTTTGCATCAACATATTCTCCAAAACTATCTTCACTGTTTTTCTCTATAAATATATCAATTTCCCCTTCGTCACCGCTTTCTGCATTTGTAGAACAAGAACGTTTATTGAAATATATTTCTTCATTTTCTTGATTTTCACTTTCACTAATATCACTTTTATCTTTATAAATATAAAAGAACCTTTTCTAATAAAAAAGATGCTTCTTTATTTTTCCCCATTCTTTGTTGCGAAAGAAGCAAAGGAACGTGTAAAGATAAGTGAAAGTAACAATACGAACTTGTATAAGATGAAAGAAAATGATAAACACATGTGAAAAGTACACGTGTGGTTTCCTATGTCAGAATTATTTATGTTGTTATTGAGAAGATGCTATACTACAAAAAGAAGTAGCTTGTACAATTGGAGATTAATTATGACAAAACGAAAACATATGTCAAAAGTAATGAATATTATATTTTATGCAGCACTTACAATAAGTATGCTTCATAAATATACTGTTTCAATATGATATCGCTGTCTTTTTTGAAGCCTAAAGCAGGGCCGTATCAAGGGATCGTGGCGCCCCAGGCCAAAGGTCCTGAATGGAGCCCCTCTCCCCTTGCTCTTACTTTTCTCACTCATCCCCACCCCATTATGGCTTAAAAAGCGATTTAGAAAAAAAAATGCTCACATTTTTATTAAGCCACATAATTCAGATATATACTGACTGCGTCGAAGGCAGTCTCCATTAGATGTTCATTTTTCCTGTTTTAACAGCAGGAAAATTATTATCGATGATCTCGTCAAAATCAACACAATCGAGAACTTCTTTCTCAATGCTCATAAGAGCCAGACTTTGGAATCGGGATTGCCCCATAGTGCTCCTTAGGTAGGAAAATGAAATGACGCCCCCTAGGTGTGGCGCCCCGGACAATTGCCCCTCACTGCCCTCCCTCTCCATATAGCCCTGGCCTAAAGTATACATTACTCCATTTTGGAGTAGCGTGTACGAATGAGGGTTAAGCTGGACCAAATTGAATAAGTGTAGAGTGTATAGAGGTCAAGCTCAAAGCTGGCTGTACATACTCGGACTTCAAAGATTTTTATAAGTGAGCCGGATACGGTTGGATTTTAAATATCCTAAAAAGTATTTTGGATATGTTCTTTAGAATATTTTCGGGCGTATGTCTCAATACCTAATATGGGATCATATGAAGAATAAGCACCCCAAGACAATATTTTAGTAGCAAGTGAAGAACAACCATCCCGCATGACCCTTTTGAAGAACCACCACCCCAAATAGTTTTCCAATGTTATAAGATTAAATATATACTAGTGATTATATGTAGTATGTTTTCAGGAAATCAGTATCAGTGTAATCGATTAAAAACACTTTGTTTAGTATACGCTCGAATTTAATTATACAATACACATTTCAAAGTTTAAATAAATATAAAACTCAACTGAAGAATAGCCACCCTAAAAATTTCTCTTCTGAAGAATAGCCACCTCAGAATTGTTGGGGTGGTTGTTCTTCATATGATCCCCTAATATGTAGTGTGACTTATCAACTTTCATCATATTCATGTACACAAACTTTTTCTATATTATTTAAAATATTCAAAGTGTGCTGATCAATAATAATTCAAGAAGATCTCGTTTGTACGAATATTCTATTAACTTGTGAGCATGATTGTAGTATGTATATACATATATGCGGTTGACACGATTATTATTTCGCAATACAAAGATTTGTCATGCGTCAATGGTCAAACACGCCGCTAATGTCGTGATCAATCCAGATTCTTTGATTTTTGATCGTAAAAAAGACTTTTATATTATTTTAAAAGAAACTTAGTCTGCACTAATCTTTCATTAATTAGAAGTAAATATTTTGTTGAGTAGAAAAAATACACAGAGAGTGATGTATTCTACACATATAAAAAGTTTAAAGAAGTTTTTGCGCTGCGGTAAGAAATATAAAATTAACAAAAATGAGAACAAATGGAAAATGGTGGGTGGATGGAAAAAGTAAGATGAACAAAAGAATATTACAGATCGGTCTAAATGCATCATTTTAAGTTACAAATGTTTAAATTAATCTACCTAATTCTATTAGCTAACTTCAAATCAGATATTAAATATTTGTAAATTTAAGTTTCAACTGGGTACAAAATCTAAGTTTAGCTTTCCACGAAATCGCGTGTTCTTAGAAACAAAAATCAATAAAACCCAAGTTGTTTTGTCCAAAAAATCAATAGGAAAGGTCGAGTGAATTTAGCGATCAAAGCTATCTCCTTGATTCTGCAAAAAATTGAGCAAATTTCTTTTTCGAAATAAAATTTTCTAAAGAATTCAATTATGTGTTTGCACTTAATGAGTAGTTTTATTGAAATATAAGTTTACTTTTTTTTCTTCTAAATTTTAGATTTTTTTTAACCTTTTTTATCGATAATAATAATCACCAGAGTATACACAGGAAGAAAGTAATTTATTAATCAAGCTTTGATAGCTAGTCGGAGAAAGCTGACTTTTAACTACACTTTAATTTTCGTGATTTTACAGCGTAAACTTAACCGAATTTTACGAAGTAAAAAATTAATTTTTTAATATTAGGTGACAATTGTTAATCGTAGCTATACTTACTCTCTAATACTATCGAAATCTTATTTAACTAATAAACACAGTAGAATCCTTTGTTTTCTTTTGAGATGATAATCACCGAAAAAATAGATACTAATTTTTTTTATATCTTTCTTCTATATTTCATCGCACTTCAACAAAGATGACGAATTTATTCTATGACTTCTGATTTTCTCACTTAAAAAGTTTAAAATATTTCTCTTTTTTTAACAGGTTTTCTGGCATAACGTGTTTGCTTTGTATTTTGAATGTTTTTCCGAAAATGCTGCAAACATTTAACATTTCAGACATCATCTCTTCTTCATCCTCTTCTACTTGTCCTTAATTTGTTGCTTCAAGAAACGGCATTTCTCTCAACAGGGGACTATTGTAACAAGAATGTGACACTTCCCAAGCTAATCATGATTTCTCTAGATGGCTTTATGTGGAATTACTTGGATCACTTTGGTATTGACAATTTTCCTAACTTCAAAATCATCATTTCCGAAGGAGTTCATCCCCATCATGTCAAAAATGTGTACGTGCCAAAGACATTTCCGAATCACATAACATTGGCAACGGGTCTTTACGAAGAGTCGCATGGAATTTTACACAATGAAATGTATGACATGAAACTACGTAAAGAGTTTGAGCTAGGAGATAAAGATCCTGCATGGTACAAGTCTTTGAAGAATATTATTTGGTTGGCTAATCAAAATGCCAAATCTTCTGCTTCCAGAAAAGAAGGTTGTGATGCCAGGAAATCTGGAAGCGTTATGTATCCTATTTCAGATGTATCGATTAACGGCCAAAAGGCATATCACGTCTCTATTTATAATAGTTCCGTTAGTTTTATTCACAGATTAGACATTTTGCTTTCTTGGCTGACGGATCCACATGAACCAATCAACTTTGGAATTTTATACAACAACGATCCAGACAAAATTGGCCACAAATTTGGTCCTTATTCAGAAGAAGTTTTTGAAAGTATCAAAAAGCTTGACTCAGGCCTAGGCTATCTTTTAGCCAATCTCAAGGAGTCTGGCATTTTGAATGCCACAAACATCATTGTCACTAGCGACCACGGTATGAGTAGCGTACGCCTAAACAAAACCGTTGTTCTTTCTCAATATCTTGATCCAACGAAGTACAAAGCATTTGGCAGTACTCCCATCTTCAATCTCTTGCCAAAGAAAGGTATTCATGATCTTTTTATTTATAAAATTGAGGCCGCGCTATCGAGTAAGTGTATATTCCTTTGTACCTCCGACATTTTATATTATGGAGGAAAAGCGTGCCTGCTTATCATAATATCAAAGTATGAAAACAAATCCTACTTATATCATGAAGGCATATTTTAAAAATATGCATCATTAATTTCACTATATTGAGGTAAAGGTACCGTGGGGTGTTTTCATCGAAAATGCACAATTGCAGGCTTGATAAAATTGCACAAAGAAAAGGCACAATTGCAGGCTAGGTTTAAATATACTAATATAAAAAGTTTAATATTTTGGCGGTTTTCCTCATATAAAAGAGTCGACCTTGAACTTGATGCTAAATTTTGGTATTTATGCACAGTTTTTATTTTGAATTAGGCTACGAAAATCAGATAATGAAGAATCTATCCAAACTTTCAAATATTAAAGTGTTTTCCAAAAAAGACTTCCCAACATACTACCACTACAAAAATAGTCCGCGAGCTTTACCCATCATTGTTTCAGCAAAGCCTGGATGGAACATTGTTGACAAGCTGCAAGATATTCTTTCTATACCGGAGTTAGGTATGCATCCCATTTTATATCTTAGATTCTTCTTTACATTTTATCTTTCTCCATATTTCACTACTGATACATATTTTGTAGAACTCTACTGCAGAAAAGACGTCATTGAACATCTAAGGTAATCAGCCCTTACGTGAAAATAAATATTTCATTCAAGTCCTGTTTGCCGTAACTGACCATATGGCCATTTGGGGAGTGCGTGGTGGTTCGGTTCTGCAATTAACTAAAGTATTTGATTAAAAAGTTTGAAATGCCTTTGAGGACCAGAATTTTTAAGACTAATCCTCTGCTTTCTTTTTAACCCATTTAAGACCAAACAAAGCAGACGATATCTAAAAAAACGCAGACGATTTATATTCAAAGTCATTGAAAAAAGCAGACGAAGATGAAATTACTTATGTTCCAAAATAGGAACATTGGTCGTAAATGGGTTAAGGTGGAATTTTATATATAGTTAAACCGCTTATTTCGACCACTCTGTAACTCGACCACCTCCTTACTCCCTACTTCGATCGCCCACATATAAAATATTTATATTTGTTCATTCTAACCTTACACTCTTTAAAGCGACCATGCACTTCTGGTAGCTTTCTCACAAAAACCAAAAATGTGTTTGCTCTTATCATATTTATGCATAGTTATTTCTCTTACGTTAAAGCACAGGTGTATTTTACATTGTTTTAAGTCTTAGTGAATTGTTGCAAAATTTTTAGGGAACACCTGTTTTTATTTGCTACATTTTTTTTGTTTAATTGTTATATAATCATTGTCTTTCTCATAATTTTTTATATTACTTTCAAACAAACTATTTGTGCAACATCAAGCTTGAATCCAACTGTAAGTAATTTTTTGCATTTAAATTTTGAGTTAAAAAATTTTTGTGAAAGTTTTATAAAACACAAGTGCAGTTTAATAAAAAAAATATATTAAATTCTTCTTCAAAATCAACATAATTCATGTTACCTTTTAAAGATAAATTATTTTTTTCTCAATTGCTAAAATATTAGGAACTTTTTTAAGGATTAATTAATCCTTATTAAGTTGTGATTTCTGAAACTTTCACTAAAATATAATTTATTACAAATAACTTTTTATTTAATATTTGAAAGTGTTATTAAAGTTAGTTTTTTCAAAACATTTAAAAAGAGAAAATCAATATCCTAAAATTTATGGAGAAAACACCAACTCTGATAGAAAAAGAGTTTGCATTAATTCAATGAATGAAAAAATTTATCAAGTTGTTTTGCAATGGTTTCAAAAAGCAAGGTCATATCAAGTATCCCAGTGTCTGGACCACTAGTTCAAGAAAAATCTTTATTTGTATCAAAAAGTCTTAATTTACTCGATTTCAAACCCTACAATGGATGGTTATAAAAATTCCGTTTAAGACAGAATATCAATTTTCCTAAAATTTGAGGAGAAAGAGGTGATGTTGACTGGAAAACGGTTGAAGTTTGGAAAAACAAAGTACCTGATATTGTAAAAAAATAAGTTAAAAAGAATATTTACAATATGGATGAATTTAGCTTGTTTTATCGAGCTTTACCGAATAAATCTTATCAATAAAAGGTAGAGATTGCACTGAAGGAAAAAAAATCAAAAGAATGATTGACAGTTGTGCTATGCGTCAATATGTTGGATGAATTCGATTCTGTTTTAGTGATTGGAAAGTCGTCAAAACCTCACTGTTTTCGAAACTTAAATATGAAAAATTTGCCTGTTTTATGGAGGCATAATACAAAAGCATGGACGGCATGCAAAATTTTTGTAGAATGGATTGCATCTACAAAATGAAAAGACAAAAAAGATAAATTTTTTTGTTTTTAGATAACGCCGCGGTTCATTCAAATGTTTTCTTGATTTAACAAACATTAAAGTAGATTTTATCCCAGCAAATACCACATCTTTGTTACAACCGCTAGATCAAGGTATACTTTCTTCTATTAAAAAATTATAAAAGAAGATTTCTACGTAAAATTTTGAATCGAATGGATGAAAACAAATCAGCGTCTGATTTAGTTAAATCTATTTCTGTTCTTGACGCATGTGAATTGATAAATTAATGTGTTAAAGAATGCAACTCAAATTTGATTTTAAAATGTTTTAATAAAACTGGGTTTTCTGACGATGTGATTTTTAACAAAACATAAGAAAATAATTTAGACGATTTTCTACAACAAATTTCTTCAAATATGGAAGAACCTATTACAACGTCTGATGAATATATTAATATTGATAATGATGAAGTTGCAACTGAGCAACTTATTCAAAATTGGGAAGAAGAATTTTTTGAAGAAGTTTTAAAAAATGAATACGAGAATGAAAAGTCAAATGAAAGAGATGACACAGATGAAGAAATATTAAACGAAACTTCTAAATATGTTGTACACACTTTAAACGATTCCATAGAACACACAAAAGCACTTAAATTTTTTTGTCTAGAAAGACTTCTTAGAACTTATCAACTGCTATGTAATTTGGAAGATAATTTAGAACAAAAAAAGCCGAACAGTTTAAAACAAAAAAAACACATTTTTTTAATTTTCACTAAACCAGCCACCTCATCATATCGATCAGTTTTTATTAAGCCAAAAAAGGCCATTTTGCCTGTGGTAATCGCATCAATGTGTGGAAGAAAAAAACATATAGAAATCGTTTAAACATTATAATTGCTAAATATGGAAAAGAAGAATACAAAAGTAAAGACTTAATCATACAACATATTTTTCGAGAAGTTATGCAGGCCTTTCTTGAATACGTTTAATGAAGGGGAGTTTATAACATCAGCAGGAAGACTGTTCCAGTCATTAACAATTCTATTAGAGAAAAAGTTTCTTCGAAAGCGTTTTTTGTGGCGACTCTTTATAAACTTACTCTGATGCTTTCTTTGAATCCGTGAGGAAAACTGAGGAAGTATTATATGGTTAACTAAGATATTTTCGTTTATGATGTTATAAACTGCAATCATATCGTTTCTTCTATATCGATGTGATAGTAGTGGTAAAGACAACGTTTGCAGTCTTTCTTTATAGGTTAATTCTTTGAGCCCTGTAATTTTTTTGGTTTTTCGCTTCTGTACTTTTTCCCACGTTTCATGTCTTTTTTACAGCTTGGCTGTGCGATAACATTACCGTATTTCAGAATAGGGCGTATTAACGCTTTGTATATAGGAGTAGCTATTTCTGGTTCAAAAGAGGATAACTGTTGATAAATTGAGTTAAATACAGCGCAAGCTTTAGAGACTATTTTCGAAAAATGAGGCTTGTATTTCAAAGAATTATCAACGATGATGCCTAAATCGTTTAATTGCGAAGTACGAGTGATATTATCACCACCAATATAATAAGTGTAGCTTTTTTGACAACCAATTTGTAAATGATAACATTTTGCGAAATTTAGATCTATACCCCAAAATGTATTCACCATTGATATAGAGTGTAAAGGTCAGTTTGAAGTTGGGTCGTAGAATTTTTGGTGGATTCAGAGTACAACTTAAGATCATCGGCAAATAATTTCAAGTTGGACTCAATTTGCGTTTCCAATTCGTTTATGTATAGATTAAAAAGTAGCGGTCCTTGCACTACTCCACTAGTTACTTTACTTGGATTTGATAAGTATCCGTTCACAGTGACAAATTGGATTCTATTTGCCAGGAAGTTGTCTATCCATTTAATAATTCCAGGATAAATGTTATAGGTTTTTAATTTACTTAGTAAATAATTGTGTGGAACTCTGTCAAATGCCTTGCTAAAATCAAAGTATAAAACATCAACTGTGTCGTACTTCTCGAGAAGGTTAGTAACATCGTCATGGAACTCCAATAATTGTGTTACCGTAGATTTCTTTTTCGTGAACCCATGTTGATTAAGCTCTTGCTTTTCAAATAAAAAAAATGTGATCAGGAACAATCGATTCAAGAATTTTAGACAAAACGGGAGTTAAGCTGATAGGCCTGTAGTTTGAAGGAAGTTCTGAATTCGAGTTTTTATGTATGGGGACTACTAATGCAGTTTTCCAGGCATTTGGTAAGATACCTTCTTTTAAAGAAAGGTTGAACAACTTTGCAATTGGTAATGCAAATTGCAATTGCAATGTTCTTTTAAAATAAATGGATGCAGGTTGTCGATGCCAGGCGATTTATCAGCTCCAAGGTTGCTAAGTTTTTCAAACACAAGTTTCTCACTGATTACAATTTCTTCCATCGGTCGGTGGTGATGGTGTAGCTTTAAAGTTTTTTGATAACTACCTTGAGACTCTGTGAAGACAGAAGAAAAATATTTACTGAATGTTTCTGCAATTTCAGTATTGGAATTTATGCGAATTCCATTTGTGTCAATTATAGTCTTGATCGTATGGCTTGTTTTTTAGAGTTGATATAACTCCAAAATCTTTTAGGCTTCTCTTTAATGTTTTTTAAAATGTTTCTTTCAAAGGAACGCTTTGCTCTTCTTGTTTCTTGCCTTAACTGATTTGATATTTTCTTTAGCTCCAACAAAGTTTCAGTATTTTTGTACTTAAAGTATTTTTTAAACAGTTTTTCCTTTCTTTTGTGTAAAGACATCGTTGAGCTGTTCATATAAGGATTTAGTTTCATGTTTTTTCGCATTAAACGTATATACTCGGCGATCGCTTGGTGCATCACTTTTATAAAATCTTCATAAAAGTCTGAAAAAGAACATGCATCGTAAAGATTCCAATTTATGTTGGAGAGATACTCTCTAATTTTGTTGTAATTATCTGATCGAACACCTAATTTGGTGGTTATAGGAGACGAAGATTTGATGAATCGATACAGACCAAACTTCATAGGGTAATGATCACTCCCTCTTAATGCTGGCAACATGGAGAAATTTGTAATATCAGAGGGATTGTTTGTAATTACAAGATCTAGTGTACTTTTCTTTCCAGACTTGTTGTATCATGAATTAATTGAAACAAGTTGTTAGAAGCTAAGTATTCTACAAATTTTGTTAAAGAAGAATTCTTACCCGAAGTTAGATCTTTTGAACTCCAAGAAATAGAAGGATAATTAAAATCTCCAATGAAAACGAGAGTTAATTTAGGGAATAAAGGATGAGAATAGACGAAGTATTTCTTGAGTAGATTGAGCAATGTTCACCGAAGGACTTCTATAGATCCAGCAAATGACCATTTTTTTTCCTTTATTTTCAACCTCCAGACCAACATATTCGATACAGAAAGGAGAAAACGATTTTACAGTTTTGACTTTTATGAAAGGCTAAAAATAAGCAATGATTCCTCTTTTTCTACGATCACTAGTAGTTATATTGTCAACGTTACTGAGCATTGAGAAGCCTTTCAAGTTGTATAATCGACTGTTCGGCAAACACAACCCAGGATTTTTGGAAGAACTTCAGTAACTAAGATGAAATCATAATTGGCCTTATCTACTGTCAAAAAAAGTTCCGGAATTTTAGGAAGAAGTTGATTGGAATTGGTGTAAAAAAATGATAAAGTGTCTTGACAAAGAATTATTGATCAGTTCTGATAGATAAATATGACAGTTAAATAAATTAATTTAATTAACTTCTACAATTAACATTTTTTGCATGCACTTTTTATAGCAGTACTAAGTAACTCTCTAATAACTCATTCTTTTATAGTTAACTTCTCAAGACAATTTCGTCTTTCACAATGCAATGCTTTAAAATCATCAAATATTATGGTCATTGTACTATGCAAATTATCTCAAACCCAAACCAATATCCAGCATGCAAATAAAGACGCACTGCAAAGCCAAACGAACAGCCAACATGCAAATAAAGACACGCACTGCAAAGCCAAACGAACAGCCAACATGTAAATAAACCCACACTGCAAACACCCCAAACACACTGCAAAGCCAAACCACCAGCAAGCATTCTAATTACTAAGGAACTCACATCCAAGAAAAGGAAAGCGTCACCATGCAAATAATGTGCACGTAAAAGAGCAAGGTGCAATCACCGCTGCATCTCCGTATTCAAATTGTGGATGCTATATAAGCGCATGAATTATGGGCACATTATCTAGTTTGCTGTTTTGTGCAATAAAGCCTTTAAACTCTTTTTGTTTTCACGGTTTATTACAATTTATTGCACAATAATTTTATGGATAATTTCTTAAAGCCTGGTCGTTTTGGCGCAAACATCGAATCTCCCAACGCTGACAAAGAATGGCAACACTGGCTTAAAACATTCGAAAATTTTCTTCTTGTGGCAAAAATTTCTGATGATAGAAAATTGCTCCTCTTAGAAAATTACGTCTCTCCAGCAGTTTACCAGTATATCACAGACGCCAAAGATTACCCTGATGCTATTGCAACCCTGAAGAAGCTCTATAGCAAGCCAAAGAATGAAATATTTTCACGATTCATTTTATCCTCAACAAAGCAAACCCCCGGACAATCCATTAGCGAATTCTTCCAAAATCTACAAAGAGCTAGCAAAGACTGTGACTTCAAAGCTGTTTCTGCTGAACACTACCGTCAAGAGTATATACGTGATGCATTCATAAGTGGTTTAAACAACAACTACATTAGACAAATTCTACTGGAAAGTGCAACTCTGGATCTCCAACAAGCACATGACGGAGCGAGATCCCTTGAAAACGCTCAAAATAATTCTGAAAAGTATATCCATCCGCACTCCTTTGCCTCAACAAGCAAAACTCAACCAGAAATCGCAAACAGGACCAGCTCTGACCATTCTGAACCTTTGGCAGCATTGGAGGAAGATGCTTCTGAAAGTGCATGGGATAAACTGGCTGCAGCAAAGCTCAAGTGTTACTTTTGTGGTAACAATCGACATAAAACTCGCAACGACTGTCCAGCAAAAGAAGCAAAGTGTTTTAAGTGTGGAAAGTTGGGTCATTTTTCAAGAGTTTGTAGAGGTAAGAGCAAGAACTTATCCTGCATGAATCTCAATGGCTTGACAAAGTCCGTCACAACTGGACTTGTGAACATGAACAGAGCAAGCATACTGTTCGACACAGGGTCCTCAACGAACTTCATTAAAGAAAGTTTCGCAAAGAAAATCAAAGTAGCAATACTAACCACGAAAGAGAGGGTGGAACTAGCGAATCTAGCACACACCCAAACATTGGGATTTTGTAAAGCACAACTGGCACTAGAGAATCGGGCCTATGCAGATGTACGGTTTTTTGTCCTCAAAGATTTGATAGCTGACGTTATCCTTGGCGAAGAGTTTTTTCAATTGCATGAAAGCATAAAAATCAAGTATGGTGGCAAGAAAACTCCTTTGTCCTTGGGGTCACAAGAAATCATGAAGGTAGAATCTCCCAAACTTTTCCAGAATCTCTCAAAAAAAATGTCATCCCATCGCTACGAAATCACGACACTATTCTTCGGAAGACGCGAAATTCATAAAGCAACAGATTCAGAGACTTCGCGAAGAGAAAATTATCGAAGAAAATTCATCGCCATGGAGGGCACAAATCGTGGTAACACATGGTGGAGGAAAAGCAAGAATGACGATTGACTACAGCCAAACGGTGAACAAGTTCACCATGTTAGACGCATATCCGCTGCCTAAAATTCATGATATCGTTAATGAATTAGCGAAATATTCCTTTTTTACAACTTTAGACCTCAAGTCAGCATATCAAGTTCCTCTTCGTTCAGAAGAAAAACCATTTACAGCTTTTGAAGGTATGGGAAAGCTGTATCAATTCACTCGAATACCATTTGGACTTACGAACGCTGTTCCTGTTTTTCAAAGAATGATAGACGACATAATCTTCAAGTACAAATGTGCTGGTACATTTGCTTACTTAGATAACATTACGGTATGTAGAAATACCATGGAAGAACACAACAGAAACCTGGCTCGCTTCCTAGAGGTCTCCACCTTAAAAAAATGTTCTCTTTATCCCCAAAGGTCCCCCCCCCCCCCCCCCCTCCTTTAAGAGGGAATTAAAGGGGGGGGGTTTTGTTGGGGGCGGATAAGCGCATGAATTATGGGCACATTATCTAGTTTGCTGTTTTGTGCAATAAAGCCTTTAAACTCTTTTTGTTTTCACGGTTTATTACAGTCATAAAGGCCGGCTAAATTATTTAAAAGCCCTATTGCATTAGCGTTTGTTTCTTTGCTAACTTTTTTTGATTTTATCTAGAATATTATTATTATGCGCTCATAAGCTTTGTAAGACTTTTTAAGTTACTACGTGACTAAATATTTAACTAATTAACAAAAAAATATTTATATTTAAATGCTAAGTTTTTTAAGATAGCCTTTGTCGTAAATTCTTTTCGTGTGTTTTTGACGAGTGTCCGCAAATATTCTTTCACCCTAAAATGAATATGATAGAATGGAACGTATGCGCATATACCTATATCTTATACTGCTTCCGCTTTTAGGAAATCATGGCTACAACAACTCTCTTCCTGAAAGTTGGCCAATCTTCGTTGCGATGGGTCCCGCCTTCAAAAAGAACTTCTCGTCTCCTCCGATCCACAGCGTCGACATATACTCACTGATGTGCCACATTTTGTTGATCAATCCCGTTCCTCCAAACAATGGCAGCTTTTCCAGGATAAGGCACTTGCTAGCGGTATGATGATATCTACACAAATCTTACTTCTTACAGGCATCGTAGCAAGGTGACAAACTAGTGCTTATATTAGCCGTCAGAAGGCCCTCCCCAATTTAGGACTAACAATGCTGCATTTTCCCAAATGTGTTTTCAATATAAATAAATTTACATAGATTAACCCGTTATACCAGAATAATCAGATGATATCTAATGTAAAGCAGAAGATGTGTATTAAAGAGTATTAGTAAACGCAGACGATTTTATTTTTGTAAAGTCGACGACATATGTGGACTCTGGTCGTTAACCAGTTAAGTTAAGTCTTAAAAAAACCCAATCCGTTTGTGCTTCATTTCTTAGTCCCGATCAGACTGTTCTAATAAGAAATTTCGGGCTAAGACACTACATACTCATGTTAGTGCAGGCCCAAACCAAAGGAAACGCTTGTGTTCTTCAAAACCTCCGTTTTAATTTTGAAGATTTATCGTCTGCTTCTTTTTTCAGTGCAATTTTATGTACAGTAAGTAAAACCTGTGTTTCACCTTGATAGGCAACACCCTGATTCAATATAACTGCAAAAGAGTAGAACCCGAATAGAATGACTACTTGTCAAAAACGTTCATTTTCAATGGGTTCCCTTTTTTGACCGTTGCAAATTTGCTTTAGTCTATATAAAGCAGACGCTTTTCATTTTTTTGAGGCATATGTGCCTCACTTAACTATACTATATTTTGTCCGGTTGGAAGAATTGAAACTGATAGCTATGTACAGGTGGTTGTCAAAGCAGGTTTGTTAGGACATATGATTTTCAGTTCCTGACCGGGACACTGGTATCTCACTGCTCATCAATGGGCTAAAAACAACACTGAATGAATTGTTAAAGAGAGTCTATCATTGGTTTAGTGAGATTTAACAGCGATCATTTTGTCAGTCTTTTTTAGCTTAGTCATTGGCAACATCAAAGGAAGTCAGCAAGCGATTTTTTGGGTGGCAAAGACAAAAATAATTAGACGATTATTTATCAGTCGACATCTAATCAACGTACGAGATTTTATCTGAGTGGGAGTATAAATGGAAAGAAGAATAGACTAAAACACCCTTTAAAACGGAAGAAGACGCGCGCTTTCTTTATCTGATATGAAGCATGGGTATCAGGACAACTGCCCCCACCTTTGAAAAAATGGTAACAAATAAGAAGTATTAAAACCAATGTCTTCATTAGATGTTTTTTGTACTCCGAAGGAATGATCATGTCGGATAGGTTTGGTGGAATGGGATGAAGAGCACAGGCAGCTTGTTTGTAACTTCACGGCGGGACAGTGAAGGAAGGACTTTATTTAGAATGACAGAAAAAACACAAAAAGATAACACTTACGTTACAAATATAAAAGTATGTGAGAAGTATACTTACAAAATGTGAAGATGGAAAATTTCGAGAAAAGGGGGCAGTTGTCCTCGAACTAGCAAGTGTATATTTTGAAAAAGATGTACATGAGTGCAATATCTTTATTTAAAAGAAAATACACTATGTCTTTTATTGAACGTTGAATCATTTTGGTTTTCTTCGTAAGAAGCGTATGAAAGTTGTTCCATGCAGTAAAGTAGTATACATAAGTTGAAATAATTCAAAAAAGGACTTATATTTTTTATTGGGGATAATAAAAATTCTTTGTTCCCCTTTGAACTATTTCTTCGTAAGAGATTATCTGAGTGGGTGTTCTAGTATTGATTATTGAGTAGGTGCTTAGCATATGCTTACAAAATTAAACTACATAAAAAAAATCGACTTAGACTCTTTTAAAGGAAATCTCCGATTCCATCTCCCCACCGTTGAATACCATTGAACTTTAAATCTCTACTCTTTCATGGATTGAAAGGATTAAGATTTGTTTCTTGCTTCGTGACGTGGTATTAAAAATTTTAACGAAGTTGAAATGGGGTCACCATTCGAAAAAGGGTGGAAACGATCGCCCTGGATATTTATCTCCTTTCATGATACCTTTTCATTGCTGTCATTCTAGGAATTCTTTTTTCTCCTTCGATTTATATTTTTTCTTATTTGCAGTATTTTACTTCGGGAATGCTCATGTTTGTGCTGTTTACTCCATTCTGTTTCTATTTGTCAAGGTAAAATTACCTTGAATTGTTTTCACGCAAAGGTTAGGTACTGAGCCCCGATCCAAAGACCTTGTGACAACTAACTCGAGCCACGAATTGGTCTAAGAATCATGATGGACACCCATTTTGAACAAATTTGCAATATATTTATAAATGTAAAAAAATGCTATCAAAAATATTGTATGTAATGGGGGTGGTTTAATGTCTGAAATATTGTTATTATAGATTAGAGCTGGCAAACATTTTTTGGCATAAGCGTCAAATATAGTGTTTGCTGATTTTTTTTCTCTTAACTCAATTTTAATTTTAAAATTTATCCTAGTTATTAAAATGCCATAAAGAAAAAATGATTTTATTATAAAGAGTGAATAAAGTTATGATTAACAGTTTTAATCAATTTTTTTAGTATTTATGAAAATAACATCATACATATGGGTAAAAATGCTTGAATATATGCATTGAATTTTATCTAAAAATTTCAAAAAAATATCCTCAACCTACAAAAACCTGTGAATTAGGAAAGTCAGGGCTAGTGTTTGAGACTTGGGGAGTGGGATAGGTGATGTCGATATCTCAATCTTCCATTTTACTCCTGTGTTGGAGTAGTAATCTTTTATTTCGAATAACAGGATGCCATCACTCTCTTCAATGGCCAAAAAAATGGTAAAATGAGCAATGATGTTTCCCTTGGAAGTTCAATCAAATCGTACATCACATCAACGAATTTATCCTTTTCATTTGGTAATTAACTTTTTCCATTTTTGCGCTCTCCTGAACTATCTTATTAACCTTCAGCCAAATTTCTCCATCTTGAACACACCATAGAGCAGTGATTTGCGATCTTTAGCATCTCAGAGTCGCAATTTTTCAATAATTTAAAGTTAATTATGGCATATTTATCGTCACCTTTTTACGGAAATTTAGTGTAGCTTTATTATCCTTATAAAAGTTTACGCTCTATATAAAATTTCCCTTCGTGTTTAAGTAAGAAATTAATTGTGATAAAAACGTTTTAGCGTAAAAGACGAATTAGGAACACGTGATGATATTATTAACTTTTGGAAGTCATATCTTGTGAAT
This sequence comes from Nectonema munidae, assembly GCA_030549495.1. Classification (NCBI taxonomy): domain Eukaryota; kingdom Metazoa; phylum Nematomorpha; class Nectonematoida; family Nectonematidae; genus Nectonema; species Nectonema munidae. Next base: position 657,049 of record JAUIRK010000819.1, read on the forward strand.
GTGATGGATATTTGTAAATTAGGATACTATACTACTGCTACAAGTCCATATGCTAGGATGATACGCTACTTATTCAAATTTATGCGATACGTTCTAAATATATGTGAAACACTTTTATTGGCTAAAATAATAATAAGTTCTATATACACAATAATTTTTTGATTTCCAGTAAAATTAATTTAACCAGGAATTTACCGGTAATCAATATATTTCTGAAGAATTTATTGATATTTGCGTAATTTGCAACCAATACTACTCACTGTTTCCTTTTTATATAAATTTTATTTTGCTGGTGCCTCCATATGTTAATTTTCAAATTAAAAGTTTATTTGTCAACCACAGGGAAGAAATAGCGACTAGTTGAAAAAGTGTGCCTCTTTAGTCACTGTGAAAAATGGGTGTTTGTCATTAGGATCCATTATGACATTTTTCTATGTATAGTTTTGTTTACATAAAAAGCCTTTTCTTATTTCAAAAACCAAATTTCAGTGTGACAAATCTTTAGCATACTTAGTGTGTCTTCAAAGAAGAAATACTAAATGAATTGATCTTATATTTAAGATTGCTACCTTTTTAGATCAGCTAACAGTGGACAATCAAAATAGTGATCAAGAAATTTTTTAATTCCTTACAGAAATCTGATTTTCTCGTATAGTTTTTGCAATACAGGCATAAATGAAACATTGTGATATTGCGAAGAAAGTTGCTACACTTTTACTTTATGGCAGATAGGTTGGAAGACTTGCTATGCCTTCTATACGTTTGATATCGTATCTCTAGTATCAAAGAGACTTGACGGAGCTCAATATATGCGACTAATTAATCACATACATGTCTGTTTTTTACGAAGCAAGGTAACAGTGTCTAAGAACTATTAAAATGGCATTCATATGTTTTTGCAGGAAAGAAAAAATTCTTTTCAACAACTATTGCAAGATGATGATATAATTATTTGGATATGTACTTGACTCATATTTTTCACATTCTTAATCATTTAAATGTGAAACTTCAAGGAAGAAAATAGCATATGCATAAAACGTACTCACATCCAACACCCCCACTGACTCAATGAAAGTGGGCATCATAGAGATCTTGTGAAATTTCGCTTTCCCATCTCAAAACTCCAAAAAAATATTTATCTTAGAAGAAATGTGAAGCAATGAAGAAACTTATTTGGGTATGGATTGCATTTTCTCTCCAAAGTCTTCAATCATTAAAATGTCTTTAGGAATATGAATTGATTCTCTCTCTCTCTCTTAAAAATGGAATTGAATCATTTGGGTTTGGAATAAAAGAGAATATCCTCTGCTAATAAATGGGCTCTCGCGGCCTCGCTTTGGACTTTTAAAACGTAATTTGTATTATATTGAATTTCTAATATATTTCTATTTACAAAAATAACAATTTCAAATATACTGGAAAGCAAATGAATATTAAAAATCGATACTTCATTTTAAGAATAGGACTACGACCCAATGCCGTAACTCCGGATACGCCACTGGTGGAGAACCATGTTTCAGCTGAGCTAAAGTCAGCTACAATTTGTCCAATGGTTGCATGTCCTCGTACACTGAAATTTGAAATTTTTTTAAAAGGTTGTGCATTGATAATCGAACATAGTATCTCTGAATTTTTCGAAAAAACTGCTGATCGGTTGCCAAAAAATAACAACCCTAACATCTATTCTTAGAAGAAGCATCGTGAACAGGTGACTTATAGTTTTTCACTTAACCATATGGCTAGTTACATCACTGATATATTTCCTCATGACTGTGTTTTAATTTTTTCATATCTACTTTTCCAAAAGTAATGCTTTTAATTCGTTCGAAAAGGAAATTAAATAATATAAAAATTTATGAAGAATAATAAATTGTAGATGTTAAATACGTAACAATTCGCATAGTCTTGAAATTTTCGCGGGATCCTAAAATATAGACTCCCTATATCTCCTAAAGTCTAACTAATTAATCAACACAAAAATAAAAGAGATTTTTTTAAATTTACCCTAGAAATAATATTTTATATAAAAAAATTTTAATTTATAATTATTTTTCTTGGTTTATTTGTTATTGAAAAGTAAAGTAAAATTTTATTTAAAACAAGATATTAAAAAATGATTTATTTATATTTTTCCTATCGAACATATTTTACAGACGATGCGTGAGAGCTATATAATAATAATCAATTGCTTCAATATGCACACAATAAGTAAGCAATGTTTATCACAGTGCCTTCTCTTTGTAGTATTTTTGAGCACACACATGTTGATGATACGCTAGATTTTCTCATCTTCTGTCAAGTGATTCTCTTTCTCTTCTCTTGTTAAGCCTTCCTATCTCATTCAGCTCCCTTCTCTCCAGTGACGTAGCTAGGCTGGGGCATGAGGGGCCGTGTCCACACTTCTATGTACCGCATGGTGCCCCCATGCGTCTTATGCGATATCAGTTTTTAAAAATTTCTCCAATGAAAGGATTAAGAAAGTATAAATAATGTTGCGCAAGTTTTTTGTTTTTAAATTGTGCCCCTTCTATCAACTTTTTTTGGCTACACCACTGCTTCTGTCTAATTTGCATTTAGAGGTAAGTTAAAATAGTTTTCAATCTTTATAATAAATAAAATAATTTCAATTTTATTTCAACAAAAGTCACTTAATCTTTATCACTACGTTTGCTACATTTTGTAACATTTGAAAACTTTAATTTTTCAAGTCAAGAAATTTTTTTCAATAGTTATTTGGGAATGAATATTTTGATTATCTATTCAGTTTAAAAGCACGAATACTCTATTTGCTTAATATTTGAGCAGAAATATTTTTTATAATGTTCGATTGTTAAATTTTATAAGTAACACTGTACATAATCAAATCACTTTTTTTAAGAAAATTTGTTGATTATTATAATAAAAAATATAGTATCGAAACAAAATGTTTCAGTTGTTAAAAATGTACTTGATCTATTTATGACAGCTGTCAGAATTTTATTTGTAGACAGAAATATTCAAAAAAAACGCAATGATTTTCTTTTCTCTTATACTTTGATTTATGTTAGTTTGGTCCTCGGACATTTCGCCCCATTATTTTCATAAGAAAGTTCGTCCGATGGACAATTCGCCCCATTATTTTCATAAGACATTTTGTTTCGTGGGCAATTCGCCCCGTTATTTTCATAAGACATTTTGTCTCATGGACAATTCTAAAAAATTAAGAGATAAATTGATTAATTTGAAATAATTTAATAAAGATAAAATAAACAAGAATATACATTTTTTAATAATTTTACACATATAATAAGCAAAGATGGATGAAATTAATAGCCTATGAGACAATTTGTCAGGGGCAAAATGTCTGTCGACCGTTATTTAAATAATTTTTTAATTATAAGGGCTAGTAGCTACTTAAACGTTGGCTATTGCTGCTTATAAAAACTTGAAAATATCAAATAAACTCTAATTATTTATGCCTCCTATTATTTTGAAATTATTCTGATAAAATAGTGAAAATTCTCTCTATATTCTCTCTTATGTTAATTATGTAGCAAATTTTTCAATTTTAAGTAAAAGGTAAGGTGCAGCGGGTGTATTTTCATTGACCAGGCACTGATGTACCGCTTATGTCAAACTATGAACAAATTCGTATCGATGAGGAATCGAATCCAGAGGCTTCCGTGCTATGTCCATCATCTCAACCAACCTGCCATGCCACCCATTTAGTTTTCAAAAAACTTAAATTATGCTCTAAAAATTTTTAGTTTTTGTTGAAGCTATATAACTTTTTCTGATAGACTTTTTTTTCCTTAAAAGTTATTATAAAAGGCAAATCATTGCAAAATGTTAACAGTTATTTTACTTTTTGTAGCTTGTATCAATTTTTCTTTTAAACTATTTTTGAATGATGCTGAGTAAAATGAAATAATGCGATCTTAATTTTTTGTTTTATTTTTGTTTGCACAATTATAACTTCGTTTTATACCCTTGCCCCTGAATCAATCACATTTTTTCATATAAACATCGCAGGGTGTCTAGTAGACTCTTTGCCTTTAGACTACATTCACTCATATAAAACTATCCAACCTTCAGTTATTTGTTTTTTCTATGAATTAAATATCCTTTCATCATTTCCAGTAATATGCCTGGTAGACTACTTCATTTTTCAAATGAAAAAGCCTATTCCACCCCCTAACATTTTTGGATTTTTTAAACTAGTGTATATTCGATGGTTGAAGGTAAAAATGCGCCCAGAAAAATGCCTCCAGAAAAAATGCCCCCGAAATAAATGCCCCCAATTAAAAAGTAGGAAAAAATGCCCCCTAATTTTTGATTTTCAGGATTTTTTTAATTATATAAATATTTTTATTTGGTACCGTTTTGAAAGGCTAAATTTCTTAATCTATAGGGTTTTTTCTTTATAAAGTTCTTGAAAACAATAGCAAAGGTGCAGATTTGTGGAAATGTGTCTTAAAATCAATTAAAATACAATTATATTTAGAAAGTGTTCTGATACACACAAAGTCCCAAAAATATTTGCTATTTTATAAAAAAAAAAATTGTATTTAAAAAATTATCGTATGCTGAGTTTTTTAGTTTATTTTAATTAAATTTTAAATTTTTTAGATGAAAAGTTAACTTTTTTTTTTACAAAAAATCTTTATTTGACATATCTTTTAAAAATTTTAATTAATAATTTTTTGAATTTTTTTGTGTTGGGGCATTTTTTCCTAATTTTAAATTGGGGGCATTTTTTCCGGGGCCATTTTTTCTGCGCACTATATTCGATATGCAAATTTAATTAAAATATTTTCGCTGGAAGTATAGTATTTAAATTCACCAATTTTGTAAAAAAAAATAAAGTAGTCTTATAAATTTAGGACTTTAGGTATGCACTGAATACACCGTATTTTAAAGGATTGCTTGAATATTTGGTCTCCCGTGGTATTTCCAGACCACTAATTTTGAAAATTGCAAGAAAAAAATTTCGCCCCCAATAATTTTTAGGATGTGCGCCCCTGTTTACAAACTAAGGTGAAATACGACGCAAAGCCTTTATGATTGAGCAAATGTTTTTTCTTTTGCTGAACTATTGAGAGGTTGCGGTTACAAACATGCTGGATTTCATATAACCGCGACTTGTTTCTCATTTTGCAGTGATGACCGTGATCATTTCCTCGATTTGTGTGTTAACAGTCTTCTTCGCAATCGCCTTCTACTTTTTCCGGTCAAAACACGCGAGTAAGGCGTTTCGCTATCCAATCAGCCCGAACAGAGTGTACAATCCACAGTGTGACCCCCTTCTCAAAAGCTCCGACAACAACTATCACCTCTAACTCCTCAATCTTCCTTACCCTCTGTTTTCCAGTTCTCATCTGGCGTTGTTTGTATTTGCAATCATGTGGACTAATTTGTGGCAAAGCGCATCCACCTTTATTACTGCATCTCTTCGTGATTCTTTCTTTTCCCTCGAAGATGCGTGCGTGCGTGTATAATCATTCATTTTACTTGATTTCTATTTCTTCTGTGTTAAAATATTTTAAGTGTGTTTGTGTGTGTGTGTGTGTGTTTATACCTTTTAATTTGATTTACAACCTTTGAACTCTTTTATCGTTATAAAATGCTCAATTATACTAATTTTTCCTTTTGTGCAATTAACTTTCGTTTTATTTTCTTGTCTGAAGAACGCTTTTTAATTTATTATCGATATATTATAATAAAGCATTTTCTTAATTTGTACGCTGAGTATAATTTTTTTTCAAAGCATATTCTTCCCTCATATTTATATTCATATTTTTTCTTTCTAGATGTGATCCTTTTCAGACTAAATACTTTATGACTAAGATAATCTTTTTTGACGCAACGCTTATACGTTAAAAAAACGCCTAAAAACTTTTGTATTCCAGCTTCTAGAAATCTTGGATGCGACTACCCTCACTTCATTTTATCACTGGTTCCCAAACTTTCTTGCACATCCACACTTATCATCCCAGTTTAAGGTTTAGGTGAAAAAAGACTTAAAATGAATAAACACAGTTCTTTCCAAAGTATTAAAAATATTAGAAAAAACTTATTGAAGTTCTTTTTTCTTTTACTATATTAATTTTCAATGATATAGTTGAAAGGATTTTGAATGTATCATTGCACTGAAAAAAAGTTGTCTGCATTCCTTTTTCAATGAGATAACTTTGCGCCACGCGATTTCCAAAACGTATCGCCAAAAAAATTAATCAAAGCGAAATCCATAGGTAGTTCAAGAGTGATTTACGCTATGAATTTTTTCTTTTAAAAACATAGAGCTAAAAAAATCTATTTTCAAATATTTTTGAAAAAAATTTACTTGATTTTTGTGCAAAAAGTTAAAAATTTAAAAAATACAACTTTAATATTTCTAATGGTAGATAAAAATCCTTGAATATAACTTAGCTTTAAATGTTACCAAATTACTTGACTCACGGCGGAAGAACATCATTTGAACTTCTCCATAGTTGCCTTTTAATTTAAGCCTTATTGACACTATTGGATGTTTCAAAAAATATCTTAAAACTTTTTATAAATAAATCTTAAAATACTAATTGTTATCACTTCTTTCAAAGTCTTGTATTTGTTTTTTAATGATCTTTTCTCAATAAAATTTCCTATCCCACACACGTTGTGATCTTCAAATTCGATACTTCCACAAAAATAAAACGTGATCAAACGCCTCTTTCATTGTAAAACTCGAAGATGCCTTTTTTCGATTATTCTACAGATTTTGCCATCTTGCTAAGATTCCTAAAGAGAGGCTTGCGCTTTCATCAGAACTGTAGTGAGAGACAAATACGGAAAGAAAAAGGCTTTGTGGAAATTTTATTTATATTCCAAGCTCCAAAATGCTCATAAAAAACAAATTGATCAATTACTGGTGTCTGAAGTGTGAGAGCGTGATCTTGGAAGGGGTAGAGTTGGAGGCGGTTCTGGTTATAATCAGAATCAGAAGCACATGAATTTCTAGAATCGTAATCAGAATCATAGAGAACCATAAAAATCAGATTCTTTCAACAATTGTATCGCTATAAGCTTTGCTCATATGCATCAAGAGAACGATGAGAGTTTCTTGAAAAACTAAGAACTGGGCTCCTTAGTACCTTTCTTATTAACCCTATTAGTGCTGGGCAAAATTTGTCCGCTCAACTGCTGGGGGGCGTAATGTGCCCCCACCCCCCTATTTTTCTCAGATATTAAAAAGTTTTTATAAATATTTTTAATGTTACATATATATTTCAACTATGCTGAATTCAGTGGTGGTGTCCATTCTTATCAATCAAACCTGTCAAAAAATTGATTTATATTTCACAGCTCATCTCAAAAAGGAACTTTTTATCTAAATAATTATATAAAGTTTTTTACACATGTATACCCATTTTCAAATATACTGAATTCAGTGGTGATATTCATTTTTTATGAAAATCAATCACACCTGTCAAAAAATTGATCTAAATGTGACAGCTCATCTCAAAAAGGAACTTTTTATCTAAATAAGTATATAAAGTTTTTTGCACATGTATACCCATTTTCAAATATGCTGAATTCAGTGGTGATATTTATTTTTTATGAAAATCAATCAAACCGGTCAAAAAATTGATCTAAATGTGACAGCTCATCTCAAAAAGAAACTTTTTATCTAAATAATTATATAAAGTTTTTTACACATGTATACCCATTTTCAAATATTCTAAATTCAGTTGTGATATTCATTTTTTATGAAAATCAATTAAACTGTCAAGAAATTGATCTAAATGTGACAGCTCATCTCAAAAAGAAGCTTCTTATCTAAATAATTATATAATGTTTTTTACACATATACACCAATTTTCAAGCATGCTGAATTCAGCGCTGTTATTCTTTTTTTTTTAAATCAATTAAAGTTATCAAAGCATTGCTTGTTATTGTTGTTTGCCTCCATGAGCTGTCATCTTGATTTCTGTAGCTCGAGGCCATTAAGGCGTTTTTCAGCTTTGTCAGGCAGTGATTCTAGTTTTGTTCGCCACTTTTCTAGTAGGATGGCTGCTTCTGATGGTTGTGTCCAGAGATCAATGGATTTGAGTTGTGTGTGAATGTGAGAACATTGAAATAGATGTAATGTGTTGTGTTTGTGTGCATTGCATAAAGGACAGTTGGGTGATGAGTGTGTTTTGGGAGATTTGTGTAGTAATGAAGAGAAAAGGAGTTTGTTGTAGTGTGTGTGGAACTGGGTAGTGTAGTTTCTGTGTGATGGATCTCAGGAGGATTCGGTAAGAATTGGTTAGGGGACATTGATTTGAGGTAGTGAGTGACTGTGTGTGTGTATTGTTTTGTTGATGTTGGTTGTGTATGTTTGTGGTTTGTGGGCATGTGTATAAGTGTATAATGTTTTCAGTGTTGAAGATGGAGTTTTTCATGTGTCGTTGCGGTTTGGGCGCCGTGTAGAAATGATGAAGGGGATGTAGTGGATCGGAAGCCTTAGCTCTGAGGTTGGAGGAGTGTATATTGATGTGCTCTTTGAGAGGGATCATCTTTGTTTCTGTGTGCAAATGTTGCGTGTTTGTGTCTGAAGTGTTGCCTGTAGATATTCTAAGGGCTGTATTTTGGATTGTTTGAAGTTTTGCCATGTTGGATTTTGAAATTGTGTTGCCCCATATTGTTGAGCCATATTCCAAATTTGGGCGTGTTATGCTTGTATAGGTATTTAAAATAGTTTCTTTGGGCTTTCCCCACGTGGTTCCGGTTAGGGCTTTGAGGATGTTGAGGGTTTTGTTGGCTTTTTGTTTGGTGAGTGATGTGTGTTTATTGTACGTGAGCTTTGGATCAAAAGTGAGCCCCAATATTTTAGGATGAGAGTTTGTTTGGATATTAGTGTCATTGATTTTGATGTTGAGATTTGTTTTTATTCCAACGTTTGATTGTGTGAAGAGAGTGACTTGTGACTTTTCTGGGTGTATTTGAAGTTTGTTAGTGAGAATCCATTTTTGTAGTAGTTCTATGTAGGTTTGGGAGTTAGAAGTGGCTGTGATGATGTCTTGATGGGTAGATGCGATTGTGATGTCGTCTGCGTATGTGATGATTTTGACTAGATTGTTGTTTAGAGAGGGCATGTCGCTTAAGTAGATGTTGAAGAGGATGGTGAAAGTGTGCTTCCTTGTGTAACTCCTGAGTGGGCGTGTCGCGAGCGTGAAGTAGTGTTGTTGTATTTTGTGTATGTATATCTGCCTCGTAGGTAGTTTGCTAGGAAGCGTGTGAAGAGAGGGTTGATGCTTGTTTTGTGTATGATTTTGTCAATGAGAAGGTGCATATCAAGAGTGTCAAAGGCTTTGCTTAAGTCGGGCGTTGTCACAACAGTGCGGTTGAAAGGTTTTTTGTGTTAAAGCTTTCAGCAATGGTGTTATGTAAAGTAGGAAGAGCTGTTGTAGTAGAGTGTGATTTCTTGAATCCGTGCTGGTGCTTAATGGTTGGTGTATGAGATTGGATGTGTTGTAGAATAATTTTTTCAGGAACTTTAGCGATTGGAGATAGAAGAGAGATTGGGCGGTAAGATGGGTGAAGATTTTTGTCTTTGTTTGGTTTAGGGATTGGTATTATGTTTGATGTTTTCCAAATATGGGGAATTATGTTGTTAGTGAGAGCATTATTGTATATTCTGGTGAGGAGTTGAATTGCCCTTGGCCCAAGGTGTTTGAGATGTAAGTTTGATAATTGGTCTGGACCTAGAGCTTTGCTGTTGTTTGTGCTGTGTAGTGCTTTCTCTGTGTCAAAAGTTGTAATTTTAGATTCTGGTTTAGGAAGTTTTTGTAGAAGTTTGTCTATGAGTCTGTGTGTTTTGTTCGTGGTTTTTGATGTTGTGTTTGTGAATAAGTGATTGAATGCATTGGCTATTTCTATATCTTTGCTTTTGGTGCGGTTGCCAAAGGAAATGGATCTATTGGTGTCTGAGTGAACTTTCTTGTTTTGTAGTTGTTGCAGTGTGTCCAATAGATATGTGTGTTGTGCTTGTGAGACCAGTTTTTGCTGATATGTTCTTTCCAAATAGTGAGTTTGTGTTGTTTGATTAGTTGTGAAATTTGTGCGTTAAAATCTCTAATTTCAGTTGAGTTTGGGTCACGTTGTCTTGTTGTGTCTCTTCTGAGAATGAAATCTCGAATGTTTTGAGGGAGTGGATTATGCTTGTTATTTGTGCTGATATTACCTTTTGGGATGAATTGTTTGTCAGCATCGAGGATGAAGTTAGTAAGTAATTTGTTCAGTTTGTGTGTGTTGCTTGTGCTAGTGATTGCGTTTTCTTGATTGATTATGTTATTTTCAATGTGTGTTGTGTAAGCTTCCCAGTTAGCTTTTTTGTAATTTGCGTATGTTCTGGTAGGGGCTTGGTGTTTTGTGTTTTGGAGATGTAGCGTGGTGAGGATGGGTAGATGGTCTGATGATAGTTTTGTAAGTGTTTCCCAGTGGATGTTATTTATTAGATGTGTTGGAATGGATGTTATGTCCAGAGATGTTGGTTGCTGGAATGGGGTGTTTGTTTTCCTTATTGGAAGTCTGGTGCTAGTGTTGTTGTTGATGATCATGTTGTGAGAGTGATGTATTATGTCTTGGATAGTTTCCCCTCTGTTTTCTGTGAAGGGGGAAAACCAGTCAGTTGAGTGAGCATTTATGTCGGCAGTAAGTATTATGTTTTTGTGCTTGAATAAGTATTTGAAGAAATCGTTTATGAGTATATCATCAGTAGTGTTTGAGTGCTTTTTTGGCGGTACGTAGATATTTGTGATGTGATATGATTTGTTGTTGAGAGTGATTTGCAAGAGTTGTCGTTCTATATATGTCTGTTTGACAGTAGAGGTTAAGTCTGTGAATTTCGTGTATGTATGTTAGGAGTCCTCCTCCAGTCGTGTCCTTTTTCCGATCGGTTCTGATGTGTGTATAGTGTGGGATATAGGGAGTTTTTCTGGTAGGAGTGAGCTTGCTTTCTTGAATCGTTATGATGATGGGGTTTATCTGTTTTGTGAGGTGTATTAGATCTTGTGTTTTGTTTGTTATGCCATTTATGTTGATTTGCAAGATTTTGAAAGTTTTGGAGTCTCGTTGTGGTGGGTTGATGTCTTTGAAGGAGTGAATGGTGTTATGGGAGGGAGGTAGTTGAGGACTGGTGAGAAGTTGTGTATCATCGGAATCTTTATAAGTTTTGGGTTTTAAGATGACTGTATGATCTGTGCATTTCCAGGTGTTTGTGTATGATTTGATTGAGACATTTGAACATTTGAGATGTATCCAGTGGGAATCGGTGGAGTTGCATCTGATGCTTGTGGAGTTTTTGTATATGTATTTGTTGCAGACTATGCATGAATATTTGCCTGAAGTGGAGAATTGTGTCTTTTTAAGTGTTGGACCAGGATTTGTCTTTATATCCTCACTAAGGAGGATAAGCCAGGTGAAAGTTGGTTGAGTGATTATGCCTGGCTTAGCCGAAAAAACGACTTTGATCGCCGATTTTGCAATCGGAGGAAATATCTTCGAGATTTGCATCTTTGAGATGTCGCTCCAACCACGTGAAGGCCTCGAACTTTGGAGCAAGCATTGCTTTATATATGTCAGCTCATCTTAAAAATAAACTTTTTATCTAAGTAATACTATAAAGTTTTTTACACATATATACTCATTTTTAAGCATGCGTAATTCAGTGATGATATTCATTTTTTATGAAATCAATAAAACCTGTCAAAAAAAATTGATTAAACCTGTAAATCAATGTCAAATATATAAACAAAAATAACTTCTACTTCCAGTATTTCTCTGGTAATTATTTTCTTAATTTATTTAATAAACTAACTTTAGGTGTTTAATTCACTCAAAATATTTCATTCTACAGTAACTTATGTAACTCGATAGGACCTCCATCTTTTTGGCTACACATTCGTTATCGGCTTGTAGTCTCTACGTCATATTATAATTTACAGTATGTAATTTTGCTATTCATTCCATGATGATCCTTTCTTGGTAGCTCTTTTCATTAGAAATTTATATTCTTCAATGTGTGTCGAAAATTTTTTATAATGATAAAATTACTTTTTTCCTCTCTCAAAGCTTTCTGATTAAAGAATCTTCTTGATGATCTTAGACTTTTTATCAGTATCGTGTATTCTATTATCAGGCCTGAATATTTGTCAACCAATCTCATTTCAAAGGTTTTTTCTGATGAATCATTTGTGATGTTCATTGTTCAATTACAAAAAGTTGTCCACGTTCTTCATCTAAAAAATTATTTCTTTGACGCAAAAGGAAAAAGATGGACAAATTCAATTTAAATTAGATATATCTTGATAGTGACTAAATTCTCACATTGGCATCTGTGCCATTTTTGATAAATCTGACCTATTCTAAATTTTCAGATTTTCTACCCATCTTAGCTAAATGTTCATTGTAATCCTAGATGATAAGCTATAGATTTAAATATTTTTCATTTGTAAAAGAGGAACTTCTTTTTCACATTCAAAATCTTTTTTGAAGCATCTAATATTATATAATTAAACCACTTCCTAGTTCATTAGAACATGGTAGATCTTCCATTTAGTCAAGATACATATTTTTTTAATTATTTGTTTTGATCACATGTTCTCTTTTCAATTAGTTTTCAACTTGGTTCCTTCTTTCATACAAATTTTCAAAAGATTTTATAATACGTTTTGTTTTTTTTTAAATAAATATTTCATACTCAAGATGATTGTAAAAAGTATTATAAGCCAAAATATACAAAAAAAAGTATATTTTTACCATAGTTAGTTAGTTAGTTTATTTTTCAAAAGTAACAAGAAAAAAATATATATAGAGCAAATTGCTTAATGCAAAAATATGGTAAATTGTCAACATTAACAAAAGGAGATAATATGTATCATAATAAAATATTGCTTTTGAAGGTCAATATCAAAGGCCAAGTTAGCCGCTGGTAGATGATATATAGATATATTAGATGATATATCTAATATGCAGCCATTTTTTGAAAATTTTTTACAGAACTGATTTTCAGGCATACATTACTAATTCAATTGCCACTTCGAGATATTTTTTAAACGTATTATCCAAAATTCAGTACAGAAATAAAATAAGCATAGTCGATTTGGTATAAAACAGATATTTTATTTTTTTTAAATATTTTTGAATACAGTATCGAGAAGTAAACCGCAAATCTGATTGAAGCTTTCAGATATTTTAAAACCATAAATGCCAAACCTGAGTCCAAAAATGAAACCAATATCTTCCATTTGGCATAAAAACAGATATTTTATTTAAATTTCAAAAATATTTCTGTAGACATTAGTCATAACTTTTTATTAGTAACTACAGAACTACGATTTGTACATCAACTCCATTCGATTATGTCCTACTCTCAATATGAAATTTTATGATTTGAATCCTTCGCTACAAGTTTTTTTTTTGTTTTGGTTTGTGTCTTTAAGCGGCTGATTGGCCTTTGATGCTCACCTTCAAAAGTTCATTCTCTATAGGTATTTTCTTTGGCAAAGAAACGCCTGGTAGATTTGGAACATACATTAATTGTAAAATTCCATTCAAGTTTGGAGACACTTAGAATATACATTTTAAGTGTTTTCATCATCCTAAATGAAATAAGGTTGATTAAAAAGTGCTTTTGGTTAAAAAATAAATTTACTTGTTGTTGTTGTTATTGTTGATATAGTTTTCAGACCTCTAAATGGGAAAACTTTGTTCAGAAATGAAATCATCATGATCTTTTTGCTATAAAAACATATATTTAATGTAAAATTTGAATCAATATTTTTGGAAACAAATTTTAGATACTTATAGGTATTTTCAAATTCAAACTGAAAAAATTGAGTCCATAAATGAAACTAGCATGGTTGATTTGGTATAAAAACATATATTTAATTGTAAAATTTTAATGAATGTTTTTGGAGACAATTTTTAGAAGTAAACCGCAAATTTGATGAACACTTATAGGTATTTTCAAATCCTAAATGTAAAAAATGAGTCCAGAAATGAAAACAGCATGACCGATTTAATATAAAAACATATATTTTATGTAAAATTTGAAGGTATATTTTATTAGATATATTTTTTATCAATCAAAATTTTGATTGACATTTTCTAAAAAGTAGCCATGATTATTGAAAAAATTAAATATATAAAGTGTTATGCGTTCTAAACTGTATATAATTATAAATTTTCAGGGTATTATATAATATATAAAGCAGAATTTTTTCCATTTCTATATTCAGAAGTCTAGTTCTCCTGACTTTTATTGTTTGACAGGTATGATGAAATTATGGTATTTATAAATTGAAGTGTGTTTTTTGACCCAATGCCCTTCCTAACACGACAACCATTTTGTTTTCAGGATTTGGTTATCTTTAGCCCTTGTTCCCCAACACAACACAGCAGTGGTCATTTGGATTCAGAGTTATTTTTTCCTAGATCAACTATTTGTCAGAAATAGTGATCTAGTTCTACCCCAAGAGGGTGGTTCATCTCTAGATCCTTTGGTTTAGACAACTTCACCCCGAGAAGGCAAATCTAGAGATTCGCTATCGAGGTTATTAGAGACGCTTGCCTCTTACTTCTGGGTAGCTAATCCTCATTGTCCAGTAAACTATTAAAAAGTAAAGCCATGCATCTATCCACAGCTATCTAAACTCGTTTGTAAATATCTACAAATATGATTTTTTTACTAAATAAGATCGGAATTAAGATTGTATTTTAAGAATCAGAATCAAAGTTGTATTAAAAAATTCGGAGAATCTGAATCATAATCATTATGTAGAATCGATCCCAACGATGATAGGACATATTTTTAGACTATATAAAAATACCTCCTACCTAGATCACGCTCAATATGAACTATTTTAAGTTTTGTCCTTTTTGAATTGTTTATTAAATTTGTTCCCAACTTTCACAAGCAAGTGATTTTTTGACATTTTTACACCACTCGATTTGAACGTTAAATTTCATTCCATATTATTTTTCCAACACATCTTTACTTTTTTTTTGTAATTATTTTTTAAAAAGTTTTGAATATATCTTCCTACTGAAAAAAGTAACATTGTTCAATTTTTAGAATATTTTCTGAAAAATAACAAACAGGATTTTCCACACTTTTTGTGGTAAAACTAAAGCAACACAATCGATTGAAAGTAAAAAGTTATTTGACTTTTCCATTGTCTCTTCAAAGGCGTAGAGTAAAGTAATTTGTGAAAAGGAGACAACAGCACCACTCTTCACACGCATAAATATGAGCACGTATGCTCCAATATTTATTTATATAATAAACTTATATGCTTTCACTAAATTCAATTAATTTTCCCAAATCTTTGTATAAAAATGTTTAACTCTTGATTTATAAGTATTTCAGTGTCGAATGTTAATATGTGTGTTGTATTATGAATGTAGTGTGTAGGTGTGTCTAGATTTTTTTGTGTCATACGTTTATTTATACATGTAAATAGGAAAGTTTGTGTCAAGAATGTCAAAAAATGTATAAGTAAATGTATGTATGTACGATTTGAGAACTTATTTAATTATTATGCAAATTGAGGAAAAAAATTTACAGCGATAGAGTGAAGTTTGGGAACGACTGTTCTAGAATACCATCATCATTCTGGAAGCCATGAATTTCATCTGTAAGTTTTTGCAACTCTCTTTCCTGCTGTATACACAAAACTAAAGCCTCATGTGACATATTAAACTTGAGAAAGTTATCATGTTCATTTCTTTCCTCAATATATATAAAACAAGAAGAAGAGATTTGAGACATGCAGACATTTTGGAAGGAATCATTATTATTTGATCAATTTATTTCTCAAAGAAAAATTCTGATATATCTTTAGCGCTAACCGGACAATTGTCGCATAGGATATTTGCCCTTCCGACAACTGTCCCGGATATATTTAAAAAGCTAATCATTTTAAGAATAGAATTAATTTTAGAGTTTGTGTTTGTGATATGATTAATTTTAGATTTAGGGTTTATGCTATGATTAATTATGATAAAAATGTATAGTTTAATAAAATTTTTTATTTTTTCATCTCCAGTGCTTGGAATGGTTAATTTTTATTACTTTCAAAGCTTTTTTATGTCATATCTTCCAAAAAACAAAAATATTTTTGCATAAAAAAGTTATACATGTAAATTTCAGATGAAGAATCATTGAGCACAAAAGTTAAAACTTTTATTACCCGAGGCTTCAACTCATTAACAAAGATACTTTCGGATTTTATGAATTTGTCTGAAGAGTGAGAGAGTTATCTTGGAGGGGGTAGAGTTAAAGGCGGCTCTGGTTATAATCAGAATCAGAAGCACATGAATTCCTAGAATCGTAATCAGAATCATAGAGAACCATAAAAATCAGATTCTTTCAACAATTGTATCGCTATAAGCTTCGCTCATATGCATCAAGAGAACGAGCAGAGTTTCTTGAAAACTAAGAACTGAACTTACTGGTACTTTTCTTATTGAGGCAACGCAGTTAGGAATATAGTTAGGAATAATATTAAAATCATTTAATATTTGAATAAAAAACCAAAAACATTAAAAAATTCCGTTTATAAATAGTTATAGGACATTGTAAGTTCATTTTTTTGTGAAATTATCAAAATATATTAAATAATTTATACGTATTAACGCCATCTAAATAATAATAATTTAAAGTATCAGTAGGAGTAAAATTATCAACGGATTTGTCTAGTAAAGGCTGAAAAAAGTAAAATTATAACTTGAAGATTTTTTAAATAACTACTCTAATAATTTCATTTACAATTTATTTTCTATTTTAGTGGTAATTTTAACTATATGAATAGTAAATCAATTTTTTACTATTCTTCAAACGGTAAAATTTACTACCTATACATTTTTTAAGTAATTAGTTTTACTATTTTTTTATTAGTCAATTAGTAAATTCACTAGTTATTTTTTTAGTATTTCATAATTCTTCTAATTCAATAATGGCTAATTGTTCGTAGTCAAAGAATATTTCAATTACTTTTTAATAAATACACATTGACACTTTTCGCCATTATTGTGTCTGTATTTATATTTATAACAAAGAATTATATTATCATAAACAAAAATATTTATAGATTATTATTGTAGTTCAATAAAAATATTTATATACGTAATCTTTGAAAGAGTTAGAAGGCATCATGCAAACAGTGAAAACAAGTTATACTGCTATTTAATTTGAAAAGGTGATTTTAGATTTATTGAAATAAATCTTATTGAAATAAATTATTGAAATAAAGAAATTATTGAGATTTATTGAAATAAATCTTATTGAAATAAATAAGATTTATTGATAAGTTAAAAATGATATGAATATTGGTTAGATATAATGTTATGTAATTTGAAGAGTCATATTTGGGTTTATAGATTATTATTATTTCATAAAACAAACTTGCCAACTGGTCAATAAAAAAAAGGATAAACATATATAAAATGCATAATTTCTTCAAGTCTATACAAATGATAAATAAAAATTGTAAAAATCTGCCTTCTTTTATTTTATCTACTTAATGGAAATTTTCAACTTTCAGTTGCCTATCATTTTCTAGAATGAGGCAAACATTTTTATAAATTTCAAGAGATAATTCTTCCTTATAATTTTGTTAATCAATAGGATATCGTCTCTCTTAATAATAATAATAATTAATTACACGATTTGATTGGTATATGAATTACAAAAAAAACAATTCATCGAAATTGAATGTATGGATATTCAATTATTTGTAGTTTGTAACGTACATTATTCAAACTTTGGTTTTTGCTTCCAATGACTTGAAATTTTAACACAATTTAATTGTTAGCATTTAGAGAATATATTCAAAATTTTAATTGTTACTAATAATGAAAAGATAAGCAATTTTAAAGATATAAAATTTCCATTTTAACATTTTAAATATCATAAAATACGCATTCGCTTGTTGTCGTTCGATTTGTGATATTTATATCGCCCTCTGTTAAGTTATTGGAAATCATTTTTCTAAATGATGCAATAAAAACAATTTATAAGTTTATTGATGAAAAATTAGAATCACAAAAATCTTGAAGAAACAAAAAATGTTCGATTTGGTTTAAAGTATCCTAAAATAAAAAATAGATGTATGGGTATATTTGATTAAAAATTACTTTCTAAGTTTTAATATTCGCTAAATTATTTTGTTTTCTTTTAAATGTCAAAATAAATTTGACAGAACATGAGTTATATATAGTAATAAAAAATATTATAAAACAAGGAGACATGCGTCTCTATAGGAATATATATAATATATATATAAAAAAAGAGAATACGATAAGACCCGGAAAAAAACGTTATTTAATTTTCAAACACTATCGTCTTCATCATCAAAATAAAAAGGATGTAAATGAAATTATTTGCGGTATTTTCACTATTTATTGGTTACACGTCCTTTGATTGTATAGGTACGCATAGAATATCATTTTACTGAGTCTGTTCTATGAGTCCAATGCTTCACGTAATCCGGTGGCCTTGCTGTCAACAGGGTGTGGTTTTTAAACCTTCGCGTTTCTAACACCTTTCTCCTTGCTTTGCCATCTGCGTGCCTTGTTCTCCCACTCTGCTTTTCTTGTATTTTGAGGATGAATAAAAATGTGTCCCAAAATTAAATAAAGTTTTTCTCTTCCGCGGCTTAACCGTATTCTCATTTTTTCTAGATGAAAAATTATATAATCATTCGTTTAAGGCGTACTTTAGGTGAAAAATTTTGACTTTGTTTAAATTCACCCTCCTAAAATATTTAATAGTTTTGTATTGAAAGAAGTAAACACTCATATAAATATTACTTCTGGGTCTGTGTCGACCTAAACAAAAATATTAGTAAAGAATTTAAAATAGTATGATGATATATTTGAACAAAAATATGACTTACACTGAAAACAAAAAGGCGCTACACTAACTACTTTAAATGGCTACTGTAATAATGCATATCTTTACTATTCTTGGTAATTAAAATACCATTGTAGTAGAAAATTCACTTGGTAAAACATGTGGCTGAGTTCTCTATATCATTAATATATTTTTTAAATTTTATTCGTATTGCTGGCATAAGAGAAAAATATTGTAAATATATATTTATTCCAAAAATCGAGTTTCAATAGTAATATTACTATAAAAATGGTAAAACTAATTTTACTACTTTTGTTTGATCTCTGTAGTTGTGAAATGACCACTTTTTTTGAATGCAAAATTTTGTATTATGGATTGGAATAAGCTTTTATACTGAAACGATTTTAAAAATAAAGCAAAGGACCGAATAAGGAACCTTGAGGAACCCCTGCAGATATATACAGTTTTGTGGATAATATTTCATCAATTGAAATTTGTTGTTCTCTAAGTTCCAAATTAGATTTAACAAAAAGTGTTGATTTAGTATGAAAACCATAGATTTTAATTTTGTCAAGCAAAATTTTATGAGGAGTTAATTCAAAGCTTTCGTTAGATCAATATAAGCAGTCAGAACACCATAACCAGATGACACTTTATCCACAACATGCCTACTATTTGGCATACACGGCCTATTTGATGTTCATCAAATAAATTATTTGAGTCAAAATCAAAGTGAATCTGAACATAAATGCATTTTTCAAATAAATAAATATAATAAAAATATTTTCTATAAAAAAAAAATTACTACATTTAAAAAGTTCCAAAGAAGAGCAAATAATAAAGTCACTATCTTCAATTTTTTTAGGATCTTTAGAAATAAGTTTTTTTTTGTTTTTTTTATTCGAACTAATATATAAAATGATAAAGTGCATGATTATCTTACGATATACTACTCTTGGATTGTAATAAGTTCTTCCTCCTAAAAATAGAGAAAATATTTCTTTTAGAATATATAATGAAAAAGCATGCAAACACAGTGTATGCTTTTTAGGCTTTCTTTGGAAACGTGTTTCCAAAAACTTTTGCTATCCACGCATCCTTTTCTGAAAATGCATTCTATAATTATTTTTTAAAAAGTTATTTCTAATAATTAATTTGTCTTCATGTGCTATCTCCTTTTTTACTAAACGTAGGTAATATTAAACAAATTTTAAACAATCAATAAAGTTTTAACTTGTAAGAGATTTTGACGTGTTCGTGTTGATAGCGTTTACACCAAGTTCATTTTTTATCCTCATGGGATATGCCTACGATTGCTCTCTACGTTACCTTATTTTTTTCATCTTCATACATATTTCAAAGAGTCTTTCCTTAGTTTGAAATATACCGACGATTAATTTTTTATTACAGGCGACTCGATCACTAATTCGGAATGTTTCGGATTCGGTCTTTCCGAATTAGTGATTCTTTCGGATTAGTGGTTCGTATTTTAATAATAAAAAAATCACACTTTGTTTACTCTGCTTCTCTGACTATAAACTTGAGGCAAACTAAAATTCAATATTATAGATGCCAGTTTATGAAACTATTATTTTGTAAATCTTCAAGAAGCTCCGTTGTTAATAGAATCAATCATTCAATAATTTTGCTAAATTAAAGATTCCCGGAATAATCAAAGAGCCGTATTAACGAAGGACCGAATTAATGATTTCCCGATTAGAGGTATTCTACAGTAAACATTTGCTTCTAGAATGAGGATTTATTCAAAAAATAAATATATAATTTCATTTTTAGAATACAGAAAGTTTCCATATAAGGAGAAATTCAATGACTGCTTGCTCAGCGTCCTATAGTATGAGATCCAATTTGATAAACGAGCAAATATGCTTAAAATCGGTCCTGAATGTATAATCCCAATTTATTTAGTAAATAGGTTTCAGAAGTTTCCAAAGACGCTTTTATAATTAAACAGGCACAGTTACAGCAAAGTTTGAAAAATCTAGTTTTACATCCAATGAAATAATGTTCATTTTTAAATGCTCCTGAAAATACGTCAACATGCTAGCATTGATAGAATAGTTGAAAGTTCAATTTCGCATTGACCAATTGAGGCGAATAAAATAAAAGAATTTTAGTGGATTAAAAATTTTGATGGCTTTTCCATCAAGGATATTTGAAAAAATAGATGTATGATAAACGTGTACAATTTCGTATTTCCATTTTTTATTATGTTTAAAAGATTTGAACCGAATTCGATGTTGAAAATTTTTCTAGGTTTATTCTTATCAGTAAACAAAAATTCGTGATTCTTCTTTCCTTCATAGAATGAGAGATAAAAATAAAATATCTTACTTGGTGGAAGCAATCCTTAAAAAGAAATAGAATGAATGATTTTTATTACAAATGATGTAGATAAAATTTTAATTTTTTTATAAAAAAAACTTTATGAAATTTGTATATTAATTAAATTTCTCAAAAAAATGATCTACACTTTGCTAACTAGCTCATAAAATTAAGTTTTCTCTTGTATCCAATATCAACGATTATATATACAAATCGAATTCTTAAATTTAATACCAAAATTTCCAGGCTTTATCTTCAAGAAATTATGACGTATTTATTTTTTTGTCTAACAAGACAAGTAATAATATGCCAAATTTCAATAAAACATTTTTGATAGCATCTTTTTCAATTCAAATAGCATGCATTCAAGACACAATCTTTCTACTTAATGTATACGATTGATTGTTGTGATTAAACCTGAAGTGAATTGCAATTTCATCATATTATTTATCCGTAAAAATTGCCTTTCAAATCGTGATCCCTTTAAAAATACTAAAAGTATGTATTGATACACAACACAAAAAAGTTTTAAATACTGTGAATAAAGTTAAGTTATTATATGCCTTTAGATAAAGATATATATGCTAATTAATTCATTCTTTTAAATTAACTTGGGTTTAAAATAATAAACGGTTGTGCTGGAGAAAAACTTATTACACCATATACGCATATATTGGAACTATGGCAAAATTACCGCCACCATCTTTACAATTCCTACCGTATATATTTTTCAGATTAATTAATGCGCCAGTGATTTGTTTGATCAAATCCTATTTTAATTGTAATAAAAATATTTTCTATGAAAAAAGCATTAAAAAGTCTTTCACACAATTTAAGTTCCAAAGAGGAGCAAATAATAAAGTCACTATTTTCAATTTTTTAGGATCTTAAGAAAAAAAATTCTTTGTTTTTTTTATTCAAACTAATATATAAAGAGAAAAAGTAATTTTTTAAAGAGACTTATTTGCATGTCAATGACATTTATGTTCTTTTTCTTTAGAGGATTCCATTTAAATTTCAAAAAATTCCTATATTATTTGATTGGTTTGTCAATTTTGTGAAAAATACAATTCAACATTTTTGATTAGAGATCCCTACATCTGTATCAATTCATATAAAACATTGATTGTATTATTTGGTTTAGCAAAACTTTCGCATTTATACTTTCTTCATATGCATTTATTAAAATTCATCATCTTTAATATTAAAATCTGTGCCATGATAAACTTAAACTAATTCTTATTCTGCAAAATATATATCACTTGCCAGCTATTATACCACTTTCCTAAGAATTATTGTCTTTTTCGCATTAAATTCGTCAATTGAAATTCTTTTCGTCTTTTGCAATTCTTTTTTTCATCTTCACACATATTTGAAAGAGTTCCATTCAAGCGCACTATGCATTTCCTATTCTAGATATAATCTTTCACCCAATTTAGAAAATGATAAATTTTTTTTACATGTGTTTTTTGCAATTTTATTTTGTTTTTTCCATTGTATTTTGTATTTTTGCCATTTTATCTCAATTAAAATTTTTAATTTTGTTGTGTTTATATTGTTTTGACATGTGTCATTTTTATTTCAACTTTTTTTGGACATTTTCTATTTCATTATTTCTTCAATAATTTTTTATTTACTTTTAATTGTCTAAATATTATTTCAAAAACACATGTGATTATTTAGTTAGAATTGCAAAATAACAAAATGCAAAATGGCAAAATAGAACTGTAAAGAAACAAAATAGAATTGCAAAAGGACAAAATAGAATTTCAAAGAGACAAAATAGAACAGTAAAAAGACAAAATAGAATTGCAAATGAACAAAATAGAAGTAAAAAAGGTAGAGATAAATATTTGTTTTACATATTTTGAATGAGTGTTGTGTATTGTATTGTTTTTCTTTTTTCTGAGTTTTGCTCTTAATGTTTTCTTGTATTTTATATGATAACTTACTAATAAGGATATATTCATATTATAGACCTCCAACGGCTTTCATTCTTATGCTTCAATCTTGTGTTCTACTGCTATATCATATTATTCGGATAAATGAGTAAATTCCTTTCTTTATTCTTCTCTAATAAGATTATTATTGACATAAAAATAATTATCAATAAATATTTTAGATTATTATTTAAAAAGTTGTTCAATCAAATGAGCATTGATTTTATTGATGGATCTTAATTTTGAAGGTTCTCTTTCCTTATAGTAAAAACTAAAAATAATAAGCGAATACTAAAATTATGATAGAATATATCATTATATCTATCACATCTATATTCTCTAGATTTTTCAAGTTTGTATTCAAGTTGTTCCATTTTGTATTATGTTTCAAAAATTTGAACGGAATTCGACGTTGAAAATTTTTCTAGGTTTATTCTTATCAGGAAACAAAAATTCGCAATTCTTCCTTCCTTGATAGAATGAGAGATAAAAATAAAAAATCTTACTTGGTGGACCCATTCCTTAAAAATCAGATATAATGGATGATTTTTATTACAAATATACAAATAATGGAAATGAAATTTTTAATTTTTTTATAAAATTTTTTTTATGAAATTTGTATTAATTAAATTTCCCAAATAAATGATCTACACTTTCCTATCTAGCTCATAAAATTCATTTTTCTCTTGTATCCAATATCAACGATTATATATACAAATCGAATTCTTAAATTTAATACCAAAATTTCCAGGCTTTATCTTCAAAAAATTATGACGTTTTATTTTTTGTCTAACAAGACAAGTAATAATATGCCAAATTTCAATAAAACATTTTTGATAGCATCTTTTTCAATTCAAATAGCATGCATTCAAGACACAATCTTTCTACTTAATGTATTTATGCATAAAAATTGCCTTTCAAATCGTGATCCCTTTAAAAATACTAAAAGTATGTATTGATACACAACACAAAAAAGTTTTAAATACTGTGAATAAAGTTAAGTTATTATATGCCTTTAGATAAAGATATATATATGCTAATTAATTCATTCTTTTAAATTAACTTGGGTTTAAAATAATAAACGGTTGTGCTGGAGAAAAACTTATTACACCATATACGCATATATTGGAACTATGGCAAAATTACCGCCACCATCTTTACAATTCCTACCGTATATATTTTTCAGATTAATTAATGCGCCAGTGATTTGTTTGATCAAATCCTATTTTAATTGTAATAAAAATATTTTCTATGAAAAAAGCATTAAAAAGTCTTTCACACAATTTAAGTTCCAAAGAGGAGCAAATAATAAAGTCACTATTTTCAATTTTTTAGGATCTTTAGAAAAAAAATTCTTTGTTTTTTTTATTCAAACTAATATATAAAGAGAAAAAGTAATTTTTTAAAGAGACTTATTTGCATGTCAATGACATTTATGTTCTTTTTCTTTAGAGGATTCCATTTAAATTTCAAAAAATTCCTATATTATTTGATTGGTTTGTCAATTTTGTGAAAAATACAATTCAACATTTTTGATTAGAGATCCCTACATCTGTATCAATTCATATAAAACATTGATTGTATTATTTGGTTTAGCAAAACTTTCGCATTTATACTTTCTTCATATGCATTTATTAAAATTCATCATCTTTAATATTAAAATCTGTGCCATGATAAACTTAAACTAATTCTTATTCTGCAAAATATATATCACTTGCCAGCTATTATACCACTTTCCTAAGAATTATTGTCTTTTTCGCATTAATATTCGTCAATTGAAATTCTTTTCGTCTTTTTGCAATTCTTTTTTTCATCTTCACACATATTTGAAAGAGTTCCATTCAAGCGCACTATGCATTTCCTATTCTAGATATAATCTTTCACCCAATTTAGAAAATCATAAATTTTTTCACATGTGTTTTTTGCAATTTTATTTTGTTTTTTCCATTGTATTTTGTATTTTTGCCATTTTATCTCAATTAAAATTTTTAATTTTGTTGTGTTTATATTGTTTTGACATGTGTCATTTTTATTTGAACTTTTTTTAGACATTTTCTATTTCATTATTTCTTCAATAATTTTTTATTTACTTTTAATTGTCTAAATATTATTTCAAAAACACATGTGATTATTTAGTTAGAATTGCAAAATAACAAAATGCAAAATGGCAAAATAGAACTGTAAAGAAACAAAATAGAATTGCAAAAGGACAAAATAGAATTTCAAAGAGACAAAATAGAACTGTAAAAAGACAAAATAGAATTGCAAATGAACAAAATAGAAGTAAAAAAGGTAGAGATAAATATTTGTTTTACATATTTTGAATGAGTGTTGTGTATTGTATTGTTTTTCTTTTTTCTGAGTTTTGCTCTTAATGTTTTCTTGTATTTTATATGATAACTTACTAATAAGGATATATTCATATTATAGACCTCCAACGGCTTTCATGCTTATGCTTCAATCTTGTGTTCTACTGCTATATCATATTATTCGGATAAATGAGTAAATTCCTTTCTTTATTCTTCTCTAATAAGATTATTATTGACATAAAAATAATTATCAATAAATATTTTAGATTATTATTTAAAAAGTTGTTCAATCAAATGAGCATTGATTTTATTGATGGATCTTAATTTTGAAGGTTCTCTTTCCTTATAGTAAAAACTAAAAATAATAAGCGAATACTAAAATTATGATAGAATATATCATTATATCTATCACATCTATATTCTCTAGATTTTTCAAGTTTGTATTCAAGTTGTTCCATTTTATATTATGTTTCAAAAATTTGAACGGAATTCGACGTTGAAAATTTTTCTAGGTTTATTCTTATCAGGAAACAAAAATTCGCAATTCTTCCTTCCTTGATAGAATGAGAGATAAAAATAAAAAATCTTACTTGGTGGACCCATTCCTTAAAAATCAGATATAATGGATGATTTTTATTACAAATATACAAATAATGGAAATGAAATTTTTAATTTTTTTATAAAATTTTTTTTGTGAAATTTGTATTAATTAAATTTCCCAAATAAATGATCTACACTTTCCTATCTAGCTCATAAAATTCATTTTTCTCTTGTATCCAATATCAACGATTATATATACAAATCGAATTCTTAAATTTAATACCAAAATTTCCAGGCTTTATCTTCAAAAAATTATGACGTTTTATTTTTTGTCTAACAAGACAAGTAATAATATGCCAAATTTCAATAAAACATTTTTGATAGCATCTTTTTCAATTCAAATAGCATGCATTCAAGACACAATCTTTCTACTTAATGTATTTATGCATAAAAATTGCCTTTCAAATCGTGATCCCTTTAAAAATACTAAAAGTATGTATTGATACACAACACAAAAAAGTTTTAAATACTGTGAATAAAGTTAAGTTATTATATGCCTTTAGATAAAGATATATATATGCTAATTAATTCATTCTTTTAAATTAACTTGGGTTTAAAATAATAAACGGTTGTGCAGGAGAAAAACTTATTACACCATATACGCATATATTGGAACTATGGCAAAATTACCGCCATCATCTTTACAATTCCTACCGTATATATTTTTCAGATTAATTAATGCGCCAGTGATTTGTTTGATCAAATCATATTTTAATTGTAATAAAAATATTTTCTATGAAAAAAGCATTACTACATTTAAAAAGTCTTTCACACAATTTAAGTTCCAAAGAGGAGCAAATAATAAAGTCACTATTTTTAATTTTTTAGGATCTTTAGAAAAAAAATTCTTTGTTTTTTTTATTCAAACTAATATATAAAGAGAAAGAGTAATTTTTTAAAGAGACTTATTTGCATGTCAATGACATTTATGTTCTTTTTCTTTATAGGATTCCATTTTAATTTCAAAAAATTCCTATATTATTTGATTGGTTTGTCAATTTTGTGAAAAATACAATTCAACATTTTTGATTAGAGATCCCTACATCTGTATTAATTCATATATAAAACGTTGATTGTATTATTTGGTTTAGCAAAACTTTCGCATTTATACTTTCTTCATATGCATTTATTAAAATTCATCATCTTTAATATTAAAATCTGTGCCATGATAAACTTAAACTAATTCTTATTCTGCAAAATATATATCACTTGCCAGCTATTATACCACTTTCCTAAGAATTATTGTCTTTTTCGCATTAATATTCGTCAATTGAAATTCTTTTCGTCTTTTGCAATTCTTTTTTTCATCTTCACACATATTTGAAAGAGTTCCATTCAAGCGCACTATGCATTTCCTATTCTAGATATAATCTTTCACCCAATTTAGGAAATCATAAATTTTTTTCACATGTGTTTTTTGCAATTTTATTTTGTTTTTTCCATTGTATTTTGTATTTTTGCCATTTTATCTCAATTAAAATTTTTAATTTTGTTGTGTTTATATTGTTTTGACATGTGTCATTTTTATTTCAACTTTTTTTGGACATTTTCTATTTCATTATTTCTTCAATAATTTTTTATTTACTTTTAATTCTCTAAATATTATTTCAAAAACACATGTGATTATTTAGTTAGAATTGCAAAATAACAAAATGCAAAATGGCAAAATAGAACTGTAAAGAAACAAAATAGAATT
The DNA here is from genome assembly GCA_030549495.1 of Nectonema munidae. Classification (NCBI taxonomy): domain Eukaryota; kingdom Metazoa; phylum Nematomorpha; class Nectonematoida; family Nectonematidae; genus Nectonema; species Nectonema munidae. The sequence continues at coordinate 684,793 of JAUIRK010000819.1, forward strand.
GCAAAAGGACAAAATAGAATTTCAAAGAGACAAAATAGAACAGTAAAAAGACAAAATAGAATTGCAAATGAACAAAATAGAAGTAAAAAAGGTAGAGATAAATATTTGTTTTACATATTTTGAATGAGTGTTGTGTATTGTATTGTTTTTCTTTTTTCTGAGTTTTGCTCTTAATGTTTTCTTGTATTTTATATGATAACTTATTAATAAAAGTCTGTGTTGAATCCTAACTGCGGCCTCCTGGCTTTTGGATCTTCACAAAATTACCTACATTATTTTCATACTGTTTCGATAATTTGGTTCAGTTGTTTTTGTCATACTTTTCTCATGCGTAAACTTTCATTTGTAAATAAATATCATATCATCATATCATCATAAGGATATATTCATATTATAGACCTCCAACGGCTTTCATGCTTATGCTTCAATCTTGTGTTCTACTGCTATATCATATTATTCGGATAAATGAGTAAATTCCTTTCTTTATTCTTCTCTAATAAGATTATTATTGACATAAAAATAATTATCAATAAATATTTTAGATTATTATTTAAAAAGTTGTTCAATCAAATGAGCATTGATTTTATTGATGGATCTTAATTTTGAAGGTTCTCTTTCCTTATAGTAAAAACTAAAAATAATAAGCGAATACTAAAATTATGATAGAATTTATCATTATATCTATCACATCTATATTCTCTAGATTTTTCAAGTTTGTATTCAAGTTGTTCCATTTTGTATTATGTTTCAAAAATTTGAACGGAATTCGACGTTGAAAATTTTTCTAGGTTTATTCTTATCAGGAAACAAAAATTTGCGATTCTTCCTTCCTTGATAGAATGAGAGATAAAAATAAAAAATCTTACTTGGTGGACCCATTCCTTAAAAAGCAGATATAATGGATGATTTTTATTACAAATATACAAATAATGGAAATAAAATTTTTAATTTTTTTATAAAAATTTTTTTATGAAATTTGTATTAATTAAATTTCCCAAATAAATTATCTACACTTTCCTATCTAGCTCATAAAATTCATTTTTCTCTTGTATCCAATATCAACGATTATATATACAAATCGAATTCTTAAATTTAATACCAAAATTTCCAGGCTTTATCTTCAAGAAATTATGACGTGTTTATTTTTTGTCTAACAAGACAAGTAATAATATGCAAAATTTCAATAAAACATTTTTGATAGCATCTTTTTCAATTCAAATAGCATGCATTCAAGACACAATCTTTCTACTTAATGTATTTATGCATAAAAATTGCCTTTCAAATCGTGATCCCTTTAAAAATACTAAAAGTATGTATTGATACACAACACAAAAAAGTTTTAAATACTGTGAATAAAGTTAAGTTATTATATGCCTTTAGATAAAGATATATATATGCTAATTAATTCATTCTTTTAAATCAACTTGGGTTTAAAATAATAAACGGTTGTGCTGGAAAAAAACTTATTACTATAGCAAAATTACCGCCATCATCTTTACAATTCCTACCATATATATTTTTGAGATTAATTAATGCGATAGTGATTTGTTTGATCAAATCATATTTTTAAAAGAGCCTTTGCAATGAAAATATTTTCCATGAAAAAATATTACTACATTTAAAAAGTCTTTCACGCAATTTAAGTTCCAAAGATGAGCAAATAATAAATTCACTAAGTATTTTCAATTTTTTTAGAATCTTTAGAAAAAACGAGAAATATTCCTTAGAAATAATTAGAGGTAACTTTAAATATTTCCTTTTTTTTAATCCTTTCAAACATTCGTTAACCAAAATGTATCCTGTACTATTTTCTTTTTCAACGAGTTCTAGAATGAAATCCATTTTTGAAAGAAAGAAAGAAAGTTTTATTTTGAAAAAAAAACAATAAAAAAATGTAATAAAAACGATATAGAGAAGAAGTGTTTAAAAGAAATTAGGAATAAATGACATGAAGAATAAGGTGCTGTTTGAAGGTAAATATCACAGCCTTTTGAGGCCACTTGGTGACATAACCAATCAATAAATCTACTTTAAATAAAAGCAAAGTTAAAGATCAATCTTCAAAAGTATACGATAAAAATTAGAAAAAAAAATTAGAAAAAAAATATATTTTTCAAAAGCTCTGCAAAGGCTTAATAATGGGAATAGATGGATTTATGATTTTTAAATAAAAAATTTTTATGTAAAAATAATAAAAAGAAATTAATTTTTAAATATTTTAAAACAAAAAAATAATAATATAGGTAATTAATTTTTGAAAAAATAAATTGAAAAATAGAAAATTTAATTTCAAAAAGTTATAGTTAAAATATATTTGCCAAAATGGTAAAAATTCGTCTTAGAACTAAAGTCTTTTGTCGCATTCAAACAATTGGTATTAGATCAAGCGTCGTAAAACATTTTTTGAAGCGTGCCAGATTACCGAAACGTTTACTTAAAATTGGCTTCGTGCATGATTTGATATGATAAGATAACAAAGGAGAGACAAGGTTTCAAAGATCATATTGTGATTTTAAATACTATAGCGAAAAAAGAAAATAGAGTCTTACTAGGGTGGCATGGATGGTAGTGAAACGGTCCTCCTAAAAAATAGATATCATTGCGTGTAAAATTATTCATTCATATAGTGGAGAAGACTCCTATATTAATTACTATCAAAATCTGATGAAGATGAATAGTTATTGGATTAATTGTTTATAATCTGTGATTTGTCTTTAATTTTGTAAGAATTCTCTTTGAAGATTTGTATTTCAAAATTTATTCATTCATAAAAAAAAGCTAGTGTGCTGAACATGCACTGAACAAAAAAAACAGTATCACGGAGAAATATCGTATTCTAACGGATAGTAAGTATTATTCTATTCCATCATATAGATCTTCTCCCATTTTAATCTTAGCTCTCTCATTTTTTGAAAAATTGATTACCTATAGTAACGATATTGAAAAAATGATCGCAATGAGATCCAAAGTGTGTAATAGTTGCTCTGTTAACATTGATAAATCGAAATGTGTTTTGGGGTATTACTACTTTACTGAGTAACTGCTAATATGACTTTTTCAGCACGAAACGAGGTGAAGGATTTTATTCTTTTTTCGTGATCTTTTTTAGACTCACGTTTAAAAAATTCTACATTATGCATTTATATACGATTTAATACCATCTAGCAACTTTGAAAAACGTATTTAGCTCTTGAAACTCTATTTTTGAGTTTTTGTCCTCATCAGAAGTGAACAATGTCCTAACTTCTGAAATGGGAGTTTCAAAGGATGCAATTAATGACGAATGGCTAAATCTAGCATTAGTTAGTGCACTGTTACTGCAGAAAATGAAGTCTTAACTTTTTTTGTGTCTACAATAAGTTTGTCGGCAATAAATATTCCATTATTCCCAAAGATTTAAGTTCTAAGTTTTGCTGAAGTTTATATTTGTATGTAATCTGTAAAATACTGAAAATACCAGATGTAGCAAAGGATTATACTAATCTATGCCTTAATAAAAATAATAGATTTTGAAAGTAAAAATTTTATATGATGACTCAAAGCTTATTTATAGGATGAAATAAGTTCGAGTTAATAAAATTTCCACTGTAATTTTTATCAAAATTATCGAATTAGAGATTTGTCTGTTCTATTTTTTATTTGATAAGTTAAAATATTTGGCTTTTTTATTATTTTAAAAAGAATCGCCATCTATGTGTGCTTTTGCTGTGGGGATGGGCATTCTTTCAAATTTCCCTAAGTGTGTTTCCAGGAATTATACTTCTTCTGCAATAGTTTTTTTATTAAAAAATATATTTTTATCATTCTACTATTAAAATTGTATTTATTAAAGGATTTAAAAATAGATATATAGATGATGATATAATTACTTCTATCTGGTTCTAAGTGTAAAGTTATAAACATTTACTAAGCTTAAAGTTGTTATCAATTAAAAATTACTTTCTGGATGACCTCGATCGTCTGGAAATAAAAAATTAAAATTTATATTTTAACAAATACATTTGACAATGTGCCAGGCGCAATTCATGTAAGTTCTCAGCGCTGTTATTTGTAGTGATGTCTATTTCATAAATATTCAAATAGTTTACCTCTTCCATCCACTTAAAAAGAGATCACAAAATATCATTCGGGGAAAGAAATTATAAATATATGGCAAATTATTTTGTTTGCAATAACAATTCATTTTTGTTATACTCTTTACAGTTTTTTCATCATGTATCATTTTTTTTAAATTTATCTTGTGCCTTTGTGAACTTATCCCATAAACTTCTATGGCTTTGATAGGGACCTTATCAAACCCAATTTCACCCCTCTTTTTTGTCTGTTTTCTTTCTATATTTGATCATCCTTTATCTTCTTTTTCTATAAATTTACTTTGTAATATTGATTTTTTTGATCGCTTGAAAATAAATGATTTACTTACTTACTGACTTACCCCCACTTTTTTCACTCTATATTTTTATAATATTTAATTTGTGATAGATATTTAAGTTATTGATATCTTTCACTCATTAAATTACATTGAATATAAATTATTTACTCAAATGCGAAATTACTGTCTCTTAAATTTGGCCACTTATGCAAAAAGGATATTTACCCAGAAATACAATTTTCATGAGGGTATAAATTTTCTGCCATAACAAATTTTTGTGATGACACTTTAATGCTTGAAAATAAATTTTTGCTTATTTGAACCACATCACTGACTAATCTTTACTTTATACAAGTTAGAAATTTTAACTATAAAAATTAACCAAGTAACTAACTTGCTTGATTTACCCTAAAATATCAAAAAATATAAATATATTTATTTAGAAAAAAGCAATAAATAATACCATAATAAACAATAATAAATATTTTAAAAAATCTAAAATTTATAACATAATTTTTTTAAATATTGATTATTATTTATTTTAAAAAAGAAAAAATTTTATTTGGTAATATATTAAAGAATAAATAAAAAAAATAAATATCTATTAAAGTTCATGCTAATATAGATTATATTTTATCTTTAACCTGACTATGTTTTGAGAATTTTTTTAATCTATTAAAATTCTCCTATAGAGTTTAACTATATAGTTATATCTTTTAAATATTTTTCATTTAAGCAAAAAGATATCAGTTAATTTGAAAAAATTTTAGTACAACAGAATGTTCTATAGTATAAGTTTAGTTTATACTCACTTATAAGTCATATATAACACTCGTATGTAAAATAGAGAATTTGAATACTTTTGAAGTTCATGTTGAATATTTGTTAAATATGTTAATGTATTTTAATTTTTTAACATAATTAGATTTAAAAAATTGTAGGACGAATTTTTGCCAACGCAACATGGGTCTAATATAAATTGTCTCAAATATAGTCATCAACGGATCTTGACCACCAACTGGAGTGAGTTGTGTTGATAAACTTTACCAAATAAAATGGAGGAAGATGAGTTTAAATGGAATGGAGTGAAAGTGGTATAAAATATAAAAAAAAAGTAATTTTACACATATTTTTACTTTTTACTATTTTCTAAATTTTTGATTCGAATTCAACCTTTAATAATCTCTCAAACCTTCATTCCTAGAACATTATTTAAATTAGTTTAGTTTATCGAATGCAATAAATTTTTTTTATAAATTTCAAAGGAAATCCAATTCAATAATAATAATTAGTGTAGTTTATTACCGACTTCAAGTTCCTTATCTGCCGAAAATTCTTGATCCAAAATTTCTGCGACATCATATATTATCTTGACAGAGTATGTGCCAGAGTCTTCTTCCTTCAAATCATTCAAAGACAAAGTTATCTTGTTGCCTCGAATTTCACTAGGATCTCCTTCTTTATATATTTTCCCATCCTTGAACCAAGTATGCTTCCTAACATCGCGAATATTCTGATCTGCTTCAAAAACGAGCGTTGTATCGCTTCCACTCTCAAATATTTCGGTTGCTCCATTGCGATGAAACCCAAAACTCCTCTTATCCACTTCCTGGGAGTTGACTTAAAAATTTATTCATTGTAAACTTGTTAAAAACTGCAATACAATTTCATCTCACCCTTCAAGAGGAGAGTGATGAGAGAGAAAAGTAAAAGCATTTCTATCTTTTTTCAATTCAAAAGTTTTTGCAAAACGCCAAAAATTCCTCTCATTTATACACATCTTTCCTGTCAATCAAACGATTTATTTGCTTGCTCAACTTTAAAACGTAATAGCATAGCAAATATTTGACTTTGAGAGAAAATTTGTCTTTATTCAAATATTTGCATATACTAATCCACGTAGATAGAAGAATTTTCAAAGATAACGTGAATTGTAATGCATTAGAAACACGAACATTTTTAGCTCATTCAAGTATACGATGGAAGTATGCATTCACATAAAAGTGGGTGTAGTGAGTATAGGGGCAACATGTGTGCTAAGCTTTTATTCCTTTTATCCTTTTTTGAAAGCATGCAATTTTTCGTCCCAGATTGATAATAATCAAGCGTAACATATTTCAGGACATAACTTATTTTTCTATAGGCCGACAAAACACATATTATTTGACTATATAATTTCTCTATACCTCCTAAATATTAGTAGTGATGGCAGACACAACTCAGAACATTTTATGCTTGCCCAAAAGAAGGGAGAACCAGGTCCTTATCGTGGCTATAAATGACCCAGCAGAACAATTTTAAAAGATCACATATTTTTCTTTTGGAGAAATAGTAAAAAAAATAGATCAGACATTTTAAAACAAAATGATCCTTCATTGTTTCCAGCAAAATCGATTAAAAAATCGGGACATTGTATAGAAGGCATTTGAGACATATTCAATTTAAAGAAAACGCTGTTACCTTGCTATCAACTTGAGAATTAGCAGCGGCTATGTTTTGTGATGTAACTTTTGCAATAGTTTTGTAGCATATACTTAGCGAGTTGGGAAAATAAAGACATTTGTTAATAACGATGACCAAGTAAAAAAAATTTCAAATAACCATAAAGATAACGACAAAACATTTTTACGTTTGCGAGTTTGTTGATTTTTTTCGTTATACATATTTTAATCTTCAGTATTACAAAATAAGTAAGAAATCAAAGCGCGATATATTAGTAAATTTTTTTTTTCCTTTAATTTCAAATTTTATGTATACTTTGACTCAAGCATTAACATAACATAACATAACATATTTATTTAAGCAAAATAGAATTAACAACTTCACCCGACAAGGAATTCCAATCATCAAAAGCTCTTTGTGTTAAATAAGTTTGACGATAGTTGTTTGGAAAACTTTCAGATTTAAACATGTGACAATGCGATCGGGAAATTCTTGCAGAAAACTCAGGCAAAACATCTTCGTTTATCATCATATTATTCTTTCTGAAGCTGAAAATGGTGATCATTTCATTTCTCCTTATTCTGTAGTGATAGTGAAGGTGAGTTTAAAATTTTCATACTTTCAGAGTATGAATTATTTCTCATAGTATGTATACTTTTAGTAAAGTTTGTTTTGAACTTTTTTAATCTTCTTAATACCACTAGGCAAAATATCTGCCATAAATCACGTTTGCGTACTCGAGGATTGGTCTTACCAAGGACTTAAAAAGGTCGATATCAAATAATATAGTTTTTCAACATATGTATCGTAGAATATGCTTTTTTCACAGCAGGCGAAACAGGTAGATTAAAATTTAACTTTGACTCAATTATGAATCCTAGGACATCATTCTGTTTTTGAAGTTTAGGCAGAGCCACACCACGTAAAAAGAACGCATCGTTATTAGGTTCTCCAATTTTAAGAACTCAGATCCCACTCAATAGGCCATTCATGCAAGCAATCTAAATCATTCTGTAACGATACATTTGAACTTTTATAAGGAATAATTAAATAACTTGATGTCATCTGCAAAAACGTTCACGTAAGAAGTTAAGTCACGTGTAACGTCATTGAAAAAAATTGTAAAAAACCGTAATTTTTAATTTTGTAATTTTAGTTCTATTTTGCCCTTTTGCAATTATATTCATCCCTTTGCAATTCTCTTTCCTTTAACCTTTTTTAAATTTTAGTTTTTTTTTGATATATTTTACAAAGTAATTTATATTACTTTGACATATACTATTTTTAATTATTTCATATTTTGACTATTTACATGACGATTATTTTTTTGATGCTTTGAAGAATATCAGAAACTAAATCATTTTAATTTTTATTTATTTCGGAAATAAATCTTCATAGAATAAAAAATCTTTATAAATAAAATGAAAAAATTAAAAAGCTATAAATTTGGTATTTGTAAATAAGATTTTTTGCAAAATAATTAAAAATAGAAATAAATTAGTTTCTGATTTTCTGCAAAAAAATAAAAAAATTCATCGTGTAAATATTCAAAATATCAAAAAGTAAAAATGGTACAGGTCAAGATAATATAAATATGACAAATAAAAATAAAACTAAGAAATAGTTGAAGGCTAGTTGATTTCCACACCACCCTTGAGGTACAACGTATAGGCGCATTAACTTTTTTTTAAGTGGAAGTATCCCCAGTAGGTATATCGTAACCACTGTTCATATTAATACCCTTTTTATTTCTATTTTGTCTTTTTGGAATTCTATTTCGTATTTTTGCAATTCTCTTTGGTCCTTTTGAAATTCTGTTTCCTTCGCCTTTTTAAAGTTTTTGGAAATTAACTTTATTTAGGTAAGAGAGTTATTCTATAGCAAAAAGATAAAATAGAATTAGCAAAAGACAAAATAGAACTAAAATTGGTATTTATTATATATTTATTTTCTGAACCCTTTTCTGTATTCTAAGCGAATTTGCTTCTGCAACTTCTTGTTTTCTTTCTTTTCTGCTTGGGCTCTCATGTTTTCTCTCTTCTTTTCATTCTTGATCGAGTTCATCTTTTCCTTTTTGCGTGTGCTTTCTTTCTCAATTTTAATGCATTTTGATTTGAAGGCTAAAAACTTTCCTTCACTATTTTGCACATTTTCTTTCTTGAGATTCATTTCCTTCACCTCTTCTTTTTTTCCTTTCAAGTTGACTTTGTAAGAGTCCTTATTTTTGACATATTCAACGAAATTAGTCAAATGCTCTATCTTTTCCTTTTTTAATCTTTGAATATCAACTTTTCGAACTTCTTTAGCTTTCTCTTTTTTATCGAGTTGGCATTGTTTTGCCTTTGATTTCTTTTTTGAGCAAGCAGAATTCCTGTATTTGTGAGGTTCATTTCCTGCAATGCTCTTTCTTATATTTTCCTCAACTTTTTCGTATGAGTATTTGAGTTTTAGAAAAATAGCAATGCAAGCTTTTATTACTATTTCCCACAAGAAAGCGCAAGCCTTAATTATTGTGTTTCCCAGGGTGGCCATTATCGTAGAGTGCTTTTTATAAAAGTGACAGTAACACACTTTCTATAGTTATTAGAAAACTCGTGGTAATTTGATTGGTCATAAAAAATTAAAAAATAAATTTCATTTGCATGCATGTCTTTTATCGTTCGTAATTTTACGCTAGTGCGTAAAGATGCGTCTGTTATCTTACGCAATTTTGTATATCCTCACATACCACAAATGAAATGTATTCGTCTACAGAACACAAGGTTTGCATTTTTAAAACATTTTTTTTTAAATTGACTTTATTGACTTTATTCGCCCTAGTTATAAGCGCAAACATAGTGTTCTGTAGTTCTGTTTCATTTGTGGTATGTGACAAAATTGTGTTATAAATAGCGAAGATAACATACGCATCTTTACGCACTAGCGTAAAATTACGAACGATAAAAGACATGCGCATACATCAACCACATATAACGAATGAAATTTATTTTTTTAATTTTATGACCAATGAAATTGCCACGAGTATTCTAATAACTATAGAAAGTGTTTTACTGTCACTTTTATAAAAAGCACTCTACGATAATGGCCACTCTGGGAAACACCATAATTGAGCCTTGCGCTTTCTTGTGGGAAGTCAGGGAAAATATAAGAAAGAGCATTGAAAGAATTGAACTTTTCAAATACGAGAATTCTGATTATTGCTCGAAAAATAAAAAAAAGAAATCAAAGGCAAAACAATGCCAACTCGATAAAAAAGAGAATAAGCCTAAAGAGGAAGTTGAAGAAGTTCAAGAAATTGATATTCGAATATTTAAAAAGGAAAAGATAGAGCATTTGACTAATTTCGTTGAATATGTCAAAAATAAGGACAACTTGAAAGGGAAAAAAGAACAGGCGAAAGAAATGAAATGTCAAAATCTGGAGAAAGAAAATGTGCAAAATAGTGAAGCAACGTTTTCAGCCTTCAAATCAAAATGCATTAAGATTGAGAAAGAAAGCACACGCAAAATGGAGAAAATGGAGTCGATCAAGAATGAAAAGAAGCGAGAAAACATGAGAGCCCAGGCAGAAAAGAAAGAAAACAAGAAGTTGCAGAGGCAAATTCGCTTAGAATACAGAAAAGGGCTAAGAAAATAAATATGTAATAAATACCAATTTTAGTTCTATTTTTTCTTTTCCTAATTCTATTTTCTTCTTTATTGCAATCCTATTTTCTTCTTTCCCAATTTTATTTTGCCCTTTTCAATTCTATTTTCTTCTTTTTAATTCTATTTTGATCTTTTGCTATTCTATTTTGTCTTTTGCTAATTCTATTTTATTTTTTTGCTATAGAATAACTCTCTTACCTAAATAAAGTTAATTTCCAAAAACTTTAAAAAGGCGAAGGAAACAGAATTTCAAAAAGACCAAAGAGAATTGCAAAAATACGAAATAGAATTACAAAAGTACATAATAGAATTGAAAAGGCATTCATGTGAACAGTGGTTACGATATACCTACTGGGGATACTTCCACTTAAAAAAAAGTTAATGCGCCTATACGTTGTACCTCAAGGGTGGTGTGGAAATCAACTAGCCTTCAACTATTTCTTAGTTTTATTTTTATTTGTCATATTTATATTATCTTGACATGTATCATTTTTATTGGTTGATATTTAGAGTATTTACACGATGAAAATTTTATTTTTGGCAGAAAATCAGAAACAAATTATTTCTATTTTTAATTATTTTGCAAATTTTTTTCATTTTATTTATAAAGATTTTCTTTTTATGAGGATTCATTTCCGAAATGAATAAAAATTGAAATGATTTAGTTTCTAATTTGCTGCAAAGAAACAAAAAAATTTCGTCGTGGAATTAGTCAAAATATGAAATAATTAAAATTAGTTAGAGTGCCTTATTGAATCCTTCTTATTGAATTATTTTAATTTTATACCCTCTCTTTTGAGCAATACTAGACTATTTCACTCAAACATAAAAACCCCTCTATACCCAATAAAATACAGTTTTTTTTTAATTTTTCCAAAAATTTTTAATTGTAGAAATTTATAGCTAATTTTTACCCTGTCAATGTCCCAAACCTCAAAAATTTATTTTGAAGAAATAATTTCAAAATTTTATCCCACTTCTATTATCTTACGTTTTTAAATTTTTTTCAGAATGATTGCAACTCTACTGCTATAACCTAATGTTAATGTGGATGAGGCTTTTCACTCTTAGGTGATTGAAGAACTTTTTGAGATCTCCTCCAAGGAGATGGAAAGACAAAAATATCTTGTCTCTATGAATTATGAATTATACATTTTTAGATAATGGTACAATAGTATATTGATTTATAATATCCAAGAAGAATTGATTTGCTTAACTTGTTTTATTTCATAGCACATCTCTCGAAACTTAGTTATATTGGTATATTTAAACATCATTGCATCTTTAGTGTTATTGTCATCCGCGCCTCCTCACTTTTTTAACTTCTGGTTGCAGCCTTCGTCTAAATTCTATTCGAAAAAGGCGCACTTTTCAAATTGATATTTATGCTTTCGATATTTTTGACTATGAAAAACGCAAAAAGAAAGAATTAAAGATGTTGGAGATAGCAATTCTAAGTTTTTAATTCTAGATTTGGATGTTAAATTTATTTTGTCAATGCAGAAATCAATCCAAATTTTGCATGTCCTCCTATGCAACGGCAGCCTGGGGAGGTAAAATACGTTAGTCCATCTATATATATATATATAGAAAAGTGAATTGTCAGAACGTCTTTCAAACGGCCAACTGTCATAACTGTCGTGATCACAAATTAACTTTCTTAAAATGTCCAGCTAACTGTCAATCATTTTGACGATTTTTCTTTTTTAAAACAATCTCTAACATATTTTCTTGTAATTAAATTAATCTGTAAAACATTTTACCACTCCATCCTTTAAATTTGCGAAAATTTTTTTACAATAAACTTCTAAGCTATTATTTTAAAGATGCATTTTTTGCTCCAAAACCCTTGGAGAGCGAGAATGTAACACATCTGCTTTCTTTTCATTGGATAATTATATATTTAAAGGCGACGATTTTCATATATTTGGGCAGAGGTGTTTCAAAGTGCTTAACCGATTTTATGTCAGAAAGAGCAGTTAACATTTACTAATTTGATATTAAACTACCTAGTAATCAAAAAATCGTCTATGTAATTCAAAGATGAAAGGTGAATCAAATTAGTTAAAACTACTTTTAAAAATATTTATCTTCTACTTTACACTCCATTTTCTTCTGACTATTTCGGTCATTACGGCAAAAAAAGATATTTTTTCTATTATTCAATTTTGTATACCATAATTATAAAAGGCTACAAAACATACTAATTCTTATCATATGACTCAACAAACGTCTGTCTAAAATACACCTAACCGTCTCTATTTATGTTGCATAAGATAGACTTTAGCTAGAAAGTTGTAAGACTATATTAGTGGTCAAAGTGACATACATACCCGTCAAAAACTTTTGCCATTCAAATCGCTGGCATAGGAAGAGAATAGATGCGCATCAAAGCAATTTGATTGGAGTGAATCAACCGATAAAATGTTAAATGTGTTTTAGGCAAGAAGCCAGGTAATCACAATATATGCGCTGTGTGGCTTTGCGAACATTGGATCGATGGGCGTGTGTATTGGCGGCTTCACAGCGCTCTGTTCATCTCTTCGGCCTTTGATCGCCAAAGTTGGTGTGCGGTCTGTGATAGCCGGGAACATTGCTTGCTTCATGACGGCTTGTGTTGCAGGTATACCCTTATTCCTTTTTTTACCCGTCGCAAAGTTGACCTGTTTTTCATTTGGTACGATTTTGATAACCACTTCTTTATCTAGATTTATACTTTTAAAAATTTTTAAACTATTTTATTTTGCTAAGTTCATTTTTGAAATTATAGGTCCATATTTTTTTCAACAAGTGAGCCTCCTTCACTTAACATTCTCTTTGTCCTGAACTTTATTAAAAATAGGATGAAAAATAGAAGATAACGCACAAATTATTTCCGTCTTTACGACCTTTGTCAATCGTTATATTCTACGTTTCATCCTATTTCTAATAAAGTTAAGGAATGAAGGAAATATTTAATATGAAACTACTTTTACTTGAAACGTAAAAGGAACGCTTTTTATTGGAACGAAAGATCTCCAAATGAAAGAATAATTTTGGGGGAAGGGGTGTAGCGCTCCCAAGGGAGCGTTTTGTAATTCTTATCGGACGATGTGAGAACTTACGAATAACAAGCAGCAGGCATTCATTTTATTTCTTGATTGAAACAAAAAAATATTTTTTATAATTTATGACTTTTAGTTATATATTTTCCAAAATAATTTACATGAGTAGCTATAATTTTGGGATGTCAAATCATCAAGCCAAACATATAAATTTCGTAGATTAACGCCAAACTTAGGACTCACATGAAATGCTATGAATTTTTTTATTCTGAAAGAAAATGTATCGCTTAAGTAAGGTATTTTCTTGACTTGACATTTAATTTGTTTTTTACTTGTCACTCAGCTAAACGTACATTTGATTTACTATTTGCCTTTATCTGTGAATAAATTTTGGAAATCACTTAGTCTCTTTATGGTTCATAACTATCGCTCTCACTAACTAGAAGAGTTAATATATTGATGGCGAATATTTAGTTCAATTCCAATGCTTTATACCGCCGAAATCTTTGTATATATCCTGCAATTTTAACTCTTTATCTATTTTTGATATCTTTGCTAAAAGGAAGCCAGTACACGTAACGGAATATTTATTTTTGAAATTTGAATTATAGCATATGAAATTTGGGTGTTTTAGGCAAATCTTTACTCTTTTTTATATTTTTTATTGCTATTTAGCGTTCTTTTACGCTTAACTTTCTTCAAGGCCTACATTTTAAACAAGATTTCAAATATTTGAAAAATAATCACGTGTATGCAATTTTTAATTTTAGGTTTTTTCCATTTAAAGTGCATATTCTTTTTCTTAATAAATTGGCAAAGATATATGCTTTCAAAATAACAGTTGTCTTTGCAACTTTTTGAATTGTGAAATAGAAAATACTTGTTATATTTTTGTTCTTTCTTTATGCAATACTATTTTACTTTTTAAACGGTCAAATGTTTTATCGAACTTAAAATTTTAAAATTAACTTTAAAATAGATTCCTCAAAGTAAAAAATAACGCACAGAAAAATTTTTTAAGTTAGGAAGAAAATGTTTTGTATTGATATTTAAATCATAAATTTGCTTTTTAAGGAATCATCAGCATTGACTCTTCCAATTTATACGAAATTTAGTATCATAGCGTTAACAGCACTTATTCCGCGTGAGATTTTATATCTTCCAAAAAATGTCAACAAAACTCGCATCTTCTCTCTTTTCAAAGTGATTTCCGCCGTTAGACAGAGTGGGAGAGATGAAAGAAATGAATTTATTTTTTACTCCAACGTTTAATTCTTTTCGTGTCATAGTTTGGATACTCATTTTGATTTTTTATAGAGAATATTAAATAAATTTCAAATGTCCTTTTACATTTATATTTAATTAACATATATATCGATAGCTTGGCAAAGCTTCGGAGGCATTTCCTATCCAGAGAAGCGTTAGCCAACTATATATAGTATATAAAGTTGAAAATTTTTAAACATGTGTAACTTTTCTTCGGGTCATTAAAAAACAACCAAACTTGACATATGTGTTAAGAAGAAAAAGGTTTTGATTGTATCAAATTTTTATCAAGTTTCATTGAATTTTGTTAAAATTAGAAGACATTGAAATTTAAAAAAAAAAGTGACATAGTCTATATATATAACATAACCATGTAGTGCAGCCATGTCAAACATGCGGCCCGTGGGCCGCATGCGGCCCATTACAAGCAGATTTGCGGCCCACACAGATTACAGTATTATTAATTATAATTTTATGTATAAGTGTAGATTTAGACTTCTCAGAGGACTAGGTTGACTGATTTTCACTTATCATCTCTTATAAAAGTTCGCACTGAACAGAAATTTCAACTTAAAGTACACAAAAATATTTAACTTAAAACTGATTATTATATCCAATTTTTACAAAAATAAAAAACTTTTTTACATTATTTTTTTACTAAATCATGCTATATGGTTTATATTTAAAGATTTTAATTTCACTTTTTTAAAAAAAAAATTTTTAAGACTCTTTTTTTATTTTATATATATAAATTATGCCTAAATTTAAGTAAAAATAAATTTGAAACAAATTTTTAACATTTTTTCAAAAAATTTTTCATTTTTAAAATGAGCCCATCTTAAAGAACATCCTTTTACCTACATTTTACAAGTTAGAACTTTTTTGAAAAAATATCAAAATAAATTTTTATAAGCCTTTGAACAATGTGCACAATTTTCCTATTTTTCACGATATTTTAGTGCGTAAAATGAATATTTACATATTTTTTTAATTTTTTTTGCATATTCATAAAATTTAACTGATATTTAAACATACTACGGTGAAAAAATTTGAAAATATATTTTTTTAAAATTGTGTATGACCCGAACAAAATTTTCGAAAAATTTCAAACTTATCCAATTTTCAATTTTAATACCTCATTTTAAAGGAAATTTTATACTGATCACGAAAATGTAAAAATATTTTAAATTATTTTTTTTTAAAATACTTTTTTTAGCCTTT
The DNA here is from genome assembly GCA_030549495.1 of Nectonema munidae. Classification (NCBI taxonomy): domain Eukaryota; kingdom Metazoa; phylum Nematomorpha; class Nectonematoida; family Nectonematidae; genus Nectonema; species Nectonema munidae. The sequence goes on from JAUIRK010000819.1 coordinate 700,785, forward strand.
GAACTTAAAAAAATAACAAAAAATCCAACTTTGACCTCAAAAAAAATAATAAAAATCCATCGATTCATTTCAAACAAATGACATATTCGGAATCAGCGTATCAAACTCTATCAGAATACGTTTTAAAAATTTTGAATTTTCCATTTTTTTAATTTTCGATTTTTCAGGCCCTTTCAAACGACCTCAAAATTATGACTTCACATATATTCAACAAAAAAAGCAAGTTTTATATATTTTTCGAATCCTCTTCCTCTTATCATTCTAAATAACAATATTAACTTTATTTTACCATAAATCTTTTTATTCAAAAAAAATCATATATATTTGTATATTTTGTATATACGTATATAATGTACTTAATTTAACCAATCAAAAAAATTCATTTGCATCAAAAAAATTTTACATTCTCAATATATCCAATTCAATTAATGGCTGATGGGTTTATTTATTCTTCTCAGGAAAGATAATAAATTTGTATGTTATATTTCAAATCTATATTTTTAATAAAACAAGATTTTTTTATTAAAGTTGTTTTTTTAATTTATAAATTTTGTTATTTAGATTTCTATAAATTGATACCTACAATCCGTTCATTGATGAAAAGCACACATACAAATTGAAGACCAGTATTATGGACATACAGGCATAGTGCAACATGGACGAGATATTTAAAAAGAGGAAGACAATATTAAATTTGTGCTGAAATTTTAATCAAGAGTTATTGAATTTTCAAGACGCAATAACATTTGTGAAATACCCTCTCCTTCACTGTTGTTATAACTCAAGTGTGTATGATGAATCTAAAAAGATTTGTGTTGGTAAGCCATATAGTATAAGAGAGCGTCCCTGTCTCATACAGCTCATCATCTCTTCATCACAGCATTATGCATAGACACGTTACATCGCACTATATGTGTATCATGTAGATATACTCGTATTATGGAGGCAGGCATAGATGTATTTGCTACAATGCACGTATAGTGCGATACTCAAACTATAATCGCATTCAAGAAAAGATTGACATATGAAAGCATTATATCATTGAACAACTTCTATCCAATTAAAATTACTTTTCATCAATGCACGGATAGTGCAACATTACCAAATATTATAATATACTTTTTTAATATTTTTCCTTAAGGATCTCTTAAAATTAATCTACTTAATTTTCATATCTTTTATCTTTGTGGGTACCAATGATCTTTAATTCTACTAATGGTCTTTCAAGGGAATAACAATGTACGGGCGTACAAATGATCTTTATGGGGGTATCAATAATCTTTACTGCGGGTACCAATGATCTTTACGGGTACCTATTATCTTTACAGGTACTTATGATCTTTACAGGGGTACCAATGATCTTTACGGGTTCATTGAAAGTATCTATGATCCAGGTACCAATGATCTTTTGAGTGTACCTACAATCCCAGTACCAATGATATTTAAGGGAACCTAGAATCACGGAAGTACCAATGATCTTTCACTGGACCTAGAATCACGGGGGTACCAATGATCTTTAACAGGATCTAGAATCATGGAGGTACCAAGGATCTTTTGCAGGACCTAGAATCACGGGGTATCAGGGATCTTTTATAGGGCCTAGAATCACGGGGGTACCAATGATCATTCAGAGGACGCAGAATCACGGGGGTACCAATGATCTTTCACAGGACCTAGAATCACGGGCGTACCAATTATCTTTAACAGGACATAGAATCACGGTGGTACCGATGATCTTTAACAGAACCTAGAATCATGGGGATACCAATGATCTTTCACAGAACCTACAATCACGGGGGTACCAAGGATCTTTAACAGGACCTAGAATCACGGGGGTACCAATGATCTTTAACTGGACCTATTATCACAGTACCAATGATCTTTAACTGGACCTAGATTAAAGGTACCAATGATCTTTGACACGTCCTAGAATCACTGTACCAATGATCTTTGACACGTCCTCTCACTCCCTTGGCCCTCATGGGACTCCGAGTTTGACATGCCTGGTAGTGGGTAGTTCTTTGGAGGCATTTGTATGATTTCTCTCCTTTAATTTTATTTTGTGTATAGTGAAAAAGTGATATAAAATTATATGGAGAAAAATTAACCCCTGCAATATTGAAGATTGAATGATATACTATGATAGTTTAAATTTAAGACTATAGCTTAGAATGATTTATTTTTTTTATTCTATCCACTTTTTGTGTTTCATATTTCGTCCCAAATAAAAAAGAAATCAGTATTCAAGTTACTTTAATAAAAATTGTTTGAAAAATTTCTTTACGTTTCCTCCTTTGTTGTTATTAACCCTTTCAGGCATAATGGGACACTGGTGTCCCAAACAAAAAAATTAAAATTAAAAAAAAATGAGCAAATTACTTGCACGTTAACTCAACTTTTTAGTAATATAACCTTTATTTCAATTTAATTATATCAAAATTTTAAATTTTTTTTCAAATTTTTCTCTCAAAATTGTTTATAAAGTGGAAAAAAATATGAACTATTAAGTGATACCATTAAATTTATACAACACGCTAAGTATTCGGTATTTTGATGAAAATTTTTTAAAACAAGTTTTTTCAAATGTATTCTTTATAGAATCATCAATTTTACCTGAAAATTCTTTTTTAATTAGCTATTTTTTTAACTTTTTTGTTTGGGACTTCAGTCAAAAATTATGCCTTTGTGGAACAATTATAAATGGCCATATAATAAGATACATAAATACAAATTTTTATAAGATGTGAATAGAGATTACATCCAAAGACACAAAAAATAATAGATACATATTTCAAAATTTGACAGCTATCATAATCTTTTTCTCTCTTGCCTGTGTGAGAGTAGATATCAGCAGTTTAAAAAATTTTAGCTGTCAAATGTGCTGATATATGTGTTTTCTATATTTTATGTCTCTGTATTGAATCTCGTGAAACCTGCACGACTTATTAGCAACACACATCACAGATGTTAATGCAGAAGAGAATCTATCATTTATAGTAGACTAATTTTCGCAACTCTAAAAAAGGGAGTAGATAAAACTGAAGTGTTCATATTTTTTAACTTCATCACCAAGTTTTACTTTTTATCCTTCTTATGTCTCTGAAAAGTAAAATATACCATAATGGAAGAGAATTGACAATAAGTAAAAAAGATATAACTGAAATTATCTACGCTGAAAACTCAGAAGATGAATTTTTAAAGTTGGACAATGATGATATTCAAGCTCTGATATCTGGTGATGAAGCAGGATGTAGCTCAGTAAGAATTTCCAATAATGAAGAAGAAAAGAAAAGTCTTGAAATTGAATGGAGCAATAATTCGAAATGCGTGTGCTCCATCTGTAGAAAATCCTATTGAATAAATTTTTGGATTCATTTTCACAACTGTTAGATTCTTTTCATGACGAATTTTTTTGTGTTCAAAAAAGTAACAAATTTTGATATATTATTAAAAGATATAATTTTAGTAGAAATTCAAAGATATGCTGAACAGAAAGGTCATGTTTTTTCAACCAATGAGCATGAAATTTCTGCTTTTATTGGGATACATCTTGTGTTTGGTTTTCATAGGCTTCCGACCATAAGAAACTATTGGTCTAAGAACAAAAGTTTAAATGTAAGCTATATTTCAAATATCATGACATAGTAAATTTACTGAAATCAAACGTTATTTTCATTTCAATAAACAATGATAAAATGGATGGTGATAGGGCTTATGAAGTGAGGCCGATTTTCAAACATTATAATGCTGCTTTTGGAAAGATATTTTATCCAGAAAAAAATCAGTCAATTGATGAAAGAATGATAAAATTTAAAGGCAAATGTGGTATGAAACAGTATGTTAAAGCAAAACCTATTAAGTGGGATTTCAAATGTTGGGTCAGAGCTGGTATTAAAGGTTTCGTTTATCAAATAGAACCCTACGTTGGTAGAGAAAAAGACATCGAGCTTTCTTTAGGCGAAAATGTTGTAATGCGGTTATTACAGAAAGTTTTGCACACGGGTTGTCATCTGTATTTCGACAGTTTTTTTTACTACTGTCAATCTTATGAAAATGTTGCATGGTAAAGGTATTATGGCGACTGGCATTATACGTGAAAATAGAAAACTACTCCCAAGCGATTTGAAAAATGATAAAGATTTGAAAAAAGATGAAGCTGACTGTCATCAAACAGCTGATCGTAAAATCAATGTTTGTAAATGGTTCGACACTCGTGGAATCACAGTCTTATCAAACTTTATGAAGCCAACAGGTATGAAGCTCAGAAAAAAAGAAAGCGTGGAGGAGATGGCTTTATTCAAACAACACCTACTATGATCTCAAATTACAATAGTTATATGGGAGGAGTAGACTTGTCCAATCAATACAAAAGCTATTACAATTATGATCATAGATCAACACATAAGTAACCTAAGAAATTTTTTGATTTGTTTGAAACATCTCTCATAAATTCTTATTTGGTTTTCAAATAGTTAAATAGTGAATATAGTCAATCGTTTATAGAATTTAAGGAGGTTATTGCTACGTGATTGATAAACAACTTTACACCCAGAAAGTACCCGTCTTCTTCCACCTCAAAAGAAAAAGATTTCCTTCATCTTCCTAATTTGAGTGAGAGAAGACAAAGATGTTAATTTTGTTGTAAAAATAAAAGAGAAAGCAGAACATTCATTTTTTTGTGGAGCCTGTGAAAAGTTTCTCTGTGTACAAAAAGATAGAATCTGTTTTTTGAACTTTCATTTAGAATTATGATTTTATAAACTAAAAACAAGTTTTTTCAATAAAGTATTTTTTATTTTTTCCTTATCAAGTTTTTTATTAGAAGAAAAGTAAAACACATTTCCCAAATTTCATTTGATATTAAGACTAAAAAATTTGTAGGGGTATTTAACAAGATAACTGGGTAAAAAATATCTCCTAGACAAAAAAAAAGCGTAATGTTGCACTATCCGTGCATCGATAAACGTCTTTCCTATGAAATGAAGATAGTACCGTGCATCGATAAAAAGCCAATTGCATAGGAAAGACGTTTATCGATGCACGCATAGTGCAACATTACCAAAAAAAGTTTAAAAGTATCAACCGTTAAAACTTTTAATCCATTTTCTAATAAATGAAATTTTTTTGAAAATTTAAAATTTTTTTCGAAAATTTAAAATTTTTTTCCTTATATGCACAGTGGGACACTGGTGTCCCATATCAATTTCCTGGGTCAATGACATTTAATTTCAAAAATGCTTCAGTTTTGTCTTAGTTATATTATAGGAACATTTTTTAATAAGGTTTCGCATCATTTTCACTGCGTAACTTTTTCTGTACCCTGAAAGGGTTAAACGGTAAAAACGGGGCATCTAAACTTCAGGCGTATTTTAAAAATTCATTATTTACAAATGTTGAAGTTACTCAAAGTCACATAACAACAAAGAAGGCAACGTAAAGAAATTTTTCAAACAATTTTTATTAAAGTAACTTGAATTTGCTAAAAATAAAAATATTAATTTTTATATTAGTAAAAATTATAAATTATATTTTTTTTATACTTATAGAAAAATTCATTTATATAGTCTAGACTAGAGATTGCACCTCGGGGACCCCGTCTCCCAGGAGAAAAAGCGAAAAAAGCCTTCCCACTCCTTGGGGAAAATATCTTTTATCCCCGGGGAAAAAATACTAGATTAAATTCACAGTTATAATCATATCTTTACATTATATGATAGATAATGTCGTGGTATTTATTATTATGTGCATTTTAAAGCTATATGTATTATTTCTTTTATGTATTATTTTCAACACCGGAAAGAGTGTTTCAATGGGTTATTTTAAATCCAAAATCAGAAATAGATTGAAGAATGAAACTCTCTCAGGATTATTGTTTTTAAAATTTTATTATTTGAACAATTTTTAATAAAATTTTAGTGTTCTACTTGATAAAAAAATATTTTTTTCCCCGGGGAATCCCCGGGGTGAGAAAAAATTTATTTCAGGATCCCTGCTCCCCGGGGAGGGAAAAAAGCCTTCGGGGTGCAATCCCTAGTCTAGACTCTAGATCCATTTATGCATTAGGCAGCTTTAAAGGGTTTTAGTTTGAGCTTTTTAATAAACATATCAGTCGTTTAGCGCAAATTCTAATTAGGAAAAAGAACAGGCTTTATATCAAATTTATTAAGTCAAAGTGAATGTACTTTTATGACCAGTACAAAGAAGTATCTAAGGCATTGATTCCCAACGTTGGGTCCATGCCCCACAGCTGGGGCATGGAACTATTTTGTTGAGGCATAGAGTAAAATTCGGTCTTTTCATGTAGACGTGATTTCTATAACAAAGTTTTTAATATTTTTGCAAGTTTTTTATAATTTGATATTTTTTTACTGATTATTTTTCTTTTTTTTATTTCAGACAGTAAACTATGTACAAAATAAATAACAAAAGTAAAAAAGGATATTCAGAAGAATATCTAAAGTTTGGATTTATGCCAGCTGTTCTTGATGAAAACTTGATGTCTTTTCAGTCAATAATGCTTGCCAAAGAAATCAATGAAACCAGGGCGTCTTGAATTGCACTTAAAGACAAAACACACTGCTTATGCTAATTCACACTTAAACTACTTTAAATCTCAAAAAGAAAATTTAGCAAAAGAACGACGATTAAATCTGTGTTCAATACCCAAACTACCAGTCCCAGTCATCCTCTCTAAGCTAGCCATGAAACTTTTGTTCTCATTGTTAAATGTGGAAAAAATGACACTATAAGTAGGAGAAGATTTTATTGGGAATTTTTTTTTTTTTTTTTTTTTTTGCTCTAAAAAAAAATGGCGGATAATTTTAACTAAGTTTTATTTGTAAAGGTGGTTTGTTGGTTATTATAAGTACAGCAGAGTTTTAAACTATTATTATTCGTAGTAATAATAATTTTTATTTCTCTTCTGGTTCCTTTTTTCAAAGTATTACTTCCTTAAAATATTATTTCCTTAAAATATTATTTCTATTTTTCCTAAAATTTTCGCGACATTTTTTTTTCTCTCTCCATGAAAAAAAAGTCAAAGACTCCTTGGTCGTGCTTCTTCTGTAAAGATTCTTCATGTAAGGATATGGCTCACTGTCATTCATGTGGAGAATGGTTTTGTTATGATTGTCAAAATCTTGATAAAGAATTTAGTGAAGTCATCGATAAATTTTTTCATTTAGGAATAAGATGGTTATGTAAGTCATGTATCTCTTCTCCTTCTTCACAAACAGAATCCAAGAAAGACAAAACAAACAATTCCCAAATTCTTAAAACACTCAACAAAATAGAACATAAATTAGACTCCTTTCCTATGTTTACCCAACAAAAGAAAAATAAATCCAATGAATATGCTGTTGAAAGGCCTTTATATTCAGATGTGGTAAAAAGCCCAATAAATCAATTAATCGTATCTACTGAAAATAATGATCGAGAGAAACTCTTGTCAAGCTTTGATGAAAAATTGAAATTTGTCCCAATTAAAAAAGCCATCAATCTTAAAAACTCAATTGCTTTAAATTTTCCAAACAAAGTATCATCTGATAAGGCAAAAGAAATTATAGAGAGTTGCAAATTAAAAATCATCAAAGAAGTGAAATTTTATCCTAAAGTTTCTTTGTTAGTTCCTACATCATTCGACAATGAATCCATAGTTTCTTCTATTTTGTCAAAAAATGATGGTCTTCAAACTATTTTGGACAGTGGTGGTATGATGCAATTTTTATTCTCTAAACCGTTCAAGGATCAAAATTTAAAGATTGCGGTACTAAAAGTATCTTCTTCTGTTTTTAAATACATTAGTATGTGCAACTATAGACTGTTTTTTGGTTTGTTTCATTCTAGGGTCTTACCTTTTTATTCATATAAACAGTGCTCTAACTGTTGTTTAATGGGTCATACAGCATCTGAGTGTAAGAATACGAGTGTTTGTAAGTTTTGTAGTGAAAGTCATAACGGTAGTTCATGTACAGTCACTGAATCTGAATACAAATGTGCTAACTGTAATAAAAGTAAATGCCCAGACATTAATCATTCAGCATTTAACAAAACTTGTAAATTTGTCCAGAAAGAAATCAACTTTGTTAAAAAACATACTGTCTATGACTACGAATAATTTTTTAGGTATATCTAATTTTAATGATATATTTTCTTTAAACATATTCGATGATAACATTAATATAAAATCTAGTTCCTTTCTAACCCCTGATTCGGTTATAGAAACTAATGAATTAAATATTATTAGTCTTAATATTCAATCATTAAGAGCAAAATTTTCAGAGCTAGAAGTACTTATAAGTACGTTAAACTGGCATTCCACCCACCCTATATCGGTTATATGTTTGCAAGAGTCTTGGCTCACAGATTCTGATTTTTCTAGTTTTACTCTTGCCTCTTATATATTTTTATCATCGCCGAGAGTTATCTCAAAGCATGGGGGTTTATGTTTTTTTATTCATGAAAATCTCTCATATAAAATCTTTAGTTCTGGTAGTTTTGAGTCTATTGCTGAGTATTTTTGCGTGGAACTAATAATTAATAGACGTTTTTTTATGCTGCATAATTTCTATAGACTACCAACAAATATATCCAGCGTTGAGGAGTCTTTTAATGACCAGTTTGAAATCTATCTGAATCAGCTTCCTCTCAATTTTACTAATATTTTAATTGGAGATTTTAATTTCAATCTTTTTAATATTGAAAGTCGAGCTATTAATAGGTTTTTCACTTTGTGTATCTCTCATTCGATGCTTCCTACAATTACTACTATGACCCGTCCGAATAGTGACACCTTACTGGACAATATCTTGATACCAAATCGTCAATTTGATTATTCAGCATTTGTACTTAATACAAACATATCAGACCACTACCCTATTTGGTTATCTTTAAAACATGCTTCTCTTTCAAAAACTAAAAATAATTCTTTCTTTGATGAAAAAGTTTTTTTAAAGCTAGTTTCTGAATATGATTGGATCTCTTTTGTTAATCAAGAAGAGAACGATCCCTCTTATTTGTTAAGCTCTCTTATTTCAAAAATCTCAGAATTAAAAAATTTATCAATGAAATGTTTTTTTTCTAACCCTCATACTAGGAAAATAAAAAATAGTTGGGTCAATGAAAACCTTATAGAATTAATTAATAAAAGAAATAAGGCCTACTCTAAATGGAAAAAATCAAAGACTTACGAATTAAGAGATATCTTTGTCTTTCTGAGAAATCAAGTTAAATATACAGCCAAAAATTTAAAAAGAAATTATTTTGAAAAAATACTAAGTAATAATAAGGATACAAAGTTTACCTGGAGAATTATTAATTCTTTTGTAAAGCCTAGAGCCAAGTCTAAAATCTCCCATATGGTTGTTAATGATGTCGAAGTATCAAGGGATGTTTCTATCTGTAAACTATTTAGTGATTACTTCGCTGAAAGCTTTAATAGTACTTACGTACACAAAGATAGTACACTTACCCTTGAATCTAAATCTTCAACATTTTTTCTCAAAGATATCTCTATGAATGATATTCTTTTGTCCTTCAATTCTTTAAAAAGTAGTCGCTCTGAAGATGTGTATGGCCTATCAGTTTATGATTTGAAAAAAAGTTCAAAACTACATTGCACATCCCCTGATGAAATCATTCAACTTATGCATCCAGAATAACACCTTTCCTGAAATTTTGAAAAGTACCAAAATAATTCCTGTCCACAAAAAGGGTGACAAAAGTGATGTTGTAAACTACCGACCTATATCAATCGTAAGTTCTGTCTCAAAAGTATTTGAAAAAATTATTCACAAACAGCTCGATAACTACCTTACAACTCACAACCTCTTATCTCCATTTCAATTTGGATTTAGAAAGCACTATTCTACAGAAATTTTGCATACTTACTTCTTGAACTGCGTAATCTCTTCCCTTGACAGAAGAAACCAAGTTTGTTCTCTGTTTCTAGATACAAGCCGCGCATTCGACTCCCTACCCCATTCCTTACTTTTGTCCAAATTAAGACTATATGGTTTTACTGATGCCACTATTGAATTCTTCAAATCGTATCTTGAAAACAGATCTCAAAGGGTCTATGTCAATGATTGCATATCTGATAAAAAGAAAGTGATTTCTGGAGTGCCTCAAGGTACAATTTTAGCCCCAGTTCTTTTCAACATCTTTATGAACGACATTGCTAGTGTCACATCAGATGCAAGAGTTCTAATGTATGCGGATGACATAACAGTACTTTTGGAACATGAAAATTTAAATGATCACTTTCTCGAGAGAAATGTTAGGATGTTACAAAATTGGTTTATGCAAAATGGCTTGTCTTTGAACAAAAAAAAAGTCTAAATATATTTCCTTTTCGTACAGATTTGGCGATACTCAATATGCAAACTACTTAGAAAAGCTTGGTTATGAAAAGGTTAACGAATTTAATTACTTGGGTTTGATTGTCAAGAGTAATCTCTCTTGGCAAAGCCATTTATCTCATATCTCTCACAAATTGGCTTATATCTCTGGTATTCTAAGACAAGCCAAAAGATTCCTCCCTACTAAAACAATGCTACTTCTTTATAAAACCCTTTTTCTACCTCATCTTAGATACAGCATATTCAACTGGGGACATACAAAAGACACAACTCTCTTTTCATTACAAAAAAAAAACACTAAGAGTTGTCTTCAACCTTCATCCAATTTCTCATACAAACAGAATATTTCACGAACACCACTTGCTCAAACTTGAAGATATATATAATTTCAATGTAAATAATACGTTGTACAAATTTTTGCACAATATGTTGCCCCCAATTTTCAACATATTTATCTCTTTTAACTTTGAGAAAAACAGAAGGTCTCCTCGTTTTGCTGGTAAAATGTCTATACCTTTTTATAATTATTTCAAATCAAGAGAATGCTTTACATACAAAATTTCTACACTCTACAATACCAATGAACTTTTTTTCAATCAGTTTTTTACAAATATTAAAGCATTTCAAAAGATGGTCTTAGCAAATTTTAATAGTTCCTATGCTTCAATCACTCAATGCGTATCATCAAATTGTTTTGTTTGCAAAAACATAACCACTTCTCTCTAATGGATTCTATACCTATTTAGGAATGTAATCTATTCTTAATTATAGATTATGTTTCTCTTTTTCTTTCACTTCCTCATATCTTCACTTTTATTACGATTCTTTTTATGGGATTTCCAACATATATTCCCTGTTAACATCAAGATTTTAAAAGCAGGTTGATGTCTCTTTCAGCGGTTTTAATGGCCTTTGATACCAACCTTCAAAAGTAAATTTTGCCTTTAATCTCCTTATACTTTTGGTTCGATGCCGATCTATCCATATTTATTTTTGTTCGCAAATTTCTTTTAAAATATATACTTTTGAAAATAAAATTATTATTATTATTATTATTATTATTACATTGGTGCTGATAGATCGAAGAAAGTAGATGCGCAAAATGATTTAGCATCGTTATGGATTCCAAACTCCTCCTTACAAATATATTTTGAACATAATTTTTTGGAAAACGAGAAGTGGTCTGGAATTCGTCAAGCCATCTCTAATTTTGATTGGTCTCGTTTTTTTTAACTTAAATGACGTAAACGAAGCTCTTATTGTATATTTGAATATGTTATATCAAGTAATGTTGACTTGTTGGTACCAAAATTTTGCATGAACTAATCACTCATATATAACTTGCCTTTCAAAACTGAACAATTTACTCATCTTGCTTCTATAAACGGAAGACTTGGCACAAATTTAAACTTTCAAAATCCCAAACTGAACTAGAAGTTACCGTAATGTTCTAAATCGTCTGAAATAAGAATGCATTCGAATCAAGCACCTCTATTACAAAGATAATATAATGTTACAAAGATGGCAAATGCTCAATCCACTTGACTTTACTGGCGCTTTACAAAAAACATTTACAAGTTTGTAGAAAATAATTCATCAATTCCAAAATTCTTTACAGCAAAAAATCTTTCACAATGAATTTGATAGAGCTAACATCTTAAATTCCTACTTTGCTGGCTCAGAACCTTCCAATCGCAATATTAATCATCGATATCCTTTACCCTCAACAAAAACAACTGCTCTACTTGATGACTTTTTTGTCTCACCAGATCTTATTTTGGAGAAACTTTTATCCTTAAATATTAACAAATCTTTTGGGCCAGACAGAATCTCAAATATTTTACTGGGAAAATGAGCGCATCAACTAAAAGATAAACTGTCACATGTATTCACATTGTCTTTTGCTACAGGAGTTGTGCCTCCGGTTTTGAAAACTTCACATGTTACATCCATTTATAAAGTGAAAGGTGAAAAATGCAAAATTAATTGCGATCGTCCTATTTCAATAACTTCGTGCGTGGGTAAATCAATGGAGAGTTTGGTTAAATGACACTTTGATGAATCACTTGCTAAAAATTACGTTGATTTTATCTGCTCTGTTTCGTTTTTTACCGAAACACTCAACTTCGGAACAATTATCACCTATGTACCACAAATTGATTATGTTTGCTGACAAAATAAAATGATCACTTTGTGCTTTCTTAGACCTATCTAATGCTTAAATGGACACTCTGATTCGCTACAACAAAAGCGAAAAACAAAAACAAAGCCATCTGTCATATTTTGCCATTTTTTGATATCTGCAGGAAATTTTTTGCGTGGAAACAAACTCCTTGAATAACAGAATTCAGTATACACGAAAAGGACGTACATTATCTGATTGTCATTTAGTCCAAACTGGAGTGCCACAAGGAAGTGCATCCACTTCATCAACGAGCTTCTTGACAAGATCCAAGATTTCAATAAAAGTCTAGCAGACATTTTAGATCTTACATCTGCTGCTTATGCTCATGCTGTACTTATCTCTGCTTCTTGTAATTATTCTCCATTATCTGCTGAAATCATAAATCATGCCCTAAGCATAGCGTCAAAAAACTGTCGCCATGAAATTTTTCAAATCAAAATTTTCACAGGAGAATAGAAACTGCCAAATTCGTTTGATGAATATAAAATAGCAGTCAGCAAAAACGTTAAGTTGAAGAGATCTGTTGGAAAACAAGGAAGGAACTTTATGTACTACGTCTACAAAAATCAAATCTTCCAAATAACTGAGAACAACTTTTGTTTAAAATTTACAAAGCCTTCATAAGATGTCATATGGAATGTGCCTCAATCCTATTGTGTGGAGTTTCAATTGATGGCATTTTATCGGAAACTAACTTTATAAGATAAGAAATTCCATAAGGATCCTTTTTTACCTTGACCCTTAGACCAATTTTCTTTTTAATTTATATATATCTTTCTTTCCAATTTGAACTTAAATTTTTTCAGCTTTGCTGATGACTTAACGATAAACATTCCTTTTTACTCTAATATTAAGGACCTTAATAAAGATTATTTTCTACATGAACTTGATTGAGTTTTTTCATCCTGTCAGAAAAATCAAATGAAAATTAATATTCGAAAATCCAAGTCAATACTTTTCTCTAAATATGGGGATCTCAAAATGAGATTAAATGATTTCACATCTGAAATTGACTCCTTTCAATTGTTAGGAATAATAATTGACAAAAAATTAAATTGGTTCGAACATACATCTTATGTTAGCAGTAAACTCTAAAGAGCAATTGGCATCCTGAAGCACTTTAAAAATCATTATCCTTTTGTAATCAAAGAACTATTGTATAATTCTTTTTTTTCACCTTATATAAACAATTGCATATTAATTTGGGGGCACTCTAACTTTGCATCCATTAACAAATTAGAGAAAAAGGCTTTTAGACTTATACATGGTACTAACTACATTTTTCATACTAATAACCTGTTCTATCTTTCTAAGATTTTGAAAGTAAATGACTTATATAAATATAATTTAGCAAAGTTTTTGTACAAACTCTTCCATTCCCTATTGCCTGGATAATATCATAGCCTTTCATTCTCTGAACTATAGTCATAATCTCCGTAACGAATTATCCTTGAAAATTCCCTTCTACAACAGAGTTAAATGTTGTCAAACAATCAAATAAAAGATATCTATTTTTTCAACAAAAATAAGCACATCGTGTCTATGTTAAAGTTGAACATATGTGCATTCAAGGAAAGAATAAAAAAAGCTATATCGACCTATCTGAATGTACTCTTATAAATTGGTAGACTTTACATGTTCTCTCAATGAAAATTAGCTCTACCTAAATTCTCCCTAATAATTTATACATTCTAAACGTTTTTTCATACTTCTATACAACTCTACATCCAATTACTCCATTTTTACATCGTATCTTTTAATATAATTTATAACTATATATATTAATTTTTCTTAAAGTTTATTTCAAATGTTCAATGTTCTTTTTTTTCCTACATTCTACAAAGAGTGATTTTTTTCATTTTATTGGCTTTCTAGCCTTCCACCATGTAACCTAATGTTTCATTTTTTGCATACGTATTTCTGACCATATTCTTCTTGTTTTTTTATAGATCTATCGACTATCATTATTAAATTTCCTCCTCTTCTTCTTGTGTTGTAAATAAGGACTGCGCTGTTACTCTCCTATATCAATATTTTTGAGACTTCTTCATTATTTGGGTTGAGTATCTTAACAACTTTCATGTCGAGTCTTTCCAAATTCTGTATGCAAACAATTCAAACGCAATTTTGGTTGAAAGTATTAAATATTTCATTCACTGGGGTTTATTTGCTTTGAAATGATGTATCTTTGAAAATCTAAAAATGTTTGCTAAGCTTAACAGGCAAGCTTTATATTTGTAATAAATCTTGTAAAAGTCTTACTTCAAGCAAAACTTGAAAGTGATATCTCAAACTAGCATTTAAGAGTGTACCAAAACTCACTATTTAGTTATGAAATGAAAAGGCTTATCAATATTTTCGCAAATGAACCTCGTTTATACGGTACATAGACAAAATCTCTGAAAAAAGTACCCTGAAAAGGATAAAACAACCACCATAGAACAAAGCTAAAATTACTTTTATTCACTTGATTATATTTAACCGTCTACTCTTTTTTCGATAAAAGTAAACTTTGAATATAAGTTACATTTCTCAAATTCAATATTCGATCAGATTTATAATAAAATGTATTGCTCTAAGAGGCAGTATCTTTGAATTAATGGGGCTAAAGCATCCTCTTTCCGTAATAATGATATCTATACAAATATTTCTCAATAAAATCAATCATTAGAAGTTGTAAATATAATTTTTAATTTCCAATTATTTGTAAATATTCAATTTTTTCTAAATTATATACATATTTTCTTACTTCTTCTTATGAAAAAAAATTTGTTATAAGATTTTACTTTGCAAGTTTAAATATGGAGCCGGCAGAAAGTAAAAAACTCTCAAAGTTTAGCTCATGAAAAACATAATACTCTTAATTAAAGTTTAGATCAAACATTAACTCAATTTTTTCCCAGCGAATCAGACCCAAGGTTTTTACACATTCAAATTGAATAGTTAATATATACTCAAAGAATTTTTAAAATAATTATTTCATTTCTAGCCCGATTTTATTAGTTAAAAATAAGAAAGAATCAACTATTGATTATTAAGACTTTTTTTCTATATCAAAGAAGTAAAATGTTTTTAAAAAATGTTGAATAAAACAAATGAAGAACAATGAAAAATAATAATTAACATTATGAGCAACAGAATATTAAGAGCCTTCTTTTTCAACGGGATTATATTTATTTAAGGACAACGGTTTTCTTTTCATGGTATACAATTTTCAAATTGATCTTAGGTTTAAAACCCGAGTCTAAAATTAGAAACTAGATTAACTATACAAATTTAACAGTATAGTAACTTTGATCACAATTAAAATTATGTTAGAAAATAATTTTCTATGGTTTCGAAAAAAATAAATACCATTTTAATATCCTAGTAGAGGGAGGGAGGTTCAATGACCCTTTTACATCTCTACCCTATCCTAGCGAAAACACATGTGTGCAACATATGTGCTATTAGAAATAGTTTCCAGGAATAAATTTTAATAAAATCTATATATATACATAACCACGTAGTGGGTAGTTATTTGAAGGCATTTCTATGATTTCTCTCCTTTAATTTTTCATTGTGTATAGTGAAAAAGTGATATAAAATTATACGGAGACAAATTAACCCCTGTAATATTGAAGATTTATGATAGTCTAAATTTAAGACTAGTTTGGAATGATTTATTTTTTTATTCTATCCACTTTTTGTGTTTTATATTTCGCTCCAAATAAAAAAGAAATCAGTATTCAAGTTACTTTATTAAAAATTGTTTGAAAAATTTCTTTACATTGCCTTTTTTGTTGTTATGTGACTTTGAGTAACTTCAACATTTGTAAATAATGAAATTTTAAAATACGCCTGAAGTTTTGATGCCCCGTTTTTACCGTTTAATAACAACAAAGGAGGCAACGTAAAGAAATTTTTCAAACAATTTTTATTAAAGTAACTTGAATACTGATTTCTTTTTTATTTGGGGCGAAATATGAAACACAAAAAGTGGATAGAATAAAAAAAATAAATCATTCTAAGCTATAGTCTTAAATTTAAACTATCATAGTATATCATTCAATCTTCAATATTGCAGGGGTTAATTTTTCTCCGTATAATTTTATATCACTTTTTCACTATACACAAAATAAAATTAAAGGAGAGAAATCATAGAAATGCCTCCAAAGAACTACCCACAACCAGGCATGTCAAACTCGGAGTCCCATGAGGGCCAAAGGAGTGAGTCTGTGTTCTCATGAGGGCCGCACTCCTACAATTATATTTAAAGTTGTTCAATAAAAATTATTGCAGAATATTTTACTTTTAACTTAGAATCATGTAATGGTTTGATTATTATATTCAAAAATGCAAGTACAAAGTCATGTATAGTTAAACAAAATAATTTAATTAAAAAATTAGCAAGGATATAAATCTGTTCTATATTTTAATATAAAAAAAGTTTATAAGGCAACAGGCCCACATGTATTTGAATGAACTACAAATGAAATGCACATAAATTACAATAGTTCAAAATAAACATTTATTATTAATTATTCAAATACTTTACTTGTTCTTGTCCCAAGGCTTGACACCTCTTGTTATTGACAATCTTTGCTATGTCTGACTGAAATTTCT